>CM040121.1:343882239-344482239 GCA_022559845.1 Amorphophallus konjac
GCTGGCGTCGACCGCTACTGAGAGAACTGCTGGCCGTTGGTTTCTGGGAATTTCGGTCGACAGCTACTGGGCTGGCGGTCGACCGCCACTGTGAATCCCTGTAGGCGGTGAGCTGCTGGCACGGGCGGTCGACCGCCCCTAAGCTGGCAGTCGAGCGCCAGCTAGGCAGACCCCGGGTTTTCCCGAGTCAGTCCGTTAACCTCTTCAGCTCCGTCGCTTAAGTCCTTTAGCAGCCCATTCATGTTTGTGGCATCACCCTTGACAGTTTAGAAGGTGTCAACTGAGTCTTTAACCTTGTGGATTTTTACTGAGCGTTTTGACCAATGGTTCTTGACAGTAAATGACATATACCACCTGTTTTGGATTGTAGAGGAGCAGGGTGCTTATCCACATGTTTGGTTCACCAGGTGACTGCCATGTGTTTGATCCTGCAAGCAAGATAGTCAAGGTTAATACCATGCTTGCTCCCGTTGAAGAGGTTATGAAACCTCTTGCCTCTTGTAAAACCAACATATGCAAACCAAGGATCAAGACCATGTAACCGTTCCCATTTGCCATCTCAACCATACATAAATAACAAGAGCATGAGCAATCAACCATAAGTTTAGTTATCATCACTTAATCACACATTAAGTTTAGTTATCATCAAAACCATAACTTAACAATCACAACAATCATCAAAACCATAACTCAACACAATCTCCTACACTCGTACCAGCTGAACCTCCTTCTCTCCACGTGACGCACTGCATTTCGTGCCCACGTGCCATCCCCTGGTGGCACATCCCCAGTCAAACACTTGGTTCCGCAGGTGATCGTCGAGAAATCACTGGCAACGCTCGCATTCCATCCAGCTATCCCTGTCCCAATTTTCCTCGAATGATTAACCATACGCCATTCTTTCCTGTGTGTTCCGTTCTTGTCACCTTCTTGTCAATACCGCCGGAATCCTCACGTGCCAAGTCAACCTATCTCGACCTTTCCGTAAAAGACGTGTGTGCGTCACCGCCGTGGGGAAAAACAAAAGGGATTCACCGTGAGCGAAATAGTGGCAGACGCCATTTAAAGATATAATGCCTTCTGGGAGTAATGCCAATTTAAACAGAACACGCTTTTTGAACAGAATCATAGAAATTTGGGAAGATTATGTATAGAGAATACAAATTTTAGCTCAATAAAGGAATGCAAAAGTCAATCAATTACATTGAATTTTGAGCAACTTTGGGCTTTAATTTACTAAGAGCTATTACATAAGACTTCCATTGATCGTAGTCTTCTTCAATACACTCCAAGGGCCGTCGGAAGTTGTTGATTCACAATATCACATTGATGGTCTTTGTTTCTTCATCACCATTTATGCCCAATTCTCTCCTTTGATGGTGAAAGATAAGACGCTTCTTCAAATACATGGTGAGGGAGGCTGGGTTAAGAAAGACATCGGTGTGCATTATAAAGGATAAACTCGGTCGCCCTAATCAGCTGGAGCTCCACCCTGAAAGAGAATCTAGTTCAGAGGTATTGAGATAGAAGGGCCCCCGGTGCACAAGTAAACATGTTTTGGGCCATTGTCTTGAAATGTTCGTGCCACTCCACCCATTTCTTGAGTTTTGGCACACGATTGGTCACTCATTTCGCTTAGCCCCACCGTGCCAGTCATGTAGTGGAGGAGACTTTTAGGAATATTCTTGAGGCACTTTAGGCTACCTCACATGGATCGAATTTGAAGTAAAGGTCCACCCAACAAGAAAAGAGAAGTACGGATCCGTAAGGAGGCCTCCCCATACTAACTGAGGTAAGCCCACTATAGAGGTAGGCTAGAATCACCAGACCTATTCTTTTACCTTCCCATATTCCACAAATTGCACTTAGTTCTTCTTCTTCTAGAAAGTCATCCACCGAAGGGAAGAAGAGGGCGCCCGCCACGCATATCACAAATACCTTCATGAGCTTATCTATATCTTCATCCTCAGCCCATTCTAAAGCTTTGATTGTCCACGCTGCAAGCTTTTTCAAGTTAATTTTCTTGGAGGAGTAGACTTGATCTATCACCTTTTGTCTCACTTTGAGGCTTTCCAACACTTCTTTCGAACCCATCTTCTTTGGCATCTCCGCTATATTGTCTTCCTCACCTTGTTTCACCCTCCTTAATCCTAAGAGAATTTTCGCTTCTTCTAGGTGGATAGTGACCTCAAAGGTGGGAAAGAGGAAAGTGTGAGTTTGAGGATGCCATAGTTCTATGAGTGCACATGTTGCTTCCCAATCTAGATGAATCTCGTTGTAGTGTTTGGCATGGATGATGAGTCCTAGAAGGTGCCACTTTGAAAGAATAGATGTCATGTTGAGAGTGATATTTGAGGTTAATAAAGTGAGTCAAGGTAGCTTGGAGAATCTCCTTGGGCCTGGTATGAGTGGGTAATCCTGAAAGAAAACAGAAGGGAACAAAGAAGAAGAAGAAAAAACAAAGCAAAAGTAAGAACTTGCTGGAATTTGTTTTTAAAAAAGGAAAAGAGAAGTAAAATTAATTAATGTGGTTCAAACTTACAAGTTTAGCCTCAATTCTCCTGTAGATATGCCCTTCTATCTCTGTTATCCTTTGAAATCCCAGCTTGCTTCTCTTCATGGGGCAGTGGATCAAGCCTTCCATCTTGAGTTCTTCCTTACTCTTCCTTATTTTGGGGCATTCTTCTTGATTTTGGAGCTTTGAGCCAATTGCTTTGATCAAAGGGGGAGCTAGGAAGTACTATTTATAGAGAGGAGTTCACAGTTTGTTGAAGGAGATCGAATCCAAGCAGGAATAGAACCTTAAGATCATGTTCCAAGTCGGAACCAGAAGTTTACTGTCAGGCTAAATCCACGTACACTGTAGTGGGCGCCAATTCTTTAGCGTCTGACTCTTAGACGCCATTTCTTAAATTTGCACCTTTCTAGAAAGGTGTCATTTTTGGAGTTTTATGGGATGAATTATCATACTTATTCAATGTTTATTCTATTTGGCTATCTCTTTGGTTGCAGGATAAAACCCATAGATTTTTACTATTTATAATTCTTTCGGCTAACCATTTTGTGTACAGGGAGACAACATTCCATCACTTGGGCAGGTGATCAAGGCGCTTCTTTCATCCCCATGGTGTTATCTTCACCTTCACCTCTGTATCTATTTCCTGTTAGCATTTTTACTATATGGTATCTACTTTATTAGAGCATATCAAGAACCTTGTAGCTTTGATGAATCTGGAATTTGAGTTCCCCTTTAACAAAAATAGTGATAATTCATGGGGAGTCTAAGTCACATGGATAGGCCGTTGAGCCGTCTAAGATTAGGAACGACGGTTCCATTTTATGGGTTGGTGCACTGTGGATGCACTTTTCGACACGCTCATTTGTTTGTTTCTTTAAGTCGGTTTATTCGGTGGGTTTATTCGTTTATTAAGTGGGTGGACGTGCCAGTCACAAAGTGACGATTTATTGTGCGCTCGATCTGACTAATTAGACGATTGTGTAGTTCGTGTCGAGACCAGAACCCGTCGCGTCATAAAGGTCACGGCCTCATTTACATCCCCTCGGAGAGGGGAACACCCTTGATTAATCGCCAGGAAAAGGGACCTCATGGCCAGGAAATTAATTGCATAAAAAACTTATTAAGAAACGCTGAAGTCCTCACACGAGGGTGTGAAGAAAGCATCTGAGCTCACGTCGGTCATGTGTTGACCATTTAATGTTCGGACGACTGTCTAGCGTGAGAATAGCGTAATCGTCGCAGGAAGACCGAAACATATGTACGTCGAGATACGACAAATTTATTGTTCAAAGGAACGGGAAACGTTCAGTTAAATCCCGGTTAGAGCGGTCGGAAACTGATAAGTTTGTCGGCTTGGTGCAAGATCAAGCTGCGACCATACTGCGGTGGGCCCCCCGCGGTCGAAGTCAGGCTCGCGTGGGCATCGTCAATGTTTCCGGTGCCAAGGGGGGCAACGGGAGGATGCCCTGGGACCAGATCTGAGAACCAATATGCGTTCAAGGGGAGCGGGCTATAGGCCGAGGAAATGGGTCAGGCAATGACCACGTTGGGGGCAGACCCGAGGTCTAAGCATGTGCCATGGAGGCCTTATTGATATTCCCATGCAAAGGGTCCGGGGATTATAAGGGCCTTCTCGTTCCATTCAGATTTTGTCGGTCACTCATGGACCACTTTATGTCTGGACAAAGGTCCATGTTTGTAGTGTAAAAGACGGTGACAAACCATACAAATATCTGCCGTGAGTACGGCAAGTTTAGTGCGGGTGCAGGATTAGATCCCGGTATATATGTCGGTCACTAACGGACCATTCACTGTTCGGATGAGAGTCCACATTTGAAGCATCGAAGATAACGACAAAGCAGTACGGATGTCTGCCGTAGGTACGGCAAGTTTCATGTGGGTGCGAGATTAGATCCTGGTATATATGTCGGTCACTAACGGACCATTCATTATTCAGACGAGAGTCCGCATTTGAAGCATCGAAGACGATGATAAATCCATACGAATATCTGCCGTAGGTACGGCAAGTTTAGTGCGGGTGCGGGATTGAATCCCGGTAGAAGCGGGTCGAGTTAATGATCTATTGGCCCGAGATGTGTTCGGATCATGACCATGTCGGGGGTTCCGAGGTCCACGTTCGATACCACAAGGCATCATTGATTTTCTCTTTGCACCCAGTCCGGGGGAGTGAATTGTTAAGTGTGGATCCCAAACTTGCCAACGTGCGCCCTCGCATGCGGATCGACCTGCGCGGTCAGGTCGCGGGGGTCAAGGGGGCAGCGCCCCCGGAACAAAAATTTAATTAAAGCACGGGTGATAGAGTTTCTTTTATTCTTTATTAACATGATTGACCTTTTATTATTATTTTTTCTTGTTTATTCCCTTTTTGTATTAAGTAGGCGCGCCGTATTAAGGGTTCAATGAGGAGGGCGCGCCGGTTAAGGCCACGCCGGATTAGGATGTGCAAGGGAGGGGGCGCGCCGTATTTTGGAGGTAAGCAGGGGAGCGCGCCGTATTAGGGAGTTAAGCAGGGGAGCGCGCCATGTTAGGAATGGGCAAGGGGGGGGCGCGCCATTTTAAGATGTATAAAGGAGTGGGAGCGCGCCGTTTCTGGATTCAAAGAAGGAGATGGGGCTTTGAGAGGAGGGTTAAACCGGCGCGGGGAATAGCATCTCCTAAGTTTTTATTCGTTCTGTGGACTTGTTTTGCTTTCTGTCCTTGATCCTCTGGTCTGCAGAGGGATCAAAAGTTAGATTGATTGTTCAATTGACACCGTAGATCAATAGGATGAAGGTTTAAGCATTGTTGATGGTTTGTTAAGGTGAGTGAGCATGAGGTTTAAGTATTTTATTCGGGGGGGGAGGGGGGGTTTGTTGTATAAGATTTTAGGGGTTAGTTCACAGAGGGTTCACTGTGTGTTCTTCAAAGGGTGTCTTGTTCGTTTGTTCTTGGTGTTCTTGTATGTTCTTGGCCCTGGCGAAATTCCGGCAGCACCTCCCCCGGACCGAGACTTGCCAGAGAGAAGCGAAAGCCACCACACGGATTACTCCTGGGTAAACTCTCAAAATGCGGAACGGCCTCACGACGGTCCGTTAGCCCATGTGTGAGTGTGGAACGCTCGAGGGCCAGCCTACGAGAAGGACCACGACTCACGGGCGATGATCTAGATGTTCACCATGGAAGGCTATAGCTCTTCATCCCACAGACGGGTTCCCCGAAGGCCATGCCACGGAGAGGCAGACCTCCGAAGTCCATGGATGATAAGAAAATCAAGAGGAAGGGGAAGAGATCACAACAGTGGAAGACTGCGCATGCTTAGAGAACCCATTCTTCTCATTCATCCTCGAGGGAAGAAAAAAAGGGGAACATTGCAAGGGAAAAGAGGGAGAATACATTGACCGGGGAGAGAGAGAGAGCACGAGCCTCTTCCCCCCACTGAAATTTCTTTCTTTTGCTCCTCTTCCAGGCCCTCTCTACGACGGGCCAGCCGAGGGTTTTATTCAGGGAGCTGGTAGAGCATATATATAGTGGGGTTGCCTTTCCTTTCTCGAACGGAAGAAAGCTCCCGCCACTGCGTTCGTCCGCCAGATGAACAGGGTTGGCTTCATTGCTGGCATCCGATAATTGGCGTCGTTCTTGTTGTTCGTCCGAGGATGGGGTGTTTACGGATTTGCCGGGAGGATCTGCTACTACTGCCATCGCTGCCGCTTTACTATCGAACGGAGGTGAAGGCACGGCTTCAAACATTAAATTTTATATGCGTAGCGTATGGTGCAGAACAGAGCATCGGAGTGTTGATCTGATGGCATTTAAGTTAAACCGACACGGTGGAATAGTGACCGCGCCGGATCAAGCCCAAATGCAATTGGCACGCCGTTTTAGCATTTGAAGACAAAGCTTTTGAAAATGGGGGCACGATGGTGTAGACACGCCAAAATTGATACTATGTTGATCAAATCTCATGTTACTATGATAACGCCCCAAAGTGAACTTCAATATTTCTATAATATAAAGTTTTTCTATTTTTGTGTGGGTTTTTATGATTTTTCTTACATTTTTGTAAATAGCTACCTTATCTGGGGCGTGTTCTCAAGAAAGGATGACCATACATAAGGGCGTCAATTCCTGGTATTATGAGAGTCCAATTACGATTTGAAAATCAATGACTAACGTCCTTTCTTAGGGCGTGTTTTCAATTAACGCCTATTCTTCAGGCGTCTCTTCACAATTTTCAAATAAGGAAGGTTTTTTATTACTAAATTCAAATCCAGGAGTTGACACCTTTGTCCCAGTCGTGTTTTGAATTAACGTCTTCGGTCAGGTCGTCAATTTTAATTGACGCCCTTCTGAGGGTCGTCTCTCACCCTTCTGTGTCCTGTTTGGGTACACCTTTCCTGAAGAGTTCCCTGCCTTGATTAATCACTTGCTCGATCTGGGAACTAGAGTCCTTGCTATTGATGATCATTGCTTGATCTTATCTTCCCAAATCTGTGATTATCTGTGATCGAAACCCTATAAAAGGATGCCCTGGTTGATCTCGCGCGACGACACGGGGGGGGGGGGGGGGGGGTGCTGCCGATTGAGGTTACAGAAGCTAGTTTACACAGAGCTATTGCTCAGACAGAGATTAGAGTTTACAGAAGAACGGAAAGGGCTCTCTTCATCATCTCCCTCCTGCTGCACTAACCACAGCTGTAGCATCAACGTGGTTTCCCTTTACTGTTGTCAGGAACAGCAGGGGCTTCTTTCTGTTCGTTTATCTTTATCATCTCATCATCGTTCTGTCATTGTTCAGCATCATCATATAGTCTTCTCCTGCATTAGTTTTTCTTTGCATCTTCTCCTTCCCTAATTCTATTAGGGGTTTTAAAATAACCAAAAGGTGCACACTTCATGCTTCACTTTCATCATCTTATTGTTCTTTTGAATTGATTACGTTTGGCTGATCCCCTCTTTTCTTTACTTGTTTGTGTCTTTGTTTAAGGGTAATCAAGAGGAAAACCCCCTTCATCGGCCGGCCGGTAGAAGGAGGAGGAAGGAATCTACATCCATCCCGCATCTTCATCTTCATCAGGTATTCGCAATCATCTTCTTTCTTCTTGAGGTAACCCCTCTGGCGATCACACTCCTTATTAGCACCACGTGCTCCCTCACACTCCCTTTTTATCATTATCTCCATTCTTCTCTTCTTCTTCTTATTATTTTTGTCTTAAAAGTGGAATTTCCATAATCTACAAATTGGCGATCACGGTGGGACCATCACTGTTTTTCTGTTGATTACCCCTTTCCTATTGGCACCCACGTGTGCCCTTTCCCATTGGCACCCACGTGTGCCCTTTCCCCTTTGGCACCCACGTGTGACCTTTCCCTTTGGTACCCACGGTACCCCTCCCTTGTGCCCTACGGGAACCCTCCACTGTGCACATTGCACACTCCGGGATCAGCCAGTCCAGTGATTTTCCTAAATTAACGCCTTCTATAAAGGTGCTTTTTGAGTTAACGCCTTGGTCCAGGGCGTCTTTTTTCTGTTTAACGCCTTCTGACAAGGCGTCTTTCATCGCGTCTCTTGGTTTTTTACTCTATCTGTGAATTCGCGCCCTTCTTTACGGGCGTCCTTTTATTGATTAGCGCCTTACATCAAGGCATGTTTTTATTTTGATCGTGTGCACCACTCACATTTGACGCCCTCTGTCAGAGGCGTCCTTTTCACATATAGCGCCTCACACTAAGGCGCGGTTTTGCACTGTCTGTGAGCGCCTCACAGTGATTCACGACAATCGCGCTGTCGTCTCTTCCATTAGTAGCGACTACTTCAGAGTCGTCTCTTTCCTCTGCGTTCACAGAGACTTGCTTCCTGTGTTTATTCATGCGGGATTGATTCTTACATTCATCATTTGATTATATTGGTGTGATCTGCTTATATTATTCTGCATTTTGTGGCATTGGGTTGAGAGACCTCCTCTCTCTACACTAGGATTCCACACACCTCTCTTGGAATCGGGATAACCCTCCATTGAGCATTCTGTCTCTTTGGACCGGACCGTAAGTCCCCGCACCCGTGGATTCCCTCACGGACGCCGGGCTGGTTGTACCTTGAGGTACCCGGAGTTTAGATAGCCCACCGTTGGTGAGGAGAGAGAAAGAACTTAGTTAACCCGGATATCACAACCGAAACTCACAACTAAGTTCTACACTACAAAGAGAGAGGATTGTACATCAATTTAATTCACTCTAATCTCAAACTTGAATCTAAAAGCTTGCGTTCATTACAACTTGTTTGCATAACTTGATTGGATTGAGTGGTTACTGTCATTATAATTCCTCCAAAATAAGCTTCTCTGCTTAAACATGCAACTCCGTTCAGGTAAGATTATCAACATGGCAAGCTACGGGTACGCCTATGATGATGTGGAAGAGAATATTTTTGATCAATCTTATGAGGCACCCCTCCAAGATTCCATCTATCATGAGGGAAACCACCCTCCATCTCAGGTTCATTATTCTCAAATTCATGTGGTTGACACCACAACTCATGAGGTTGACCCCCTTCTCAAGCTTTACCATCCAATCAGAACACATCGGGGAACACCTCCCCTTCTTTCAACGTCAATGATTTAATTCATGCATTATCTCAATTGGACGATTCCCAGCGGTAGGCAGTTCAGGCCGCTTTGAAAGGGAAATCTATTCCCTCTTCATCTTCCAATCCCCCTCCGGCCGCGAGTGGCCATCACGTTGTTAATGACCAGGCGGTCTTGCACAAACCCCCCTCTTGTCCACCAACGCCCGGTGCGGCCATGCCGGCCCAACAGGCAAGTTATTCCGCGGCTAGGCCCCAATTCTTTCAACCTCCCCAAATTCTAAGGACGCCTATGCCAAATACCTTCATTCCAAATTCGGCCCCGGTCGAGTCAGACACTAATGCTTTGCTCCTTCAGAAATTGGCTAGCATGGAAGAACAACTCAACAAGGTTACTACTGCCAAGAATGCTCCAGAGATCTCTCTGCCTACATTGCCAGTTTTTCACTTACCACCTTCTGAGATGCCGAATTTCCGGCGATACAATGGAACTGGTAATCCATTTATTCACTTGAAGGATTTTATGTATGAGACCTCTTTTTGGCAAGGCAACAAAGCCTCACTGGCTTATTTGTTTAGAAGATCCCTAGAGGGGCCAGCCCTCGAGTGGTTCTATTCCTTGGATCCGACAGATGCCAGCAATTTTGATGTGGTTCAAAGGAAATTCTTGTAGAAGTATAGGGACCGGGTTGGACCCTCTCTATCTGTTACGGACCTGGTTGCAGAGAAAATGAAGCCCGAGGAGGACTTCATCATATTTGCTGATAGATGGCGATCAATGGCCGAGAAATTGAAAGATACTTTGTCAGAACTGGAGCAGGTTAAAATGATTATTTCAAATGCAACCCCTCAGTTCCGACATATATTAGCCATGAACAGATTGACCACCATGGAGGAGCTCTATGAAAGAGCTCGATATATTCAAACTCAGATGAAGGATTCGCCCATCATGGGCATGTTCGAACCGAAACCACGGTTGGTCAAGAAAAATACAAATGTCAACAATAGCGGGCCCACAACTGAGGGCACCGTCATCAATGAGCAAGTTGGCGCGGTCGGCAACCCCACACCTTTTCGCCAATCTAACCCACGACCTCCGCCACCTCCACAACAAAACACCCTCTTCCACTCACCCCCACAACACCAATTTGCTCCTCAACCTTCCCTTGCTCCTCCACAAAACCAAACGCCACATGCAGACCCCTCAGCTCCGCAACAGTACCACCAAGTACCGCCACCCACCAACTATGGCCCGCAACAACAACATCAAAGGAGACCACTTGGCCCCAAAAGGGCCCATTATCCGCCATTACCAGAAAGTCTCCCAGATATATTTAATGCCCTGATGGCTGCTAATCTACTCATGCTACCAAAAGAAAGGACAGCATGGCCCGCTAATGTTGACACGTCCCGCTATTGTGTTTTCCACCGCTCCCCTGGTCACAATATTGACCATTACTTTCACTTCAAGGACTACATCTATGATTTAAATGACCAGAGTGGCATTAATTGGGACGAGATGAGACAGTTCATCGTTGCTATGAAAGTAAGAAGGCCTCCTCGGCAACAGCAGGCTCAGCAGCCGCAGTAACCAGCTCCACCAGTACAACAGCAAGCTCCAGCACCTCAGCAAGATATGGGGATTGTCCACAACCCATTGCCAGAGCACCAAGCAAATCAACATGTGAACCCAGTCACGTCTCTCCATGAAGTAGAGAGAGGGCAGGGATGGGACGAAGAAAACGCCTCTGTCGGGGCATTCAATCATAATTCAAATCAACATCCGCGCCTTTTGTGCACACTTCCTTCTTCTTCTACCCCTCAATTAGGTCGCTCCCTTTTATGCCCCATTAACCCATCTGTCCCCACTAATTCCTCATCCTTGCCAACCCGGTCTCTCCTTACCCGTCCACCACGACCACAGCCTCCGACGCAGCAAACTCCATCATTCGCCACCAATCCTTCGCCATCACCATCTAGGCCACTCCTCATTCGCCCGTCACCAGCACCGGTTACATCCACTGCCATCACTCCTCCGCCGGTAAGGACACCTCCACCATCAGCTCAGCCACCATTTATACCCCGAACCCTCCTTGTTCAATCCGCTAGCACTTCTCACACTCGGGCACCCCTTCCTACTCCTACGCCTCCTACGGGGGCTACCTTGTCGAATTCCTCACCGATTTCTTCTTCAAACACTCCTCCACCAATTTTCAATGCTAACACCCCTTCTTCTTCCAATCCTCCGTCCATCCTTGCCCCGACAGAGGCGCGTCGAACCATGGCACCGCTCCGCAGTGGACGGATGTTCCAGCACATCTTTCCCCAGAGAGAGCAGGAGCCCGCACAGGGGCCAAATGAACAAGAACAGGAGCAAGAGTCCGTGCCAGGCACTCAATATGATTTACTGAAGCATCTTGACCGAACTCCAACAAGAATCTCTATTCTAGAATTAATTAAGAGGTCAACCACTCATCAATTGGCTTTAAAGGAATATTTACAGAAAGTTATGGTCAATGAGGACATCCCGACCGAGCACATAACTACAGTCTTGACACCCGCTAGCAGTCAGCCAGCAATTACTTTTTATGAACACGAATTGGCACCTCAACTGGCAAGAAAGTATGCTTTATGCATCACAGTGGATATCAATAAGGTGGCAGTAAAACAGTGTGTGGTGGACACTGGGGCATCCATCAATGTATTGCCGCCCACCACTTTGAAGATGTGCGGCATTCCAGAAAATCAGATTCGGCCATCTACCATAACAGTCACAGCATACGACAATACTAAGAAACCTCCTCTGGGCATGATAACATTAAAGGTTAGTTTGGGTCCAGCAACAATCACAGTTGGTTTTCACATTTTGGATATGGATCCAACATTCAATGGCATCTTGGGTCGCCCCTATATTCAACAGTTAGATGCAGTGCCCTCTACGAATCATCAATGCCTCATGTTTCCACACAAGGGCCGCATTATCAAAGTGACTAGCATGCCGATCCTGCCTGATGAAGACATACACCTAGCAACGTCAGTTCCTTCTATTTGTCCTTCCAACAAACCGTTGCTATCAGTGCTGGATATTCCTCACCCACGGCCGATGCCACCCGAGACAGTTACAACAGTTGCCATGACACCCCTAACTTCCAAGGGGAAGAAGAAGAAGAACACAATGAACACCCCAGGATGGAATATTTTGATGAGAATGGGATACCAGGTTGGCAAAGGCCTGGGTGTCAATTGTCAGGGCAAAACTAGGCCTGTCAAGTCACAGAAATTGATTGCACGAGGCGGTCTAGGCTACAAAGGGCTGAGCAAAGATGAAAATGAACCATGGGCAGTCATGACATCCACTCTGAAGACGGATCGCCAACCGCTTACATGGACATTACAGACATATTTTATTAAAGGTGGCGTCCAAAATAATGAGCAGACTACAATAATCACTTCCATGTTAGACTGTCAAGATGTTCATGCTAGACAGTTTGCTCGACATATTGCTCCACTGGTTACATACAAAGCCCTGGAATCTCTAAGGCCTGATAAGAGGAGGAAAATTGATGATCCAGAGTGTGACTGGTATAGATGGTTTTATATGAATGACATTACTATTGCCTTAAGCCGTCTCTTCATGCCGACAGATCCGGAATGGCCGCCACTGATCCACGACTTGATTGAAAAGCCTGTTGTGATAACAGACAAGAGGCAGCTGCTGGGTGATTATACAGACACTGGAGAGCCTGATGTACCATATGAAGAAGGATTTACAATAGACAGGCTGTGGGCCGGCCTTTTCTCTCTCACTTCTATGCATCCGTCTCTTCTAGCTTCTCTGCATTCTCAATTGTTTTCTCACGTGCCGAGACTGCCTCCGATCACGATCAGCTTTTCTCCAAATTCAATGCAAGTCTCTCTTTCAATTCCTCCCTGCTCCTCGAGCAATTTTCCAAACTCTCCATCACACCCCCGCGTGGGTCGTCTTTGATTCAATCTTTCTCCAATCTTTCAATCTCCACTCCTCCTTCTATTCTCTTTTCACACTGCTTTCTCCTTGGAAACGAAAATAAAAATGAAGATAAAAATGAAAATGAAAAAGAAAAAAAAATTCCAAAATTCCAACTTCTTCATCCTCTATCTCTGTTGAGGAGACCTCTTATCTCCTCTCTGAGTGTGCCCTGCCCCAGGGGCCGCTCTTTCAGGATTCATTGATAAACCTTTTCCACCCCTCCTGCGAGGGGTCCTCATCTGTATCGCTTCCTGTATCCACTTTTTCACCCCCTCCATGTTCTTCTTCTAATGATCAAGCTAGCTGCTCTTCTTCTAATAATAATAAAATCCATGGGGTAGTTTCACATAGGAAATCCAAGGGTAAGCAGATTCCACGCAGATTCTTGATAGAATTGGCTAGAAGATGCCGGGCATGCTCAACCCTCCCCGAATTCCTAGAGAATCCAATTATCCTACCAGAGTTAGAATATGAGGGTACTTGTGCTTCTTATGAGGGTCTTGGTGTCTATGAGATTATGAATAATGAAGACCCTATTGAAGAGGGGGATGAAAGTTATGAAGAATATGAGGATGAGGCTGATGCCCTTGCTAGTGGAATGAGAAGATTTGACGAACCATCAGCCTCAGTAGAAGAGCCTACCAAAGAAATAAATCTGGGTACGGAAGAAGACCCTAGGATTGTCCTCATCAGCAAGAATTTGCCGCCTGCCGAAGAGAAGGCGCTTATTTCGGTACTTCAAGAATACAAGGACACGTTTACGTGGAGTTATGAAGATATGCCTGGATTAGACCCTGCGCTCGTTGAACATCGGCTTACACTTAAGCCAGGGTCTGTCCCGATCAAACAACGGTTGAGACGTTTCCACCCTAACATGGCTTTAAAGATGAAAGAAGAGGTTGACAAGCTTCATAAGGCTAGATTTGTTAGAGTTGTCTTCTATCCGAACTGGGTGGCTAACATCGTCCCGGTCATGAAGAAAGATGGAAAGGTTCGGATTTGTATAGACTTTCGGGACCTCAACCGTGCGTGTCCTAAAGATGACTTCCCCCTCCCTCATGTTGATGTTTTGATTGATAATACTGCAGGATTTGAGACTCTCTCCTTCATGGATGGTTTTTCGGGTTATAATCAGATCCGCCTTGCTGAAGAAGATCAAGAGAAAACGTCATTCACTACACCATGGGGAACTTACTGCTATGTGGTCATGCCTTTTGGACTCAAGAATGCTAGAGCCACCTATCAGAGGGCTATGATGGCAATTTTTCATGATATGATTCATATTTATATTGAGGTGTATGTGGATGACCTGGTAGTAAAATCAAGAACAAGGATTGAGCATCCTGGGGTTTTAGCTAAAGTCTTGCAAAGATCACGAGAATATCAGTTGAAAATGAATCCCAAAAAGTGTGTATTTGGTGTTTCATCAGGAAAGTTGCTTGGATTTATTGTCAGCAAAAGAGGAATTGAAGTTGATCCCAATAAGGTAAAGGTCATCAGAGATATGCCTCCTCCCAAGAATTTGAAGGAAGTTCGAGGATTAATCGGGAGGTTGTAATTTATTCGCCGCTTTGTCTCCCAGCACTCACAAAGATGCAGGCCGTTTTACGAGCTTACTAAGCCGGGGGTCAAGTTTAATTGGGATGACAAGTGTCAGGCAGCTTTTGACGGATTGAATGATTATTTGGCCAATCCTCCTGTCCTGAGGCCGCCAATTCCAGGCAAACCACTTATCCTCTGTGTTTCTATCCTGGATGACTCTGTAGGTGCTATCCTAGCTCAAGTGGATGAAGAAGGGAAGGAGAGGGCAGCATACTACTTGTCTAAACTTCTCAACCCTTGTGAGCAGAGGTACTCAGCCATGGAGAAGACTTGCGCTACTTTAGTTTGGGTAGTTCAAAAGTTAAAACATTATTTCTTAGCTCACGAGGTTCACCTCATTGCTCGCATGAATCCGATTAAATTCCTTCTTGAAAAATCTGTCCTTACCGACCGATTGGCACACTGGCAAAGTTTTCTCTCTCAATTTGACATCACTTACATTCAACAGAAAGTAATCAAAGGTTACGCCATCGCCGAACATCTTGCTCACCACCCTCTCCCTCGATTTGATCCTGTCAATTCAGAGTTTCCAGATGAAGAACTAATGTCCATTAATCAACCCCACGATCCTATGTGGACATTACATTTTGATGGAGCTCTAAATTCCCAAGGAAGAGAGATCGGCATGGTTCTTTTAACACTAGAAGGGGTCACCATCCCATTTGCTGCTCAGCTCACTTTCCCTGTCACAAACAATATAGCTGAGTATGAGGCCCTTTTGGCCGGTCTTCAAACCGCTTATAAATATGGTGTTACCCAATTACGAATCGTGGGTGACAGTCAACTCATTCTACGCCAGGTGCTTGTCAAGTGCCGCACTATCAATCCTAAACTCAAGCCCTACCAGGAACTTGCTTCAGTTTATGCCAAACTCTTCACCAAGTTGATCTTCGTCCATGTCCCTCGAAGCCAGAACATCTTAGCTGACGCTCTTGCCTCTTTGGCCTCTGCTTTAGTCTTTCCTCCCCAACGAGATTTTCACGTTCCTCTCATTCATCAGCGTGACACTCCAGCTATTAAGGATCGTGCATTCCTCGACATTAGGGACAAGGTGCTCGAGAAGGTCAGGCGGAGTGAAGCTCTTAAAGGCAAAGAGGTCATGTTGTTAGATTGGGAAGAAGAATTGGCTGATGAAGAGAAACCTTGGTATTATGAGATTGCCAGATATTGCAATGATCAATCCTATCCCGAAGAAGCCACTGTGGAAGAAAGGAAAGCAATCAGAAGAGTGGCTCAACGGTATGTTTTGGTTGGAGGTGTGCTCTATAGAAGAGGGCTCACGGGTGTTTTATTAAGATGCCTCGACGATGATGAATCCTGGAAGGTCGTGGAAGAGGCGCATTCAGGAGTGTGTGGTGGTCATGTGAACAGCCAGATGCTAGCTAAGAAGATCTTAGGCTAGGCTTCTATTGGCCAACTCTAGAAGAGGATTGTTCCATCTATGTTCGAAGGTGTGTTAAGTGCCAACTGCACGCCGACAAGATTCATTCTCCTGCTTCTTCACTCCATCCTATGTCCTCCCCATGGCCTTTCTCCATGTGGGCTTTCGATATCATTGGACCTCTTGGTGACTCGAACCTCCTCACGAAGCAAAAATCATTCATCCTCACGGCAACGGAGTACTTCACCAAGTGGGCGGAAGCGGAAGCATTCGTGGAGATCAAAGCATCAACCGTCTGCAAATTCATAATGAAGAACATCATCACAAGGTTCGGCATCCCGAGTACCATCGTCACCGACAATGGACCTCAATTCATCTCTCAAGAGCTCAAGGATCTCTGCAACAGGTATAACATTGCATTGCATCATTCTTCTCCCTATTATCCACAGGGCAATGGCCAAGCAGAGGCAACTAATAAAACCTTGATCAAAATTGTTAAAAAGACGTGTGAAGCTAATAAATTCTCGGATTGGCCAGACAAGCTAGTTGAAGCTCTCTGGGCCTATCGCACTTCCATTCGTACCCCCACTGGGCAAACCCCTTTCGCCCTTACTTATGGAATGGAAGCGGTAGTCCCTTATGAGATTCTTATTCCATCTTTGCAAGTACAATTGGACAAGGAATTCTCTATTGATGAGCGTCGTGATTCACTCCTTGCCCAGTTGGAACTCCTGGATGAGAAGCGTCTGATCGCCGCTGAGCATGCGCGTGTTTATCAAAACAGGCTTTCACGTTTTTATCAAAAGAAAGTAATTGAGAGAAAATTCAAAGTTGGTGAGATGGTAATTAAGAGAATTTTTGTAAAACCTGGTGGGCCCCGTTCAAAACTTCAACCAAACTGGGAAGGCCCCTTTGTTATAAAAGATGTTTATCCTGGCAATGCTTATAAACTGATTAATGCTGAAGGAGAAGAACTAACTCATCCTTGGAACGGGCTGTACCTTAAGAAATACTACCCCTAATTCAAAATCCAAAAAAATAGAAATCTTCAGAATCCAGAAAAGAATATAAAATTTCAAAATCCAATAAAAATCCAAAAAAAAATATAATAAAATTTCCAAAATCCAAAAAAATATATATTGAAAATTTTTCAAAATGGTTGCCATGGTTGCGAGGACGCAAGGTCTGAAGGGTCAAAATTCTGAATTCATTCATCAGTCTTGTTAACTTAAAATGGGGTCGACACCTGCACACACTACACGCTTATTCTTGAACTCAAGCGGTGCAAAGTCCGATGGATGGTCAAAACCTGACTAAAGGTGAAGACAATACCCATTCTTTTCTTCTTCGGCCCATAAGGGAGGAAGGGAGGCCTCGGGGTAGACCCGCCAAGCCTACCCGCCACTTTAGTAAGTGGAAGTCAGGGCCCAAAAGGGAACAAAATGCCACAAAAGCCCAAGTACAATTAGGTTTTTTTTATCAATACAAATCAGTTCCAAAGTGAAAGTCAAATTGTGAAAAGAAGAGCATGTCAAGAGGGCAAAGTCCCCGCAAGGAAAACCTTGGGCGTATGCATGCAATATGAAAGAGGCAAAAGGCAACAAAATTTCCTATGCCAACGACTGAACCCCAACAGGCATAGGGTAGGGGAGGTAGTTTTGCCTCAGGCTTCTCAGAATCCCTTATGGGCTTCCTTATATTTTCTTCCATCTCTTCTTGGTGGTAAGTCATAAACCAGCATGATGGTCGAGACTGACCTAGGAAATTGCACCGCGCGAGATCTTGTGTATAAGTTCAATCATTAGCACGTGGACCCTCTTTTGATTATGCAAGAAAGATTAATGAATCCTAAATGGTGGCCTGGTAGGGCCCAGAGCCCTCGCAGCCTTGACAAACCCAATTTGGAAAACAACAAAAATTAACGCCTTTGTTTAAGGCGCGTTTAATAGAATTAACGCCTAATGGAAAGGTCATCTTTTTTTAAAATAACGCCCCTGGACAGGTCGTCTTTTCAACAAAAATCAAAAATCTTTTCAAAATCACGCCGTCACCTAGGACGTCTTTTATTTAAATAACGACTTAATCTAAGGTGTCTTTTTCAGTAAATAAAAGAAAATATATATATATAAAGGAAAAGAAAAAAAAGAAAAAAAATGCTGATTTATTCTTCATGAGTGTGCTTGCATTTTTGCATTGGGCATCTTTATTATTGTTTGCATGCGTGTGCTTTCATATTGCATCTCCCTTTATCGGTCGTTTCATTTGCCTTATTTGATTAAAGGCTTGGCCCCTTGACCCATTATCAAGGTCACAAGTAAAACATCCCTTACTTATTGAGCAAGGGGCCAAGTCGAACAGATGAATTAACCTGTTTATTTAAGTGTGGACTACAGCTGCAGGCGCAGGGAAAAGAAAAGCAAAAGCGAACAACGTGAAAAAAAAAGGAGAAGCAAAGTACACGCCCACAAGTACACAACTACACAAGTGCTCAGGAGACAAAAAAAATTCAACCTCATATATATATATACATCATAAATATCTGAGTACAGGTGTGAGGGTGGAGGAGTACAAGTAAGTCTCTCTCAGCTCTCGCCTCCACCCTCTTCTCTCCTACTCTCTACCTCGTCCTCGCCGTCTCGAGGTGGCGCTGGTGGAGGGGGCATGGGCCCCCGTGAAGAAGCTGGAACCCGAACCTGGCCCCTTGCCTCGCTCCTCTCTCGAAGGGAAGAGCCCGCAACAAAGGTGGAGCTGGTGAAGCTGTACCCTGCAGCTCGCGCCCGCTCACGCCCTCCCTGGAGACGCTCCTCTGACGCTCGTAGCCGCTCCTGGGTAATGGCTAGCTGGGTCCTCAAGTCTGCCAGCTCACGCTCGCGCGCTGTCACCTGCTCCTGGTACCGGGCACGCTCTGACTGCTGTAGCTCGTGGTGACGGGCACGGTCCGCCAGGTGCTCCTCTCGCTCTCGCGCACGCTCTCTCCGCTCCAGCTCAAGAGCGACCCGCAGCTCCGCTATGTCATGAGGCAGCTCCTCACGCCGCCTCAAAGCCCTCTCCAGCTCCGCGATCCGCTGCTCACGGATCGCCAACTCCGCCCCAGCTAGGGAAGCCCGGGTATGAGCCGCCTGTAACTGTGTAGTCTGCAAACAGGTAAACAAGTCATCAGTTCCACATTTAATGCAATAATTCAGCAATTTAGGAAATGAATGCATGGTCAAAAGTAAAACTCACCCGTGTGGCCATCGCCTGCTGGCCCTCCTCGATGCAAGTAAGGGCGGCTCGAAGCTCCTCCGTCTGCAAAACACCTTTTTTATCAGCACATAATAATAAATAATTGAATGAGGTCTGAGTTTTGAAACTTACCCGTGAGGCGAGGTCGCGCTCTGCCGCCTCGGCCCGAGCCACTGCCCCCGCCATCTGCGCCACTAGTGCGGTCGCCTCTGCACTAGGCCCTCTCGAGCTAGAGGCCTCTCCCGTATCTCTCCCTGCTGCTCCCTGCTGGGCACGCTGCATTCATTAAGATTGTCAGTGGTTAATCATCAATAATTCATGAAAAAAAATTCATTTGCATAAATTTAACACTCACCAGGGTCTCAAGGTCCGCCCGTGTGGTGGCCAGCTGGTCCTCCAGGCTGTGTAGGTGGGCCTGGGCATCCATCGCTGCTATGTCTCGTGCATCCTGCATCCATTACATATTAGTCACATGATAGATGCATAAGCATTTGCATTCAATTTAGAAATAAGTGCATTCATACATACCCCTAGGACCCTCATCTGGGGTCGACCGGCGTAAACCTCCCAGTAGCGCCGGAGGTACTCAGAGCTGTCAGTCGCCTGGGAGGTGACTCGGGTCCCGCCTCGTCGCCAGTTGACGTACTGGTCCTCGAACCGCACCCTCCAGTCGATCGCCTTCGTGCGACCGCGCGTCTTCTTCCCGATCCCTTGCGGCTCTCCAACCTCTACCCACTCCTGGTGTAGGCCCAGGGTCCTCATCACCAGCCTAAGCCGTAGTGGCTCAATCTCACTCAAGCAATGAACCCAAAGCTCATGCTCGAAGCGAGGTCGGCCCGCTACGACCCACGGCTGGCCCTCGTCGGTCATCCCCTCATAGGGCCTCCATCACACCTGCATCCATAAACATATATTCATCATCATATTCGCACAAAAATAAATAACAAAAATAAAAAAATCGCATAACATTCATCATGTGTACCAGTGATGGAGGGAAGTCTCGGAACTCCCTCCGTAACACCCACAGCTCGTAAGAGAGTGGGGCTCCGAAGACTACCGGCAGCCAGCGCCGTGCTAGAGGGAAAGATCCCTCACCTCCGGGCCGTGGGTCGACGCGTCCCATCGGCATGTACAGATGGCTCCAAACCTGCATCCATGCATTGCATTAGTGAGGCATTCACATGCATAAAGTAAAAGAAAAAAAAAGAAAAAAGATGTGCATACCTGAAGAAAAGGTGAGAAGCCACTGACGGTCGTCTCTCGACCTGTCCCCGTAGACAGGTCGGCTATCAGGTGCGCCAGCAGCGCTGCTCCCAGGCGTACCTGCCGACTCCCTCTAAGTCCTCGAGGATCCCTAGGAACCGGCAGTTGATGACGTCGCCCTTCGTGCCAAGCAATAGCCTCCCGAGCATCAAGAATAGGAACCTCCTCAGGTCTCGGTCTGCCCTCTCCCTGTCGGCTGGGTCCTGGCAATAGGCTACCCTAGCCCCATCGGTCAACCTCTGAGAAAACTGCTCTAAGGACTCCCCAGATCTGTGCCTAGCATCTCCTAAACCCATCACTGTAGTCAGGTCGGTGCGGAGGATAGTCCTGCACTCGCTAGGTGTCTCATAGACCATCTCTAGCCCTAGCAGCCTCTGGGTAAGCTCGGTATAGTCAGGGTAGGTGATCCCGCTCACTGCCTCACCATCTACCCTCAACCCAGTAATCCTAGCCACATCCTCTAGGGTAGGAACCATATGACCCCAGGGCATCAGGAATGCCCGGCTAGTCCTATCCCATCTCTCCCTCAAAACCTGGATAAGTGCTAAGTCAGGCCTAATGGGCTCTATGCTAAGGAAGGCCCTGAACCCCATAGCATCTACCCTGGCTCTCTGGAACTCGGGGAGGCCGTAATATGCTGCCCGGACCATGACCCAGGAGATCCGTGTCCTCATCAACCCCTGCATGCATAAAGAAAGAAATTTTGGCTTAATTGTTCAATTATTCATGCTGAAATTCACTTAATTGCCTTGGTTGAGATTTTGATGTTTGATTTAATTAACGACCGCCCCCGGGGCGTGGCTTGTTTAATTGGCACCCCTGAGGGGGGGCGTGGTTTCTAAGAGATGTGAAGACCGTATGCATTCATTAATTAACGACCTGGCCTAAGTCGTTGTTTATTTAAGAGACGCCCCTGTGGGGGGCGTGGTTTTGAGGTTAATTTCTAATTTCCTAAAGATTTTTTTTAATTGACGCCCGTCCCAGGGTCGTCATTTGATCAAGTAACGCCCCTGTGTAGGACGTTTTTTTTAAATGGGTTTTGGGTCCTAATTATTTATTCTGGAATTAATAAATTGACGACCGCTGGTTTGGTCGTTCTTTGTTGAATTGACGCCCCGGTGGGGGGCGTTGTTTTCCAGAGTTTTCAAAAATAATTAAAGGACAGCATGCGAAACAATTCATGGCAAAGATATTTAAAAATAATTGGAAAAGAAATGCATGGAAATTAACAGCATGGTTGATATAAAAAAATGATAATTTAAATGGACGACATGCTGCAAGGCGTGTTTTCATGAGGTTAATTATTTCGCAGAAAATAAGTTGAATTGACGACCCAGGTCTGGGCGTCTCTCTGTTAAATCGTGACACCCATAAGGGCGTCTTATTTCTGAGTTTCAGGTTTTCTAGCCCGAGGGCTATGGAAATGGAATAAAAATGAAAATAAAATTACAAAAAAATGGAAAGAGGGGTTGGGGGCCTACTTTGTGTCGCCTGGGTTCTGCTAATCCTCCCCGGAGTTGGGGCTGTGGCTGCCGTGGCCGACGGAGTCGGCCGGGGCGAGCAATGGCCGCCGCCGTGGCCGGCGGTTCCTCATTCCCTTCTTCCCCTCCTTGTTCTTCTTCTCCCTCTTCGCCTTCGTCTTCCTCTTCTTCACTTTCATCTTCTTCATCTCCCACGGCCTCGTCGTCGCCGTGTTCTCCCTCGTCGCCGGTCACCACCGTCGGTGCCTCCTCGGCCGCCGCGGGGGGAGCCTCCTCCTCGACATGGGCGTGTTCGCCCTCCAAGTCCACAACTTCCGGGGCCGAGACCCTTTGTCTTTTTTGTCCACCGCCGGCCATTGCTTAGGGCTAGGGGGCAAGAGGGTTTGAGAGTATGAGAGAGAGATAGGGAGTGGAAGAGGGGTTCGGTTAGGGTTGCAGTGGGAGAGAAGAAAGAAAGAGGGATCTGGACGAAGGAAGAAGAAGAAAGGAGGGAAAGTAAAACTGAACGGTCGAAAAGAATTAACGCCTAAGGGAAGGCGTTTCTTGTTAAAAGACGACTGTGCCGATAGGCGTTACCTATAGAAGAGACGACGATACTTGAGGCGTTAATTTCTTTTGCATGGGGAACGGCAGACGTCGTCAGAGGCATTTAATGGGAATTGATTGACATGATGGGAATAATGATCACTGTTTTTGTGTAACGACGTGTCTGAAGGCGTGGTTTACATAAAACATGGCTTACCCTAAGGCATTATTTTGGGAATCTTTAACGAATACTTTTTGGAATTTGAATCGAATTAACGCCTTGTTTTAAGTCATGATTTGCTGAAGGCGTCAATTTCGAGAGCCGGTTAATGAGAAACGACGTACACTAAGGCGTCACTTTGGGAATTGACGGCATTGACTAAGTCGTTATTCAGAGAAGAATCACAGATTGTTGGAAGAATTGATCAAAAATATTGTAAATTGGCTCAAATCAGAATGTTATTATTAATTTATTGATGAAAGAGATTACATTGCTCTAATGAGCCATTTTGGGCCTCAAACTTCTTAAAGCTATTACATAAGATTTCCATTGATCTCTGTCTTCTTCCAAGTTCTCCACAGGTTGATAAGTCTTGCAGATTTTCCACAGAGCTTGGATTGTAGTAGACTCTTCTCCATCTCCATTGCTGCCGGTGTCCCGTGTCTTGATGGGAGGGAGATGGGACATGTCTTCAAAGAGCCGCCGTGGGAGCCCGAGTTGAGGAAGGCACCGGTGTGAGTTGTATAGCACGAATTCTGAAGCGCCTATGAGTCGAAGGTCCGTCCCGGGAGAGAATCTTGCGCGGAGTTCTTGAGTCTTGAGTATTCCCGGGGCGCAAGTGAAAAGGTTCTTTGGCATTATTTTGAGGTGTTCTCTCCATTCCGCTCTCTTCTTGATTTGAGGAATCCGGTTCACCACTCTATTGCTTATCCCCAATGAGCCTGTCATATAGGAAAGTGGGCTTTTGGAGAAGATTCTTGAGGGTTGTTGGGCCGTCTCACATGGATCAAACTTAAAGTGGAGATCTACCCAACTAGAGAGTGCTAGCATGCATCCATAAATCGGTCTCCCCATTGCCGCCGAGGTGAGCCCGCTATAGAGATAGGCTAATATCGCCGGTCCCACTCTCTCTCCTTCCCAAAGGCTAACTATTGCGCTTAATTGGGATTCATCCAAGAAGTCTTCTGTGGAGGGGAACAAGATTGCTCCCGCCAAGCACACCACGAAAGCCTTTGCCACTCGTTCCACTTCTTCATCTTCTTTAGCTTGATCGGATCGTTTGTACACCCAAGAAGCAAGCTTTAGGAGATTGATTCCCTTGGTAACTTTGATTTGGTTCACTAAGTTTGGGCTGGGAATTAAATTTGTTAATAGCTCATGTGAAGAAATTTGCCTTGGCATGATGGTCATCTTTTCCTCCTCTCCTTGTTTCATCTTCTTTAAGCCCAAGATCATCTCTAATTCCTCTAATAGAATTGTGGCTTCAAAGGTTGAGAATAAGAATGTATGGGTGGAAGGATGCCATATCTCAGCTAAAGCTCCTATAGCTGCCCAATCAAGATAAATTTGATCATAGTGTTTTGCATGGGTGACTAGGCCTAAGAGGTGCCATCTAGATAAGTAGACCCTCATGTCTGAAGAGAATTTTGAAAGTAAAAGTGGCAGCCACTTGATTTTTGTGAACCTCCTTGCACCTGGAATATTGGGATAAGCCTGTGGAAAGGAGAAAGAAAAGGAAAAGAACAGAGAAGGGATGAGAAGCTGAGGAGAAGGGGAACAGAGAACGAGCCATTAAAGCTTTTTGCATACCTGGTTCATGGTAATTCGGTTGCTTAAGTGCCCATTGATCTCAGATAGTCTGAGAGGGGAGGTCTTTGGTCTTTTGATAGCTCTCTCCATCTTCTGAGGCGGTGGATGTCTACAGAGATAACTCTAACAACAGCACCTGTGAACAAAAAGCAGAGAGGAGGAAGATTGTTTGATTGATTGCCGAGAGATCCTTTCTTTTATAGGAGTTTGGAGGGTCTTGGGGTCGAGAGTAGAGTTCGAATAAGAATGGGCTTAGGCTTTGATTCAGAGACGGAACTGTATTGTTAATTAATGACATGGGTCAGGGCGTCTCCTTTTGAATTGACGACTTGATATAAGTCATGTTTTACTTAGCGCCTTCCTGGGGGGCGTCTCATTCTTTAAATCTCAGTGCAATTAACGCCTTCATGCCAGTCTCCTTTCATGCTTTTGACGCCATGAACTCCAGTCGTTATTTTGTTGGTTTGCATATTTAATTCCTCCGTATATCTTGATGAACTTAAGTGCTATCTTTTAATTGGAGTTATTTGTGATTAAGCACTTATGATCATATCATGCTTTGAATTGAGGATTATTTCTGATCACTTCATGCTTTGAGAGGCCTAATGAATTTTCAAGTGCAGAGGAGTGTAGGTTTCGAGGCGCTTGGATCACTCATGGGAGTAAAATCATTCTATTCTTGTATTTCTTTCCTGTAAGCATTGTTACTATATAGTATTCTACGCTATTATAGCATATCAAGGACCTTGTGGTTCTGATGAACCTGGAATTTGAGTTCCCCTTCATCAAAAATAGTGATAATTCCAGGAGAATCTTGATCACACGGATAGGCCGTTGAGTCATTCAAGGTCTGGGACGATGGTTCCACTTTTTGAGTTGATGCGCGGACAAACGGGCTTCGGCTTAGTGTCAGCTCAGAGATCTGGATTCTTGACCAAATCTAGATGGCTTAACAATATTATCCTTGATTATTTTCTATTTTTAGTTTGTTTTAATTTTTCCTTTTAGCCCAGCATGCATCATGTAGGACTTTGAGTTAAGATGAAAATCTTCATATTATGGCAATAATAAAGCTCACTCGCTCTTGATTGAGTTGACATGAGATATTCCACTCCAAATCGAGTACTTTATTCTCTCTGAAGCCGCTCAGGCTAGCTCTTTGAAAGTCATCCCTTTGCTGGGTCTCCATCTCAATTCACTTTATTTTTTGCAAATTCACCTTGGTTGTAGCACGTCCACGTTGGCTGGTAAACGCTCTCCAATGGTGCCTCCCTGTCGTGCCCACGCGCACATTTTACTTGTTTAGTTTAGTCTCATTTACCCAACAAATTGATGCTTCCTTGGAATCACCTAGAGTTGTTTCACTCAGAATCTTGGAAAGATTTCAAAAGCCTCGTGTCACAGGCGTGTCACATCACACCTTGGCATCTACTTATCAGTTCATTCCACTTCATTCCACTTCATTACACTTTCACTTTCATTACGTCTCACTCCCTTGCAAAGTAAATGCCAAGGCGGGGCAGCTGTAGACACGCCAAAATTGATACTATGTTGATCAAATCTCATGTTACTATGATAACGCCCCAAAGTAAACTTCAATATTTCTATAATATAAAGTTTTTCTATTTTTGGGTGGGTTTTTATGATTTTTCTTGCATTTTTGTAAATAGCGACCTTATCTGGGGCGTGTTCTCAAGAAAGGACGACCATACATAAGGGCGTCAATTCCTGGTATTATGAGAGTCCAATTATGATTTGAAAATCAATGACTAACGTCCTTTCTTAGGGCGTGTTTTCAATTAACGCCTACTCTTCAGGCGTCTCTTCATAATTTTCAAATAAGGAAGGTTTTTTTATTACTAAATTCAAATCCAGGAGTTGACGCCTTTGTCCCAGTCGTGTTTTGAATTAACGCCTTAGGTCAGGTCATCAATTTTAATTGACGCCCTTCTGAGGGTCGTCTCTCACCCTTCCGTGTCCTGTTTGGGTACACCTTTCCTGGAGAGTTCCCTGCCTTGATTAATCACTTGCTCGATCCGGGAACTAGAGTCCTTGCTATTGATGATCATTGCTTGATCTTATCTTCCCAAATCTGTGATTATCTGTGATCGAAACCCTATAAAAGGATGCCCTGGTTGATCTCGCGCGACGACACGGGGGGGTGCTGCCGATTGAGGTTACAGAAGCTAGTTTACAGAGAGCTATTGCTCAGACAGAGATTAGAGTTTACAGAAGAACGGAAAGGGCTCTCTTCATCATCTCCCTCCTGCTGCACTAACCACAGCTGTAGCATCAACGTGGTTTCCCTTTACTGTTGTCAGGAACAGCAGGGGCTTCTTTCTGTTCGTTTATCTTTATCATCTCATCATCGTTCTGTCGTTGTTCAGCATCATCATATAGTCTTCTCCTGCATTAGTTTTTCTTTGCATCTTCTCCTTCCCTAATTCTATTAGGGGTTTTAAAATAACCAAAAGGTGCACACTTCATGCTTCACTTTCATCATCCTATTGTTCTTTTGAATTGATACTATACTCACATTTGGCTGATCCCCTCTTTTCTTTACTTGTTTGTGTCTTTGTTTAAGGGTAATCAAGAGGAAAACCCCCTTCATCGGCCGGCCGGTAGAAGGAGGAGGAAGGAATCTACATCCATCCCGCATCTTCATCTTCATCAGGTATTCGCGATCATCTTCTTTCTTCTTGAGGTAACCCCTCTGGCGATCACACTCCTTATTAGCACCACGTGCTCCCTCACACTCCCTTTTTATCATTGTCTCCATTCTTCTCTTCTTCTTCTTATTATTATTATTTTTGTCTTAAAAGTGGATTTTCCATAATCTACAGATGGGTCCTGTAGCGCGCCGGATTAAGTTGCCGAAATGGGGGTTCTTTGAGCGTGCCGGAATAGCCTTACAAATGGAGCACGCCGGTTTGGCCAAGCAATTGAGCATGAAGGGTTCTTCGAAAGTGGCACGCCGGATTAAGACATCAACGTGGGTGCGCCGTATTAGAGCATCAAAGGGGGTGTGCCATTTTAAGGCGCGCCGATTGGGGTTTCTTCTCGGAGTCGTAGCCATTCACACGAATGTTGGCGTTCCTAGAATGTTATAATTGCAATGCATTGCCTTCGCAACGTTCCATTCGCAGCCTCTGGGCCTCGGTCCCAGACTTTGTGCTACTTTCAGTGCATGTCGAGACTGTGCTGGAGTTCCTGACTTTTCTCTGATTATGCTCTCGGCATGGCCGGTCGGAGAGTTGTAGCCATATCTTCCGCCTGGGGGGCTTCCTTAACGGGTAGCGGACCACCAAGCGAGTTCTCGTCCTGTTCGGGCGAGGCATGAGGTTTATTCGGCATTTTCATCTTCGGCTTGCTCTCGAGTGTCGAGACCTGCATGATGTATGATCATCATCGACATTTTTCGACGTCCACAAATGCCCCCCACTAGCGGGTGGCGCAAGCGAGGGATGAGTGCGCGGGGCTCGCGAGTGTAGACTTCTTTGAGAAGATATTTGTTCTTCCGGGCTAGTGGCATACTGGTCTGGTGCTGATTCACGGGAGAGCACTCACTCCTTCAGCGAAAGGATGAGGGAACCGGTCCACCGCGTGCGCACGTGGGCCAAGAGTCCTTTTGTTCATCGACTTGGACGGGAGGTCCGTGCCGGAGCCAATGTGGTTTCTTTTTGTTCATCGACTTGGACGGAAGGTCCGAGCCGAAGCAAAGGGGGTTTTTGTTCATCGACTTGGACAAAAGGTTCGAGCCGAAGCAAAGGACTTCTTTTAGTTCATCGACTTGGATGGAAGGTCCGAGCCGAAGCAAAGGCGTTTTGTTCATCGACTTGAACGGAAGGTCCGAGCCGATGGTTAATTCACCAGTGGGACTGGAGATTGCAATACCGTGGTGGTTTATTCATTGGCACGGGGTTAGTGCCAAAGCAAGGGTCTTTTTGTTCATGGCTTCAGACGGAAGGTCCGGGCCACTGGTTTGTTCATCGTTGCCGATAGGGAGTCAGAAATCGACGTGGTTTGTTCATTGAGATGGGGTAAGTGCCAAAGCAAGGGTCTTTTTGTTCATGGCTTCAGACGGAAGGTCCAGGCCACTGGTTTGTTCATCGTTTCCGACAGGGAGTCGGAAATCGACGTGGTTTGTTCATTGACACGGGGTAAGTGCCAAAGCAAGGGTCTTTTTGTTCATGGCTTCAGACGTAAGGTCTGGGCCACCGGTTTGTTCATCGATGCCGACAGGGTGTCAGAGACCTACGTGGTTTGTTCATTGACACGGGGTAAGTGCCAAAGCAAGGGTCTTTTTGTTCATGGCTCCGGACGTAAGGTCTGGGCCACTGGTTTGTTCATCGATGCCGACAGGGTGTCAGAGACCGACGTGGTTTATTCATTGACACGGGATAAGTGTCAAAACAAGGGTCTTTTTGTTCATGGCACCAGACGAAAGGTCCGGGCCACTTGTCTTATGCGTCGGTGGGACTTAAAATATTTTGATCTCTGGCAGGACTTGACGAGTCGACATCCCTCGGAGGCTTCGATGATGATTTTTTTCTTCTCTTCTTTTTCTTTCTTTTCTTCTCTTTTTTTTCTTCTTCTCTTTTTCTTATTCTCTTATTCTCATTTTTTTTCCTTTTTCTCTTCTTCTTTTCTTTCCATTCTTTTTCTTCTTCTCTTCTTATTCTTTTTTCTTTCTCCATTTTTTTTGAACAACTTTGGGTAGTTGCCGGCGTGGATGCCGATAGTGAAGAGATACTGGCTTGGATGCCGATAGTCGGAAGCTGTCGGCCTGGATGCCGGTAATTAGGAAGCTGTCGGCACAGACGCCAATAATGACATAGCTATCGGCAAAACGCTGATAGTTAGATACCTGTCGGCTCGGGGCCGATAATTGAAAGCTATCAGCTTAGTGGCCGATAATTGAAAGTTGTCGGCTCAGGGGCCGATAATTGAAAGCTGTCGGCTCGGGGCCGATAATTGAAAGCTGTCGACTCGGGACCGATAATTGAAAGTTGTCAGCTCAGGGGCCGATAATTGAAAGCTGTCGGCTCAGGGGCTGATAATTGAAAGCTGTCGGCTCGGGGCCAATAATTGAAAGCAGTCGGCTCAGGGGCCGATAATTGAAAGCTGTCGGCGTGGGAGCCAACCATTGGGAAGTGAGCCACGAGGGCAGAGAGGAGGGTTTATTCCTTTACCGGTCTGGACGGTGGGTCCAAATTGAAAGGGATTCGTCACCCAAAGGGATGGGGAGGAGAGTTTGTTGATTCGACAAGGGTGTTCGTCACCCGTAGGGACGGAGAGAAGAACTTGTTGATTCAATGGCCTGGACGGGAGGTCCAAATCAAAAGGGGTATTCGTCACCCGAAGGGACAGAGAGAAGAGTTTGTTGATTCTGAAAATGATATTCATTGCCCGAAGGGACGGAGAGGTGGGCAAGTCGCTGACACAGGCTAGTGTTAGCCCGCGGAAAAGGGGATGATTCCTTACCCGAATGGCAGGCTCGGGCCAGGGTGAAAGGTTGTTTCGTTCTTTAATGCACCGGGGGGTACCAGCTGTATGAAGGGTCTTTTAATTCTTTGGCTGGACGGAAGGTCCGAACTAGAGTGGAGAGAATTCTTTTTGTTCTCCGGCTGGATGGTAGGTCCTAGCCCAAAGTGAAAGGATCCTTTTGTTCTCTAGCTGGACAGAAGGTCCGATCTAGAGTGGAGAGAATCTTTTGTTCTCTAACCAGGCAGAAGGTCCGATCTAGAGTGAAGAGAATCTTTTTAGTTCTTTAGCTGGATGGAAGGTCCGATTTAGGGTAGAGAGAATCTTTTTGTTCTCTGGCTGGACGGCAGGTCTGAGCCATAGTGAAAGGATCTTTTTTTTCTCTAACCGGACGGAAGGTCCGATCTAGAGTGAAATGACCTTTTTGTTCTCTAGTCAGACGGAAGGTCCGATCCAGAGTGAAAGGGGTCTGTTTGTTCTCTGGCTGGGTGACAGGCCGGAACCAAAGTGAAAGGATTTGATGTTCTTCAATGCGCCGGGAGTACCGGCTGTGAAATCTGAACCCAGGAAAGTGGGCCACGAGGGCCGGAGTTGATGTTGCAGAAGTAGGCCGCGAAGGCTAAAATCGGGGAAGCGGATTACAAGAGCCACAATCGGGAGGCTGGCTATAAAAACCAAAACTGGGGAGCAGGCTATGAGAGCCCAAATTGAGGAAGTGGACTGCAAAAGCCAAAGTTGGGAGATTAGCAAGCCGCAAGGGCAGGAAGTTGGCCGTGAGGGCCAAGATTGGGCTGTGCGAGCCAGAACTGGAAAGGCAGGCTGTGATAGCCGAAATTGAGTTTTTTTAATTATTATTTCCTTTATTCAAGCATGCAGGCATTCATCAGCAAGCATGACATAAAAATACACATAAGGTAGCTCCCACTATAGAGGATAGGATAGGGACATCGCCCATAATTCGCAGACACGGTGCGGGCCATGAGGCACAACTGAGGGGTGGTGCGCCCGTCAAGAGAATATCGCATGTTTTGCATGCATAGCTTAAATTCACGCATTTCACCCGAGGCAATTCTCTGCGGAGTGGAGGAGCAAACATGTGAGCAAAAGGCCCTAAACATAAGGATATGCAGGTTTTCTAAGCAACACTTGAGGATCACTCTAGCGCCTACACATAGGTTTCGGGCTTTCGATTTCGGTAGCTTCGCACAACCCCTATCTGTTTATTTTGGTAGCAGATTTCACCGTTCGGCGCGAGTCTCCTCATTTGTTTTAGTGGGGATTCCCAGCTAATAGGATTCATCCTTGTCATAATTTTATTGCGGATTCCACCGTTTGACGCGAGTTTCCTCATTTGTCTCAATGGGGATTCCCGGCTATTAGGCTTCATCCTTATTGAAATTTGCTTCACCATTTCGCGCGAGTCTTCTCATTTGTTTTAGTGGAGATTCCCGGCTACTCAGATTCACGTTTCTCCTCCTTCTTCTTCTTTTTTGCATCATTTTTTTCTCTCTTTTTTTAATGAGGGTATGCAGCTTTTTCCTCACGATTACCTTTCACGCGAGTGTAGAAATTTAAGTCTTCGTAGAGTGGTAAGAAGGAAGTCGGGCAATCCCTATGGTTGAAGACCATTGAACACATTAAATGTGAAGTGTGGGAGTGTTGCCTCAGGTTTATTTTGTGAGTTGGGCTTAGCAATTTAGCCATGACTCTTCCCCTTGACGTGTGCACCCGCCATAATTGGGTTACTTTTGAGCGTATGTTGTGACGCACGTGCATCCGGAATCGGGGCAGCATTATTATTTAGCAAGGAAACAAGGTCCTAGAAAATTCCAAAGAGGTGTGTTATTCTATATTATAGGCAAACATGCAAGCAGGGTAGCCAAGCATTCTTCTCTCTTTTTTTTTCTTTTTTTTTTGCGTAAGAACATACTATCATTACGTATAAGTGTAGTGGTAGTAAAAGTTTTAGCGGAACAGACCACGAAGGGCCGAAAGGAAATTGAGGAAGTGAGCTATAGAAGCCAAAGGACATTAGGGGAGCAGGCCATAAGGGCCAAAAGATGTCGGGAAGTAGGCCATAAAAGTCGAAGGTTGGAGGAGCAGGCATCGAGAGCCAAAATTGGGAAGCTGGCCACTAAGGCCAAAGGGAAGCAGGCTGCAAGAGCCAAAGTTGGGAAGCAAGCTGCAAGAGCCGAAATTAAGGAAAGCAGGCTACAAGAGCCAAAGATCAGGGAAGCAGGCTACAAAGGCCAAAGGAAAGCTGGCTACGAGAGCCAGAATTAGGAAGCAGGCCACGAAGGCCAAAGGTTGGTAGGCTACGAGAGCCAGAATTGGGAAGCGAGCTGCAAGAGCAGAAAATAAAGGTCTCTTTTTTTGTTCTCTGGCCGGTGAAAGATCCGAACCAAAGTGGATGGGTCGATTCTTTAATTCTCTGACCGGGGAAGGATCCGAACCAAAGTGGATGGGTTGATTCTTTAATTCTCTGGCCGGGGAAGGATCCGAACCACAGTGGGAGGTTGATTCTTTGATTCTCTGGCCGGGGAAGGACCCGAACCAAAGTGAAGGGATTATTTTTTTGATGGGGAAGCTGTTGGCTGGGAGCTGATAGTGGGGTAGCTGTCGGCTTAGGGGCCGATGATTAGAAGCTTTCGGCGAAGAGGCCGATAACGAGATAGCTGTCGACCCAAAGGCCGATAATGGAGTAGCTGTCAGCTCAGGGGCCGATGGTAGAATAGCTGTCGGCTTGAAGCCCCGATGGCTGAATATCTGTCGGCTTGAAACCCCGATGGCTGAATATCTATCGGCTTGAAGCCCCGATGGATGAATATCTATCGGCTTGAAGCCCCGATGGCTGAAGGTTTTATCGGTTTGACGCCCCGTCGGCGGAAGGTTTTGTCGGTTTAACGCCCCGTCGGTGGAAGATTTTGTTGGTTTAACGCCCCATTGGCAGAAGGTTTTGGTCGGTTTAACGCCCCGTCGGTGGAAGGTTTGGTCGGTTTAATGCCCCGTCGGTGGAAGGTTTAGTCGGTTTAATGTCCCGTCGGCAGAAGGTTTTGTCGGTTTAACGCCCCATCGGCGGAAGGTTTTGGTCGGTTTAACGCCCTGTCGGCGGAAGGTTTAGTCGTTTTAACGCCCCGTCGGTAGAAGGTTTTGTCGGTTTAACGCCCCATTGGCGGAAGGTTTTGTCGGTTTAACGCCCCGTCGGTAGAAGGTTTTGGTCGGTTTAACGCCCTGTCGGCGGAAGGTTTTGGTCGGTTTAACGCCCCGTTGGCGGAAGGTTTGGTCGGTTTAACGCCCTGTCGGCGGAAGGTTTAGTCGATTTAACGCCCTGTCGGCGGAAGGTTTGGTCGGTTTAACGCCCCGTCAGCGGAAGGTTTAGTCGGTTTAACGCCCCGTCGGTGGAAGGTTTTGGTCGGTTTAACGCCCCGTCGGCGGAAGGCTTGGTTGGTTTAATGCCCCGTCGGTGGAAGGTTTTTCCGATTTAACGCCCCGTCGGTGGAAGGTTTTATCGTTTTAACGCCCCGTCGGCAGAAGGTTTTGTCGGTTTAATGCCCCTTTGGCGGAAGGTTTTGGTCAGTTTAACGTCTCGTCAGCGGAAGGTTTTGGTCGGTTTAACGTCTCGTCGGCGGAAGGTTTTGGTCGGTTTAACACCTCATCGGCGGAAGGTTTAGTCGGTTTAATGCCCCGTCGGCGGAATGTTTGGTCGGTTTAACGCCCCGTCGGGGGAAGGTTTGGTCGGTTTAACGCCCCGTCGGTGGAAGGTTTGGTCGGTTTAACGCCCCGTCGGCGGAGGGTTTAGTCGGTTTAACACCCCGTCGACGGAAGGTTTTGGTCGGTTTAACGCCCCGTCGGCAGAAGGTTTGGTCGTTTTAACGCCCCCTCGGTAGAAGGTTTTGTCGTTTTAACGCCCCCCCGGCAGAAGGTTTTGTCGATTTAACGCCCTGTTGGCGGAAGGTTTTGTCGGTTTAACGCCCCGTCGGCAGGTGAAAAGTTTGGTCGGTTTAACGCCCCGTCGGTGAAAAGTTTGGTCGGTTTAACGCCCCGTCGGTGGAAGGTTTTGTCGGTTTAACGCCCCGTCGGTGGAAGGTTTAGTCATTTTAACGCCCCGTCGGTAGAAGGTTTTATCGGTTTAACGCCCCATCGGCGGAAGGTTTTGGTCGATTTAACGCCCCGTCGGTGGAAGGTTTTGGTCGGTTTAACGCCCCGTCGGCGGAAGGTTTTGGTTGGTTTAACGCCCCGTTGGCGAAAAATTTGGTCGGTTTAACGCCCCGTCGGCGGAAGGTTTAATCGGTTTAACGTCCCGTCGGCGGAAGGTTTAGTCGGTTTAACGCCCCGTCGGCGGAAGGTTTTGGTCGGTTTAACGCTCGTCGGTGGAAGGTTTAGTCGGTTTAACACCCCGTCGGTGGAAGGTTTGGTCGGTTTAACGCCCTGTCAGCGGAAGGTTTTGGTCGGTTTAACGCCCCGTCGGCGGAAGGTTTAGTCAGTTTAACGCCCCGTCGGTGGAAGGTTTTGTCAGTTTAACGCCCCGTCGGCGGAAGGTTTGGTCGGTTTAGACGAAAGGTCGTGACGCCGACCACATGTGAAGTATATTTGTTGGATGGCCGAAGGTCGAGGGTGAAAGACCATGTCTACCTCAAGGCTCACTTTCTTTTCTTCTCTTCTTCTTTTGTGTGGAGAGGCGAGTGGAAAGACCACGTCTGCCCGACGACTGTTCTTTCTTTTCTACTCTTCTTTTTCTTTTGTTTATTGTGAAGAGGCGGGTGCAAAGACCACGTCTATCTCATGGCTCACTTTCTTTTCTTCTCTTCTTCTTTTGTATGGAGAGGTGAGTGGAAAGACCACGTCTGCCTGACGACTGTTCTTTCTCTTCTGCTCTTCTTCTTCCTTTGATTATTGTGAAGAGGCGGGTACAAAGACCACACCCACCTCATGACTGTTCTTTTATTCTGCTCTTCCTTTCTCATTGATGCCACCGGACTGAGGTGTACTTCTCTTAACGTGCCCCCAGGTTGGAGTGTATTCTTTTCTTCATCTGCCCCCTAGGTCGGGGGTGGGCCTCTTTGCTTCGTGCCCCCAGGCGGGGGTGTATTCTTTTTTGGCATCTATGCCCCCGTAGCGGGGTGTGTTTCTTCTTCAGGTGCCCCTAGGCCAGAGTGTATTCTTTATAGCTTTTGTGCCCTAGGCGGGGTGTATTCTTCTTCAAGTTTCCCTAGGCCGGGGTGTATTCTTTATAGCTTTTGTGCCCCAGGCGGGGTGTATTCTTCTTCAAGTGCCCCTAGGCAGGGGTTTATTCTTTATAGCTTTTGTGCCCCAGGCGGGGTGTATTCTTCTTCAAGTTCCCCTAGGCCGGGGTGTATTCTTTATAGCTTTTGTCCCCCAGGCGGGGTGTATTCTTCTTCAAGTGCCCCTAGGCCGGGGTGTATTCTTTATAGCTTTTGTGCCCCAGGTGGGGTGTATTCTTCTTCAAGTGCCCCTAGGCCGGGGTGTATTCTTTTTGTTTCATATGCCCCCCATACGAGGTAGAGTCTTTGCCTCTTATGCCGTCGTGACAGGGTATGTTTCTTCTTCAAATGCCCATACGTCGGGATGCCTCTTCTGCTTCCTATGCCTCCAAAGGGAGGTATCTTTCTCTTCACATGCCCCCGACACGGGGTGTATCTTTTACTTCTTATGCCGCTAAAGGGGGAGGGTAGCTTTATTTCATGTGCCCCCACGAGGGGTGTGTTTTGCTTCTTGTGCACTCAAGCCAAGGTGTGTCTTTTCTTTACGTGCCCCTAGATCAGGGTATAACTCTGTTGCTTATCGTGGCCCCAGGCCGGGGTAGATTCTTCTGCTTCTTCCACCCCAGAGTGGGGTATATTTCTCTTTGCATTCTCCTAAGCCGGGGTGTAACCTTTGCTTTATGTGCCCTCGAGTCGGGTGGATTCTCTTCATGTGCCCCCAGGCCGGGGTGTATTCTTTTGATTCTTATGCCCCTAAGTCGGGGTTTGACTTTTGCTTTACGCGCCCCTGAGTCGGGGTGGATTCCCTTCATGTGCCCCCAAGCCGGGGTGTATTCTGCTCCTTGTGCACCCCAGGCGGAGTTTGTCTCTTTCTTTGTATGTCCCCATGCCGGGGTGTGTTTCTTGCTTCTTATGCCCCCATGGCGGGGTATATGTTTTGCTTCTTATGCCCGCATGGCGGGTTAAAGCATTCCCCACAGGGGGCCTGAATTCATTAAGCCACAATTGTGGCTTATTGGATCTCCTAGTGGCCACTCGAGGGGCCGTTTTATGTCGGATAGGGGCAGTAGGAAGGTGGAATGGGCCAGGGCATTGCACCACAGACTTGGACCCTCCTAGAGTCGGGCGGGATGCCGGCCATCTTCTCGTTCTCTTGGTCGGCCATGCTTGCCAATTTTTTTGTCTTTTTTTTTCTTCTCTTCTTCTTCTCTTCTTTCTTTGTGTAATAGGCCAAGGTGGGTGTGCAGGAGAGCGCTCACCCCCTCAGGGAGGGGATGAGTGGTTCGCTCCACCGCATCACTCCCATAGTGGTAATCTTTGTTCAGTACGGGTCCCGACGGATATGGCCATACAACCCTCTCTTGCCGATTCTTTCTCTTCCCCTTTTTGTTTCTTTCTTCTTTTCTTCTTTTCTCCTTTTCTTCTTCTTTTTTTTTGCGGAAAGGGGGTTTGATTTCCCATCCCTCTCCTCTTTTTCTCTTCTCTCTTTTTTTTCTTTTAGCGGCCTTCAAGATTCCTGGAGGCTGCATATGCCTCGGAGTAGCGTCATCGAGGCCATAAAGATAATTGCGCCTAGTCCGACTTTTCTCCCCATAGGGCTGGCGAAGACAACACTTGCAATTCATCAAAGCAGGCAAACATTGTTTATTAGGAGGCCATGAGGCCCCGAATCTCGGCGAAGAGATGAAGGGTGGTTCCAGTCCCACCGGGCGTGCCATACTTGTGGACGCACTTTTTGACACGCTCATTTGTTTGTTTCTTTAAGTCAGTTTATTCGGTGGGTTTATTCGTTTATTAAGTGTGTGGGCATGCCAGTCACAAAGTGACGATTTATTGTGCGCTCGATCTGACTAATCAGACGATTGTGTAGTTCGTGTCGAGACCAGAACCCGTCGCGCCATAAAGGTCACGTCGTCATTTACATCCCCTCGGAGAGGGGAACACCCTTGTTTAATCGCCAGGAAAAGGGGCCTCAAGGCCAAGAAATTAATTGCATAAAAAACTTATTAAGAAATGCTGAAGTCCTCGCACGAGGGTGTTGTTGACACCCGTTTTATACCCAATAAGTCGGGTCATCTCCTTATTTCATTCTATATGATGCTCCGAGTTGTTCACTATTCATTAAATTTCTTGATCAGTTGAGGCCTGTTTCTTGGGTCTTAATTCCTGGATTAAGAATTGGCTCCTGGTGGTGCTTTCGTTGGCAACAGCTTAGCAACCCTTCATTTTATTCTTGAAACTCAATGGTAATAACGGTCCGAACTAGGCGCGTTGTTTCACTATAACGCATGGGTCCTGGACCGTTACTCTTTGGAGAGTCCTAAGGCTTAAGGCCTCGTTTTCAATACTTATCCTTTGGCTTACACATTGGTAATAACGGTCTGTCGAGAGGCCGTTGTTTCATTCTGACGCCCTATGTCTTAGCCGTCGCTTCTTTGTAGAGTCCAATTGATTAAGTCTTCTTCCCGTCGATCTTATCCTTTGGGATAGGGTTGAGAGTAACGGATGGTCCTTGATGCGTTGCTTCCAAGCGGCGGTCTGTCGTGTGGCCGTTACTTCCTTCAGAGAGTCCTGGCAGTTCAGGCCTTTTCTCTGCTACTCCGTGGCCGAAGATAAGGGTTTGGATTGACGATATCTCTTTCAAATCTGATCCTCAGGACCTTCTGTTTGTTTCTATGGACTCTTGGTGATATTATCTTCAAGGATTTGCTAAGAGTTATCTCTTTATCTTGCTTGATTATCCTCTGCTCGACCTGAGAGTTTGAGGGTCTATAAATAGAACCCTTGACTTCATGGCCCAAGGGAGGAAGATTTGAATTCACGACGAAGTGCTGCCGAACTCAGGAGCCATCTTCATCCAGGAGGAACTACTTCCCACGTCCATCCATCTCATAATCAAGGGAGTACTTTGGTTTTGATCTTTCAAGTTCATCATTGCATGCTTGAGTTCTTCCCTGGTTTTTCCTCAATCAAAGCATTGTCCCTCCTCTTTCTCCACGTTTTTCACTATCCTCTAAGCATAAAAACATCTTCCCAACCTTTTAAAACACCCAGAGGGGTTAAAAAAAACCAAAAAACTCCCCGGTAATCCACTCTCCTTTTGATGATGTTAAGTCCTTTGAGAATTGATGCTATGCTTGTGAAAAGGACTAATTGAGGTTATTGTGTGGTCTTTCTACATCTTTGGCAGGTTTATAGGTTCATTAACACGAGGCCCAGGTCTTCTAGCCGGCTGGAAGAGTTGGAGTTAAAAGAATTCAAGCTTTGTTACTGCAGGTTATCTGACGGTCTTGTGCAGGCGCGTCACTCTCTTCCGGCGGTCTATCGTGTGGCCGTCACTTCCAAGTAACGCACAGGGTGCTGGCCGTTACTTCTAAGTTGACCTGCAGGCTTTCTCTGGTTTTCTCTCCCGTGGGCGGGTGTTTCATCCACCTATTTCCAAGGTATATTCAGGTCTTCGACTTGTTTTTACTTTGGTGGCGATCACATCTTTCCTTGGTATTGGGCGTTAGCTGTCTTCTTCATCATATCTTTCCTATTTTCCTTGCTTGTTCCACCTTCACGGTGTGTTTTTGTTTACTCCTTGCACCACGCCCCAGCGTGTGTTTTCCTTTTCCTTAGCGTAGTTTGATTGAGATAGCATGCCCATGCTAGAGCTAGCTATGATTGCCTAGGTTCATGATCACATGTTCATAGGTTTGAGTAGATCTTTGATTGCTTGTTTGTCATCTTACCATATCACTTTTCAAACCTCAAAAGAAAGATAGAAGATAGATAAATAAATATCAACAGATAATTTTTTGGCGATCACGGTGGGACAGCTTGTGCCAATCGTGCTTTTGATTCTTGTTTAAACCTGCCATCATCTGCTTGTTGAGTTGCCTTTTGTTTCCCCCTTGATTACTGCTCATTCTGGTTTTCTGAGTTCTCTGACGGCCCGGTGTCCCCGCGTCAAAGTCCTCTGACGCAGGGGCATTAGACCGCCACTTTGGTTCTGCTGTGTGAGCTTCCACGGGCTTTTCGATTACTTCTGTCTGGTTTTGGTTCCCTAGCTCATCCGACGGTCTCATCCCCCTGCGTTACATATTATCTGGCGGTCTGGCCTTTGACCGTTATTGTCCTCTGACGCAGGGTCCTTCGACCGTTATTCTACTGGCAGGTACGCATCCGAGGTGCATTTATTTCCGCAGTTTTTGCTGTGACTTATTGCTTGGGTGATAATTCTCCTCCTTCTTACTTTGCTCATATCTACATATCATTGTGTGCACCATTGATTGTTAGACTCTAGGCTAGACTTTGCATGCACTCCGGTGCACATAGGGTCATTCATCTTTTCATACGTTAGATTGCATTTTCCTACCTTGTTGTGAGGACCTCTCGTCTCCATATTCCTTGGGGCCGACTAGGAAATCACAGCAGGGACCTCCGTAAGTCTCCGCGAGCCGTGGATTCCCACACAGACGCCGGGCTGGTTGTACCTCTCCCACCCCGTGTCTAGGACTGCATAAGTGAAGAGTGGTTACACTGAGAGTCAAACCAAGTCCCATATCCATCTCCTACTAGGAACCCATTGTTGAGAGCACATATCAATCAATTCACTAAAGTTCCAAAGGAGAAATCATAAGAACCTTGTTGCATCATCTTAAACAACTTGGTTGATTTTGGGTGTCTTCATCTTTTATCATTTACATCTTGTTAGAATCACCTAAGTTGGTTGCTTATTGTGTGTTTATTTTTTGTATTGGTTGCTTTGCATATTGTCAAGGTTGTCCGTTGCATGTAGAGTTGTTTTCGTCCGTCTGAATCATCTTCTCGAGTCAGTTCCTTCTTCACGTTCTATTCTAATCCCCTCTTCGAGTCCACCATGGCATCCTTTAATCCTCCTCGCTCCCAAGAGGACTCTCTTCCTCAAGGGCTCCTTGAAAACCCCCCTAGGGTTACTACATTTTCCTCTGGAGAAGGGACTACCCCTCTCCCATCCTCCACTTCTATGGAAGGTGGTCAAGCTACCCCTTCTCTCTCTGCTCCTTCCGCGGGCTCCGTCCTTCATATGATGGCCCAATTGGATCCGACCCAACTCCAAGTTCTATATCAAGCTATGCAAGGGTCCAATGCTTCTCCCTCTGCCACTGTCCAAGGTCAATCTAATCCTTCCATTATTGGGCCGTCCGTTCAGCCCACTCCGATTGATCTCATTCCTGTCCAACCCCGGACCATCACTTTCGCTGGCATGGAGATGGGCCAATCTTCTAATTCAGCCCATCAATCTTTCGATAAAGGGAAGTCACCTATCCCTTCCTTTGTCCAGGTGGATCATCACCACTCTGGTTCGGTAGCTCCGTAGCCTCTTATGAACCCTTCCGATTTCTTGCGCCCTCAGCAAGGAGTGGCCCAAAATCAGTCTAATCTGGGTCTATCTCAGGCCCAATATCCTCCTTACGGGCCTCCTATTTCCACTGTCTATCCTTCCACTCCTTCTTACGGACTCCCGCCGGTTGCTACAACCATTCCATCTGCCCCTCAAATACAATCGGCATCCTTCACTACCCCTGCTCCCTCCCGAGAGCAGGACTTGCTTGACAAGTGGGCCACCATGCAGCAACAACTCGACTTTCTCCAGAAAAGGGTTGGCCTACAATCCTTGGCTGATATTCCTGTTCCGAGCTTCCAGAACATCCGGTTCCCTCCGCAATCAGAGCTCCCCAACTATCGCAAGTACGATGGGAACAGCAATCCCTTCATCCATGTGAGGGATTTTCTTTATGAATCGGCGCAGTTCCAATATGATGATCGCCTCATGGCGTACTTATTCCGCCGATCTCTGGACATTGTTGCTCTAGAATGGTTCTATTCTCTACCACTGGAAGAGGCCGAGAGTTTCAAGGTAGTAAAGGACAAATTCATCCAGCGGTTCCAAGACAGGGTCGGCCCTGAATATTCATTTACAGATCTAGTGGCCGAGAAGATGAAGCTGGATGAAGAGTTCGCCACCTATGCAGACAGGTGGAGACAAATGGCCGCTAGAGTACCGGGCCACATTCCGGAGGAGGAGAAGGTCAAACTGCTGATTTCCAATGCCACCCCGACCTTCCGCAACATCTTGGCAATGAATGACATAGCCAACATGCATCAACTCTATAGCTGGGCGCGCTTCATCCAGACTCAATTCAAGGACTCCCCTATCCATTCCCTCTTCGAAAACCAAAAGCCCAAGTACCACAAGAAACCACAAGGGCCGGTTACTGAGGGAGTCTAAACAAATGAGCAAGTACAAGCCGTTGCTTTTCCATATCAGGCTGCACCTTTCCGCTACAACCAAAACCCCCGCAATCCACAAAACTCCGCTCCGCAAAACTTCCAAGCCACTCCACAAAACCCTCCCCTCGCCTTCACCATTCCACAAAACACCTTCGCCACACCACAACAACCATCACCACCACCACAATACCATAACATCCCTCCACCCAACGGCTACAACAACAATAATCCAAATAGCAAGCGGCCGGCTACCAGGAGAGCCCAGTATCCTCCATTGCCAGAGACACTTACAGATATCTTCTCGGCACTCATGTCAGTAAATGCAATCCAACTTCCTCTGGAACGGCCTGTTTGGAACCCGGCAGTCGATCAGACTAAGTATTGTATGTTCCACCGGCAGCCGGGCCATACCATAGAAGGATGTTTTCAGTTCCGAGATCTTGTGTATGACCTACATGAAGGGCAGAGAATCGACTGGGCCGAAATGCATAGGGCCATTGTTAAGATTAAAGAAAAAAGAAGGCAGCCGCAGGGGCAGCAAGTGCCGCAGCATCAAACACCACAGCCGCAGCCGCCGCCACAGCAACAGCAACCACAGCAAGTACAAGACCTGGGCATCCATCAGAACCCGATGCCAAATCATCCACCCGCTCCTCAGCAGCAGCCGCCAGCACCAGCGCAAGTAAACATGGTCCAGCCACCTGCCCCCAACGCCGGATGGTCTTTCGATGATGATGGCGCCACACCGCTGGTCATGGCCCTCCACCATAATCACCGCAATCCTCCCTTCATCATCTCTGCACAGCCGACGCCCTCTCAACTCGTCCTCCCATTCACACCCGCTCCAACAAATCCTCCACCACTCTCCAGTCCATCGTACCCTCCATCACCTACTCCCATCACCGCCATCACACCACCACCCAATCCTTCACCCATTCTTTCCCAGCCGCTAGCCTTCCCTCTACCCGCATCAACATTCATCACCACCCTGCCTTCCACCAATCCTTCATCCATCATCCGCACACTGCCCATTAACCTCACCAACCCTACGCTCCACCAAACCACCTCCCCCGCACCACCTATTCCATTCATCCATCTCGCAGGGCCCATCATACTTTCTTCAGATGCCGCGGCAAATTGTGCTTTGAGGAGCGGGAAGATGTTCCATCGGAATTACGCTACTACTTCTAATCCCCAGTCCTCTCAGCCGGTGGCCGAGCAAGAAGAAACTGAACCTTTGCCGGGTACTCAATATGACTTGCTGCATCATCTGGATCGAGTACCCGCCAAAATATATGTGCTGGAGCTGATCAAAAGGTCCACCCTTCATTAGGATGCGCTGAGGGACTTCTTACAGAAGGTAATGGTTAGCGAAGACATGGCAGTTGATAGCCTACCAATGGCACTGGCAACTATCTCCAAAGGGCCGGCAATCACATTCTCTAAAACCGAGCTTGCACCTCCGGGGGCTCGGCAAATGCCGCTCTGCATAACAATTACCCTGAACAAAGTTGACATTGAAGCAGCGCTGGTAGACACAGGGGCCTCAATTAATGTTTGCCCACTCAGCACCCTCCGAGCATGCAACATATCTGAAGAGTTACTACGGCCTACCCCCACCACTATAGCAGCATACGACAACTCAAGGCGAGCATGTCACGGGGTAGTCACCATTCAGGCAGAGCTCGGGCCCCTTACTATGGCCGTGGAATTCTATGTTCTTGATATCGACCCTATGTTCAAGGCTATCTTGGGTCGTCCCTGGATTGACACACTCGGCGCCGTGCCCTCCACCGCACATCAGTGCATTAAATTCCCCTTCCAAGGGAGGGTCGTCAAAGTTAAGAGCTTATCCACAGTACAGTCAGTAAAGGCTATTTCAGAGCAGGTTCTTCCCACACTCTGGCCAAGTAGCCGGCCCGTTCTGTCAGTGTTGGATTTGAACTTTCCTTGGGCTTACACATCCCCTAAGCCCGTCGCTACTCCAGTTAATGTCAAAGTGAAGCCGCAGATTCGAGATTCAAAGGGGTGGAACATTATATTGAAACTGGGCTATCAACCGGGGAGAGGCCTCGGTGCGCAACTGCAAGGGATGACTAAGCCTATACCTAAGGGAAGAAAAATGGGTAGAGAGGTCTCGGCTACAAAGAGACAGCATTATCTATGATGGGTGATTCTGGGCCGCTCACCTGGGATTATCGTCAGCATTTTGTCAAAGGGCCTCTCCAGCCTGGCACATTAGCTCCAAAGCTGGCTCAGCAGGAAAGGAATACAGTTTGTCCAATTGCCAGTCCGCCTCCTTTGCCAGGAGGGTCAGATGATGACATGCTCGACTACAGTCAGGCCTTGCATGGGCTCTTTCATGAGGAAGAATGTCAGAAGAAGCAAGAAGTTCGACTGGTGCAATGGAGGCCGAAGAAGCAGCCTATTGTTGATTTACAGAAGGAGGGGAGCCCTCCAATTGCCTTTTCTTGGTCTCCCTCACGCCTCCAATCTATTTTCTAGCAAGGGGACTTCATACCCCGCCTTCCTCCCATCATAATAAATCCGTCTTTCATTGATCCACCCGAGATTCTATTTGTTCCTTGTGCTTGCGGGAAGTGCCCGCCCATCGATCTATCCACTCTCTTCACTCCTCCTCCTCCCAACGCCCAACTCCACGAGATGTGGTTCTCTTCTTCCGATCCTTTCTTCGACTGCATTTTCCCTGAGCTGTTCCCTATGCAGCTCCCACCTCCTCCATCTTGCTGTGTAGTCTCCGCTGATCTCCAAAAAAAAACGTCAAATTTGAAACGAAGATTCCAGTGGAAGATTACGCTATCCTGTCGCCATCTTCTTCCCAGGGGCATGAGTCCCCTGCGCCTTCCCTTCCACTAGGTCCTCTATCCCATAGGTTAGGATTAGGGTCCGTCGAGCCTAGGAAAGTAGAGTCAGTCAGGTCTAGAGAAGTAGGGTCTTGTTCCAGGTCGTCTAACCCTTCCTCTGCTGAGCCGCGGTCGCTGGCGCATCCTTCCCGGTCTGTTCCTGATAGATTCTTGCAAGATTTAGCTCAGCGTTGCCATGCTCTTTTGAAGTGCCCGGAATTTGTTGCTACGGCAATCGTAATTGAAGACGATGAGGAAATAGAAGGGGTGTGGAGCGATGACGGATTAGGCGTCTATGAGATTGTGGATGAGAAGGATCCAATTAATGAAGACAGCAATGTAGATGACACTGCCGACTTATACGCACAAGGATTGAAAAGATTCGACGAGCTGTCGTCGTCGGTGGACGAACCTACAAAGGAAATCAATCTAGGAACCGAAGAAGACCCAAGGCCCATCATGATTGCTGCTAATCTCCCTTCACAAGTAGAATAGGAATTGATTAAGGTCCTAAGGGAGTATAGCGATTCCTTCGCATGGTCTTACGAGGACATGCCAGGTCTTGACCCCTCTTTAGTGGAACATCGACTCGTGCTTAAACCAGGGGCAACACCTGTGAAACAACGGTCAAGGAGATTTCACCCCCACATGGCCTTGCGGATCAAAGAAGAGGTCGACAAACTATACAAAGCCAGATTCATCAGAGTAGTTTTGTATCCTCAATGGGTGGCAAACATAGTCCCTGTTCTCAAGAATGATGGAAAAGTGCGCATATGCATTGATGGCCATCTTCCACGACATGATGCACATATATATGGAAGCTTACGTGGATGACATCTTGGTGAAGTCAAGAACAAAAGAAGAACACCCCTCTATCCTGGCTAAGGTGCTGCAGAGAGCTAGGGAGTACAAGCTTAAGATGAATCCGAAGAAGTGTGTATTCGGAGTCTCCTCAAGGAAGTTGTTAGGGTTCATAGTGAGCAAACGGGGGATCCAGATTGATCCTAATAAAGCACAGGCCATCATGGACATGCCTCCGCCAAAGAACATTTCAGAACTTCGAGGATTGATTGGTAGACTGCAATTCATTATAAAATTTATATCTCAGCATTCTCAAAGGTGTCATCCATTTTATGAATTGCTTAAGGCGGGGGTCAAGTTCGAATGGAATCAAGATTGTCAGAAGGCTTATAAGGACCTCAAAGAATATCTATCCAATCCCCCGGTTTTGCAACCTCCTGTCCCTGGGAAACCCCTAATCCTATACATCTCGGTTATTGAGGACTCCCTAGGGGCGGTCTTAGCACAAGTAGATGATGAAGGGAAAGAGCGGGATGCGTACTACCTCTCTCGACTGTTTAATCCAGCTGAATCCAAGTACACCGCTATGGAGAAGACTTGTGCCGCCTTAGTGTGGGTAGCTCAGAAGCTTAAACATTAATTTCTTGCCCACCCAGTTAGGTTGATCTCTAGAATGGACCCGATCCGTTATCTCTTAGAAAAACCCATCCTTTCTAGTAGGTTAGCTCGCTGGCAGAGCTTCCTCTCTCAGTTCGACATCACCTTTATTGTTTAGAAGGCAGTCAAAGGATATGCCATTGTTGAGCATCTTGCACATCTCCCTATTCCTCACACGGATTCTATTCAGGATGATTTCCCTGATGAGCATCTCTCTATCCTTTCTCATCATCCCTTTTGGTCTCTGCACTTCGATGGTGCACTCAACTCCCAAGGCCAAGGGATTGGCGCTGTCTTGCTTACTCCATAGGGAGTAACCATCCCCTTCGCTTAACTTCGATTTCCTGCTACCAACAACATCGCTGAGTATGAGACTCTCCTGGCCGGCTTGAAGCACGCCTATCTTCTAGGCGCGTGTTATTTGAACATCATAGGAGATTCTCAGCTCGTCCTACGGTAAGTTCTGTCCACTTACCGTACTCGTGACCCCAAGCTCAAGCCTTATCAAGATTTGGTCATGCTCATTGCTAAGCGATTTTGTAAGCTAATCTATATCCATACTCCCCGTTCCCTGAACATTCTAGCTGATGCTTTGGCATCTCTTGCTTCCTCCTTATCTTTCCCTCTCAGTCGTAGCACTGAGACCATCGTCGTCCAGAGATTGGATGCACCCTCTCTTCAAGATCCTTGGTTCATCAACCTTAGGAAAGCTGTAGAGGCGAGAGCTGGGAAGGAAGATCTCAAGGAAGTTTCATTAATAGAGCTAGAGGAGATTCTGGACGAAGAGGAATTGCCTTGGTATCATGAAATCGAATTATTTTGCAAGGAAGGGTCATTCCCAGAAGGGGCAAAAGCCGAGCAGCGTAAAGCAATAAGAAGAGCCGCCGCGAGGTACACTATCATTGCAGGAGAACTGTATAGGCGCGCTACTAATGGAATGCTCATGAGATGCTTGGATGATGTAGAAGCTTGGAAAGTGGCTGAAGCGGCCCATTCTAGTGAGTGTGGAGGTCATGTCAATGGCTAGGCTCTAGTGAAGAAGATCCTTAGGCAGGGCTACTATTGGCCCACTCTAGAGGAAGATTGCTCCCTCTATGTCCGGAGGTGTCTTAAATGCCAACTCCATGCTGATAAAATTCACTCTCCAGCTTCGTCTCTCCATCCTATGACTGCTCCTTGGCCTTTCTCTATGTGGGCTTTCGACGTCGTCGGCCCGCTCGGTGATCCTAATTCTCAGATCAAGCAAAAATCCTTTATCCTCACCGCTACTGAGTACTTCACCAAATGGGCCGAAGCCGAGGCGTACGCAGAGATCAAAGCTACAACGGTGTGTCGCTTTATCATGAAGAATATCATCTAGCGGTTCGGAGTGCCAAGCAGCATCATCACTGACAACGGACCCCAGTTCGTCTCCCAAGAGCTTAAGGACCTCTGTAAGAAGTTCAATATTGCATTGCATCATTCATCTCCATATTACCCTCAAGGCAACGGTCAAGCCGAGGCCACTAATAAAACCCTTCTTAAAATCATCAAGAAAACGTGCGAATCTCATAAATTTTCCGATTGGCCAGAAAGATTGGTGGAAACTCTATGGGCTTACCGCACCTCCGTCCGTACCCCTACGGGGCAAACTCCCTATTCCCTGACCTATGGGATGGAGGCAGTGCTCCCATATGAGATCTTAATCCCTTCCCTTAGAGTGCAGCTTGATAAGGAACTTAATCTCGATGAACGTCGAGAGGCGTTGCTGGTCCAGTTGGAACTCTTAGATGAGAAGAGGATGAATGCGGCCGATCACGTTTCTGTTTATCAAAAGAGGGTTTCGCGTTATTTTCAAAAGAAGGTGATTGAACGTAAGTTTATGACGGGTGATATTGTTTTGAAACGCAAATTCATTCGGTCTGCAGGTCCTAGGTCTAAATTGCAACCTATCTGGGAAGGGCCGTTTGTAATAAAAGAGGCTTATCCAGGGAATGCTTATCGTTTAATGAATGCGGAAGGTGAGGAGCTCTCTCACCCGTGGAATGGGTTGTATCTTAAGCGTTTCTTTCCTTAGAGTCTAAACCACGTGCTTCCCCGGCAGTAAGATCTTCCTTCCTATTTTTTTTTTTTTTTTTTTAAAGAAGGGTCCCGAGTAAGGCAATCACACACCACACGACATCCCTGGTCAGGCTCCTTGTTTAACAGACACCGTTTCTCCTTGGCCATACTTTAGGGGAAAGTCGAAGTCCCTGTCCGCTTCATTCTTCGGCTGAATCCAGGGGCAAGGAGTGAATAAGGAGGCGACAACCAATCCAAACACCCTAATGAGAGGAGGTCTCAAACAAGGGCAAGTTCGTTATGACCTGACGCCACAAGCAAGAAAAGAAAAGGACTACTTTTTTACGACAAATACAAAAGCGTTATCTCAAAGGTCTACAAATTCCGAATTTCCGAAAACTCCAAGGAGAAAAGAAAGGTAGGCATGACAAGAGTGGCAGTACAGTTCCCCGCGGGACGTTATGAGCCCGGTCGCATGCATGCCTAGGGTGGACAAAGGCTCGATGACGGACGCAAAAGCCCCGGCGTAACAGACCAAATCTCTAATAGGGTTGTGCGGTGAGAAAATCAAGTCCTAAAAACTCCCATATCTGGCCTAAGCTTACCCCCATGATCTTTTTTTCCTTTTAGGACTAAGATTAGTACCCTTGGTATGGCATTGGTAGAAACACCGTTGTGATGATTAGGTCTTGGCCAGGGGTTGTCACACTATTACACGCCAATCTCGGGACTCAATCTAAAATAAGGAAGGGTTCGCGTTGCTAGAGAGGCACTGGTTTTTCAAAATCCAAAAAACATCAAATATTTTCAAAATCCAAAAAAATCAAATATTTTCAAAATCCAAAAAAATAAATATTTTCAAAATCCAAAAACATCAAATATTTCAAAATCCAAAAACATCAAATATTTTCAAAATCCAAAAACATCAAATATTTTCAAAAATCTAAAAACAACAAATATTTTCAGAATCCAAAACAAAACAAATATTTTCAAAAATCCAAAAACATTAAATATTTTCCAAAACTCCCAAAAATACCATCTGCATAGCATGCATTGCATTTTTATTATGTTTCCGCCTATTTAATAAAGGCTCCACCCCTTGACCGAATATCAAGAAACAGTCATTATCTAACTTGCTTCAAGGCAAGGGGTTGAGTCTAAGAACAGATCTAACTTGATTCATGTTTAAAGTGTGTGTGCAGAATGCAGGGACAAGATTCAAAGCAAGAAAAAGTTCACAACTATGCAGGTTCAAGGTATGTAACGCGCTGACATCAGACCGTTACAGTCACATAACGGCCCCCTATTCGACCGTTATTTTCCTCCAGGCATGGGCCTTCTTTCTTTCACTAGCCATCACTATAACGGTCTGGAGAATACCGTTACTTGCTTATAACGGCCCAACGCCTATCCGTCATATCCTTCAGAGACATGGTTCTATTGTTATTCTCATTCTGACGGCCTGTCGTAAGACCGTTATTACCTTTTGGCGGCCCATTGCATATCCGTTGCTATCTCCAGAGGCTCTGCCTGTTCACATCATTCCAAGCCATCCAAAACACGAAACTCAAGCCCATTCAACTGAGGCAATTTCATCTCATTCAAGCAAGCTTAATGAAATATGATTCATGATAAACCAAGCTCTAATGATCAAGTACACATAACATCTCTCATGAACAAAAAAAAAATCAAGATACATTCAATTTCTTATCCGCAAGAGGGCGGATTCTTCTCAACTCTTTCACATAATCTCGGCGTGCTTCGTCGTTCTCTTCAACTTCTGCTTGCCACGGGTGCACCTTGTTGATCTCCCACATGATCAGCGCGTTCCGGACTGCTCGTTCATCTTCCTCGGTCCCCATCTTCCTAGGTAAAAGGGGAGGGTAGTGTGATAGTGCAGAAACGCCGGTTCGAGGTAGTCCGATCTGAAGATGGCATCGGTGCGGGTTGTAGATCGCCATGGTAGTATTTCCCACTAGCTGGAGGTCCAGGCCTTGATGCCGCGGTATTCTGAGAAGAGTGCTTCGAAGGATTCTTGGTCGCATAATGAACTTGTCAATTGCCAAAGTGTTGAAAAAGAGGCGCCATTCATCCCGAGTTTTCTTATCCGCCGTCCTGCATTCCACCTGAGAAGAATATCCAAATGCCCCTCCAATGAAGAAGAGGGGGTGGCTCCCGAAGATCCGGCTTGCAGAAGTTATGTCTTCCTTAGGAAGGAATTTGACTCTCACTCCTGTCCAGCACTCAAGGAGTATCATGGAACCAAACAAAGGACCTCCTATGCAAGCCGAGCTTAGTCCTTCATAGAGGTATGAGAGGACCGCTTGAGAGATAGACATTCCCCGCCACAGCCCGCTAATAATGCTAAGATTTTGGATGTCTAAGAGGTGGTCGGTCGTGGTAAAAAGGAAGACCCCGCACAAGCAAACCGCCACCGCCTTGGCTATTGCTTCATGTCTCTCCCACTTGTTTTTACAATGAGACACTATCCATTGTGCCAAGGGTATCAAGTGAACATGATGTGGGCTGATCATGGTTCTCACGTCCTTTGGATTATGAATGAAGTCGCTCAAGATCAAGGACGGGTCAATAGGCTCTATTGTATAGCAAACTCGGTCTTCATCCCCCGCCTTAGTCTTAGGAAGGGCTAGATAGGTCTCTACCTCTTCTAATAGGACTGTTGCTTCGAAGGAAGGGAAGATAAAGGTATGAGTTTGTGGATGCCATAGTTCCACAAGTGCTGAAATACTTGGCCAATCTAAGGATAATTTTTGGAAATTTTTGCCCAAAACCAAGAGGGGTTGAAGGTGCCAAGCTTTAAGGATTGATGTGACTTCTATAGGGAGGGCCTTTACCATGGGAGCCACCCACTTCAGATTAGAATAGCATCTTGGGCCAGGAAGAGGCTTGAAGAAAGAAGGAGAAGAAAAAGTCATAAAACGAATTGAAGTGCAGAATTTTCTGGACTTGGATGTGTTGTTGAGGGACTTACCACCCTTTGAACATTGGAGCTTAAGTGCTTGGGAATTGATGTCAACCGTTGGAGCTCTCCATGTTCTTTTCTGGCAGCTTTAGGTCCGGTGTAGACCTTCTCCTCCATAGCCATCACCTCAAAGCTTCTCTTCATCTTGACTTCTGCCCTTAGGAGAGGTTCTTCAACCCTAAAGCAGAGGTTTGCAGCAAAGATACGATTTTTGGTTGAGTTTCCAAGTCTTAAAGGTTTAATGTTGGCTTTGAAAGGATAAGACTTGAGTTGGAAGGCTTTATCTTCAATCTAGATAAGTTCTAGTAAGAGATTAGGTGGCTAAACCTCGGGTTTAAGTTCTCACGGCTCAATCCGTCTCGGAATACAACCCAGAATCTAACGGTCTATCGTACGGCCGTTATTTCACACCGACGCGCCGACCTTAGGCCGTCGCATTTTCCTGTGGGTTTAATTCCCTGATCATTTTCTGTGAAGATTAATGGTCTAAGGGCTGACCGTCGTTTCTTGTAACGCGCGAATCCTGAGCCGTTATACTCTCATCCACTCAGTCCTTTCTCCTCTGGGCTAAGCACTTCCTGACGGCCCTGGTTATGGCCGTTGCTTCACTATGACGCGTCTCCCTCAGGCCGTCGCATTTTCTGCTAGTTGTCCTGACAACCATCGTTCTGCCATGATCAACAGTCTAGTCTTTGGCCGTTATTTGTCTTTGACGCACCTGCCATTGGCCGTCGTTTCTCGTGAAGCCCTACTACCAGGATGGGCCCCTGTTATGATTAACGGCCTTTCACCGACGCGTCGTCTGATTAAGACGGTCTGAGCCTAGACCGTTACTTTCTCTGCTGCTGATTTCAGGCTATTCCTTCTGCCCCTGCCTAGACCTGGCGGTCTTTCACATTATACACCTCATTCTCTCCACAGTTTTCCCCACACACATACGCTCCTGCATAGGTCTCATACATTCATTCTCATCTCGTCCGCGCATGCATATTCAAATACGCAAATCACTTGCCAAAACCATTCATTTATTCATTTCATCCCCCCTGCACATTCAAACCCATCTCCACCTGCAAAAAAAATTCATGCACATTCTAGCATACATTTCATTCATTCACACTTGCACAAAATAAAATGGAAAACCAAAAAGAAAAAAGATCTCATTTCTTTTTCACTATAAGTTACATACAAGTAATAAGAAAACATAAAAAAAATACATCATTCGGTCGGCTTATCCGCCGGACCGCCCTCATCCTCTCTATCCTCGGGTCTCCTCGCGGGTGGTGGCGCTATCAAAGCACTCTCCTCCTGCTGTCCCCGCTCCGCCCTCTCATTCCTCCGTTGGCAGGAGGAGCTGACCAGAAAATCCCCTACCGAGCCGCTCGGGGCAGCACTCCTCCGTGCCCCACTCTGAGAAGCACTCCGCTCCGGTCCCCGGCCCATCATCGGGACCGTCCGCTCCAGCATCCGCAGCTCGATCTTCAGCATGAAGATCTGACGCCGCGTCTCCCGTGCCTCGGTCCGGTAGCGATCCAGGTCCGCCGTCCCGATTCGGAGCTGCTCCACTTCAGCATGAGCCCGAGCTAACTCCGTCCGTAGTCGCTCACCCTCCACCTCATCCAAGCGTCACGGGGTCTCCGCTCTCAGTCGGGCCATCTCTGCCCGTACAAGCTCTGTCTCCGCTCGGGCTCGATCAATCTCAGCCCGGCTTCTTTCTGCCTCTATCCTCGCCTGACTGGCCTCGGCCACTGCTGCTGCTACCTCTCTCGCCTGTAGATTACATTTCACATAGTTAATCGTAAGGCATTTTTTAGGCAAGATCATAAGCATGAGCATTTTTAGCATCTTACCCACTCCGCGAGGGTGGCCTCCGCCTCCTCGGCCCGGGCAACCGCCCGAGCAAAGTCAGCCTCCTGCTCAGCCCTGCATCCCGCAGGCTATGAGGAAGACGATGGGGCATCGGGTCCGGATCGTTGGGCTCTCTCGGCCCGCTGCATTTAGAAGACAGGGTTAGGAACCATGGTTAATCAGCATATGCATCATAAGCATCAATTGTCATAATCATAAGTATTTTTTCTAGGTTTTGTAGTCTCACCAGGAGCTCTAGAGCGGTCCGGTACCCGTCCCACTGCTGGATGGTGGAATGGAGTAATCCCAAAAGCTCAGCGATCCGTCCCTCAGGGTCAAGCTGCATTTAGAAAGCACGAGTCAATACATCCATCACATGGCTTTTTTGCATATAGAAAGGGTTCAGAATTGCATACCGGTCGTCGGGTACCTCGGTACACCCGGTCGCCGTAGAGTCGAGCAAAGGCCTTCAGATATGCCTCGTCGCTCTCGTCTCGTTCCTTCACCGCTCGGCCCCGCCTATTCCAGTCGTGGATGTACTTCACCTTCCGGGCACACCAATCCACATTGTCGCTGATGCCCCTTGCTGACTTGCCGGGGTGGTCATCACTGTGGCGTGGAAAGGTCACCTCGGGCTGATGTAGTCCCCGGGTCCGCAGGATCAGCCTGTAGTGCAGAGGCTCGATGATATGGATGCAATGCAGCCATATGTCTCGTCCCCGGTACGACAAGGCCGCCTCTACCCACGGCTGTCCCGTATAAACCTCACCGCGGTATGGGGTCCATCTCACCTAAGAGCATTTAGTTCATTCATCAGCATTAGCATATAGAAGCATTAAAAGCATGAGCATTTAAAAAGCATTTAGAAGCATATAGAAGCATATAGAAATCATTTTGAGTTCTGGACTCACCGACGTATGTGGGAAGGAGTCTAGGTCATCCTGGATCGTCCGGGTCAATCTGATGATCGACCCTGTGTCCCTCGCCACCGACCATCGCCTCGCGATCGGTATGCGGCCAGGATGGAGTAGTGCACCTCTCCTGATGCCCGGGAGGTACATGTAGCTCCAGATCTGCATTTAGAAATCAAGTCAGTCACATGGCATAAATCATTGCATAAATCATGGCATAAATATTCATGGCATAATAGGAAGCATTTTAGTGCGTTTACCTATAGGAAAGGCGAGAAGCTGCCTAGCATCGTCTGTCGATCCGTGGTGCTGAGGGACTCGAACAAAAATGCGAGCACTGCCGCTCCCCAGGCGTATTTCTTGACTCTGCCCAAATCCTCTATCATCGGCAGCAGTCTGCAGCTGATGACATCTGCCAGAGTCACGAATAGTAGCTTCCCGAATAGCAGCATCAGGAAGCGTCTGAGCACTCTATCTCCCTCTGGTCCTGCCTCTGCCGCCACGTGAGGGCGCACCTGGTCTATCACTCTGCCCAGATGCTCCTCAGGTAGCTCTCCCACGGCGATCGCCGCTCCTCTCAGTCCCAAGCTCTCCTGCAGCACTGATCTCGAAAGCTGAGAGGAGGACTGTCCCGGTCTGATCAAATCTAGCCCGAGCAGTTGTTGCGCCATCTCTCGGTAGTCGCCGTATGTCCACCCTATCACCGCGGATCCGTGGACTCTCAATCCTATAATCCTCGCTATGTCTTCTAGCGTGGGGATCATGTGGCCCCACGGGAAGATGAAAGCTCTGCTGATCGGGTCCCATCTCTCATGCAAGGCGTACAGTAGCGGCGTGTCCATCCGAATCACCTCGATGCTGAGCACCTCGGCGAATCCCATGTCGGCTAATCTCTCTCTCTCTGATAGTCGGGCAATGCCTGGTACACTGCCCGGATCTGTAGCCAGGAGATCCGCGATCGTCTCTTCCCCTGCATTGCATATTAGATCATAAATAAGTCCAATTTGCATCATATAATCATTGCATAAACATTCATAATGGAAAACAAAACAAAAATTTGAAAATTGAAAACCCTAAAAAATAGCTTAAGTCCCTGGCATGAGTGACGGCCCTGGGATGGGGCGTCGCTTACTTGTGACGGCCTCGTCATGATGCGTCAGACAAGTGACGGTCGCTGGCAGGACCGTCACATTGACTGCGTTTGGGAAATTTTTCCCTTGCATCCCTGTGGTCTCCCACTATGGCCAAATGGCCTACAATTGCTCCTAGGGGGTTCTTAGACCCATTTCTACCCCTATTCCCCACATGCATTCATAAATAAAACACAAAAAAATCAAAATATGGAGTTAGGGCAAGGGGGCCTACCTCACGGTCCATGCCTCTCCTCCTCTTCTTCTCTGGTTCTTTGGGCTCCTCTGCACCTAATGAGGCTTCTCCTTGATCCTCCACAGCCGTGGGGACTTCTTCTTCTTCTATTGGGCTTCTCCTCGTCGGTTGTTCCTCTTCCACCGGTGGGATCGCTTCCCGTTCGAGCCGGCGGTGGAACCGCCGTATGGCCATCTTCTTCCCTCTCCCCCTCTTCTGTGGTGGCGGCTGGGGTGCCTCGTCGCCGGCCATTGCGGTGGTGGGGGCTGGAATCGCCGGAGCTCTCTCGGTTTTGGTTTTTTGGAGACGTTGGGTTTGGAATGAATGGGCCGTGACCGTTCGGTGTTTTTTTTTGAAAACTCCAGAAATGCGACGGTCTATCGACAGACCGTTACATCCTTCTGACGCGCCTTGAGGTGACCGTTACATGTGTTGGACTGTTTTATTGAAGAATGTGAACCGCCTGACTTATGACGGACCAGGGGTGATCCGTTGCTTAGTGTGACGCACTTTCATGAGGCCGTTATATGCTTGATGAACTAAAAAGTTTAATTGATGTCAAAATAGTGCCATGTTCTGCATTAATGTTCCTTATTGATGTCCCTTGTACGTACAATGGTTATGCCTTGATTCCTTATCATATTTATTGTTGGCTAACCTATCTTTCATGAAGGAATTATGAGTGAAGTCATGCATTGCCGATCATCAGGCAGGTAAGTCAGGTATTGTATCTCGTTCCCTCACTCCTTTAATGCATTACTATATGTTACTTATGATATGTTATCTCGAGAACCGGCTGGTCATTCATGTGTTCCTGGATCTGATGTTCCCCTAAAACAAAAATGATGATGATCTAAGTTCACATGTTTAATCGTTGGATAAGCTGTTAGATTGGAAAATTTGGGGACGATGGTTCTATCTTGCACGCCGTGGTTGCAGATGGTGTCCTGACTCTGATTTCTCCGATCTAGCAATATTATTCTTGAGTATTCTAGTATTTTATCTTTCTTCGCATTTGTTTTGAAGATTTTGTTTTCCTTTAGCCCAGCATGCATCATACGCATTCTTTGAGCATTCATGAAGCTTCATTTGTTCAAGGTCTCGATGATGGTGAACAGCTGTGTTCTTGATTCTGGATGAGGAGAATCATTCCACTCTGAATTAGAAGGTTTCCTTCGATCTGCTCGCTTGATCTGGCTCGCTGAAGATTCCTGTCTGGAGTTTAGTCTCGTGTTCTTTCCGTTGCCTCCGGCGGCTAGCCGTGTTTTCCTTTCCTTAGTTATTAGTTCCTCCAGACTTGCGTCCTTTGGCTGGCTATTTCCTTGTGATCAATTCGAAGTTTTCCAGAAAATTCCTATCACTTGTCGGTAAAGAACGGGTGTCGTTTACCTTAACGCCCTCTTTTTGATACACTCCGTTTCATTTCCGCTTCATCTCCATGTTCCATTTCACTTTCGCTTCACCTCCGCTCGCTCCCCTGCAAAGAGGACGTTAAGGAGGGGCATCTGTTGACACCCGTTTTATACCCAATAAGTCGGGTCATCTCCTTATTTCATTCTATATGATGCTCCGAGTTGTTCACTCTTCATTGAATTTCTTGATCAGTTGAGGCCTGTTTCTTGGGTCTTAATTCCTGGATTAAGAATTGGCTCCTGGTGGCGCTTTCATTGGCAACAGCTTAGCAACCCTTCATTTTATTCTTGAAACTCAATGGTAATAACGGTCCGAACCAGGCGCGTTGTTTCATTATAATGCATGGGGCCTGGACCGTTACTCTTTCGAGAGTCCTAAGGCTTAAGGCCTCATTTTCAATACTTATCCTTTGGCTTACACATTGGTAATAACAGTCTGTCGAGATGCCGTTGTTTCATTCTGATGCCCTATGTCTTGGCCGTCGCTTCTTTGCAGAGTCCAATTGATTAAGTCTTCTTCCCGTCGATCTTATCCTTTGGGATAGGGTTGAGAGTAACGGATGGTCCTTGATGCGTTGCTTCCAAGCGGCGGTCTGTCGTGTGGCCGTTACTTCCTTCAGAGAGTCCTGGCAGTTCAGGCCTTTTCTCTACTACTCCGTGGCCGAAGATAAGGGTTTGGATTGATGATATCTCTTTCAAATCTGATCCTTAGGACCTTCTGTTTGTTTCTATGGACTCTTGGTGATATTATCTTCGAGGATTTGCTAAGAGTTATCTCTTTATCTTGCTTGATTATCCTCTGCTCGACCTGAGAGTTTGAGGGTCTATAAATAGAACCCTTGACTTCATGGCCCAAGGGAGGAAGATTTGAATTCACGACGAAGTGCTGCCGAACTCAGGAGCCATCTTCATCCAAGAGGAACTGCTTCCCACGTCCATCCATCTCATAATCAAGAGAGTACTTTGGTTTTGATCTTTCAAGTTCATCATTGCATGCTTGAGTTCTTCCCTGGTTTTTCCTCAATCAAAGCATTGTCCCTCCTCTTTCTCCACATTTTTCACTATCCTCTAAGCATATAAACATCTTCCCAACCTTTTAAAACACCCAGAGGGGTTAAAAAAAACCAAAAAACTCCCCGGTAATCCACTCTCCTTTTGATGATGTTAAGTCCTTTGAGAATTGATGCTATGCTTGTGAAAAGGACTAATTGAGGTTATTGTGTGGTCTTTCTACATCTTTGGCAGGTTTACAGGTTCATTAACACGAGGCCCAAGTCTTCTAGCCGGCTAGAAGAGTTGGAGTTAAAAGAATTCAAGCTTTGTTACTGCAGGTTATCTGACGGTCTTGTGCAGGCGCGTCACTCTCTTTCGGTGGTCTATCGTGTGACCGTCACTTCCAAGTAACGCACAGGGTGCTGGCCGTTACTTCTAAGTTGACCTGCAGGCTTTCTCTGGTTTTCTCTCTCATGGGCGGGTGTTTCATCCACCTATTTCCAAGGTATATTCAGGTCTTCGACTTGTTTTTACTTTGGTGGCGATCACATCTTTCTTTGGTATTGGGCATTAGCTGTCTTCTTCATCATATCTTTCCTATTTTCCTTGCTTGTTCCACCTTCACGGTGTGTTTTTGTTTACTCCTTGCTCCACGCCCCGGCGTGTGTTTTCCTTTTCCTTAGCGTAGTTTGATTGAGATAGCATGCCCATGCTAGAGCTAGCTATGATTGCCTAGGTTCATGATCACATGTTCATAGGTTTGAGTAGATCTTTGATTGCTTGTTTGTCATCTTACCATATCACTTTTCAAACCTCAAAAGAAAGATAGAAGATAGACAAATAAATATCAACAGGTGTGAAGAAAGGATCTGAGCTCACGTCGGTCATGTGTTGACCATTTAATGTTCGGACGAATGTCCGGCTTGAGAATAGCGTAATCGTCGCGGGAAGACCGGAACATATGTACATCGGGATACGACAAATTTATTATTCAAAGGAACGGGAAACGTTTAGTTAAATCCCGTTTAGAGCGGTCAGAAACCGATAAGTTTGTCGGGCCGATGCAAGATCAAGCTGCGACCATACTGCGGTGGGCCCCCCGCGGTCGAAGTCGGGCTCGCGTGGGCATCGTCAATGTTTCCGGTGCCAAGGGGGGGGGGCAATGGGAGGATGCCCTAGGACCAGATCTGAGAACTAATATGCGTTCAAGGGGAGCGGGCTATAGGCCGAGGATATGGGTCAGGTAATGACCACGTTCAGGGCGGACCCGAGGTCTAAGCATGGCCCACGGAGGCCTTATTGATATTCCCATGCAAAGGGTCCGGGGATGATGGGGGCCTTCTCGTTCCATTCAGATTTTGTCGGTCACTCATGGACCACTTTATGTCTGGACAAAGGTCCGTGTTTGTAGCGTAAAAGACGGTGACAAACCATACAAATATCTGCCGTGAGTACGGCAAGTTTAGTGCGGGTGCAGGATTAGATCCCGGTATATATGTCGGTCACTAAAAGACCATTCACTGTTCGGACGAGAGTCCACATTTGAAGTATCGAAGATAACGACAAAGCCGTACGGATGTATGCCATAGGTACGGCAAGTTTCATGTGGGTGCGGGATTGGATCCCGGTATATATGTCGGTCACTAACGGACCATTCATTGTTCGGACGAGAGTTCGCATTTGAAGCATCGAAGACGACGATAAAGCCATACAAATATCTGCCGTAGGTACGGCATGTTTAGTGCGGGTGCGGGATTGAATCCCGGTAGAAGCGGGTCGAGTTAACGAGCTATTGGCCCGAGATGTGTTCGGATCATGACCATGTCGGGGGTTCCGAGGTCCATATCCGATACCACAAGGCATCATTGATTTTCTCTTTGCACCCAGTCCGGGGGAGTGAATTGTTAAGTGTGGAGCCCGAACTCGCCAACGTGCGCCCTCGCACGCGGATCGACCTGCGCGGTCAGGTCGCGGGGTTTGACCTGACCGGTCTGGTCGCGGAGGTCAAGGGGGCAGCGCCCCCGGAATAAAATTTTAATTAAAGCACGGGTGATAGAGTTTCTTTTATTCTTTATTAACATGATTGACCTTTTATTATTATTTTTGCTTGTTTATTCCCTTTTTGTATTTAGCAGGCGCGCCGTATTAAGGGTTCAATGAGGAGGGCGCGTCGGTTAAGGCCACGTCGGATTAGGGTGTGCAAGAGAGAGGGCGTGCCGTATTTGGGAGGTAAGCAGAGAAACGCGCAGTATTAGGGAGTTAAGCAGGGGAGTGCGCCGTGTTAGGAATGGGCAAGGGGGGGCACGCGCCATTTTAAGATGTATAGAGGAGTGGGAGCGCGCCGTTTCTGGATTCAAAGAAGGAGGTGGGGCTTTGAGAGGAGGGTTAAACCGGTGCGGGGAATAGCATCTCCTGAGTTTTTATTCGTTCTGTGGACTTGTTTTGCTTTCTGTCCTTGATCCTCTGGTCTACAGAGGGATCAAAAGTTAGATTGATTGTTCAATTGACACCATATATCAATAGGATGAAAGTTTAAGCATCGTTGATGGTTTGTTAAGGTGAGTGAGCATGAGGTTTAAGTGTTTTATTCGGGGGGGGGGGGGTTGTTGTGTAAGATTTTAGGGGTTAGTTCACAGAGGGTTCACTGTGTGTTCTTCAAAGGGTGTCTTGTTCGTTTGTTCTTGGTGTTCTTGTATGTTCTTGGCCCTGGCTAAATTTTGGCAGCCCCTCCCCCGGACCGAGACTTGCCAGAGAGAAGCGAAAGACACCACAGGGATTACTCCCGGGTAAACTCTCAAAATGCGGAACAGCCTCACGGTGGTTCGTTAGCCCAAGTGTGAGTGTGGAACGCTCGAGGGCCAGCCTATGAGAACGACCATGACTCATGGACGATGATCTAGATGTTCGCCATGGAAGGCTATAGCTCTTCATCCCACGGATGGGTTCCCCGAAGGCCATGCCACGGAGAGGCAGACCTCCGAAGTCCCTGGATGATAAGAAAATCAAGAGGAAGGGGAAGAGATCACAACAGTGGAAGACTGCGCATGCTTAGAGAACCCATTTTTCTCATTCATCCTCGAGGGAAGAAAAAAAAGGGGAACATTGCAAGGGAAAAGAGGGAGAATACATTGACAGGGGAGAGAGAGAGAGAGAGCACGGGCCTCTTCCCCCCACTGAGCTCTCTTTCTTTTGCTCCTCTTCCAGGCCCTCTCTGCGATGGGCCAGCCGGGGGGTTTTATTCAGGGAGCAGGCATAGCATATATATAGTGGGGTTGCCTTTCCTTTCTCGAACGGAAGATAGCTCCCGCCACTGCGTTCGTCTGCCAGACGATCAGCGTTGGCTTCTATGCTGGCATCCGGTAATTGGCATCGTACCTTGTTGTTCGTCCGAGGATGGGATGTTCACGGATTTGCCGGGAGGATCTGCTGCTGCTGCCATCGCTGCTGCTTTGCTGTCGAATGGAGATCAAGGCCCGGATTCAAACATTAAATGTTCTATGTGTAGCGTATGGTGCAGAACAGAGCATCGGAGTGTTGATCTGATGGCATTTAAGTTAAACCGGCTCGGTGGAATAGTGACTGCACCGGATCAAGCCCAAATGCAATTGGCCCATTGTTTTAGCATTTGAAGGCAAAGCTTTTGAAAATGGGGGCACAATGTGTCCTGTAGCGCGCCCTCTCTAGTTGCCGAAATGGGGGTTCTTTGAGCGTGCCGGAATAGCCTTACAAATGGAGCGCACCGGTTTGGCCAAGCAATTGAGCATGAAGGGTTCTTCGAAAGTGGCGCGTCGGATTAAGACATCAACGTGGGAGAGCCGTATTAGAGCATCAAAGGGGGCGCGCCATTTTAAGGCGCACCGATTGGGGTTTCTTCTCGGAGTCGCAGCCATTCACACGAATGTTGGCGTTCCTGGAATGTTATAATTGCAATGCATTGCCTTCGCAACGTTCCGTTCGTAGCCTCTGGGGCTCGGTCCCAGACTTTGTGCTACTTTCGGTGCACGTCGAGACTGTGCCGGAGTTCTTGACTTTTCTCTGATTATGCTCTCGACATGGCCGGTCGGAGAGTTGTAGGCGTATCTTCCGCCTGGGGGGCTTCCTTAACGGGTAGTGGACCACCAAGCGAGTTCTCGTCCTGTTCGGGCGAGGCATGAGGTTTATTCGGCATTTCCGTCTTCGGCTTGCTCTCGAGAGTCAAGATGTGCATGCCGTATGATCATCATCGACATATTTTGACGTCCACCTGCACGGATAAATGAGCTTCGACTTAGTGTCAACTCATGAGATTGGAATCCAGACCTAGTCTAGATAGTTTAACAATATTAGCCTTGATTATTTTCTATTTTAGTTCATTTTAATTTTTCTTTTAGTGCGGCATTCATCATGTAAGAATTTGATTTAACCGCAGAAAATCTCCTACTAAGTCAATAATGACGGCCTCTTGTTCTTGATTTAAGGTGGCATGAGATATTTCATTCCGAATTGAGTACTCTATTCTCTTTGATGTCATTTTGAGTTGATTCCTTGAAAATACACTTCTTTGGATTCTCACTAGACATTCGTCCTTGTCACGCCCCAAACCAATAGCACCAAAAACTTGCTCGGAACGTGGCAGCGAAGAGTCATGAATAATCAGAGCAACCTACAAGAGACACGATAGACTAAAAAAAGTAACAAAAATATAATTTTATTGATGATCAAATGTCGTTATTACACTTTACCGACTCAACTTACATTTAATGCATAAAAGAGGAAAAGACTCAATTACAGAACTCAACCTATCTAGACTCAAGAAATTAAAATGACACATGTCTTCAAATTCTCTAGGAACACTCGTCACTCTTGTCCTTCCCCATCTGATGGGACATCTTCATTATTATCTGAAAAATGTTAAGAAGAAACTGAGTGAGCAAAAACACTCAGTAATAATTACATCTCTATCATCATGCGAAATATAAGTAATTAACATTTTCAATCATGTGTGGAACATGCTATGATATGGTGCAAAACCAAGCTCAAAACAGAGGGCATAAAAAAGTCTAACTATCTAGAATTTAAGAGATATTACGAGGATCAATACAACCAAAATATACCTCCACGCAGGGAGGGGCTTTCAGTTGGCGAGGCGCGGGGCGAGGAATGTGAGGGGAACCGGTTCTGTCTGGACTGAACCTATAGGATAGAGCTGAAATGTTTTTGATGTAACTTCTTGTCCGGGGGTCCGATGATGACGTCGTCTACTTCCCTGTGCTGAGGATGACGTGAGGAAGGGCTCGCGTGGAGGAGAGGGGCGTCCAAGGTCGCTGGAGCCCGTGGCGAGGTAGGCAGGGCTTGACAGTAGGTCCTGCTCCCGACTGTGCAGAACTATGCAATCGCAAGAGGGGAAGTGGAGCGTCATCCTCCGGTGGCCGAATGACGTCCCGCTTCGAGGAAGAGACATGGGGCACGCCGCTGTAGTTCCCAGGGGTGGGGCAGGGTCGTCGGAGCCGGGACGTGGCGGTGACAAGGGTTGATGCAGACTCCCTGTCAGCTACACAGAACATGGGTACTATTCCAGAACTGTGGTGAATAGTTGGACGGAGGCCGCAACGTTGCCGGATGCTGACGAAACTTGGTGGAGATGGTGCTGGGCGTCCAGATGACTCGCTGGTCGAATGAGAGGGCCAGGGGATGGCCGGAGTGCTGGTGACGATGCTGCGAGTAGGGACTTGTTGCAAGTGACCTTGCAGAGGTAGAATACCCCGCGATCTGTCTTCAGTCGTGGTATGGCTTGTCGGGGTGGCTGATGGTCACGGCCGTCGGTGAGGATGATGAGGGAGAGGCCCTTTATCTCCCAAAGGAGGGCTGTAGTCATTCGACATTGTTGGAGGGGTGGGAGGGACGGACTCCCTCTGCTGGTCGCAGGCTCCAAGCAGGGCTCTGGCAGGCTGACGCAGCAAAGTCGAGGCACTACTAGCTAATCAGATCGTCGAAGGGGGCGGGGCCGGAGTCAAACTGACCGTAGAAATGTCTGATACGCGTGGTAGAAGGGGAAGCCCAGATTGAGGTCGGATGTTGCAGCAGAAACCAAAAGATCAGAGAGTGGTCCAACCTGAATAGGGGGCGAGCATCCTATGAACGCTGGGGAAAAGGTTCGTTCTGGGGTGCTCCGGTGCCCAAATAGATCCCTTCTTCTTGGTACTGGAAGATGACTCATTGGAGAACACCTCGGTCGAAGGGCACGTCCAGAATCTCAGCGTGGAGGTCGTGGGAGTCTCTGCAACACGTCTCTGGTTGCCCACCAAAGTCAGGTTGCGCAGTCGGACCGGAACAACTCTTCTGGTCAGCTCCGACGTCAAATGAGGGTGCTTGAACTCTCATTGCGAAGCTAGTTTGATGAGGAATCCAATGGTGCTGCGCTCATCACCAGAAGCTTCACAGGGGAGGTTGAGGAGGCGCTGCAACAGGACATATGATTTTGGAAAGGAAGGGGGGAAGATGAAATTTAAAATTTGAATTGGGGATGGGATGGAGAGTTAGTGAAGGGCCTAGGGAAGAGTGGGGGATGCCTTGGGAAGAGGGAGGGGTGTCTTGGGAAGTGGGATTCTCTCTTGGGAGATGAAAGGTTGCTTGGGAAAGTGGGAAAGTCTCCCTAGGGGGTGGTGGGATCTTAAATGAAGGAGTTAATGGGGTGGGGGGAATCCAAGAGTTGGGTGAGGTGGCGAATGATGTGGCAGATGATGTGGTCTAGGGGAGGTGGTGTGAAGGATAAGGTGGCAGGTAGAGAGAGAAGGGTGGGGGGGCCTAGGGAGAGGGGGAGTAGAGAGAGAGGGGGGAAGAGAGGTGGAGAGTCACACTCCACAAAGGGGGTGGGAGAAGATTTCTCTCAAAGAGGAATTTCAAATATCATTCATGATTCATTAGTTCTCCAATGGGGGGAGTTGGGTCCTATTTATAGGAGCCCAACATTTTACATGACCGACTTGCCATTGACTTTACACAAAATGACACATGCTGTCCAAGGGAGATACAATGGGCCCAATTGATGGACTAGAGGCCCATTTGACTCAAAGCATAGGTAAATAACTTGCTAACCTAGATACATGACTCAAATAAAAGAGAAATTACATGATCTATGAACCAAAATAAAGAAAAATACTCAACATGACTCGAAATAAAGTGGCGAACAAGACTATGCGTCGACGACGAGCATCGGAGACCTAAGCCAAAAGAAGTGGCGGGAGATGTCCTCATCACTTTTTTTTGTACCTGTGAGCCTTGCGGCTGTCGTCCTTAGCTTATCACTGTCAGGGGACGTTGCCTGGAGGTTGCGCCATTGGTGACTTGTTGCTGTTGTAGAAGTGACTGTGGATTGACCCTCAACCGAGTAGCTCGGAGCTTTAAGGTGAATCCGAAGACTGGCTGGTCTTTACTGTAGATGGCTGGGACTTTGACTGGGGCTTGGGTGGCTCGGCCCTAATGAACATGATGGTTGAAGTTGAGCTTTGACTGAGTGTCCGCCTGGGTGTTGCTACCCCTTGGGACATGATATGTTCCGAAGGGAGAAAACTTTTTACTGGGGCTTGCTGTTAGCCACCGTGGGGACAAAATAGAGCTTTGTCAGTGTCACCAGTTGGCGTTGGCAGGGATTCCACCGAGTCATTGTCCGACGCAGGTGGAGTTTCTCTCGAGCTACTGGGTGGGTGTCGACGGGATTCACCCTGAATCGTTGATTGGCGTTGGCAAGGTGAGTTCACACATTACTTATTGATATCAGTGGGGTGGTTTGTGAACACCTTTACAGTGTTTTTGATGATTTGCATTACTCCTTTCCCTTCAGGAGGTGCTTCTGAGGGTGAACTGGTGCCCCCAGTCTATTAGAGACTGAAATCTACCTTGACGGGTGCTTCACTGAGTAGCAAGATTTTGAGGCAGCATCCGCTCTGCTGGATGTTGAGCTTGGTGCCATTCTAGTGGGTGGAGGGATCTCTTGACTCGTGATCCCCAGATAGGCTGGGCCTCTTTTCTAATGACCCATATTCATTTGAGGGAGGACCGACGCTCCTCCTTGGAGTTGCCCCCTTGCTTGGGCTTGAAAGGCTGGATAATGGACCGGGGTGGTTGTCCCTGGTGTGCTACTGGTGTGTCAGCTCCTTTGAGTCTTGACTTTTCTTTTGGAGGTAGGGGCGACGGCGGTGGGTCGCCCATTTTTGCAGCCGCTATGGCACCCCTCTATTTTTTTTTACAGGGCCAACATTGACTCAGCACCAATGTGGTGGACTGAACGAACCCGGTCCGGGGCTGTATGGAGCATGGCACTTCTGGTGAGTGTCAGCGTAGCCAGAACTCAGGAGTTCGGTGCCTGAGTTGGGGCCAACAGAGTGGCAACATTGAGTGCGAACAAAGCTGGGACCCAGGGCTAGAAGCCCGTCTTGAGTGCTGATGATGCTGGGACCCAGGATTGGATGCCGGTCTTGGGCGTTGACGAAATTGGAACCCGAGGCTGGAAGCCCGTCTCAGGTGCTGATAAAACTGGGACCCGAGGCTGAATGCCTGTCTCAGGTGTTGATAAAGCTAGGACCCAGGGTGGGACACCTGTCTTGGGTGTTGATGATGCTGGAACCCAGGGTGGGAAGCCCATCTTGGGTGTTGATAGAGCTGGATCCCAAGGCGGGCAGCCCGTCCTGGGTGTTGCTGGAGCTGGTCCCCGGGGCTAGATGCCCATATAGGGTGTTACTGGAGCTGAGACCAAAGGCTGATAGCCTGTCTTGGGTGTTGAGGTGGCCATGTCTCGGGGTTAGTCCCCGTGTTAGGGGTTGATGTGGCTGAATCCTTGGGCCATTGTCGATGTTGCACCAGGTGTCTGAGGCCGGGAGTTTGTGCTATAGCAGGCACGGTAGAGACCCGAGGTTTAGTACCCGTATCAGGTGTTGAGGTGCCAAAGACTCGGATCTTGTTGTCCTTGTTGGGAATCGGCATTGCTGGGGACCCAATGCTTGGTGCTTGAATGGGTCGGGGGTGATGTTGTACTAGAAACCCAAGGCTGGAGACCTATGTTGGGTGCTGGAGGAGCTGGGGACCCAATGCTTGGTGCTTGAATGGGTCGGGGGTGATGTTGTACTAGAAACCCGAGGCTGGAGACCTATGTTGGGTGCTGGAGGAGCTGGGGACCCAGGGGTCAATGACTGCGTGGGTCTTTGTTGATGGAGGAGCAGAGGGGGCAACTGCCTATATAGGCAGTCGCTGAACTGGGCTGCTCGTCAGCCATGGCAATGGCGCCCGAGGATCAGGGCGAGCCGAAGGCTGAGGTAGAGTTGCCGAACACGATTAGGGTTGCCAGTTATACGCGCCCGGTGTGGAAAGCGATGACGATTGGGCCGTAGGTCACTATTGCCACCGATTTGTTGTTGTTGTTGCTGGTGCAGGTTGGTTGCTCGATGACGACCGGTCGCATGTTGCAGCATGGACGAGGGCCCTCCTGTTCCTCTTCCATAAGAAAAGGTGAGGGCACTACGGCGTACACTCGGCAGGTGTAACTCTTCTTCGACAGAAAGAAGAATGGTAGGAGACATCCCATCGGGCGTGCCAATTTATTTCACTCGCGGGGAGCCCCTTCTGTTTTTCCTCGCAGTAGTGACGCACACTCGCCTTTTACGGAAGACCGAGATAGGTCGACTTGGCACGCAGGGATTCTGGGGGTATTTGCAAGAAGGTAAAAAGAACGATAAGAACGCACAAGAAAGAGTGGCGTATGGTTAATCATTCTAGGAAAATTGGGACAGGGATAGCTGGATGGAATGCGGGCGTGCCAGTCGATTTCTCGACAATCACCTGCGGAACCAAGTGTGTGACTGGGGATGTGTCGCCAGGGCATGGCACGTGGGCACGGAATGTCATGCGCCACGTGGAGAGAATGAGGTTCCGCTGGTACGAGTGTAGACGATTATGGGGGTTGGTGTACTGGAGGTCTTCCTGTGGAAATTATCTCCGGATATTCATCTTTTAATTCGTCTATTCTCTTTTGTTAGTGTTTTATCTTTTAGCGTTTTATTGAGTGAGAGGGCGTGCCAGTCACCGAAGTGATATTTATTCGAGCTTCAAGATTGGGGTCGTCTAAAGCCACGGGTGTGCTCCGTCCGACCAACCAGACGATTGTGGTTATCGGGTCGGGACTAAGAACCCGCCGTGCCATAAAGGTCACGACGCTAATTACATCCCCTTGGAGAGGGGAAAACCTTTGATTAAACGCCAGGAGAAGGGGCCCTCGGGCCTTAAATTAACATTATTTAAATAAAGGAATGAGAATTCCAAACTTTAACAAAATAGCCCCCATTGAGGGGTAAATAGCTGGACAGAGCCAATCATTAATTGACCAAATCATATCCGAACGAGTCCCCAATTTTAAACACATGTCTGCCAAATATGTGGCAAGTTTGATGTTCGGGATTAGATCCCAATGGAAATTCATTTAAAACATAGTGGGCTATTGACCCAAAGTGGAGTCAAGCAGTAACCATGAAGGGATGATCCCGAGGTTTAAGCATGACCCACAAAGGCCTCAATAATATTTCCCTACATAAGGTCCAAAGGGGGTGAGAGCTTTATCGTTTCTTCTTTTATTTTTTATTGTATGTTTATTAGTTAGTTTTCTTTTTGTTCTTTATGCATTATCATACATTATGTAGATTTTTTTTATCAGTGGTTTATGCCATCAAAGTTATTGTTTTGAGATTTCATTTTATCCTTTGTTGTTTATTTTATCTTTGTATTTCATTATTACTTCTTTCCTTCTTTCTCTCTGTTTTCTTTTAATAGGCTGAAAGGGACCAAGGGCCAGTGCATCGATGCATGGGTCAAGCCACGTCGACGTAGGAACCACCGCAGGGGAGCTGCAAAGGAACATCGCGCCGATGCAGGCGTTTAGGGCATTGACGCACAGGCCCCAACCAGGGAGCTGGCAAGAGCCGCTGCGTCGACGCAGAGCCAAGCTGCGTCGACGCCTGACAATAAGTGTTGAACTTCAATCTTCTTGCTCCATTCTTTTAGTTTTCTTCTTTTAGTGGTGAAAAATAGCTCATGGTGACCGCAAATAGCCTTGTAGCGGTGGAAAATAGGCGACAAAGCGGAGAACACGAAGGTTGCGTCGATGCAACCTCCTTCATGTGTTGACACAGTGAAGGTTCTGCCCATGCTTTAACAACGATGAAAAATGGAGCTTAGGGGTGAAAAATGTCACTTAATAGTGACAAATAGCACCTTAACGGTGACAAATGGGTTGGACAATGACGGCTGAAGAAGATGAATATGAAGCCGGCATTAAAACACGCAGGAGGGAGGACTGGCGTCGACTCCACACGGTCTTGGAGTCGACGCAATGGCGGCTAGGCAAGGCCATTCAAAAGCTTTTGATAGCGATGAAAAATAGGACTCAAAGGTAACAAATGATGCATAACAGCGACAAATGCGACCTTAAGTGTGAAAAATAGATAGCAACGATGGCTAGGGGGTTAAAAGCAAGGCGATAGGGCTGACAAAAGGGCTTTAGCGGGAGAAGACTCCGCAAGGATGAATAGTGGACAAGGGCGACGACTGAAGGGTCAGAAGGGTGAAAAATAGGCTGCAATAGTGACAAAAGGACCTGTAAGGGTGACAAATCGCTTGGAATGTAGAGAAATGGGCGATAGAGCTAGAAACGGGAAGGAGGAAGAAGCAGAGTCGACTCCGAAGAGTTTTGGAGTCGACTCCAGATGATATCTTTATTTTTATTTTCGTTTATTGTTTTATTTTTGTTTGTTGTTTTTGTTTTGTTTTGTTTTGTTGTTGCCAGGGTGACATCTTTATTCATTTAAGCGTTTTCCCCATTCCAGCAACGTTCTTTGTAGATTTATTCTTGATAGCACGGCCTGCACAGTTATGCACTTGAACTGCTTGATCACATATTCAGTATGAATGGATTCTCGCCAACATTTCTTTAGTTTAAGCATTGCTCCCTGCTATTTGCATGTAGTGCATTAGTTTTAGCATTACATCATATGTTCGCAATGCTCCTTTATGTTTGATCTGTTAGCTTCTGGCATTGTATTAGTTGCTCAGTCCGTGTTTTAGCATTGGTTCTATTTTGATTAAGTCCACAGTTTTCAGAAAAAATTAGGTAGCACCTCCCCCACACCCGGGCTTTGGGGGTGAAAAATAGGAGCGCATCCATAGAAATTCTACAATAGCTCTGAAATATAAGGATGCGCACGGAAGTGGCAACATCCGAGGACGCGCATAAAAGCGGCAACGTCCTTAAAACCTGAATTAGGCATTGACACCCCGAGGGCTAGCCTACAAAGGGCGCCACTGACCCAGGGGTTAGCAGCATTTCCATCTTTGAAATTTGCATTGTTTATGCTGGCCCTAAGGCCATTAATGTCCACCCCTCGATGAAGCATTCCCCAGAGAACATGCTATGCAGAAGCAGATCCCTGGGGAATATGAGAGTGGTTAAGGAACAGAAATCCACTGATATGAAATTACAATGTACCCCTTCCCCATTGCAGGTCCTAACTCGTAATAAGTGGCAAACCAAAGAGAACATCTTATTACCCCAGTGCATTAGAGTACAGACCATGCTATGAGACTAGTAAGGCATGTATTCCAAGTGGGGGTTGAAGGCTATAGTAGACGGTGCTCAACAGCAGATGAAAACATAAGACCTGAAGAGACCAGTTTCAGTAGGCATTTAAACAAACACCTGTGTGCTCGTGTGTGATTGGCTTTGAAACTGAAGTAACACTCAATAATGGACAGCGGCTTCTTGAGGGAATGGATTTATACGACATGAAAAGTGAGGAAACAGATTTCTACAATTTGGGATGGAGCCAAGGCCTCAACAACTCATAATCGTGAATGAGAAGGCACATGATCGCTCCTTCAGTAATATTTCAATGAACATAAAACAACATATCGGTGGATATCAGACACAAGGGGATGGTTAGGGCCCAATATGGGACATTAGGGGAAGGGACTTGCAGAGTTGATATTGCCCATGGAGGGCTCGAGTCTGCCACGAGGGACAGGAGGGTAGCACACTGCAGCTTGCCACATCTAGGAGGGCAAAACGAGGCCTCTGAAGGGATCCTCATGTAGTAGGTCATGAAGGGAAGAACCCAGACCCAATCCATCATGGTTGGATAGGCTGGGGTTGGCCCCTTCTCACGGTGCCGAGCTTCCCTCTAAGCGATTGTTGTACCCAGACATTTTCCCAGTAAAAATATTAAGAAATTAGGGTTTGAGAATTTCCCCAAACACATTTAAGGCGTGGGCTACCCAACCCTTCCTATAGCTCACCGGGCCCAATCAAGGGTCCCGAACGGCTAGTCGTGACTCAAGGCAACATCAACAATCTATTTGGGTCACCCCCGATCACTCAGCTTGCGGGTTACCAGCCTTCAACACAGCCACCCGGGACAACCCGGGGGTGCCCAGACTACAAGCCACGACACGTGGCACCTAGCAACGAGACTGGGACCTACCCCCAAGATGTCTCTCTTCAGCCCTCTAAAGTCAAAGGAAGACTCATCTTGGTCAACCGCAAGCTTTAGAAGCTCACAGTACCCTTATGCGGCCCATACACGTGTATCGGGAATTTCCCGAACACCTTGCGGGCGCGCGTACCCCAGCCGTTCTACAACAAGCCAAGGGCCAACCCGCAGCTCCAGCACTCCAGCTGATGTGGGACGGGATGCGACTTGAGACAATAAGGGACTCTAGCTCGAAGACATCCCTAAGCGAGGGAAACGTATGGAACTGCGCGATTGAGAAACCGACAATGAGTCTCGGGTATCGGCTTTTCCGCGTGCTCGGATCGAGTCACGGGACGGGTTCCACTCACTCACTCTCGCAGCGGTGATAAAATTTATAACAAGCTAGGACCTACCACTCATGCAGCGGTATATAGAAATATATACAAGTAAAGTAAATGCCAAAGAGGGGAGCGGAAACGATACCTCCACGCTCCGGGAGTGGGGAAGACGACCCCGGCCAAGACCGTAACTCCCAGTACAGTAAATGTAATTAATTACAGAAGTGAATTTCTATGCCCACTCCACACAGGGAGGTAAAGGGCTACAGTGGGACCTAGGAGTAGCGGTCTCGGGTTGACGGGCAGCAAGCCGGAAGGGCTCTCGGACCGGAGGCGGGCTGCTGGTCCGACTCGGTACTGTTCCGACTCGCTGGATAGCAATCGAACTCGACTTGTGGGACAGCGGCTTCCGGTCACCTTCTGATCATGGTGGCTTGCTGGGACACCGATGGAAGACTCCTCTTCGTTCCCCGAGATCAGCGGCGGCTGAATCGACGCTGAAGTAATTTTGCAAGAATTAACTTGCTGCTGCCTTTCCTGGCCTGTTCACAGAACATGTTTGCACGACCTGGCGAAAAGAATTTTTTCGCCCAGATCCAAAGTCGGATCGAGGCGAGATTGGCGCCGTTGGATAGAGGACTCAAGGGGCTACAACAATAAGACTCTATCCCGTAGATCTGCTGATTGGTAGACTGTTAGGGGTGGAAATAAAATATTGGGAAAAATAGCAAACGGTGGCGGATTGACACGAAATTTAAATTGGGAATGGCCAACAAGGAGGAGGATGATCTCTCAAAATTTCAAGATCATCAGACTCACGGATTGGGAGGACCAACCAGATCTTCAGGTTGCTATTCTGGATTTCATGGTTCAGGATAGCAGCTCGGAGATGTTGTTGTGGCGGCTCGACGGCGGCACGAACAGAGGCGGCGGCGGCAATGGCTGGAAGTCACATCCAGTGGAGGTGGTAGAGGTGGGAATCACTCCCAGAATATGGCTTCATACTATAGATTTAGGCAACCTTCACAGCTGCAAGGGGAGAGGGAGATAGGGGCGCCCTTGGGCTCTTGGGGCAAAATGCCAATTTTCTCTTCATTCATTCCCAAAATATGGAAAATACATGGATTACATAGAAATGTACAAAAGACCTAAACTATCCCTAGATCTAGGGTTTGGGAGGGGTAAACAAGGGATAGGATAATTAATCCCCATGTTGTCAAAATGACCAAATTAAAATAATATATAGGGGGCGCCCCTTGGACCAAGGTGTTGTGCCCCTTAGGCACAAGCATGTGCTATGTTGATTTGATGATAGCAATGCTATTTTGTTTTGATGATAGCAACAAAGTGAGTGCATTTCTATGCATCCTTTATCCTTGAGATCCCTGAGCATTCTGCATATGATAGCAACATGATTGATGATGAAATGATGTTCTGAGTGCATTTGATATTGTGTTTTGATGATAGCAACATGAATGTTTATAACTGATATACTCTATGGAAAATGTATATGACTGTGACTGGTATATTATCTGGAGACTGCATGTGTTCTGTCTGCAAGTCCATACATTGCATTCGCCATGCCTGTACATCCATCTGCTTGCATTGAGTCCATACATTGGTCTTCACACCTGAAGTCTATACATCGTCAATTGTCTATCAAGTCTTCATATTGCCCAAGTATGTACAGCGAGCAGGCTGAGCAAGTCCATACATTGGTCGGTGGAAAGTCTGTACACTTAGAAGTCTGTACATCCACCATCTTCCTCAGCATCTCATGCAAGTATATACATCGCATTTGACGAAGGCATTGAAGTATATACATTGGCCTTAAGCTGAAGCCTATACATTTGTTTCTGAAGGGCAAGTCTATACATTCCCAGCCTTTACCTACGTTCAGAACCCCAAGTCTATACATTGGTTCAATCTTCCAAGTCTATACATTGGACTGTGCTCAACTGAAGTCTATACATCCTTCAAGGGTCCAAAGTCTATACATCGCCAGTGCATTTCTTAGATTGAAGTCTGAACATTGCTTCAGGAGCTCAAAGTCTATACATCCACTGTTGAACCTCAAAGTTCACACATCGCCTCATTTCTTCAAAGTCTCTACAGTCAGTATCTGCATTGCATTGCATGCATCATGGTGGAAGTCTATACACTGTATTTGTTCTGAAGTCTATACATTGCATGCCTTCCACCAAGTCTGTACATTGGCACTGTAGCATGCATTCATGAAGTCCATACATTCACTGAAGCTTTCTTAGCTGAAGTGTGTACATTGCATTGCATGACTTGAAGTCTGTACATCGCATGTGTGCTTCATGCTAAGTCTATACAGGCTAAGTCTGTCGGTCTTGTGACTCATGCATTCATTGTTAAAGTCTATACAGACTTCAGTGCATTCTCTTTGTGTCTCACATGTCAAAGTCTGTACAGTCTGCATCGCATGCACTTTAAATATGTCAAGTCTGTACATTGGTCTTGGCATATGCATTCATCAAGTCTATACGCTGGAAGACGAAGTCTATACAGCATCTCACGTTGCATCTAGCAAGTCTGTACAGTGAGCGTTTCATTGGTGAAGTCTGTACACTCACCAGTTGAACTTCAAAGTCCATACATTGGACTGTAGCTTGCACGAAGCTAAGTCCATACATCGCTCAAGTTTGTACAGAGTCCAGCGTCTCGTTCATGCATTGTTCACAAAGTCTGCACATTCTATTGTTCATGAAGTCTGTACACTGGACTGTGTCCTTGTGCATCACATTAAGTCTATACATTGCATTGGCTAAAGTCTGCACAACGTCCGTCTCATTTAGCATCTAAGGCAAAGTCAATACATTGCTGCAGTAACGCAAGTATATACATCGTCCGTCTCAATGAGCATCTCATGCAAGTCTATACATTACTGGTTCATGCATCAGTCTTCTAAGTCCATACATTAGACTGTAGCATGCATTTGATGATGGCATCAAGTCTGTACAGTGGACCGTCTCAGTTAGCATCTTATGCATTGAGCAAAGTCTATACAGACTTCAGCGTCTCATGCAACGTCTTATGCAAAGTCCATACATTGCACTGTGCATCCTTCGTTGAACTTCCAAGTCTATACATTGAAGCAAAGTCTGTACAGCCATCAGTGATCTCCCAAGTATGTACATCCAACTGTTCATCTTTGAAGTCTGTACATTGGAAGTTTTACCTACGTTTTCCTTCAAGTCTATACATCGGTAATTTTACCGTCTTTTCCCTTGAAGTCTATACACTGATCACTTTACCGTCGTTTCCATTGGAAGTCCATACATTCGCTGCTTCTTTGTTCAAGTCTATACAACCTTTCATCTTGAAAGTCTATACATCGGGAAGTCTTCACATTGGTTGTTGAATGATGTGCAAGTCTGTACACTGGCCTAGCATTCAAGTCTGATCATTGGCCATGTCTACACATCGGCACTGTAGCATGCATTTCGTAAAGTCTATACACTGCATGCCTCACTCTAAGTCTATACACTCGTGAGTGTCTCATCAAGTCCATACACTGGCTTTGAGCTGAAGTCTATACAGTGCCTCAGGCTGAGCAAGTCCATGCATTGGCTGCTGTTCTTCAGAGTCTGTACATCGCAGTGAGTTGAAGGTTGCCTAAGTCTGTACAGCCGTTGGCTTCTTATATGAAGTCTATACATTGAAAAAAAAATCTATACACTGCTTCAGCTTTGTCTTCAGATAGTCTGTACAGAGTTCTTCACTTAAACTGATGACTTATTCGATGCTCTGTCTGACAGGGATTCTTACCGAGATTGATGACCTGGCTCGTGATCCCAGGAGGATGAGGTGTGCAGATGCTGACACGTGGATGGAATTGCCTCAGATCTGGCGAATTCACTTGGGCGGGAACTATGGAAGCCACGCGCCCTTATCCACCTACTGCTGCTATATATTGAAGCCTTCGTCCTCAGTTGAAGGTTGATCGAAGCAGAAGTAGCAATATCAGAATAGCAGAGTGCAGAGACTTCGATCCAGCAGAAGAGAAGAAGAAAAGAGTGAAGAAAAAAAAGAGAGACAGAGAGCAGAGAAGAAGAAGAAAAAGAAAGAGAGATCGAGAGTTGAGAAGAAGATCAACTGAAGATTGTCTCAACTGGACCGTGGATCAAATCCAAGCCAGTCAGCTCTTGTAGAGAGCCATATTTTGTGCTTCATTTCTTTACAGCTTTCCGGTGCTGTAGTGTCTGTTTTTCATTTTCTTTTGAACTCCTTTTTATCAAGCTGTTAGTCAGCGGGTTTTGCAGAGGTGTTGCCTCTGGACGGCTAAGTTGTATTGCCCAGCGGTTTGCAGTGGAGGATTCCACTAGATAGCAAGCTGTGTTGCTCAGCGGGGCGAGGAGGATTCCTCGGACGGCAAGCTGTGTTGCCCAGCGGTTGTGTGGCAAGCTGTGATGCCCAGCTGTTCAAGCTGTGAGTCAGCGGAATCCACACTCTGGTTTGAGTGTGGGGTGGATGTAGGTCTGCTGGACCGAACCATCTAAAAACCTCTGTGCAGTGGTTTGATTTCTTCATCTGTTTTATTGCTTCCGCTAGATGCTTGCATAGGGGCGCTTCATGTGTTTGCTTCCAGTTCAACAGAGTTGATTAGCTGCGCACGCTATCTGTTTGACACTGGTATTGTGTGTTGTTTGAATTGTCTAATTGCTGCGCTCATTACATGTCTGCTTAGGAGTTGATGTAAAACTGACCTTGGACCTATTTTGCAAGTATTCAAGTTTGAGCAGCGGACTCACACTAGTGAGCTCACCCGTATGGCACACACTAGGGCCCGAAGGCAACTAGGCGATGTTGGAGAGGGTCCGAGGTGGGACCATGAGGCTCCAAGGGTTGGCAAGCTTGGGGAGAACCCAAAATGGGCCTAGGATGCCCAAATCATGGGCGGCCAACACACCAAGGGTGTGGGTTAAGTGGATTCTCTCTCAACTCGCCCGCGGTGGTCACTCAATTTGGTGGCAATGTAAAATCGGACACTCTCTTACCGCCGACGGAGTAACTATAGCAATACTAAGCTAAGCAAGTCCAATACAGCAATGAGGGATGTTCAGGAGCTCACCTAGCCGGCGTGAAGACGCCGACTCCGGCCGGAGACGGGGGCGAGCGGGGAGGCGAGGGTATGTACCCGCACGCCGCGTCGGTGTCGCTTCAACCTGAAAGTGTAAAGAGTACAACACTACGCCTCTCGCAGGAGGGATGATCTTGGGGTGGGGATTAAGTTAATTACATCCAAAACTACCTCCACGCAGGGAGGGGCCTTCATCCGGCCAAGCGGGTTGGGGATTACGCAATGAAACTTGACCTCCCGAGCTCCACCGGTACTGCCCTGCTTCAGGTTCACTGGACAGACAGTCGGAGACGGTGCTGCCACGGGTTCCACGGAACTCGGATCTTGACGAGACCAGCGCCAAAAGTTTCCCAACTGACAGAGGATGAAGCTTGAATTTTTGGGGAAGCTTTGATACTCGGGGCTGACCGCGCCGGTGACTGGAACAGGACAGCAGCGTCTGGTCTCTGGCAGGTACCGAACTGATGCAGCAGGTTGCAGAAGTCACTGTGGGCTCTCCCGGACTCCGATTGGAATGAAACTAGCGGTGATGCGATCATGGTCGGGGTACTTCGAGCCGGAGTTGACGGGGATGCGATCCGATGTTGGTGGAGAGAGGGGTAACCGGAGGAGTGAGGACTGGTCTAACCTGGGACCACAGGGGGCAGTCTGCCGTCTCCGACGAAGAAAATTGGCGCAGAGGGTTCCGGTGGCCGATTGAGTCCCTTCTTCTTGGAGGTGGCAGCTAGCTTGAAGTAGTTTCTTCCCTCCAAAAATGGCGCTCAGAGCCTTCACGAGCTGGCCGTGGCAGAGTCTGGGACCGGACTGATTGATTCTGCCTCTGTCTGGTGCAGATGAATGTGGCTGGTTGCAGAGGGTGCCACGATCTCTAACGAGCTCTGATTGAGGCGAGACATGAACCGTTGGAACCGTAGCCAAGTCTTCTTTCTGTCAGCACTGACGGCGATATTGGCAGATGTCGGAGAAGACCGGGACGATCAGATGAGTAGAGGGGTGTCGGTTCTGGCTCCTGTAAACTGACCTGACACACTTGGAGTAGAAAATTTGTAACTTGAGATGCCGATGTTCAAATGCATCTCTGCTTCTTTAGGATGAAAGAGGACTTGAGAGGGAAGAACTTTGCTGAAGAACACTTGATCTGAATTCCAAAAGGTTCGTCGTGGTCGGGCTTCCAATCTCGCTCTGGTTCTCTGCCTGGGGTCTTCTGCGCAGTCGTGGGAGATCAGCTCCTGCGGATAGCTCCGACCTCGGAAGCCGGCGAGACCATCACCGTTGGAAAGCTATCTCGACGACGATTCCAGAAATGTAGGCCTTGCCACCTGAATCTTTGAGAGACGGTCGTGGCTGCCTCTGCAAGTTGCTGCAACTCTGCTGTCTGAAACAGAGGCTGAATGAGAAGAAGATGAGGGGGTGGGGAAGGGGATGGCCAAGAGAGTAAGAGGTGGAGGGTGAACTTGGCTGGTATGGGGAAGGGGGGCTGCGACTTTGGGTGGTTTGGGAGGTGGGGAGATGGAAGGGCACTGCCCTAGGGAGAGGGAAATTTGAATTTGGGCTTAGGGAAGAGCCTCTTCAACCTTGGGGAGAGGAAGGGGTGCTTAGGAAGTGGTGTTAGGTAGTTGGGGGTTGGGAGGTGGGGTGTGGATTGGAGGATGCCACCTTGGGTTGGGGGGGAGTTAAATGGGTGTATGGGGAAGGGGAGAGGTCTTAATGAGGGGTGAATGGGGGGGAGAGAGAAAATTCCGAAAATTGGGTGGAGGGAGAGAGAGAGAGAGATAAAGAGAGAGAGAGAGATAATGGGTGAGAGAGGGAAGAGAGATTTGGTAGAGAGGAGTAAGACTAGAGAATTTTTTCTATTCAAATGATTCTTCAAAAGTTGTTACATATGAGGAGTGGGGTGGCCTATTTATAGGCACATGACTTTTTCACAAAGGACCCTAACAAAAGACACAATGACTAATAACCGAAGGGAAGGGGGGGCATCCATGGGCCTAGCCCAATGAGATGGGCCCAATAACCTATCAAACCAACATAATGACTCAATACTTAGGAAAATGACTCAACAACCTAGGTACATGACTCAAATAAAGGGAAAATTACATGATATTGACTCAAAGAAAATGTGAAGATTACATGACTAGACTCAAAAATACATGACTAACATAATGGCGCTTGCCGACGAACAATCCGAGTCCGGAGAAAATGTGGAGGGGCAAGGAATGCCCTCATCATACCCTCGGGGTGGGGAAAACTCGACCCCGTCGAGTATGGGTCCACCAGGGAAGTAGTACATCGAACTGCGGCTCTGGGTGATCCTCGATCTCCATACTCAACCCGCGACCATAGTCGGGGAACGGTGCTTCAGCTCGACAAAGTGACTCGGTCATACCCTCATGCTGGCGATGGGATCTTGCTTGCCTAGTATTGCCGCTGTATGCTCACGTCGGGCTCTCAAGCTATTTGTGGTGGCACTCCGAGGGCGTCTCTCACAAGGGTAGGTGTAAGCTGGAGGCACTCACTAGGATCCACCGCGGTGCCCTTATAAGGTGCTAGATCCGCCACATGAGATATGGGGAGAATCCCAAAACCCTTTTTGAAAGTTCAACCCATAAGCTGGGTTGCCAAAGCCACTCGGAACTTGGCAAGGTCCAAGTCCTCGTGCCCTCAATTTGGAGGTGACCCTGTGGTAGAGCCACTCCAAAGTCATCATCGTCAAGTTATCAACTTGGAATTCCAAGTGGCGCTCATGAGTTTTTGCTCGCTTGTTGTGAATATCACCGCTTGTTGCTTGATATGTGCTTGGATGCATATGCCATGCTTGATGATGCGATGTGAGTGGGCAATGTTTGGTATGCAAAGGTGGTCCGGGGCAGCCACATGTAGATTGATCATGCTTTGATGCTATGAAGATTATGACAGACTCAGGGGGGTCGGGACATCCATAGATGAACCTTTTATGCATGGGTATGACAAATGTCGGGGGACCCGGACATCCATGTATGCTCCTCTCATACTTAAGACTCATGATGAATGAGGGTGGGCCAATACATCCAAATACGGTCCACTTATGCTTCCTACTTGACATGTGGGTGATGTAAATGAATGTACCCGACTTATGAATCATGCCAAGTGGTGTTGTATGCCAAGACTTATGCACTCTTGTGACAAAGATGTCTCCTATGTGTGGGCCTTTGGACTTCCATTGGAATGGGTCGAAGGGGTCTCGAAAGGTGGATATCATGAGATGGGGCACTTCCTCGATCCCTAGGTGTATACCACCCAAAGTCATGGTTCCCATGGTGTAACCCGGGTCTGGGATGGGGTGGATTGGATCAAACATGGTGGGTTGGGGTAGGGAAAGGTAGGTGGTAGTTAAGGTGGTTGGGTTACTTGGGTTCCTTGACTCCCATTGGAATGGATCATAGGGATCATAAAGTGAGTTACCAAGGGGCTCCATGTCCTCAAGGTCCTCAAAAGGTGATGAGTCGTCTTCTTCTAGTGGAATGGTTGGGCCGGTGTATGGGGTGGGCTGGTTGGTCAAGGTTTTAGGAATCACAATGGTAGGGGAGTGGACCAGGATGGGCTCTTCCACTATGGGGAGAAGAAAAAGGATGTCACTAGTGTAGCAACCAATAGTGCAAACCGAGGAGATAGACCCAATGCATGGATGGATGAGGTTAAGGCTCTTGGGTTGGTCCGCTCCTAGGGCCAATAAAGAAGTCAAGTCTGATTGCCACTTTAGACCTTTGAGGAGATCATCCCAATCTTCTACCTCATAGTAGGATTGGATTGTGGTGTGATAGGAGTGGAGGGGAACAATTTGGGATGGATATCCCAAAGGTGAGAGAGGTGGGGGTGAGCTAGGAAGGGTGGGTCCTTGCTTGAGCCATTGGACTATATGCTCATTCATGGTGCAGGTGGGTGACTCTTGAGGATCCGGGCTATTTAAAGTGGTAAAGGGTTGAGGCTTTTCCTTACCATTGGTGTGATCTTGGGCTTCCTTATGGGTGGGAATGGGTTCCGGACTAGCATCTACTCCCATGTGGAGGGTTGTGAAGGTTTCAATTCCTAGTGTTAATGGGTTGGGTAGGTCTAATACGGGAGAATTGGTGATAGCTGGAGCATGGTGCACTTGGGGTGGTGGGCAAGGGTGGACTTGGATCGGAAGGGGAAGTAGAGGAGGCCTAGGTTGGGGAAAGATTGGTGTAGGAAGCGGGAGGTGAGTTGGGTGAGGGATTTTGGGTTTGGGGATGGTGGCCATTATGGGCCTTGGTGGAGGGGTGGACACGGTGTCCACATGATTTTTAATGGTGAGGGTTGGATGAGTGGTGGTCACCATGGAGGGAATTGGGTCGGTTAGGGGTCTCTTGCCCTTGGGATCGTTTGGGGTGGAAGTGGGGGCTAAAGAGGCTTGACTAGTGTAGGTTAGTGAAGGGGGTTTTGGTTGGGGTGTGGGGGCCCTCATGGGATTAGGTGGGGAGGTGGAGGCCTTGGAGACTTGTGTTCTAGTGGTAAGGGTTTGGACGGGTGGGTTTGGAGGAGTGAGAGTGCTCCTCGAGTTTTGGTAACCCAGGTAGGAAGGGGACATATATTTTGCTCTAAGTTGCTCCTTCATGTCCTTCCAAGTGGTGATGGGAGTTTCCCTTCTAAGTATCTTTAGCCCGACAATTTGCATCCAATAAGTTTCCGCCCGTTTGGTAAGTTGCATTTTGGCAACCAATGCCTTTTCATCCTCGGATATATGATACCAAGTGAAGTATTGGTCCATTGTAGCTTCCCAATCTAAATATTCTCTAGGAGAGGTTCCATCAAAGGTGGGAAGTGGGAAAGGGACCATTCTATCGTCTGTCCTTGGGGCGGGCCTATTTTCTCCAAGTTGGTTGAGTCGGTCCGATATGTTATCAAGCCGCTCATTGGCATAGGTCAAGGCTTTCATGAAGTAGTTGACATGGCCAAGGAAGTTATGGGTGTTAGTGGTAGGCATCTCTTGGTGGCTTGGACTTATGGAGTGGGCCGATTGGTAAGGTTGATATGAGGTGGCCATACTAGGGGACAAGAGTGATGCACTTGAAGACTCTAAATGCATAGACATGCCCTAGGACCAACTTGATAGAGACAAGTTGTGAACTTGCTCTGATACCACTTGATGTAAAACCGACCTTGGACCTATTTTGCAAGCATTCAAGTTTGAGCAGCGGACTCACACTAGTGAGCTCACCCGTATGGCACACACTAGGGCCCGAAGGCAACTAGGCGATGTTGGAGAGGGTCCGAGGTGGGACCATGAGGCTCCAAGGGTTGGCAAGCTTGGGGAGAACCCAAAATGGGCCTAGGATGCCCAAATCATGGGCGGCCAACACACCAAGGGTGTGGGTTAAGTGGATTCTCTCTCAACTCGCCCGCGGTGGTCACTCAATTTGGTGGCAATGTAAAATCGGACACTCTCTTACCGCCGACGGAGTAACTATAGCAATACTAAGCTAAGCAAGTCCAATACAGCAATGAGGGATGTTCAGTAGCTCACCTAGCCGGCGTGAAGACGCCGACTCCGGCCGGAGACGGGGGCGAGCGGGGAGGCGAGGGTATGTACCCGCACGCCGCGTCGGTGTCGCTTCAACCTGAAAGTGTAAAGAGTACAACACTACGCCTCTCGCAGGAGGGATGATCTTGGGGTGGGGATTAAGTTAATTACATCCAAAACTACCTCCACGCAGGGAGGGGCCTTCAGCCGGCCATGCGGGTTGGGGATTACGCAATGAAACTTGACCTCCCGAGCTCCACCGGTTCTACCCTGCTTCAGGTTCACTGGACAGACAGTCGGAGACGGTGCTGCCACGGGTTCCACGGAACTCGGATCTTGACGAGACCAGCGCCAAAAGTTTCCCAACTGACAGAGGATGAAGCTTGAATTTTTGGGGAAGCTTTGATACTCGGGGCTGACCGCGCCGGTGACTGGAACAGGACAGCAGCGTCTGGTCTCTGGCGGGTACCAAACTGATGCAGCAGGTTGCAGAAGTCACTGTGGGCTCTCCCGGACTCCGATTGGAATGAAACTAGTGGTGATGCGATCGTGGTCGGGGTAGCTTTGAGCCGGAGTTGACGGGGATGCGATCCGATGTCGGTGGAGAGAGGGGTAACCGGAGGAGTGAGGACTGGTCTAACCTGGGACCACAGGGGGCAGTCTGCTGTCTCGACGAAGAAAATTGGAGCAGAGGGTTCCGGTGGCCGATTGAGTCCCTTCTTCTTGGAGGTGGCAGCTAGCTTGAAGTAGTTTCTTCCCTCCAAAAATGGCGCTCAGAGCCTTCACGAGCTAGCCGTGGCAGAGTCTGGGACCGGACTGATTGATTCTGCCTCTGTCTGGTGCAGATGAATGTGGCTGGTTGCAGAGGGTGCCACGATCTCTAACGAGCTCTGATTGAGGCGATACCTGAACCGTTGGAACCGTATCCAAGTTTTCTTTCTGTCGGCACTGACGGCGACATCGGCAGATGTTGGAGAAGACCGGGACGATCAGATGAGTAGAGGGGTGTCGGTTCTGGCTTCTGTAAACTGACCTGACACACTTGGAGTAGAAAATTTGTAACTTGAGATGTCGATGTCCAAATGCAGCTATGCTTCTTTAGGATGAAAGAGGACTTGAGAGGGAAGAACTTTGCTGAAGAACACTTGATCTGAATCCCAAAAGGTTCATCTTGGTCGGGCTTCCAATCTCGCTCTGGTTCTCTGCCTGGGGTCTTCTGCGCAGTCGTGGGAGATCAGCTCCTGCGGATAGCTCCGACCTCGGAAGCCGGCGAGACCATCACCGTTGAAAAGCTATCTCGACGACGATTCCATAAATGTAGGCCTTGCCACCTGAATCTTTGAGAGACGGTCGTGGCTTCCTCTGCAAGTTGCTGCAACTCTGCTGTCTAAAACAGAGGCTGAATGAGAAGAAGATGAGGGGGTGGGGAAGGGGATGGCCAAGAGAGTAAGAGGTGGAGGGTGAACTTGGCTGGTATGGGGAAGGGGGGCTGCGACTTTGGGTGGTTTGGGAGGTGGGGAGATGGAAGGGCACTGCCCTAGGGAGAGGGAAATGCGAATTTGGGCTTAGGGAAGAGCCCCTTCAACCTTGGGGAGAGGAAGGGGTGCTTAGGAAGTGGTGTTGGGTAGTTGGGGGTTGGGAGGTGGGGTGTGGATTGGAGGATGCCACCTTGGGTTGGGGGGGAGTTAAATGGGTGTATGGGGAAGGGGAGAGGTCTTAATGAGGGGTGAATGGGGAGGAGAGAGAAAATTCCAAAAATTGGGTGGAGGGAGAGAGAGAGAGAGATAAAGAGAGAGAGAGAGATAATGGGTGAGAGAGGGAAGAGAGATTTGGTAGAGAGGAGTAAGACTAGAGAATTTTTTCTATTCAAATGATTCTTCAAAAGTTGTTACATATGAGGAGTGGGGTGGCCTATTTATAGGCACATGACTTTTTCACAAAGGACCCTAACAAAAGACACAATGACTAATAACCGAAGGGAAGGGGGGCATCCATGGGCCTAGCCCAATGAGATGGGCCCAATAACCTATCAAACCAACATAATGACTCAATACTTAGGAAAATGACTCAACAACCTAGGTACATGACTCAAATAAAGCGAAAATTACATGATATTGACTCAAAGAAAATGTGAAGATTACATGACTAGACTCAAAAATACATTACTAACATAATGGCGCTTGCCAACGAACAATCCGAGTCCGGAGAAAATGTGGAGGGGCAAGGGATGCCCTCATCAGGAGTACTCTGCCTACAGGTTCACAGATGACTGAACTAGTTTTTCTTAGTTAGTCTTAGTGCTGTTATTCCGCTGTTCTAAGCATTAGAATTTCTATTTGAGTGAATATTTTTAAAGGGTATTCATTCACCCCCCCTCTGAATACATAGCACCGAACCCAACACTTGGTATCAGAGCGGGTTGCTGTGCATAGGATCTAACAATCCACAGCAGTTCCTGCTAGCTTTTGGTGCACATCAGAGTGGGCTTCTTCTGCTCGTTGATTTGTTTCACTATCTTACTACTTTACCTTGATCATCTGGTTTAGTGCATTTCTGTTTGGTGCATTTCATAGTGTGCTTTTTGTGTTCGTTATTTTGTTTCTCCGACTTAGTGCCTTGCCTTGCTCATTTGGTCTAGGTGCTTCAGTTTCTCTGTGCTTTCAGATTATTTGTAATGGAACCAATCGTGCTGAAGGCTGGCTTCAGCAAAGCAAACAGATCCAGCCACAGTGGATCATTAAGCGAGAAAAGCAGCTACTCGGGGTCTGAAATTAATGTCGACCACATTGCAATGCTGACCAGTGAATTCAGGAAATTTCTGAGAAAAGGAGAAGGAAAGCTTGGTGATGACAGAAAGCAAATAAGGTACAGATCTAACCCTGCCAAGATTGTTGACACTAACGTTTGCTACAGATGCAGGAAGGCTGGCCATGTGAGGACTGACTGTCCAAAATTCTCAAAATTCAAAGGGAACACCTCGGACAGTGAAGAAGAAGGAGAAAAGTCAATATGCTTAATGGTCAACCGGGGAAATGATGATGAGGAAACCTCATCTCAGGTAAGCTCCGGATCAGATGGAGTTTCTTTTGATGAATTGATAGTGATGTACGAAGATCTGTTCAAAGTGTCTAATAAATTAAAATCTGAAAATAAAAAATTGAGAAAAGACATGATTCTTGAAGTCACTCGGTTGAAGGCAGAAAATGAAAACTTGAAATCTAAAAATGAGAACCTCATAAATAAGCACATTAGAGAAGATGATTCTTGTAAGGCATGTGCTATTTTAGAAGACATGATAAATGAGTTTGATCATGATGGTAATTTGCAAAAGGAATCAATCAAATCCCTGAAAGAGGAAAACAAATTATTGTTAGAAAAGAAAACTGAAGCTGAAGAAATTGAAAGTAAAATGCTTGAAGAAAATGCTCATCTGAAGGAACAAAATAAAAAGTTAATGGTTCTTAACACTGTTTTCTTTGAAAGATAGATGACGATTGAAAAAGAGAAATCAGTATTGAAAGAGTGTATCAATTGCAGTGATGAAGAAATTGCTAGTTTTTTAATACACACCGCTGATTTGGAAAATGAAATTGTGTTATTAAAAGAAAAACTGGCTGGTTGTGAAAAGGAGAAAGTTGATTCAGAAAATCTTATAATCTCCTTGGAAAGTAAAATTACTGAGCTGAATGGTACTTCATCTAAGGTTGCTAAGGATAAAGGCAAAATGAAAATATCCTCGGAAGATGTAGTAAGTGATCAATGTGAGGAGATTGATAACATTTCTGAAATTAAGCAAGCTAAGAAGAACTAGTTGTACACCACTTTTATTCGTAGCTCTGTTTTAGCTAGCACTTCAGCTTCTTCTTCAAATATGCATGCTGCTAAGGAAATTCAAAAATGAAATAAAAATCAGAAAACCCCAAAAACTCAAAGGAACAATCTGCATGCTAAAAAGTCATCTGATAAGTGCCATGTTTTAAATAAATCTAATGGTTCTTGTTCTTGTCATTATTGTGGTAAGCATGGACACTTTATGAGTGAGTGTTTTGTGATGAAACAAGATGACAGAAAGCATGCTAGAAAAGTTCTGTCTAATCAGAAAAAGGGTAATCTGAATGTTAAAGAATTTCATGCTAGAAATCATGTTTCTAGGAGACAGAATCTAAATTGTTTTTGTTGTGGGAAGTTTGGCCACATTGCTGCTCAATGTTGGCAGAATCCGAGAAAGAGATTCAACTCTAAACCTGTTAATTTTCATGTTAACAAAAAGATGTTTGACAGGAATAACCTTGGCTCCAAAGGTAAGCACCCAAGGTGCTTCGAATATGGGAGGCATGGCCACACAGTCAAGGACTGTTGGCATGTACAAGGAAGTAGATTTAATTTCAAATCTGTAAAATTTTCTGCTCCCAATGCTGCTAGTAAGAAACAAAATGTCCATGTAAACAATAGAACATTTCATGCTAAGTTTCATAGGTCTCATGCTGCTGTTGATATGCATCATAGGACCAGACAATCTGTTGTTTCATGTTATTACTGTGGAAATTTTGGACATTCTATGTCTGATTGTTTTCTAATGGAATTTGATGATAATGCTGCAAAAAGAATGTTTAGAACACATGTCAGGGTAAATGCAGGACCCAAAGCTGCTTGGGTCCCTGTAGGGTCAAATTGATTAAAATGTCGCAGGTGTGCCTTGGAAGCTGATGAATAAAGGGGTTAATGATCCAAGACACTCAACAGAAGACCCCAGGATCCTGCTCTTCAGGTTTGTTCTGACCATCCAGTTTAAAAATTCCATCATATGAAATTGTGAACTTGAAATGATTGCATATCATGTTGATTTGTTGATATTGAACTGAAACTCTCTGAAATGTGAAATTGCACAATCATGCTTATGGTAATTCTCTTCTACCTAATTTGTATGAATCATCATTTGAATTTGTGAGTATGAAAAAAAAATGACAATTTCATGTTGATTTGCTTGTTTGATGTATGATCTTCTCTTGTCTAGCTGATCAGTCTGCATTCCAGACTCAGCTACTGAGTTTTACTCTGTATATATCTGATGCTCTTCTCTTGCCAATTGCTGAACTGAATTTGAATGGTTTTAGCATATACAGTTAATGCACTATATAGACTCTGTGTCAATGCATGTGTTTGTGTCAATGCATTGCATATTTGTTGTTAAATGCATAACTTGCACTGATTTTAAATGGGTCATTTAGTACACACAATCAATGCATGTGTCTTATGTCTGCATACATCATTTGCATGACTGTCAATGAAGTTGTTCAATGCATGTATGACTGCTTTATGTTGCATTGTCTTGCATAACCCTGGTACATCAAATGGTAAGCTACTAAAAGGCAGGGAAATCTGCCTGGAGGTTCTTACTATGTGTGAGATGGTCTTTGAGACCAGGTCCTCCGCCTAGTACCATGGGTCCTGTCTTCATGTAGATCAGTGTACTGCATCATTTTTTTGAAAAATCTGAAAAAGGATAAAAATGTTCACGACTTGGGCGCATAAACTTGAATTGATTGCACACTTGCCTTGTGCATCATTGTTGCATAGTCTTCATGTAGAACACTGTGATGCATATCATTAAAGTTAAAAATCTGAAAAGAAATGATCATTGCATAGCATGTTTTTACATCATGATGTCAGGGGGAGCTGAGAGTTCTGTTTATTACATTGAATTCCTTTCACTTCTCATGGTCCCCATTCAACTCTATCATATTCTTTGACATCAGATGCCATTGAACTCCATGCCTATTGCTATCACTGCTTATCAATTGCTATCATTTCCCTAACCTTCACTGAACAACAGTATTGCTCATGGTTTAGTGAATTAAGTTACAGTTATTACAATTGTTCTTTTATAAGAATCACTCTTGCAATTGAAAGGAACTAAAGGTTTAACCTTTATAAATTGAAGAGTTATGTGTCTGCCTTCAGAATTTGAGATAAAAAGAAATCTTTTATAGCTTTTAATCTTTATATTATGGTAAGAATGGAAAAGGTTTTTTTTTATACCTGAATGTGTTAATCTGGAAATATCTAGAAAAGGTGAATAAGAGTGTGTACTGATTTTTGAAAAATCACTCTAAAAGAAATAAGGGCAGCAGTAAATAAGATCATAAATGTAAAGAGCTGAACATAGTGACGGAGCAATGGGTGATTGCACCGAGAAACTGTGATCTCCTCAAATGAAGCAGGAGAACTCATAAGTCATGAAGTGCTTCAGACTACCTCTGTTCATAGGGTCATATCTATAGGGGGACTTTTCACCAAGTAACTGGGGGTACTGGCCTCTGATCAAGGTGTGCCCTTAATGTCAAAGGGAAAACTGTTCCTTGTAGGTCTTGATCTGAAATAGATCTAGTAGTTTATGTCTAGTAACTGGGGGTACCTGCTTCTAATCAATGTGTACACCTAATGTCAAAAGCATAAATGCCACTGGTCTATTCACTTAGCTCAATTTCTGAAAATTCCAAAATGAAAATCAAACTACTGTAACCCTTTGAAATCAAAAGTCAATGAGTGAAAATTATTTTTCCCAATACATATTCAAGTTGCCTTTCTTGAATTTCCTTGTTTAATCACAAAATGGTATTATTTCTGACTTATCTATTAATACCATGTGCCCTAGATTCATTGCTATAAATGGAGTCTATAAACTCTTTTTGAGGGGTCAGGTGTTTTACTCTAGATTTATCACTGTTAAACCTGAATTTTTGTCAAAACTGTATGTTGCTGATTCTTATACTTTAACTGTTGTTTATAATCAGGCTTACTTTCTGAACCAATGATTCAGCTGTTGTCAAGTGACCCTCCTACCTTCTCTACCTTTGTTTCTATGTTCATATTCCTTCTCAAAGGGGGAGCAATTATTTAAGGGGAGAACCAATTCAGGGGGAGTCATACATTCAGGGGGAGAATGAGGTGCTCTAAGGGTATTTGCATGCATACTGCCATGTTGCACACATGTTCATACTGTTTTTCTCTTTTTGATCATGTCAAAGGGGGAGAAAATTCTGTGTGACTCACTGTCACTTTGTGTTGCCATCATCAAAAAGGGGGAGAATGTTGTGCCCCTTAGGCACAAGCACGTGCTATGTTGATTTGATGATAGCAATGCTATTTTGTTTTGATGATAGCAACAAAGTGAGTGCATTTCTGTGCATCCTTTATCCTTGAGATCCCTGAGCATTCTGCATATGATAGCAACATGAATGATGATGAAATGATGTTCTGAGTGCATTTGATATTGTGTTTTGATGATAGCAACATGAATGTTTATAACTGATATACTCTGTGGAAAATGCATATGACTGTGACTGGTATATTATCTGGAGACTGCATGTGTTCTGTCTGCAAGTCCATACATTGCATTCGCCATGCCTGTACATCCATCTGCTTGCATTGAGTCCATACATTGGTCTTCACACCTGAAGTCTATACATCGTCAATTGTCTGTCAAGTCTTCATATTGCCCAAGTATGTACAGCGAGCAGGCTGAGCAAGTCCATACATTGGTCGGTGGAAAGTCTGTACACTTAGAAGTCTGTACATCCACCGTCTTCCTCAGCATCTTATGCAAGTCTGTACATTGCATTTGACGAAGGCATTGAAGTCTATACATTGGCCTTAAGCTGAAGCCTATACATTCATTTCTGATGGGCAAGTCTATACATTCCCAGCCTTTACCTACGTTCAGAATCCCAAGTCTATACATTGGTTCAATCTTCCAAGTCTATACATTGGACTGTGCTCAACTGAAGTCTATACATCCTTCAAGGGTCCAAAGTCTATACATCACCAGTGCATTTCTTGGATTGAAGTCTGAACATTGCTTCAGGAGCCCAAAGTCTATACATCCACTGTTGAACCTCAAAGTCCACACATCGCCTCATTTCTTCAAAGTCTCTACAGTCAGTATCTGCATTGCATTGCATGCATCATGGTGGAAGTCTATACACTGGATTTGTTCTGAAGTCTATACATTGCATGCCTTCCACCATGTCTGTACATTGGCACTGTAGCATGCATTCATGAAGTCCATACATTCATTGAAGCTTGCTTAGCTGAAGTGTGTACATTGCATTGCATGACTTGAAGTCTTTACTTCGCATGTGTGCTTCATGCTAAGTCTATACAGGCTAAGTCTGTCGGTCTTGTGACTCATGCATTCATTGTTAAAGTCTATACAGACTTCAATGCATTCTCTTTGTGTCTCACATGTCAAAGTCTGTACAGTCTGCATCGCATGCACTTTAAATATGTCAAGTCTGTACAATGGTCTTGGCATATGCATTCATCAAGTCTATACGCTGGAAGACGAAGTCTATACAGCGTCTCACGTTGCATCCAGCAAGTCTGTACAGTGAGCGTTTCATTGGTGAAGTCTGTACACTCACCAGTTGAACTTCAAAGTCCATACATTGGACTGTAGCTTGCACGAAGCTAAGTCCATACATCGCTCAAGTTTGTACAGAGTCCAGCGTCTCGTTCATGCATTGTTCACAAAGTCTGCACATTCTATTGTTCATGAAGTCTGTACACTGGACTGTGTCCTTGTGCATCACATTAAGTCTATACATTGCATTGGCTAAAGTCTGCACAACGTCCGTCTCATTTAGCGTCTAAGGCAAAGTCAATACATTGCTGCAGTAACGCAAGTATATACATCGTCCGTCTCAATGAGCGTCTCATGCAAGTCTATACATTACTGGTTCATGCATCAGTCTTCTAAGTCCATACATTGGACTGTAGCATGCATTTGACGATGGCATCAAGTCTATACAGTGGACCGTCTCAATTAGCGTCTTATGCATTGAGCAAAGTCTATACAGACTTCAGCGTCTCATGCAGCGTCTTATGCAAAGTCTATACATTGCACTGTGCATCCTTCGTTGAACTTTCAAGTCTATACATTGAAGCAAAGTCTGTACAGCCATCAGTGATCTCCCAAGTATGTACATCCAACTGTTCATCTTTGAAGTCTGTACATTGGAAGTTTTACCTACGTTTTCCTTCAAGTCTATACATCGGTAATTTTACCGTCGTTTCCCTTGAAGTCTGTAAATTGATCACTTTACCGTCGTTTCCATTGGAAGTCCATACATTCGCTGCTTCTTTATTCAAGTCTATACAGCCTTTCATCTTGAAAGTCTATACATCGGGAAGTCTTCACATTGGCTGTTGAATGATGTGCAAGTCTGTACACTGGCCTAGCATTCAAGTCTGATCATTGGCCAAGTCTACACATCGGCACTGTAGCATGCATTTCGTAAAGTCTATACACTGCATGCCTCACTCTAAGTCTATACACTCGTGAGTGTCTCATCAAGTCCATACACTGGCTTTGAGCTGAAGTCTATACAGTGCCTCAAGCTGAGCAAGTCCATGCATTGGCTGCTGTTCTTCAGAGTCTGTACATCGCAGTGAGTTGAAGGTTGCCTAAGTCTGTACAGTCGTTGGCTTCTTATATGAAGTCTATACATTGAAAAAAAAAATCTATACACTGCTTCAGCTTTGTCTTCAGATAGTCTGTACAGAGTTCTTCACTTAAACTGATGACTTATCCGATGCTCTGTCTGACAGGGATTCTTACCAAGATTGATGACTTGGCTCATGATCCCAGGAGGACGAGGTGTGCAGATGCTGACACGTGGATGGAATTGCCTCGGATCTGGCGAATTCACTTGGGCGGGAACTGTGGAAGCCACGCGCCCTTATCCACCTGCTGCTGCTATATATTGAAGCCTTCGTCCTCAGTTGAAGGTTGATCGAAGCAGAAGCAGCAATAGCAGAAGAGCAGAGTGCAGAGACTTTGATCCAGCAGAAGAGAAGAAGAAAAGAGTGAAGAAAAGAAAGAGAGACAGAGAGCAGAGAAGAAGAAGAAAAAGAAAGAGAAAGAGAGATCGAGAGTTGAGAAGAAGATCAGCTGAAGATTGTCTCAACTGGACCGTGGATCAAATCTAGGCAAGTCAGCTCTTGTAGAGAGCCATATTTTGTGCTTCATTTCTTTACAGCTTTCCGGTGCTGTAGTGTCTATTTTTCATTTTCTTTTGAACTCCTTTTTATCAAGCTGTTAGTCAGCGGGTTTTGCATAGGTGCTGCCTCTGGACGGCTAAGCTGTATTGCCCAGCGGTTTGCAGTGGAGGATTCCACTAGACAGCAAGCTGTGTTGCTCAGCGGGGCGAGGAGGATTCCTCGGACGGTAAGCTGTGTTGCCCAGCGGTTGTATGGCAAGCTGTGAAGCCCAGCTATTCAAGCTGTGAGTCAGCGGAATCCACACTCTGGTTTGAGTGTGGGGTGGATGTAGGTCTGCTGGACCGAACCACCTAAAAAACTCTGTGCAGTGGTTTGATTTCTTCATCTGTTTTATTACTTCCGCTAGATGCTTGCATAGGGGTGCTTCATGCGTTTGCTTCCAGTTCAACAGAGTTGATTAGCTGCGCACGCTATCTGTTTGGCACTGGTATTGTGTGTTGTTTGAATTGTCTAATTGCTGCGCTCATTAGATGTCTGCTTAGGAGTACTCTGCCTACAGGTTCACAGATGACTGAACTAGTTTTTCTTAGTTAGTCTTAGTGTTGTTATTCCGCTGTTCTGAGCATTAGAATTTCTATTTGAGCGAATATTTTTAAAGGGTATTCATTCACCCCCCCTCTGAATACATAGCACTGAACCCAACACAAGGGAGAGGTAAAATTTGAATTTTCTTCCTTGTCTCCTTGGTCCAAGTCCAATCTTGGACTTTAAACCAGCCCCACATGGCCCATGATCCTAGGTGGACCAATGGGAAAGAGGGTGGGGGACCCTGCTGGACCTACTGGTATTTTACATAGAAACCAAATGATTCTTAAAGACTAACAAATTGGCTTATAATGCCTTATAATTGCAACCCAATTAACCCAAGGATATAAATGCAAACAAAAGGACACAAATACAAAAATAAAATGTTAGTGCCCGGTGTTGATTCCCATCAATTCTCCCTGGGTGGGAAGAACTCGACCCCATCAAGTAAGGGGCGCGGCTGCTCGTGTGGCTCCTGCGGATCTGTCACCGACCAGGTAGCGCGGAGTACGCTCCACTCCACATAATCGTCACCTGATCATCTCGTATATATTCGATATGCACATGTTGCTGTGGGAATGAGGCTAGTGGTGGACACTCCGGGGTGGGGTCACTCTTAAAGGGAGGAGACGGCTAAAAGACTCACTAGGAATCACCGCGTATATGTGACGAGATCTGAGATATTAAGGTAGAGCCGATCCCAAATTCTGACAAGTCTACAACGTACGCATTTGACCCGACTTGCCTCACACTCGAAAGGGACTGACACTGCGAGCTTGCAATAGACCGACTATGCGACTCCTAATATGCTCGACACATGTATGTATAGACTCTTGACAAACTGGACAAATAAAGAAAACACGGACTCACACATGACCCTAAACAAACCTACTGTTAGACCGACCCATACATATGCAATGGTGGACCAAGACATCCGAATGTGTGCCATGCATACACACCACGCAACCTAATATTGGTGGAATTGAATCCTAGACATCCTAACATGCACCATTTATACACTGATGGCCCTTTGGATTTGGGAGGTTTGATTGGGCCAGGAGAGCCAAAGTCACTTTCTTCCGTACCCCAATGAATGGGCTCCTTGCGGAGTGTAGGTGGACTGGCCTGAGGGGTAGTGGTGTGATAATGAACTTCTTGGAAGAAGTGGAGTAGAATAGGTGGGTCAAGAGGCTTACTAGGGAAGGGGTCAAAGGGATCAAAGAATGTGTGACCCCTCGAGATGGGTTCCCTCGTGACACGGTCCCATGTTTGGAATTCTTGAAGGTGTAGGTGGTCACCTTCATGCACTAGGGTAGAGGGGACGGTGGTCTCATATAGAAGGTATGGTTCCTCCCTTGGGATAGGTGGAATGAAATCAGGCTTGGCCGACAAGGTGAGGAATAAGAGAACCTCCGTGGTGACATGACCCACAGTGTACACGGAGGTAATGGACCCTAAGGCTGGATGTGTGAAGCTACGACTATGGAGTTGGTCGAAGCCTAGGGCCAACATGTTCGTCAACTTCCATTGCCAGTCTAATCCCTTAATAAGGTCATCCAATGTGTCAACATGGTGAGAAGACTGAAAAGTGGTGTGGAATGAATTGACGGGCACTAGTTGTAGTGCGGGGTCCATGGATGGGTAGCAAGGTGCTTTAGGGACCAAGCATGTCTTGAGCCAGCTAAGAAGTGGCTCGACGATGAATAGCTTTCCCGTTAGAAACATGGGTGGCTCCAAATGAGGTGCCTATGAATAAAGATCGAAAGGTGAGGGTGGGGGCATAGGAGCTCTCACGGGCGGAGAAGGTGTGTCCTCCTTGAGGGGAAGAGGTTCTTGGGGTGGCACCCGGTTGAGGCTACCGGCTACGACCTCCCTATACTCGGGCATGAGTCCGTCAATCTGGGTACGCATCCTATCCACCTTATCTGACATGATTTTGAAAAGTTTAGCAATGGTGGGATTTGGAGTAGGGGTATCGGGATGGACTCGCCCATAATCACTCGGCCTAGTATTGGGCTTAGTCTCGTCTACATGTGGGGCTCTTTGTCTCCGACTATGACCCACTTGGTTGGAGGTGATTGGGTGGGGTCGGTTGGAGGTGACTGGGCCGAGTAGGTAGACCCTTCTAAGCTCGCCCTTCATCTCACACCATGACTCTATAGGCCATTGCCTCCTAATTTCCCTCAAGCATTCTATGTCCCTCCATATTTTGGCGGCTTCGTAAAAAAGCCGCCTTGTGGCAAAGTCAACTTGCATGGCATCGGGCATAATGTAACATTCAAAGTATTTGTCCATAGCAGCTTACCACTCTAGGTAGTCACTCGGGACCGTGGAGCCATAGAAGTCTGGGGCTTCGGGCCTACGGAGGTGGTGGGGTTGGATTCCCCATCCTTGGGTGTGTCGCCACCATTGATATGACATGGGCTTTTGGGGATCCATGGGACACGGGGGAGCTATAGGATGGCCATGCCGACACTTCGTGACAAGACAAACTGACTAGACACGACCCTACAACAACAATGCAAAGTTGGAATGCAGACTCGACTACAAACCTAGACTCAACTAGTATCTAGTACGTGGCGGAGGTTTGATCCGAAGATCGCACTCACGCAAGTGTGCTACCTTCCCGATAGGCGTAACCTATCATTCCGGGAACACCTTTTGATATATCGGGTATAGGAATGCAATGCGACACCTTGGACCGACTACCCTAGACTCGACTTAGCTCGGATACCAATTTGATGCCGGATGGGATGTGACTCGAGACAACAAGGGACTCTAGCTCGCAGATGTCCCTAAGCGAGGGAAACGCGTGGAACTACGCGTTTGAGAAACCGACAATGAGTCTTGGGTATCGGCTTTTCCGCATGCTCGGATCGAGTCACGGGATGGGTTCCACTCACTCACTCTCGCAGCGGTGATAAAATTTATAACAAGCTAGGACCTATCACTCATGCAGCGGCATATAGAAATATATACGAGTAAAGCAAATGCCAAAGAGGGGAGCGGAAACGATACCTCCACGCTCCGAGAGTGGGGAAGACGACCCCGGCCAAGACCGTAACTCCCGGTACAGTAAATGTAATTAATTATAGAAGTGAATTTTTTATGCCCACTCCACACAGGGAGGTAAAGGGATACAGTGGGACCCAGGACTAGCGATCTTGGGTTGACGGGCAGCAAGCCGGAAGGGCTCTCGGACCGGAGGCGGGCTACTGGTCCGACTCGGTACTGTTCTGACTCGCTGGACAGCAACCGAACTCGGCTTGTGGGACGGCGGCTTCCGGTCACCTTCTGATCATGGTGGCTTACTGGGACACCGATGGAAGACTCCTCTTTGTTCCTCGAGATCGGCGGCGGCTGAATCGACGCTGAAGTAATTTTGCAAGAATTAACTTGCTGCTGCCTTTGCTGGCCTGTTCACTGAACATGTTTGCACGACCCGGCAAAAAGAATTGTTTCGCCCAGATCCAATGTCGGATCGAGGCGAGATTGGCGCCGTTGGATAGAGGACTCAAGGGGCTACAACATAAATTAATTTCAGGTCCATCCAGTAGACGGTTTAGAAATGAAAATGATTGTTCCCCAAGTATTTTTGCTGGCTCGGATGACAGACAGTCAGGACAGAAAAGGATCTACCTAAGACTAAATTTTTACCAAAATAAAAATGAGCGATCTAAACTCTGGAAAAATTATGGGTGGAAGGGTGGATGTTAGGAACACATATGATGTTTTTGGGAATTTTTGGAGATGACTAATGGGGCGGGAAAAATACAACAATAAGACTCTATCCCGCAGATCTGCTGATTGGTAGACTATCAGGGGTGGGAATAAAATACTGGGAAAAATAGCAAACGGTGGCGGATTGACACGAAATTTAAATTGGGATGGCCAACAAGGAGGGGGATGATCTCTCAAAATTTCAAGATCATCAGACTCACGGATTGGGAGGACCAACCAGATCTTCAGGTTGCTGTTCTGGATTTCGTGGTTCAGAATAGCAGCTCGGAGATGTTGTTGTGGCGGCTCGACGGCGGCATGAACAGAGGCGGCGGCAGCGGCGGCGGTGGCTGGAAGTCACATCCAGCGAAGGTGGTAGAGGTGGGAATCACTTCCAGAATATGGCTTCATACTATAGATTAAGGCAACCTTCACAGCTGCAAGGGGAGAGGGAGATAGGGGCGCCCTTGGGCTCTTGGGGCAAAATGCCAATTTTCTCTTCATTAATTTCCAAAATATAGAAAATACATGGATTATATAGAAATGTACAAAATACCTAAACTATCACTAGATCTAGGGTTTGGGAGGGGTAAACAAGGGATAGGATAATTAATCCTCATGTGGTCAAAATGACCAAACTAAAATAATATATAGGGGGGCGCCCCTTGGACCAAGGGAGAGGTAAAATTTGAATTTTCTTCTTTGTCTCCTTGGTCCAAGTCCAATCTTGGACTTCAAACCAGCCCCACATGGCCCATGATCCTAGGTGGACCAATGGGAAAGAGGGTGGGGGACCCTGCTGGACCTACTGGTATTTTACATAGAAACCAAAAGATTCCTAAAGACTAACAAATTGGCTTATAATGCCTTACAATTGCAACCCAATTAACCCAAGGATATAAATGCAAATAAAAGGACACAAATGCAAAAATAAAATGTAAGTGCCCGATGTTGATTCCCATCACTAGCCATGTTTTATGACAACCCTCCAGCAAGTCGGGGCCACCCCCGACCCTTAGATATGCGGCGATGAGCCGTGTATCTTCAGCTCCCGGACTAACCCAAGGTTGCCTACCAACCAGCCTTACAACGTGGCATACGCCACGAAGGTAGGGCTTACACGGCCAAAGTGCCTTCTCTCGATTCCTGCAAGCTTTCACCCTCAGCCTAAGGCCAAATCTAAGGCCCCCAAATCAGCTACCTGAGCTATTCAACAACCCGAGGTGTGTCGGGAATTCCCCCGAACATCTTGCGAGCGGTAGCGACAACACGATAATGACAAGCCCCCACGGGCCAATTCCAGCATTCCAGAGCACCCCGTCCTTCAAAGGAGAATCCCAGATAACAACGAAAGACCCCCGGGGACATCCCCAGTGGCCGCGGCTCTCCCGGGGGGGAGTTCACCCCAGGCGCGGCCGCACCCCAGGGAGGGTGAACTCCCTTGGGAGTCACGCCTTCCTCCCAGCCTGAGGGCCCTGCTGCCATTCTCCATGATATAGATCTAGAGGGGGGGGTGAATAGATCTACCCCAAATTTTAAAACAAGATTAAGCAGATAAATGTGGAATTAAAAATTGCTTAATCAGAACAGCCAATTACGACACAGAATCACTAGAAGACGTAGTCAAGTGATATGTGAGAACTATCAATGGAGAGAATGAGTGAATTTTAATAGATAATTAAACCACGACAGCAGCAGAACTAAATTTTAGATAAATGAAATGTGAAGAGGTACTTGGCGGAGGTTGAACTCAATGAGTGTCCTCACACAAGATAAACCACTTTTTAGATAAGCTTGACTTATCCTTCGAGCAGTACCTTTTGATATACCTTCTTCACACTCTTGAATACTCAATATATCAACCCAAAGAAACATGATAATAGCCAGATGAATAAATGCAACAATCACAAATCATCAAGCATAGACACACAATTTTTAGGTGGTTCGATCTCCTGCAGAGATCTACGTCCACCCCACACTTAAACTAAGTGTGGCTTCACTGCTGATTCATAGCTTCCAATCCACTGATCCACAGCTTCGGGGAAAACTTCCCAACACATGCTGAGCCTTACAGTTTAAGCTACCCAGAGGAATCCACCTCTGCAGCTGGGCCTTACAGCTTGCCAACAACCGCTGACACACAGCTTGTAAAACAAGGTTTCAAATCAGAAATAGAAAATCAGAAAAGTAAAACAGAAACTGTAGCTCTTACAAAGAGTAGATCGGCTCTTGTTCTGAACCAAGAAGTTGGAAACAACAACTTGCAAAGCTAAGACTCACACCCTTCTAATGATGCACTTCCCTTCTCTCAAAGCTCCTCTTCTTTTCTTCTCAAATTCTCTCTCTGAGATCTTCTCAGGTTCGCTCTCTCTCTCTCTTTGCTCTGGTTCTCTTGACTTGGCTGCTGCTATTCTCTCCGTATATTCTCTATTTGTTCTCACTCCTGAGATTGGGCGATCTGCTCCCTTTTATAAGACAGCAGATGATGGGTGCGTGGAAACCATGTTTCCCACCCAAAAAGTCGTTCAGATCTAAGTTGAGATGGCCACGTGGAAGCATCTTGGTTTGTTTGCTTTCCACGTGTCAAACTCAGCGCTTCACCTTTTACCTTGAATCACGTGCCTTTTATCATGGTACTTTAGTTGCTCGTGACTTAAAGTTCGCAGGTAGTTGGGACACGCATCAAGTGTTTGATCATGAGTCTCACCTGTCATTGTAACGAACAAAGTATCAGTCACGTGTTATGGACTTAGACAATTCACATCTCTATGTGCATAGGCACAGATGCAAGAAGAACTAGCACATACTATATCATGCAGCTAGCGCAGACCTGAAATACACATACACTGACCTTAAGTGTGGGTGAGGCACTACTTGTTATGATATAGAACAGAGAGTGCACTGACCATCTACACTCGTAAGGTAAACAATGCACTGACTTTGGTTATGCAGGATACAAGTGTGCACTGACCTTATTATGCATGTATGAAAACATGCACAGACCTTTATATGCATGAAGCAGATAGTGCACCGACCCTTTGCTTGCGAATGGCAAAATGATGCATCGGCCTATTATGTGTAAGGCAAAAAGTGCACAGACCTTAGGAGTAATAGAACAGATAATGCACCGACCTTCTTTGCTCAATGCAGATACTGCACCGACTTTGTATGCACATGGTAACTTGCATCGACCTCACTAAGTGAAAACGATGACTTGCACCGACCTGAGGTGTGTGAGAGGCACTACTTGCACCGACATTACTTATTGCAAGACAGACGCCTGCACTGACCTTATATACTCACAGCAAAACTTGCACCGACTTATATGTGTTTCTACAGAAACATGCACTGACTATATGCAATCACCAAAACGATATGCACCGGCCTTAGATGCGCATAACACAGTCTGCACTGACCTTATGCGTACTTCTACAAAACATGCACCAATCTTGTATAGTGTCATACAAGACGTGCACTGACCTTAAGTGCAGAATAACAAAGTGTGCAGAATTGTTCTATGAAAAGGTCTTACATATCAAAAATTCATCAAAATACACAATATTACCATGGTCAAGATAAAGTCACCAAAGTCAACTCTACAATCAACCAAGTAAACTCTACTGTTTCCAATCATTCAAAATAAAACACAATCAATACACAACAGTTTTCACACTACTGATCAACTCCAGAGGAGACCCAACATTCTCCCCCTTTTTGATGATGGCAACACCCAACATTATGTTGTATTTTGATGAGACAATTTTAATCAAATATGGAGCATATTTATCATGAAGCATAGTCAAACAATGCACCAGACAAACACACATAGTGGAATGCAGACAATGATTAAAGTTCTAATCACCTCCTTTGCCATAACCAAGCCAAATATGCCCAGCTCTCCCCCTGAACTTGCCAAGTGTCTCTACCCTCTGAAGAAACTCTCCCCCAACATTCTCCTAACATTAGGTACTCTTAGGTACTCTTCCCAAACATATCTACCCCCTTTAACAAGATTATCCTAAAATACAACTCCCCCTTAATCAAAATAGCATGAAGTACTTTTTCTCTCCCCCTTTGCCATCAGTAAACACAGAGTAAGGAATACTGTGGAAGAGAAGAAGGGTAACCAGAGGAGGAAGGGCATAGATTAACACCCTGTGCAATAGTTCAGTAGATTAGCAGATTATAGGGAAAGTTTTCAGACATGAGAATCATAATTATGCATTCTTGACAAATGTCTGGTTTAATAGTGATAAGAAGGTAGAGTAGATTCATTGAATATCTTAGATAAGGTTGTAGTACCCGTTTATAGCAATAAACCTAAGTCACATAATTATGATAGACTTGGTCAAAACTGTATCCTACTAATTTCAGAACCAATGAATATCTATGGGAGTGACTAGGATATGTATTGAGGTTAAACAATTTGACACTTAGTAAAATAGGAACTGCAAGGGATACAGCAAACCTTTTTCAACTTTTGATTTTTTAAAACCAAGCTTGTTGAAAAGACAGGTATCCTCTATGCCTTTGACATTAACGATACACGTGGGTTAGACGCCAGTACCCCCAGTTACTAAGCACATACTACCATATCTGTCTCTGGTCAAAAATAGCAGTCATGTTTACACCTTTTTGCATAAGGGTACACGTTTATTAAATGCCAGTACCCCCAGCTACTTAGTGAAACCAATTCTACAGATTTGATCATGTGAACAGAGTTAACATGAAGCACTTCATGACATGAGTATGTGTTACGCCCCGAGCGCGGAAGATAGCCGGTGGCGCGACGCGTCTATATCGATCGTGTCATTAGAGCGGTAGATTTTTTTTTTCACGTAATGACAGAGTGAGCAAAAGACTATATAACTTATCCCTAAATTGAATTTTTAACATAATACCCATGGTCCAAGATGGTAATTATACAATTAATCGAAATGGTAATGTCCCGAATTGATCCATAAGGCTACAGATTTCGACAAGTTCCAACCAGCTAAATCATAACTAACCCAAATTAAACCATAAGATTACAAGCCTCAACAATAACTAGAAAATACAAGGTAGGACACAAGACTAGCTGACGGTACACAAATCGGTGACTCTAGCACTCATCACTCGGTATCATTCCCATCCGGGTGGTGGTCGCTATCCAAATTTCCTGAAAACTGTTAGATTGCAACTTGATGAGCGAATCGCTCAGTAGGAATTACATCTCAAGTTCTAATAGTCTTTAAGTCAATTACATGTTCAATGCAGGTATAATGATGCATGTTGGAAAGAGCAAGATATCAAGAATTGTATAACAAGAATATTGCATGAATTCAAGGTAGCAATAAGATGTATCATTGAGTTACTAAGTAATTTGCACAAGTTCCTTCCAAGAAGGTAAGCAAGTATTTGTAAAAGTTTTTCCAAGAAGTAAGCAAGTAATAACGAGCACATGTAATATCAAGTACGCGTAATGGAATTGGCTATTTCATTCATTTCATTCAAGCAAGTAATTGCCCTTTTTCGGGCCACGCAATTGAAGTCGAGCAAGTCATGTCACGAGAGAGTAAGTGGGGAATGTCTCAAGTCAAGCAAGCAAGTACTTCGGTGCAATGTTTAAACACCGTGGTCAATAAACTCCCATGGGCACAAGTACCTTCGGGTGCTCCTCCCAGGACCAGACCGGGCCCTATATGCACAGTATTTCATGTATTTCTTTCGACATCCACTCTCATTTATAACCAATATAGAATTTCAAGAAGTTTATACATTGTAGGAACAATAAGGTAGATTTTCAGGAATGGAGTTCAAGGACATATCACTTGTAAATGATGGATTATGACTAAGCTACTTAAAATATGTGACACATGGGCAAAGTCTTGTGGATTTCGACTCCCGTATTTGAGGGGTTTAAAACTGTAAGGACCAATCTGTGGTCATTGCGGAAGTTTTCAAAATCAGAGCTTTATGGAGATGACTTGGCATTCAAGGGGGATTTAAGGGTTAAGGCTATTTATTTTAACAGATAAAAAGGCCAAGGATCACCTGATAAGGGCGGGACAGAAGTCTAGAAAGATCTGGACTACAGGGAATTGGCACCCAGCATGGTGTCTTATTTTAGAAAAATGGCGCCCTTGCAGAAGGGCGCCCTATCTTCAGTCCATATATATATATATATATATATATATTTATAGTGAAATGGCACCCTGGTCCAGGGTGCCCTATTGAAATGGCGCCCTGATCAGGGGCGATATATCCCTATTTCCTCCTTTTTTGGTTATCTCAGTAACGATCTTTCCAGGGTTTCAGAAATGTAGTTGGACTGAGTTTTCACAGTTGAGTTTCTGGGGTTTCAGTGCCAGATAGGGAATGGCATCCCCTTATAGGTAAAATAGCACCCTCTCAGAGGGTCTCTGTTCAAAAAGGTTATGTTAAAATAGAGACCTCTCAGAGGGTCTCTGTTTCAGAAAGGCTATGTAACAAATAACAGGTTTAACATGCCGTGTATTTAACAGGCTAACAGGCTAACATGTTATGTAATTTAATTGGTTTAACAGGCTATGTGATTAACAGGCTATAGAATTAACAACGCTTAACAACGGCTATGTAATTAACAAGGTTTGACATGATATGTAATTACCAGGCTATGAAATCAACAAGTTTAACTGGTTACATGATTTAACAGGCTTAACAAGATATGTAATTAATAGGTTAACAAAACAAGGTATGTAATTAACATGTAAACAGGTAATAGGTTTAACATGCTATGTAACTAATCGGATTGGGGGTGTTAGCACAGTGGAAATGGCGCCCTGGCCAAGGGCGCCCCATTGTGAAATGGCGCCCTGGCCAGGGGCGCTCCATTGAATGGCGCCCTGTTCAGGGGTGCCCTTCCCCTGGGTGTTCCACGAGACACAAAACACTGTTCATGAGGCTAAATTTCACGAAATCCGAAAATGAGGGCATGGTTAGATAGAGAAAAAGCTCAGGATTTCAAAGTCATGCTCATATAGGGGTTTGATGATTTAGTTTCAAAGATATAAATTTCTGAACATGGTGACCATTAATTATTCACATCACTATTCATGATTTGTAAAGTGTTCACAGAATCAAGAAGTAGAGGCATAGATAGATAGGGAAAAATAGCATGATTGCAAGGTCATGCTCATGCAAAAATTTCTTGGGTTTAATTTCATAGATATGAATTTTCTTAAACATGGAGTAATTTTACAGGAATTAGAATGGCTGTACACGTGCATGACGTCCAGGTAATACGTAAGCTAATCCTACTCATGCAAGTTACCCTATACTAACTATTAGTTAGGCCAGATCTTGAGAACACCTACCTTTTAGTGCGGCTAACGAGGTATAATAGTAGAATAGAATGAGAATCCTAGCCCTCCACGTTCTCTGCAGCCATGATCTCAGCAGTAGGATGTGGTACATACGATGAAGCTACCTTCCCGTCCCCTGAACGTGAAGAGAAGGAATGAGATCTCTCTTCTGCAGGTGGATACTTGAAAAGTCATAGACAACCTTCTCTTCTGTGGCAGGATGATAATAACGATCGTCTACGTTGGATGGAGGGAGTTGTTTATAGGGAATAAATCATTAGGGTCCATTGGAAACCAGATCTGAAAACCTTGCTGTCCATGGCTAGAGAAGGGTACATTGCCAGCGAACATAACCTGTTAGTGTTTCAGCTTTTTTAGAAGATGTCGGAAGGACTGCCTGTCCCTCAGGGAAATGGCGCCACTAGAGGGGTCTCTATTTAGGTGAATAGCGCCCATTCATGCGGGCGCTATATCTTCTGGCCCTTTTTATTATATATTTTTTTTGAAAAGGATGTGAATGGCGCCCTGATCAGGGGCGCCCTTCAGTGAATAGCGCCCATGTCAGGGGCACTATTTACCTCTCATGCTGGTTGGTAGTGTTTAAGTCAGATGTATATATATATATACATATATATAATTGGTTAGTTGGTGTGGTCTTAAGAGAGATATATATATCTATATGTATACTGTGGGTGTTGGCCCTTCTTGTAGAGTTATTTAAGGTTTGTATTTACTTGGAAAAAGGTCTATTTCCTTATCATTTTTATCCGGGGTGCTACACCCTCCCCCACTTAAAAAAATTTGGTCCCTAAATTCAACTGCATATATGGAGACATAGAGGGGGTAAGTACTTAGAGACTAGAATAGCTCCGAAAATAACTCCGAAAATCTTTTTCTCATTGACTCCTCGGTTTCCCATGTAGCTTCTTGCTCTAAGCATCGATTCCATTGGATTGTTACCATAGGGATCGTTTTGTTCCTTAAAACTCTGACTTCTCGATCGAGGATCTTCATCGGCTTTTGCTCGTAGGTCAGGGCCTTTTGTATCACTAAATTAGTGTAGTCAATGACATGGGAAGGATCGTGCACGTACTTCTTCAGCATGGAAATATGGAATACATTGTGCACTTCTGATAGTTGTGGAGGCAAGGCAATGCGGTAAGCCACCTCGCCCACTCTTTCCAACACTTCAAATGGACCAATAAACGTCAGTGTAACCTTTCCCTTCACACCGAATCTTCTAATACCTCGGCCGGGAGATACCTTGAGAAAAATATGGTCACCAACTTAAAATTCCAGATCTCTCCTCTTATTGTCAGCATCAGATTTTTGCCTGGACTGTGCTATCTTTAGCCTTTCTCAAATGAGGTGTATCTTCTCGGTAGAATCTCTTACCATATCTGGGCCTAAAATTTGTTTTTCACCGACTTCATCCCAGCATATTGGAGATCGGCAACTCGTGCCATAAAGTGCCTCGAAAGGTGCCATTTGGATACTAGCTTGATAGTTGCTGTTATATGCAAACTCGGCTAAAAGTGGTCGTGCCAGCTTCCGCCGAAGTCTATAATGCATGCCCTTAACATGTCTTCAATAACTTGATTTGTCCTTTCGGTCTGTCCATCTGTCTGGGGGTGGAAAGTAGTACTGAAATTAAGTTTCATCCCCAGAGAGTGTTGTAGACTCTTCCAGAAATGAGAGGTAAAGCGTGGGTCTCGGTCAGATACAATTGACACCGGCACTCCATGCAACCTAACCATCTCTTTGATATACAAGACAACAAGGATATCAACTGACCACCGGCTCTAGATGGGCATGAAATGAGCCGATTTAGTTAAACGATCGATGATTACCCAAATTCCATCATGTCCGCCCCTAGACTTGGGCAAGCCCATGATAAATTCCATGCTGATGTCTTCCCACTTCTATTTGGGAATATCTAGCAGATGTAATTTTCCAGCGGGTTTCTGATGTTCCGCCTTCACTTGTTGGCATGTCAGGCAACGAGACACGAAGTCTGCTACCTCCCTCTTCATATTAGGCCACCAGAAAGTTCTTTTCAAGTCTCAATACATCTTGGTAGGGTGGATCGTGTACCTTGATCGGTGTGCTTCTTCAAGAACCTTCTTTTTCAACTCATGACAGTTGGGTACACATGTCCGTTCATGGAATATCAATCTACCATCGGGTGCCAGCTTGAAATCGAGTCTCTCGTCCAGCTTGTCCTTTATTTCCACCAGTGCAGGATCTTCTTCTTGTAACCTCTTAATTTTAGGTAACAAATCTGGATGTAGACTCATATGGGATAGAATAATACACTCGTTCTTCTTGTCTGTATTGATATTGAGCTCAGAGAATTTCTCCAGCAACTTTCATTCTTGAATCATACAGTTGGCCAATATGACTCTCGGCTTTCGACTAAGGGCATCAACTACAGAATTATCCTTACCAGGATGGTATTATATAGTGAAGTCGAAATCCTTGAGATATTCGAGCCATCGCCTATGCCGCATGTTTAGCTCCTTTTGGGATAATAAATACTTGAGGCTTTTGTGATCGGAATATACAGTGAATTGTTCTCCGTAGAGAAAGTGTCTCCAGATCTTCAAAGCCAATACCACCGCGGCCAGCTCTAAGTCATGCACCGGATAGTTCTCTTCGTGCTTCTTTAATTGCCAGGAAGAGTATGCAATGACTCTTCCATTTTGCATCAATACACATCCGAGGCCAATACCAGAAGCATCGATATATACCTCGTACTTCTCACCTTCAATTGGTAGGGATAAGGTTGGAGCAGTGGTCAAGAGATCCTTCAAAGTTTGGAAACTCTTCTCACAGTCTTCATTCCACTCATAGGGCACTTCCTTGCGAGTCAATCTGGTAAGAGGAACAGCAATCCTGGAGAAGTCCTTGATGAAATGCCGGTAGTAACCAGCTAGACCCAGGAAGCTTCGAATCTCCATTGCACTTGTCGGTCGTTCCTAATTCTTCACAGCTTCGACCTTTGTGGGATCAACAGAAATTCAATTCTTCGAGATCACATGGCCCAAGAAGGATACCTCCTCTAGCCAGAACTTGCATTTGCTAAATTTGGCAAATAATTTATTTTCCCTCAATATTTGTAATGCCTGTTCAAGATGTACTTTATGATCTGCTTCTGTCTTTGAATATATCAGAATATCATCAATAAAGACCACAATAAATTGGTCTAAGTAGGGCCTGAAGATGCTGTTCATTAACTGCATGAAAGCTACATGGGTAATCGTTAGTCCGAAAGGCATAATAGTAAATTCGTAATGCCCATACCTGCTTCGGAATGCAGTTTTATGAATGTCTTCTTCTTTGATCTTCAGTTGGTGGTAACTAGAACGAAGATCAATCTTGGAGAAATATTTAGCTCCGGATAATTGATCGAACAACTCATCAATTCTCGACAGCGGATACTTGTTCTTGATTGTAAAGTGATTTAGCTGCCGATAATCAATGCATAGTCTCATCGATCCGTCCTTCTTTTTGACGAATAGCACGGGTGCTCCCCATGGGAAAGTACTTGGCCTGATGAAACCCTTTTTCAATAACTCCACTAGCTGCTCTTTTAGCTCCTTCAGCTCAGCGGGGGACATTCTGTATGGTGCCTTGGAAACAGTACCAGCACCAGGGACAAGGTCGATTGTAAACGACACTTCCCTTTCTAGGGGTAAGTCAGGCAATTCTTCTGGAAAAATATCGAGAAAATCCTGAATTATACAGATGTCTTCAAGTTTAATCTCCTTGACTTCCGTGGCAGTCACGAATGCTATGAAAGCCATACATTCTTTACTTACAAGTTTGCTAGCTCGGAGAGCTGATACAAGAGGGGATTTATTCCGAGGGCTAGTGTAAACTAACTCCTGGTAATCCACAAAAGTTATCTTGCCATTTTGACAATCTACAGTTGCTTGATACGTGGATAACCAGTCAGCACCTAGTATGACATCATACCCCTTCATATCAAGGCATATCAGGTCGGCAGGTAGATTGTTTCCTTTAACCATAACCTCACAATTTGGGTAGTGATGCATGATATCAGACTTGTTCCGGAGAGGTGTAGATATGACTAAATCTAACCATTCGGGTTCTTTAGAATATTCAGTAACAAATTTCTTTTAAATAAATGAATGAGTTGCTCCGGTATCAAGTAAACTTTAGCAGTCTTAGAGCAAATAGTTAGTGTACCTTCCACAATTCCGCCTTCTGTTGGTTCGATCTCTTGGAGAGCTTGTAAACGGCCTTGCTTCTTCATCGGTCGCTTCTCATCTTTAGTGGCTTGCTCATTCATCAATGGGCAATCAGAGATTCGATGTTCTCGGCTTCCACATCGAAGACATGCTCCTAACTTTCTCCAGGATTCCTCAGTCTTATGGCCAGCTTTGTCATAGTACTTGCAAACTTCCTTAGGAGGTGTGATGGTGGAGAATGGCTTGTCATTCTTCTGGAATTTCTTTCCTTTGGAGAATTCCCCTTCATTGTAATACCGCTTCTTGTTGAATGATGCTTTGAAATTTCCCAGGCTTGTGATAGGTTCCTTCTTGTCCCTTCCTCCGATCCTCTCCGATAATTTGGTGGCGTCCTCGAGCAACTGCACACGCCGAACCATTTTCGAGTAGACTTGAATGTCCATCGGTGCAAGCTGTGTAATGTAATGGGGCCGAAGCCCGTTGAGGAACATTCTTGCCTTCATCTTTTCCGTACACACCAAGTGGGGTGCATACCTGGACAATCTTGAGAATTGGGCCTCATACTCGGCCACTTTCAGGGTCCGTTGTTTCAGTGCGACAAATTCCATGGCCTTCTTCTTCTTAATACGGTCGGAGAAGTACTTGTTGTTGAAATGTTCAACAAAGTCATCCCATGTGACATGGTCATCAGGAAATGTTGCTTCTACGGATTCCCACCAGTCTCGAGCGTCCCGCTGCAGTTGGAATATAGCCAGTAAGACCCTTTCCTCATCCGTGCATTGCATTACATGAAAAATTCTGTCAATCTTCTTCAACCAGTTTTCAGCATGTTCGGGGTCAGACGAACCCGTGAATCTTGGTGGGTTCATGTTGCGAAAACCTCTGTGGAGATCACTAGCTTCATGGTTAGCTCCGTCTTGCGCCACTTGCTGTAGCGCCTGCGTAAGACCTTGCACGGTGCGCTGCATCTCGTGCCATTATGCTCTTTCAGCGGCCATGATCCTACAAGTGAATTTAAGTGTACTAAGTATCATGTTTAATTTATAAGGTCGAATGTCATTATAGAACTTAACCCATGGCTCTACCCATCTTACCGGGTATAAGGTGTAAACCTATCCTTAGACTTGGGTTCCTCCTAGGAAATTGAAATCCTAGGCTCTGATACCACGAAGACTGTCACGCCCCGAGCGCGGAAGATACCCAGTGGCGCGACGCGTCTATATCGATCGTGTCATTAGATCAGTAGATTTTCTTTTTGACGTAACGACAGAGTGCGCATAAGACTATATAACTTATCACTAACTTGAATTTTTAACATAATACCCATGGTCTAAGATGACAATTATACAATTAATCAAAATGGTAATGTCCCGAATTGATCCATAAGGCTACAGATTTCGACAAGTTCCAACCAGCTAAATCATAACTAACCCAAATTAAACCATAAGATTACAAGCCTCAACAACAACTAGAAATACAAGGTAGGACACAAGACTAGCTGACGGTACACAAATCGGTGACTCTAGCACTCATCACTCGGTATCATTCCCATCCGGGTGGTGGTCGCTATCCAAATTTCCTGAAAACTGTTAGATTGCAACTTGATGAGCGAATCGCTCAGTAGGAATTACATCTCAAATTCTAACAGTCTTTAAGTCAATTACATGTGCAATGCAGGTATAATGACGCATGTTGGAAAGAGCAAGATATCAAGAATTGTATAATAAGAATATTGCATGAATTCAAGGTAGCAATAAAATGTATCATTGAGTTACTTGCAAGTAATTTGCACAAGTTCCTTCCAAGAAGGTAAGCAAGTATTTGTACAAGTTTTTCCAAGAAGTAAGCAAGTAACAACGAGCACATGTAATATCAAGTACGTGTAATGGAATTGGCTATTTCATTCATTTCATTCAAGCAAGTAATTTCCCTTTTTCGGGCCACGCAAGTCAAGTCAAGCAAGTCATGTCACGAGAGAGTAAGTGTGGAATGTCTCAAGTCAAGCAAGCAAGTACTTCGGTGCAATGTTTAAACACCGTGGTCAATAAACTCCCATGGGCACAAGTACCTTCGGATGCTCCTCCCAGGACCAGATCAGGCCCTATATGCACAGCATTTCATGTATTTCTTTCGACATCCACTCTCATTTATAGCCAATATAGAATTTCAAGAAGTTTATACATTGTAGGAACAATAAGGTAGATTTTCAGGAATGGAGTTCAATGGCATATCACATGTAAATGATGGATTATGACTAAGCTACTTAAAATGCGTGACACATGGGCAAAGTCTTGTGGATTTTGACTCCCGTATTTGAGGGGTTTAAACTGTAAGGACCAATCTGTGGTCATAGCAGAACTTTTCAAAATCAGAGCTTTAGGGAGATGACATGGCATTCAAGGGGGATTTAAGGGTTAAGGCTATTTATTTGAACAGATAAAAAGGCCAAGGATCACCTGATAAGGGCGGGATAGAAGTCCAGAAAGATCTGGACTACAGGGAATTGGCGCCCAGCATGGTGCCTTCTTTTAGAAAAATGGCGCCCTTGTAGAAGGGCGCCCAATCTTCCGTCCATATATATATATATATATATATATATATATATATATATTCAGAGGGAAATGACGCCCTGGTCCAGGGTGCCCTATTGAAATGGCACCCTGATAAGGGGCAATATATCCCAATTTTCCCCCTTTTTTGGTTATCCCAGTAACGGTCTTTCCAGGGTTTCAGAAATGTAGTTGGACTGAGTTTTAACAGTTGAGTTTCTGGGGTTTCAGTTCCGGATAGGGAATGGCATCCCCTTATAGGTAAAATAGCGCCCTCTCAGAGAGGGTCTCTGTTCAAAAAGGTTATGTTAAAATAGAGCCCTCTCATAGGGTCTCTATTTCAGAAAGGCTATGTAACAAATAACAGGTTTAACATGTTGTGTATTTAACAGGATAACAGGCTAACATGTTATGTAATTTAACAGGTTTAACAGGCTATGTGATTAACAGGCAATAGAATTAACAACGCTTAACGACGGCTATGTAATTAAAAAGGGTTGACAGGATATGTAATTACCAGGATTTGAAATCAACAAGTTTAACATGTTACATGATTTAACAGGCTTAACAAGGTATGTAATTAACAGGTAACATGTAATAGGTTTAACATGCTATGTAACTAATCGGATTGGAGGTGTTAGCACAGTGGAAATGCCGCTCTGGTCAAGGGCGCCCCATTGTGAAATGGCGCCCTGGCCAGGGGCGCTCCATTGAATGGCACCCTATTAAGGGGCGCCCTTCCCCTGGGTGTTCCACGAGACACAAAACATTGTTCATGAGGCTAAATTTCATGAAATCCGGAAATGAGGGCATGGTTAGATAGAGAAAAAGCTCGGGATTTCAAAGTCATGCTCATATAGGGGTTTGATGATTTAGTTTCATAGATATAAATTTCTGAACATGGTGACCATTAATTATTCACATCACTATTCATGATTTGCAAAGTGTTCACAGAATCAAGAAGTAGAGGCATAGATAGATAGGGAAAAATAACAGGATGATATGGTCATGCTCATGTAAAATTTTCTTGGGTTTAATTTCATAGATATGAATTTTCTTAAACATGGAGTAATTTTACAGGAAATAGAATGGCTGAACACATGCATGACGTCCAGGTATTACGTAAGCTAATCCTACTCATGCATGTTACCCTATACTAACTATTAGTTAGGCCAGATCTTGAGAACACCAACCTTTTGATATGGATAACGAGGTATAATAGTAGAATAGAATGAGAATCCTAGCCCTCCACGTTCTCTGTAGCCATGCTCTCAGCAGTAGGACGTGGTACGTAGGATGAAGCTACCTTCCCGTCCCCTGCACGTGAAGAGAAGGAATGAGATCTCTCTTCTGTAGGTGGAGATTAGAAAAGCCACAGACAACCTTCTCTTCTGCGGCAAGATGACAGTAAGGGTCATCTACGTTGGATTGAGGGAGTTGTTTATAGGGAATAAATCATTAGGGTCCATTGGAAACAAGATCTGAAAACCTTGATGTCCATGGCCAGAGAAGGGTACATTGCCAGCGAACATAACCTATTAGTATTTCAGCTTTTCTAGATGATGTCGGAAGGACTGCCTGTCCCTCAGGGAAATGGCACCCCTAGAGGGGTCTCTGTTTAGGTGAATAGCGCCCATTCATGTGGGCGCTATATCTTCTGGCCCTTTTTATTATATATTTTTTTTGAAAAGGATGTGAATGGCGCCCCGATCAGGGGCACCCTTCAGTGAATAGCACCCTGGTCAGGGGCGCTATTTACCTCTCATGCTGGTTGGTAGTGTTTAAGTCAGATGTATGTATATATATATATATATATATATATATATATATATATATATATATATATATATATATATATATATATATATATATACATATATATAATTGGTTAGTTAGTGGGGTCTTAAGAAAGATATATATATCTATATGTATAATGTGGGTGTTGGCCCTTCTTGTAGAGTTATTTAGGTTTTTATTTACTTGGGAAAAAGTCTATTTCCTTATCATTTTTATCTGGGGTGCTACAGTTTGTATCCATTTCACTGATGGAGAACTCAGTTTCTCAGTGCAGTTCAGTTATTGCTCTGCCAATAGATTTTTTATTTCTTTTAAGAATACTTTTCATTTTGCTGCCCTTTTAATTGTTCAAAGTGACTTGTTTAAAAACAATACACTATCTGAGTTTCTCAACCTAGATTTCACTAAGTCTTTCATTTTCAGATACTGTAAAGATCTTATCTGTCACAACATGAGAAGGAGGTTGAGAGCTATAAATAGTTTTCTACCACCCTATTTTCTGAATAGAGTCTTTAAACTCTACAGTTTATTAAGATTAAACCATCAGTTCATTCATAAAGCAAACAAGATTCTTATAGTAGAAGACGTGTGATAATTGCTGCTTAAGATAATGAATTGATTGCAAGACTGTCATCTATTCAGAATAAGGGAATTGGCATTTAAGCACAGAATCAGCTCGATCTTGAGGGATATCAAAACAATGGAAATGACACCAAATGATAGAATTCGATCCAAGCGATGCCAATTGATACAGTTGAGTTCAAAAGAGACTTAGTGATGAAAGTTTCTGTATATGAAGAGAGAATTTGAATGAAAGGAGTTTGAAGGTTCAAAATACACTGATCTGAACTCTAACTGAGTATTTTGAACAGATCACACCCAGACCAGACTGTACCAGACTCCTCCTGACAAAATAATGCAGCATGGATAGGTAATCTTATTCTAAACAAAAACTCCCCCTGTCTATATGCATGTTTATTCAAGAACCCAAACACAACTATCCATAAGACACTAGACCAATCATTAAGAAATGCAGTGCAATGCATGGACTCTCTTGATTCATGGCACCGGGCGGAGGATAGTCCTCTACACATGGTATGGGCTTTCAGACAAACAGAATCTATATTTTCACCACATATCATTTGATATACCTCTGAGATCAAGATGACTCAACTATGACAATGATAAGGCTACTGGCAAGCAGACTTGCAACATTCTCAAGACAGATAAGAACATTTATTCAAGAACTTTAAAGACAGGCTGACACACAATCATTCTCACAACTAATCCAAATAGCAATACAAGAATGAAACTAGAATTAATCATCATGCTGAAATCTACATAAACCTAATTCTCTTCTTAAGAATTTAAATCTTTCATTTCCCAAAGGTTTAGTAAAGATGTCAGCAATCTACTTTTCAGTTTCAATAAAATTCAGTTCAATTTCATTCTTGCTTACTGCATCTCTAAGAAAATGGTGTTTAATTTCTATGTGCTTAGTCCTAGAGTGATGAACATGATTTTTAGTCAAACAAATAGCACTAGTATTATCACATAAAATTGGAATGCATCCCAATTTTATTTGATAATCAGTGAGTTGGTGCTTGATCCAGAGTACCTGGGCTGCACAATTCCCTACTGCGACATATTCTGCCTCAACAGTGGATAGAGCAACAGTGTGCTACTTCTTGGATGCCTAAGACACTAGACAACCACTGAAGAACTGGCAGTACCCAATAGTGCTTTTCCTATGAATCCGACACCCAGCATAATCTGCATCAGTGTAAGCTAGTAGGTCTAGCTCACACCTAGCGAGATACCAAAGGCCTAGTTTGAGGGTACCTAAAAGATATCTAAAAATCCTCTTAACAGCACTAAGATGTGACTCTTTAGGACTAGCCTGAAATCTAACACATAAACACACAGCAAATTATATATCAGGCCTAGATGCAGTAAGGTAAAGAAGAGATCCGATCATACCTCTATACAACTTGGTGTCAACCAATTTACCTTTTGGGTCATCATCAAGACTAGTTGATGTACCTATTGGTGCTGTTATCTCCTTCAGATTTTCCAATTTGTACTTCTTCAGTAGATCCCTTATATACTTGGACTGAGTAATGAAGGTTCCTTCTTTCGTCTGTGTCACCTGCAATCCAAGAAATAATTTTAGCTCACCCATAGAGCTCATTTCAAACTCATGTGTCATTAAGTCAGAAAGTTCTTTACACATTATTGGGTTAGTTGAACCAAAAACTATATCATCCACATATATTTGTACAATGAGAATGTCTGGATGGCATACCTCTGTGAATAAGGTTTGGTCAATTTCACCTCTTGTGAACTTCTTGTCTGAGAGGAACTTACTGAGCCTGTCATACCAAGCTCTAGGAGCCTCTTTCAGTCCATATAAAGCTTTATTCAACTTATAAACATGATTAGGAAAATCTATACATCAAAACCAGGAGGCTGTCTTACAAAGACATCCTCTTTTATTTCTCCATTCAGAAATGCAGATTTCACATCCATCTACTGAAGGGTGATTCCTAATGAGCATGCATATGCTAACAGAATTCTAATGGCCTCTAACCTACCCACAGGGACAAATGACTCTTCAAAATCAATATCATACTCTTGATTGTACCCCTGAGCTACCAATCTGGCCTTATTCCTAACAACATTGCCCTGCTCATCGATTTTATTCCTGAAAACCCATTTAGTTTCAATGACAGTCCCATGATCAGGAGGTGGAACTAGGTGCCATACCTTGTTCCTATCAAATTGATTTAATTCCTCATGCATGGCATTTATCCAATGCACATCACTAAGGGCACTGTCTATGTTTTTGGGTTCTATGTGTGACACTAATGCAAAGGAATTTAACTCATTCTGAGCTCTGAAATAAGAGCTGGTCCTAGGGGGTTCATGCAAGTTACCAATTATATTATCTAAAGGATGATCTCTAATAAATCTGACATTGATAACTTGATTACCTTGATCCTCATTTACCTCCCCCTGAGAACTTGGCTCCTCTACATCATTGTCTTTAGATTGATCTGTAGGACTTTCATCTTTCAGAATTTCTCCATTATTCTGTTCCTTGCACAAACCATTTTCAAGCTTAGTCATTGTTTCATCAAAGACCACATGTGGAGACTCTTCTACTGTCTTAGAGTTTAAATTGTATACCCTGTAGGCTCTGGATTTTTCTGAATATCCTAGAAAGATTCCAGGATCACTTTTAGGTTCAAATTTATCATGATCTCTTTTAGCATCAACATGCACAAAATATTTACAACCAAAGACCTTGAAGTAAGCTAGTGAAGGTTTCTTACCCTTGAGAATTTCATAAGAAGTTTTATGGGTAAATGACCTTACCATGGCTTTGTTGACTACATGGCATGCAGTGTTGACTGCCTCAGCCCAAAATTTCCTTGATAGGTTACCTTCCACCAGCAATGTTCGAGACATCTCCACAAGGGTCCGATTCCTCCTCTCTACTACACCATTTTGCTCTGGTGTCCTTGGAGATGAGAACCTGTGAGCTATACCATTATCCCTGCAGAAGTCATCAAACTATGAGTTATCAAACTCACCACCATGATCAGAGAAGATATTCTGAATCAAATTGTCATTATTCTATTTTATCTTTAAATAGAACTCCTGAAATTCATTAAATGCTTCATGTTTGTGTGTGACGAAAAACACCCAAGTAAACCTAGAGAAATCATCAACTAATACAAAACCATATCTTCTATTTGATAAACTAGCCGATCTAGTAGGTCCAAAAAGATCCATGTGAATCAGCTCATATGCTTTAGAGGATAAGTTTTCTGTTCGAGACTTGAATGACTTCCTAATCTGTTTGGATTGAGTGCATGCCTCACATACAACATTATCAATTTTAAAAGACATTTCTGGAAGTCCGCTGACCATGCAATGCTTATTTAGTTTGTGTAGCACTGTATAACTAGTATGACCTAGTCTACGATGCCAAAGATAGGCTAGGTCATCCTTGTTAGCAGTAAGGCACATGTTTGTATGTGGTACATCATCTAGGTCAACTAGGTAAATGTTATTGACTCTTTTGCCAGAAAATTTAACATTATCAGAATTAGGCTCATAAATGTTGCAACCAGTAGAGTCAAAAACTACCCTATGACCTTTGTCACAAAGCTGGCTAATACTTAACAAATTATATGCAAGACCTTCTACTAGCATAACTTCATCAATATAACAGGTAGAGCACTTACCTACCTTTCCTGATCCGATAATCTTACCCTTGGTATTACCTCCAAAGGTGACAAGGCCTCCATTCTTTTCAACCAGCATACAAAATTTGGCACTGTCCCCCGTCATATGCCTGGAGCAGCCACTGTCCAAGTACTACAAATTTTACTTGGCTGCCAGGCATACCTGCATCAAGGATCAAGTAGAGTAGTTTGGAACCCAAAAATGTTTAGGCCCCAAAACAACAGAAACATCATCAAGATAGGATAACAAACATTTAGGTATCCACATTTGTATTGGAACTGATTGCTTTGTGGATTTGTTTGTTTTCTTTTTATTTTTCCTATTTTTATTGTCATTCATAGTGTGGAAAACATTTGGTGAGGTGTACCCTGGGTTGGTCCTAAGCTGACCATACGAAGTGTGTTTCATTGGATTCCATGTCCTAGATTGCCCGAACCTATCTCTATCCTGAGGTCTGTGGTTATGAGTAGGATTTGAATGGTATGCAGACTTGCCATAAACTCTATCCCTTCCGGACCTACTAAACTGATACGACTGTGCATAATGGTAAGTATGGTAGGTCTGAGCTCTGGGATGGTTTCTGTTAGTCTCCGAACTTCTGACAGTTGTAGATCCACCTGGAAAATGCATGGGAGTGGGTTGTGTCTTCTAGTTGTTTTTCTGTGGAGACCTATTTGAGTTATTTTGGGGTTTTGATGTTGTATAAATTTTACCTCTATTCTGGTGTTTGCCCTGAGGTGTAGACTTGTGTGTGTGTGTGTGAATTGCTGAACACTTCCACCTTTTGTTTGCCCTTGTCCTGAGCACTGGGCTTTTTCTGATTACTAGTTTTTAAAAAAAAATTGTCAGCATTGTTTCCACTGTACATTTTAATAAGAGGGGTGTTCTTTCCCTTTTCTGCTACAAATGAACCAGTTTTAAATTCAAAGCTTCTTTTTGTAGTGGGATTAAAACCAAGACCCTCTTTTCTGAAATTCACTTTTGCACCTAAGAGAGCATTTAAGTTTTCTATACCTTGGGTCATGCTCTCAATAGTTTTCTATTTATTCTCATTTTCTTTCTCAAGATTTTCAATTGATTTCTTCAATTCAATATTAACACTCAAAACAGCTTCATACTTTTCATTGATAATTTTCATTTCATTTTCACAATTTTGAAATTTTAACTTTAAATCATCAATCACATTTTTGAGCATATCATTATCATTTCTAGCATCAATTAAAACAGATTTTAATTCATCAACTTTAGCAGCAGAATTTTTTAGACAATTATTTTCTGTTTCAAGATATGCAATTCTGTCAGACATGGTAGTATCATTAACAAGAGAATTGACTTTTTTTTTAACTGTCTATTTTCTTTTCTAACATCATTAACTTTATCTAACAATTCACCATAAGCATCTTCCCAATCAGTAAGAGTGTAATTTTCGAAGGGAGATGTTACCTTATCATTTTCTTCTTCTCTATCGTAGTCCCTTGCCATCAGGCATACTTGACTTCCTTCTCCTTCACTCTCTGAAGTGCAGCTGAGATTGCCCTCCTCCTCATCGCTCCAAGTGCTTATCATAGCTTTGCCTTTCAGGTTTCTCTTCTTTGCTTTTTCCTTCAGTTTCTGGAGCTCTGGGCATTCTACCTTCATGTGGCCTGCTTTCCTGCAATGATAGCAAACAGTGGTGTCAGTCTTTTTGACATGATTAGTTTTATATCTTGTCTATTTTCTATCACTATGCTGTCTTCTTCCAAAGTTTCTTCCCTCTTTTCTCAGAAACCTTTTGAACTGTCGAGTCAGCATAGCGAGCTGATCACCTTCAATCTCTGACCTTGAGGAGCTGTGGTCGCTGGATGACCCACTTTTACAGGAGTTGGCCTTCAATGCAATGGGTCTCTTCTTCTTCTCCAGCTCATCTGCCTTTGGCAAGTTAATCTCATATGTCATGATTGAACCAATTAACTCATCGACCTTGGTAGTCTTTAAGTCTTTAGACTCCTCAATAACAATCGCCTTTGTGTGCCAGATCGGAGTTAAGGAACACATAATCTTTCTCACTAGCTCATATTCAGAGTACACTTTGCCAAGACTCCTGAGTCCATTGGTGATTGAAGGGGTGTGATCTCACGCTGGTCCTGAGCTGGGAGGGTGATCACCGGAGAGTGAATTGCAGAGAAAGGGAAACGAATCAGGAGGCCCAGAGATGGTTCCCTGGGGAAAACCCTCTGATGCTTAAGTCAGTAGAGCAATGGTGGAAGGTATTGAGGGAGATAAAAAGAGGTGCATGAGATCCCCCAACACCAAGATGGTGAAGTGGTTCCTGCTCAGGGAGTTTTAGGCATGTATGTGCCTTACCTGCCGCCGGAGGGAGTCCCTGGTTTATATAGCGAGCTCTCCTGATGAGTCCCATAAGCTGAGGAGTTTCAGGCGGGAGTTACGTCCTCATCATGGGATCGTTACATCCTCATCGTGGGATCGTTACATCCTCATCGTGGGCTCTTCATGGCCTTGAAAGATCATGGCTCCCTTATCCCTCTAAACTCCTGCTCATAAAGGGCTTTCAACGGCTGCATGGATAAACACTTGTCAGTCGATCCGAGCATAAGAGATGCCAACCCTATCCGGGCGATAGGCGTAGCTCGGATGCGGTCAGGTCGGAGTGGGCGTAGAGCACTCGCCCCTATCCCGATGGAGGGATAACTTGGGCGTGGGTCTTCCTCCGTTCTGACGCTCGGGCCTTCCGAGCCTAAGGGCCACCGAGGAAGGATGGCATCTCGAGTGATCTTTATTGGGCTTTTTTGCCGAAGTGGGCCCTAGAGGGCTATCACTTGGATGAGCTAAGCCTCGTTCGGTCCTGATGGGCCTAGTGATGGAAATCAAGCCAACTATCAAGCCGGAGCAGATCAAGCAAGTCGGCAGGCCAAAGCTGAAGGCGCTAGCTTTGCCTAGCGCGACCTGGTGAAGGCGCTAGCTTTACCTAGCGCCATCTGAAGATGAAGGCGCCAGCCTTCCATAGCGCAACATGAAGAACGTGCTGGGTTTCCCTAGCGCGTTCTCAGGCAGACGGTCAACTGCAGACGCCCCAACTACCCAGCCCTTGGAACTCCCAATGACTTCAATGTTCGCTGTTTCCCACTGTTGTAATTGATGTTTTAGTGTCGTTTAGGCTTCCCCTTCCCCCTATATATGTACTCCATCTCGTTTGATTAAGCAATAGAATGAAAAAATGAATTGAAAGTATAGCATGGCTATCTCTCCCCCCCCAATCTTTGGAATCCCCTCCCCCTCTCCCCTCTACGGGTGCGATGCCCACGTTCTTCTTCTAATCCTCCCCTTTTCCCCTTCACGGAGGCCGTTCGAAGATCCGGGTGCATCGGCCTTGAGAAGAGGTCGGGTGTGAGGCCCCATTCGGGCTCCGTTCTTCCTCCACCAACGATCGACGCCCTCCACCCTCGCCAACGACGTTGCTATGGCCACGACGGAGATTGGTTGCACCGGTCCTGCGATGGGATCGGGTGTGATGCCCCAGCCAAAACCCTACTGACCCTAGCTCGCCCTGCCATGCCCCTTTCTCCCTCGTCGCCCACCCCCGTTCCCACATTCACCAAGTTATCCTAGCTAGCCATAGATTAATTTAATCGATGTTTAGGGCCCCCATGTGTTTGTTTAAGATTCCCCCGTGTTATATCCACCCTCCTATGTGCCCTCCCCTTGTGAATCACTCCCCCGAAGTCATCCACGAGCGCCCATAAGTCCAACCTCGTCATCCGGCTGCTGTCTGAGAAGGCGCTATATCGTCCTAGCGCGATCTTCATGAAGGCGCTAGGCACCTATAGCGCGACAATGATCAGAAGGTTGAAGAAGGCCACCCCCTCCCAATCTCGTTTCACATCAAATGGTATCAGAGCCTAGGGAACCAGCCTGTTCTCACAGACTGGGATCTTGAGCTTCTAGGTTCGAGGACGAACCTTCCAAAGTGGAGGGGTTTGATGGAAATCAAGCCAACTATCAAGCCGGAGCAGATCAAGCAAGTCGGCAGGCCAAAGCTGAAGGCGCTAGCTTTGCCTAGCGCGACCTGGTGAAGGCGCTAGCTTTACCTAGCGCCATCTGAAGATGAAGGCGCCAGCCTTCCATAGCGCAACATGAAGAACGTGCTGGGTTTCCCTAGCGCGTTCTCAGGCAGACGGTCAACTGCAGACGCCCCAACTACCCAGCCCTTGGAACTCCCAATGACTTCAATGTTCGCTGTTTCCCACTGTTGTAATTGATGTTTTAGTGTCGTTTAGGCTTCCCCTTCCCCCTATATATGTACTCCATCTCGTTTGATTAAGCAATAGAATGAAAAAATGAATTGAAAGTATAGCATGGCTATCTCTCCCCCCCCAATCTTTGGAATCCCCTCCCCCTCTCCCCTCTACGGGTGCGATGCCCACGTTCTTCTTCTAATCCTCCCCTTTTCCCCTTCACGGAGGCCGTTCGAAGATCCGGGTGCATCGGCCTTGAGAAGAGGTCGGGTGTGAGGCCCCATTCGGGCTCCGTTCTTCCTCCACCAACGATCGACGCCCTCCACCCTCGCCAACGACGTTGCTATGGCCACGACGGAGATTGGTTGCACCGGTCCTGCGATGGGATCGGGTGTGATGCCCCAGCCAAAACCCTACTGACCCTAGCTCGCCCTGCCATGCCCCTTTCTCCCTCATCGCCCACCCCCGTTCCCACATTCACCAAGTTATCCTAGCTAGCCATAGATTAATTTAATCGATGTTTAGGGCCCCCATGTGTTTGTTTAAGATTCCCCCGTGTTATATCCACCCTCCTATGTGCCCTCCCCTTGTGAATCACTCCCCCGAAGTCATCCACGAGCGCCCATAAGTCCAACCTCGTCGTCCGGCTGCTGTCTGAGAAGGCGCTATATCGTCCTAGCGCGATCTTCATGAAGGCGCTAGGCACCTATAGCGCGACAATGATCAGAAGGTTGAAGAAGGCCACCCCCTCCCAATCTCGTTTCACATCAAATGGTATCAGAGCCTAGGGAACCAGCCTGTTCTCACAGACTGGGATCTTGAGCTTCTAGGTTCGAGGACGAACCTTCCAAAGTGGAGGGGTTTGATGGAAATCAAGCCAACTATCAAGCCGGAGCAGATCAAGCAAGTCGGCAGGCCAAAGCTGAAGGCGCTAGCTTTGCCTAGCGCGACCTGGTGAAGGCGCTAGCTTTACCTAGCGCCATCTGAAGATGAAGGCGCCAGCCTTCCATAGCGCAACATGAAGAACGTGCTGGGTTTCCCTAGCGCGTTCTCAGGCAGACGGTCAACTGCAGACGCCCCAACTACCCAGCCCTTGGAACTCCCAATGACTTCAATGTTCGCTGTTTCCCACTGTTGTAATTGATGTTTTAGTGTCGTTTAGGCTTCCCCTTCCCCCTATATATGTACTCCATCTCGTTTGATTAAGCAATAGAATGAAAAAATGAATTGAAAGTATAGCATGGCTATCTCTCCCCCCTCAATCTTTGGAATCCCCTCCCCCTCTCCCCTCTACGGGTGCGATGCCCACGTTCTTCTTCTAATCCTCCCCTTTTCCCCTTCACGGAGGCCGTTCGAAGATCCGGGTGCATCGGCCTTGAGAAGAGGTCGGGTGTGAGGCCCCATTCGGGCTCCGTTCTTCCTCCACCAACGATCGACGCCCTCCACCCTCGCCAACGACGTTGCTATGGCCACGACGGAGATTGGTTGCACCGGTCCTGCGATGGGATCGGGTGTGATGCCCCAGCCAAAACCCTACTGACCCTAGCTCGCCCTGCCATGCCCCTTTCTCCCTCGTCGCCCACCCCCGTTCCCACATTCACCAAGTTATCCTAGCTAGCCATAGATTAATTTAATCGATGTTTAGGGCCCCCATGTGTTTGTTTAAGATTCCCCCGTATTATATCCACCCTCCTATGTGCCCTCCCCTTGTGAATCACTCCCCCGAAGTCATCCACGAGCGCCCATAAGTCCAACCTCGTCGTCCGGCTGCTGTCTGAGAAGGCGCTATATCGTCCTAGCGCGATCTTCATGAAGGCGCTAGGCACCTATAGCGCGACAATGATCAGAAGGTTGAAGAAGGCCACCCCCTCCCAATCTCGTTTCACATCAACCTCCTCATCAAGAAGATGCAGTGCAAATATGTAAGCAGAGCCTCAGGAGAGAGGTACTGGAAAAGATGATTGGTGCAAATGTCAGAACATTTGACCGATTGAACAATATAGTGGCGGAAGTCGAGACGTTCCTGTCTAAGCGTCCGACCGCCAATGCTCCAACTGTGCTGAAAGGGAAATCTAATGATCGACGACCAACGCACTCTGAGGTCAACACCGTCGATTTCAGAACCTTCGAGCAACAGAAAGGGAAGAAGGGGGCAGATGAAGCTCTCCCACCAGCAGACACAGTAGAAAGAAAAGATAAGGTCTCTCTGAGAAACAAAATGAGAAAGCCATACTCTTTCCCGAAAGATAAGACAGCCGCACTATTCAACTGGGCATACAAGTTCAACAAGGTAACATTGCCTGAGTCAAAGAGACCCGATGACGCGGCGAAGAAAGGTGATCCACTATTCTGTCCATATCACCGTGCGCTGGGGCACGCAATTGAAGATTGCTACGTCTTCAAAGATATTATGGAAGGCATGGTCAAAAAGGGCGAGCTACAGCTGGGAGATTACCAGGTAGAGCCACCTCGTCCACATGAGCCTCCGGCATTAAAAATGGCCGCCAATATGATTTCAATCTACCAGCAGCTGCCTAAGGAGGCCGTTGAAGAATGTACCAGGCATACTTATGAAGCTTGCTTCCTCACCCCACTGAAGGATTAGGAAAGATGGCAGATGAAACCCATAAAGAACAGAAAGAAGACTCCCGCAGCCAATACCAATGGAGCAGTTATCCGCGGTGCCACACCAAGACCTGAACCGCCTCCGGTAAAGCCAGTATGGCGCACAGCTGAGATAGGGCCGGTCATCCGGATCCCCACTCATAACCGAAGAAGACAAGTCCCCCTACCTGCATATAAGGAAGTAAGTCCTGCAGCCAGGCGTTTACAGCAGTATATTAATGGGCTCGATGAATATGAACAGAAGAAGCCCGGGCACCTGCTGGTGAAAGACTGTATACTCTAGGAACAACTCGAAAGATTGAAAATTAAAGAGCAGTCAGAGGCAGAACAAGAAAAGGCTGAGACTGAACCCTTTTGGAGGCAGGGGCCAATAAAGCCAAATTCCCAGAAAAAGAAGAGACGGCCCAAGTCCAAGAAGGGAAAGAGGGTCGTGACAGTACAATGCAACACCCTGTCAGCACTCTTTACCTCGCCCAGGGAGGACGATGAGGATGAAACATCAAATGCCCCGCTAGAAGCCAACCATGCCGAGGCCTCAACCTCGGCACATGCAACACGCTCCGGGAGAAGGTGGGGGCGCCCACCACCAGCTAATCATAACATTATGTTCAGAGGGGAACAACCCTACCAGATTCCCGAACCGGAGGTACGAGGTGCCCAGGTTCCTCCCCCTGCCGGCTTGTACCAAGAAAAGAAGAAAGGAGGTCAAACTCCAACATTTCTGGAATTTCTGTCTAGTCTAGAAAATGGGCAGTTGATACAGGCTGGGCCAGATAAAGGCAAGAGACCTCAGCAATCGGCGTCTGTAGCCTACAAGCAGAATGAGAAAGAAGGGGATAACCCTCTGACGGCACCAGGGACCGTTGCTATAGAAGAAGCCCCCCAAGAAATCAGTCCAGAGGATGAAACCAGCACTGGGCAGCAGAGGCCACGTGCACTACATGAACCTCCAAAACCCCAATGGGCGGAAGAAATGAGACTGTCTAATGTCAGGGTGGGTAGCCGGATCATGAAAATGCTAAAGAAGCTCCCAACCAGATTCTCCATCTGGGAGATTCTCTCTCTGAGTAAAGAGGCTCACCAAGCAATTGTTGATGCCTTGCAGTCGCCGGCACAATATGAAGCACTCTTGACAGAAGTGAATTCTGGGCCGTCACTTACATTCACAGAGGATGACATGCTGATTCCGAATTCCTGCCATAACAGACCGCTGTATATGAGGGGCTCCCTGAACTATCAGCCACTGAGCGGGATACTGATAGATCCCGGGGCTGCCGTGAACATTCTCCCATACCGCATCTACCAAAAATATTACTTTGATCTGCAGCTTACCAAGGTCAGAGACATGAAAATTGCGGGATTCAACCAGAAATGTGAGACGCCCCTTGGGGTGGCTGATTTTAACCTCACATTGGGGGATCTCACTACCGTGGTACGATTCTATGTAATCGACTCCAACACCACATATAAGGCCCTGCTGGGGAGACCGTGGCTGCATGAATATCAGATAGTGCCGTCCACGCTACATCAATGCATTAAATACTGCCATGAAGGAAAAGAAGAGAGGGTGTTTGCGGATCTGCATCCCTTCGAAGTATTCGAGTGCCATATGCTCGATGCATCCTACTACACGGAGGTGTCGCAAAAGGGTGAAGAGAAAGAGGCTGGGGTCAACCAGAAGAAGCCGGTGACGAAGGCAAGAAACTGGTCTCCCCCGCCACCAAAGGGCTATATTAAAAAGCACGAGGTATCTCATATCTCTTATGCTGGTGACTTTGCTCGGATCACCCCTCCTAGCATTCACCCGGATGATATCGATGAAGAAATGAAAGAAAAGTACACACAGGTGGAGGTTCCGCAGGGTTTAGTCAAGCCCATCGCCAGCCTAGAGTACCAGACGGTGCTACCACTGAAGACTATGGAAGTCCCTCGCTTCTGCGAGCCTCCTACCATATTCTACACCGGAGAGCCAGTCGAAGACGATGATCAAGACTGCATGGTCCCTGAAGAATCTGCAAACCAGATGGTGCCGATCACGGGCTTGGACTATACTACCCAGCGGGTTTCGCAGATGTTCTCTAAAATGCAGATACCATCACTACAACCTGTTGCCCAAAAGAAGGCGTTCCAGGAGCTATGGGATCCGCCCCGGGATGATAAAGAACTGAGGAAGATCACTCAGCACCCGGGATTGGGTTATACCCTTCAAGAATACTATGAAGCTGAAGTGGACGTCATCTCTGTCTCCTACCAGCATGAAGACCCTCTCGAGGTAGGATATGACAAGTACCCCTCGGAAGATGAAGAAATCATTTATCAATCCATAATGAACAATGAAGCCCCAGACAGTCAGCCGGAGACGGGGACGTCTGATGAAACAAAGAAAGATTGGCGCTGGGAAGACCTACCTTGCAAAGAGGATCTGTTCCATGCTGAAGCAAAGTTTGACACGGGAATCCCGGATGAAGACCAAGTAGCCAAAGAGCTGAGGGAATGCCTGGAGTTTGAGCGCATCCTGGAAGAAGTCCGGGCTCTACATAATGATGATCTCTCAAGGGAGTCTGCATCAGAAGAGCCTCTAAGGGCGGAAGACTCCGTCTTTGAGTTTCCTGCTGATCCAGTTACGTCCTCGGGGCATACTGAACAGAATACAACAATATTGGCCGTATATGATGAGCCAGCACCCGCTGATGACCAGTATGATGAAACAAAAAATCATGAAACTGAAGAAGATTATATCCCGGGAGGCTTCATTGACTTACAAGAAGCCCCGCCCGAGGTCGAAGATGGAGGTCAGGCCACCGTCGATGAGCTTGTGGAAATAAATCTGGGGACCGCAGATGACCCAAGGCCGACATTCCTCAGTACACTGCTGGAACCAGCTACCAGGGAACAGTATATACAGTTTTTGAAGGAATTCCGAGACTGCTTTGCATGGACATATGATGAAATGCCGGGACTGAGTTCTGATGTGGCACAGCACCGATTGGCAATAAACCCAGAGGCTAGCCCTGTAAAGCAGCCTTCCAGGAGAATGCGCCCTGAGTTAATAAATCAGATTAACAAAGAGGTTGACAAGCTGATTGATGTAGGCTTTGTTGAAAAAAATCAATACACTACATGGCTAGCCAATATAGTGCCCGTAAAGAAGAAGAATGGGCAGATCAGAATATGTGTTGATTTCCGGGACCTTAATAAGGCTTGTCCGAAAGATGACTTCCCAGTACCAATCACTGAAGTGATGATCGATGCGACTACTGGTCATGAGGCCCTACCATTTATGGATGGGTCATCCGGATACAACCAAATCTGGATTGCTGAGGAAGACAGAGTGCACACTGCATTCCGTAACCCGAAGGGGATATTCCACTACAAAAGGATATCGTTTGGTCTCAAGAATGCCGGCGCTACCTACCAAAGAGCTATGACCAAGATCTTTGATGATTTGCTCTTCAAGAAAGTAGAGTGCTACATTGATGATTTGGTAGTAAAAACTAAAAGAAGAGAAGACCATTTGCAAGACCTGAGGGTAGTATTCCAGAGGCTGCGCAAATATGAACTCAAGATGAATCCCATGAAATGCGCCTTCGGCGTGTCCAGTGGAAAATTCCTCGGGTTTATTGTCCGTCATAGGGGCATTGAAATTGACCCATCCAAGATTAAGGCTATCCAAGAGCTCCCTCCACCAAGGAATCTGTCCGAGCTGAGATCTCTGCAAGGGCGTCTGGCCTATATCCGACGATTTATATCAAATCTGTCGGGAAGATGCCACCCCTTTCACAAGCTCATGATGAAAGATGTGCCGTTCCTCTGGGACGATGGCTGTCAGGAAGCCTTTGAGAAGCTGAAAGAATATCTCAAGACCCCACCGGTGCTGGGGGCACCAATTAAGGGCAGGCCCTTGATACTGTATATCGCAGCCACATACTGTTCCCTGGGGGCAATGCTGGCACAGATAAATGAAGAAGGCAAAGAACAAGCCATGTACTACCTGAGTAGGAGGCTGATTAGAACTGAAGAAAGCTACAGCTACATAGAAAAGACCTGCTTGGCACTAGTCTTTGCTGTCAAGAAGCTCCGACACTATATGTTGTCACATGAAATCAGATTGATATCTGCAGCAGATCCGCTCAAATACATATTGACTCAGCCAGTACTGAAGGGCCGGTTGGGCAAATGGGCAGTGATCCTGATGGAATTCGATATTACCTACACACCCCAGAGGGTGATAAAAGGACAGGCCGTGGCTGATTTCTTCGCAGAGCATCCTGTGCCGAAAAATGATATGATAGGGACCGAGTTACCCGATGATGAGACACTCGAGGCCTGCCAGGCTCAGCCAGTTATGTGGCAACTATTCTTTGATGGAGCATCTAGAACAGAGACAGACTCCGATGGAAAGACCAGAATACGGGCTGGAGCCGGTATTGTGCTGAAATCACCAGAAGGGGAGGTCGTGCATACTTCCTGTTCTATAAACAAGCCCTGCACCAATAATGAGGCCGAGTATGAAGCTCTGATAATCGGGCTATAGATCAGCCTCAACATGGGTATCCAAATGCTTCAAGTATTCGGGGATTTGGTGTTGATAATAAAACAGATCCAAGGGGAGTTCGAAGTGTGGAAGCCAGAATTGAATCCCTACCACCGAAAAGTTGTGCGCCTCATGGTGAAATTCTACCATATCGAGCTCAAGCATGTGGGCCGTGGACACAATGCCCAGGCTGATGCACTGGCAAAGCTGGCCAGCTCACTAGCAGTCCCACCAAATAAGACGCTGAACATTGTCATTATGAACCGGCGGCAAGTCCCCAGCATGCTAGAAGGGTGCCCCGAAGAAGATGAAGTTGCCACCATCAGTACAGAACAAGCGTCTGATTGGAGACAGCACCTGCTGCAGTGGTTTCTACACCAACAACTGTCGCAGATAAGAGAAGAAAAGACGAAACTCCTAAGAATCAAAGATTCTTATGAACTCATGAATGGAATTCTGTTCCGAATAATGGCAGATGCACGCAAGAAGATTCTACTCCGCTGTCTGTCCATTGAGGAAGCCTGGCAAGCGATGAAAGAAACACATGCTGGGACAGCAGGTGCCCACTAGGCTGGTCCCAAGATGAAGATAGAAATCAAGAAGCTGGGCTATTATTGGCCCACCATGTTTGAAGACTACTGTAAATTCACAAAATCATGCCAGAAATGCCAGGAGCATGCTACTGTGCCTAGAAGGCCTCCTACGACTCTGCACCCTACAGTTCCCAGTTGGCCGTTTGCACAATGGGGAACTGATGTAGTCGGGCCATTGCCGACTTCCTCGACCGGACATAAGTACATACTGGCCATAACAGATTACTTCTCCAGATGGGCGGAGGCTATAGCATTAAGAGAAGTGACTGGTGAACTGGTCGCCAGATTTATCAAGCAGAACATTATCTTCCGGTTCGGGATCCCCAGCCGAATAATATCCGACAATGGAAGTCATTTCAGAAATCAGAAGGTCTATCGGCTTGCTGAGAAGTATAAGATCGAATGGAGGACCTCCACTCCTTACAATCCACAGGCAAACGGATTGGCAGAAGCTTTTAACAAGACTCTCTGCACCTTGCTGGCCAAGGTCGTCAGTTCTAATAAGAAGGACTGGGAAGAGAAAATGTATGAAGCTCTGTGGGCATACCGCACTGTCTTCAAGACACCTACAGGGTGCTCACCATACTCGCTGGTATACGGCTCAGAGGCAGTGGTTCCGCTAGAGCTGGAAGTCCCGTCACTCAGAGTGGCAGTCCAATATGACCCGGCCCGTGGCGAACAGACCAATGCAGAAAGAAGACTAGAAGAACTGGCTGAATTGGAAGGGAAGCGCCTCCGAGCCCAGAAGAGTATCCAAATGTATCAGGCCCGCATGGCCACTGCATTCAACAAACTCGTAAGAGGATGAGAATTTAAGAAAGGTGACCTCGTCATGGTCAAGAAAAAAGAAGTCATGGCGTCCAACCCAAAAGGAAAGCTGAATGCTAACTGGGAAGGTCCTTATGTGATACAGAGGGTCTACGAAGGAGGGGCCTACGTGGTTGTTAACCATCAAGGGGAAATCCAATTCTCACCACTCAACGGAAGACATCTAAAGCTGTATCATGTGGCACAACCGGCATTCCCCGAGTGATCAGGCAAAGCTACCCCTTTCCCGATCTAGCGGCACTCTGCCCTGGCCGAGCTACCATTTTCTTGGTATAGCGGCACTCCGCCCTAACCGAGCTACCCTTTTCTTGGTATAGCGACGCTCCGCCCTAGCCGAGCTACCATTTTCCCGGTCTAGCGGCGCTCCGCCCTAACCGAGCTACCCTTTTCTTGGTCTAGTGGCACTCCGCCCTAACCGAGCTACCCTTTCCTTGGTCTAGTGGCACTCCGCCCTAACCGAGCTACCCCTTCCTTGGTCTAGTGGCACTCTGCCCTAACCGAGATACCCTTTTCTTGGTATAGCGGCACTCCGCCCTAGCCAAGCTACACCTTTTCCTTGGTCTAGTGGCACTCCGCCCTAACCGAGATACCCTTTTCTTGGTATAGCGGCACTCCGCCCTAGCCAAGCTACACCCTTTTCCCGGTCTAGCGGCACTCCGCCCTAACCGAGCTACCCTTTCTTTGGTCTAGCGGCACTCCGCCCTAGCCAGGCTACCCTTCCTTGGTCTAGCGACACTCCGCCCTAACCAAGCTACACCCATTTCCCGGTCTAGCGGCACTCCGCCCTAACCAAGCTGCCCTCATCTTAAGCTGGTGGCATTCCGACCTGTCACCCTCTAAAAAAAAGGGAGAGAAAGAGAATAAAAGAAAATAAAAATGGGGGGTTAAAAATAGAGATACCCCGCCAGACTTGCTCCTATATTAGGGACAAGTGCAAAAATGGCCCAAAACCCAGCTGTAGTGAAAACTCGAAAGGGCACTGCAGGCAAAATTGGGTACCCCTCCACGTGAAAACCCGAAAGGGCGCGTGGGCAAAAGCAAGAGGGGGCTGGCTCCGGCAAAAACCCGAAAGGGCGCTTGGGTCAGTAATGTGGTGATTCCAAAGAAAGCCTCACCTCCCACCATAAAGCTCCTCGTCGATCGACCGGCGCCTTGCCCGATCAATGATTAAACCCATCCGGAATGGACCTTACGTCTATTCTGTTGAAGCCTTCATGCATTGCTCAAGAAAAATTCCCTCGATAATAAGCCCACCTCGGGATAGACCTTCCGTCTGTTCTGATAAAACACTTCCACTTGTTTCTGTCTGAGACCCACAACAATGAAACCCTATCCGGTTTAGACCTTACGTCTATCCCGATGAAACCTATGAAATCCTTGCATTGGTATAAACCCAGTACTGAAACCTGATACTGATCGACCGGCACATTGCCCGATCAGCAATAAAACCTTGTTTGGTTTAGACCTTACGTCTATTCCGACTAGATCTACAATCTCTTTACGTCCCGCCGTGATGAAACCTGCTGTTGATCGATTGGCACACTGCCCGATCTATGATGAAACCTATCCAGTTTAGACCTTCCGTCTATCCTGATGAAATCCATGAACTCCTTGCATCGGTATAAATCCAATACCGATGATGAAACCCGCCATTGATCGATTGGCACCGCGCCTAATATCAATGATAAAACCCTACCCAGTTTGGACTCTACATCTACCCTGATGAAGCATATGAAATCCTTGCATTGGTATGAGCCAATACCAATGATGAGACCTGCTATCGATCGGTTGGCACGCTACCCGATCGACGCTAAGACCCATCCAGGGTAGACCTTCCGTCCGCTCTGACATAGCACAACACTGCTCTTTGAATCTATTCAGACCCTCCGTCTGGATAGATCACGAAACTCTATCCCTTTGCGTTAATGTTAAACCCCACATTAACGACGAAACTCATATTCTCAGTGAACGGCCTCGTGCCCGAGCTGCTATCTATATCCTCTAAATCAATTCGGACCTTTCGTCTGGATAGATCATGAAACCCTACTTCCCTTTGCATTGATGTTGACACCCACATCAATGATCGTGTGTCCACAATAAACATATGGCGCCATGGTCCATAGGATGAAAGTCCTGGTCCCAGAAAAGACAATGAAAAAGGAAAAGAGAAAGAAAACGACAAAAAGTATATATATATAAATGGGTTTGAAAATAGAGATACCCCGCCAGACTTGTTCAGGCATTCTGGACAAGTGCAAAAATGGCCCAAAACCCAGCTGTGGTGAAAACCCGAAAGGGCACTGCAGGCAAAATCGGGTACCCCGCCACGTGAAAATCCGCAAGGACGTGTGGGCAAAAGCAAGAGGGGGCTGGCTCCGGTGAAAACCCGAAAGGGCGCTTGGGTCGGTAATGTGGTAAGTCAGAAGTTCCATGCCAACCGGCACGTTGCCTTCACCTACCCTTCACTGACGAGGCCTTCCGTCGGTCATCTGGCTCTATGCCCCACCGATGATAAAGCCTTTCCGCGGTAGATCCTACGTCTACCCTGATGAAATCTACATACCCTCTTTTCACATATCCCACCAACAATAAAACTGGTCATCATTCTGATAAAGCCTGGCCAGTTCAAACCTTACGTCTGTCCTGAGCCAACTCCTAAACTTTCCCTTGATCGATCGGCTCCTTGCCCGATCAACGATAAAACCCTACCAGGACAGACCCTACGCATATCCTGATGAAACCTACGTACTTCTTGGTAAAGTCCCACCCGCCATAAAACCTGCTGGAATAGACCTTACGTCTGTCCTAACGAGACCTACACCTCTACATACGTCCCACCGTTGATCGACCGGCACCTCGCCCGATCAATGATGAAATCCTCTGTCCGGTTTAGACCTTACGTCTATACTGATGAAACCTATGAGACTCTTTGCGTCGATATAAACCCAATATCAACGATGAAACCAACCACTGACCGACTGGCACCTCGCCCGATCAGTGATGAAACCATGTCCAATTGAAACCCTATCAGTGTAGACCTTTTGTCTATTCTGATGAAACTTATAACTCTTTCTTTACATCGATATAAACCCAATATTGATGATGAAACCAACTATTGATCGACCGGCACCTCGCCCGATCAATGATGAAACCCTGTCAGTGTAGACCTTTCGTCTATTCTGATGAAACTTATAACACTTTCTTGCATCGATATGAACCCAATATCGATGATGCCACTAGCTATTGATCGACCGGCGCCTCGCCCGATCAATGATGAAATCCTATCCAGTTCGGACCCTACGTCTGTCCTGATGAAAATCACGTACCCTTCAATGTCCCACCTGTGATAACCTCTACCCAGGGTAGACCTTACGTCTACTCTGATGAAACCTATAAAACTCCTTTGCATTGATATAAACCCAATATCGATGATGAAATCATGTACTGGTCGATTGGCACATTGCCCCGACTAGCTTTGAAACCTGCCCGGGATGGACCATTCGCCCGTTCCGGATAGTGCTCTGAGCCTCTTCATTCACATTCCTGCAGACCGTCTCCCTTGCGGCACGTATGGCCAAGAAGGACGTTTGCTACCACCAACAAAATTCGGTTTAAAGCACCCCACCCGGAGACCGTCACGCGATGGAGCGAGTTCCCCATCCTTTCTCTGAAGGGGTGGACGCTCTCCTGCCAGGTACGGGCCATTCGTATGAGGGACCGCTAGAACCACTACCCCACTTCCCAAAGTGATGAAACCACATGGAAAAGACAAGGGACACATATGAAACCGAAGATTCCTTTCCATTAAAAGAGGAAGCAGGAGAGGCTTCTCGGCGCGAAGAAAAGCGCGCCGAGAACCCCCCTATCGGCCGGAAAAAAGGGGGGCGCGCCGAGACCTCCGCGCCGAGAACCCTGCTGAAGACGGCCCGCTCCGAGAAGGTCGCGCCGAGACGACCGCACCGATAACAAGCCGCGCCGAGAAGCACCCGCGCCGAGAAGGGTCCCACCTTGCGCTGAGAAGCCCAAGGCAAGGCCAAGAAGGTTCCAAAGTGCTGAGAAGATATGGAAATGAAAAACATGAAAATGAAAGATACATGTGCATAATATTACTGCAGCAACATGATTAAGCCGAAGAACAACGTCAAAGAGAAATGGAGGAAGATACCCTCGAATGATGAAAGGCACCTGCAGACCCCGTGCCGCTTATTCTGCGCTTACGCCGCCCGCAGGTGGGGGGCATTTGTTGACACCTTGAAAATGAGCAAGGGCAGAGACAGAATTGAAAGGAAGATCAGACCAATAATGGAAGATCAATGACGAAGTTCGTCAACCATCTACCCGGCTGAAGCCTTTTCCCGGCCAAGCTGATGTCCGATGCCACTGTCAGTCAGACGACGGCACTGATGAAATAGCAGTCACCTGGCTGAAGTCTTTCCAGGCTAAAGCTGATGTCCGATCTTGTCACTGTTCCGGTGACGATGCCAATGAAATGATGTCCGGTTTTGTCATCATTCAGATGGCAACGCCGATGAAACCCCGGTCTACCGACTGATGAAAAACCTATGAATGATCTCAATAGAAACTATGTCACCAATGGAGGGCCCTTTTGGGTGCTGGTGCACTTGAAGGACCAATAAGAGGCCTAGTCTAAAAGACCTAAGTGGGCCTATAAAGTGGCGCCGGGATCCTCTTGTCGAAGCCCAAAAGCTGCGCCGAGAAGCTGAAGTCCTGCGCACCGGGAAGCCCCTCAGTTGAGGCGCGCCGTGAGAGGCCTGCCGAGAAGATACAAAATACAGTTATAAAACCCCCTTCCCCTCGAGCAAGAAAGAGGGAGACAATAGAATAGAAGAGAAAAATGATAGAGAAAAGAGAGAAGAGACCAACAGAGCAAGAGAGAAAAAAAAAGAGAAGAAGAGGAAGAAGGAGAAGAAGCTCCAGGTGGGCAGCTGGGGAGGGAGAGGAGTCAATGCTCCGCCCTCCCCCCCTATGTTTTCTTTTCTTCTCTATGTAATCTTACGGGTCTTACCTCGATTTATCAAATGTAACCGGGATATCCCGGCCTTCGTTCTATTTTCCTTTCCCTCATTCCCCCCTTTTGATTGGTGTAAGTTTGGGATGATGCAATGGAATGAAATGTTTTGATGGCCTGTTTGGGCGTTTCCCCGTTTTCTTTCTTCTTCCTTACATGTATCCATGTTTCTGGTTCAACTGAACGTGAACTGATGAAGCCTTCCCATCTCTGGTTTCTCTCGAATGAGTGCTGCTCAATGTCTTGAATGATCGTTCTGATGCTTCAGGTTTCTATGCTCCGATTGTTCTTCCTGGAGGAATGTCGAAGGAAGAGTCCCAATCTTCACACCCATGGGTTATTGGACTCTATCCTCTCACCCCTTCAGTGATGCCTACGCTGGGTAGTCTCCCCATCTTTCATTCCGTTTGTTTCCTTTTCTTAAGCCATTAAGGTCACCCCAGGAATCAGGGACAGTTATCCCTTGGTTTCCCTGGACGGCCGGCGACAGAAAAACATATCTCCATGGGTTTTAAATGGGTGATGATCTCGAGCCCTCCATAAACTTCGCCTTCCAGTGATCCCCTGGCACTGCCCCAGCAAAGCCCTTGGCTTCCCCCCTCATTTGCATCCTAAATTCCCAGCCGTTACCTGAATCCCAGAAAGAAACCCCAAAAACAGGGTGCCGTAAAATCCAGAAACCCTCTCGGCACTATCTCCCTTCTCGGTCCCGTGCACAGTAAAATGGCTGAACAGTTCTCGGCACGGTCTTTCTGGCGCCGAGAACCCTAACCCCTTTTGCCTCCTCGTCCGCGCCGGGAACCTAGCCTCCTTCCCCTGCTCACCGAGAGCCCGTCTCCTGGCTTTCTTGCCTGCGCCGAAAGCCTCTTCTCCGTCGCACCGGAAACCCCTCACATTGAGCTGCGCCGATAAGCTCCCCGGCCCTTTTATCTTCGCGCAGAGAAGCTCGCGCCGGGAGCTCCTCTTTGGCTTCTCTGTCTCGCGCCGGGAACCCACCCAACTCCTTACCTTGGCGCCGGGAACCCCCGACCTTCTTGCCATTGGCGCCGAGAACCCCCTGTCCTCTTCTTCATCGCGCCGGGAACCCCGGCCCTCTCACCTTGGCACCGGGAACCTCTGACCTTCTTGGCATTGGCGCCGGGAGCCCTGGCCTTCCCATTTTGGGTCATGCCGAGAGCCCGTGCCCATTCAGAGTGCGCCGAGAGCCTAATCTGCCACCCAATGAACCCCAACACCCAGAGCAAACCCACACAGGGATATCCGTGGATCACCAGATATGTCCCGGGGATAAAATTAAAGGGAGTCAGACTCCCTTATGTTCCATCAGTTCGTGTCGGGATTACGACAACCCACCCCCCTTTCTAGCTCTGGTGAGCTCTGCCAATGCATGAGTGCCACCAGCTCTTATAAGGGAAGAGTCAAATATTGCCCCATGGCATACATGTGTAATGCGAGAGGTTCGACCTCTCTATCTCTCGGCTTTCATCTCGGCACTCCGTGGGTGATAGCCCATTCTCCCCTGGGCATAATCCAGATTATGGGGAGATGCTGTCGAAATGTTGATCGATGCTTTAAAACCCCATCATGGTTACAGCTCAGTCTGCCTGTGATTTAAATCCGCTTTCTCCCCTTTCCCCTACACCCAATTTTTGAACCGCTGATTCAACGATATCGTCTATTTCTGTGGTTGATGTTATTATCTTACCCGCCTTCCTGGCCCTGGTATGAAGTTCAAAATTGTGCACATGAATATCTGTTTGCCTTATGAGGCCTCCTATTTCGGCGTTTAATCAAGGGTTGTCCTTCTTAGGAAGGGCGTAATTAACGTCATAGCCTTTATGGTATGGCGGACTTTTGGTCCCGACTCGGACTTCACAATCGACTAACTAAGTCAAGTCGAGCGCACAATGAAATCGTCACACATGTGACTGGCACGTCAATTAACTAAACCAATAAATCAATAAATAAAACAAATAAAATCAAATAAGATTAACGGAAGAAAAATCCTGCATCCACAGGGCCAGGCAGGTCCGCCTCAACCCCTCCCGAGGGGGGGGTTTTGGCGGGCTAGAGTGGAGAGAGAGAGGGGCGGCCCCACCCTCTATAAAATCCGGATTTTTGTTATTTTTTTTCCCAAATTAAACTAAGAAGAAAGGGACAAGTGCTGGGAGGATACGTGAAGACTTGTGAGCGCGTTGACTATCGAGGACCGCTCCCCCATGCTGTTGCTTCGTGCTTCCGCGTGTTGCTCCCACGAACTGGTACAGACAAACGGTGCGAGCCCTTCCCCCGGATTAGGGAGTTGGACAAACGGAGACTGATAATCGAACGAACTGGGACTGAGCGGGGCCGTGGGGCCACTGGGCCGGAGAGAGGGCACGACCCCCAGGGAGTTCACCCTCCCCGGGGAGAACTGGCCCCGGGCACGTCGCAACCCCGAGGGATGGCCCCCGGGGGTCTTCTTTTGTCATCTGGGAGTGTCCTTTGAGGGACACTGGGCTCCGTGATACTGGGATGGCCCGTGGGGGGCGTTGTTCTTCGAGTCATAGTAGCCGCTCGCAAGGTGTTCGGGCAAATGCCCGACACACACCCCGGGTTGTCGAACATGCCACGTAGGTGACCGAAGGGCCTTGAACTTAGTCTAGGGCCAAGGGTAGAAGTTCATGGGGGCTGAGAGCATGCACCTTGGGCATGTGGGCCCGACCTCAGGCTGCATGCCACGTTGCACGGTGGGTTGGCAGGATAGCCTCGGGTTGGCCCGAGAGCTAGAGTTAAGTGGCTCATTGCCACGTGTCTGAGGGTCGGGGGTGGCCCCGGCTTGCTGGGGGGTCGTTGTAAGACCCAATTAGTGTGCTGGAACCACGGGGCGGCCCGTGGTTTGGTGTAGAAGGACTGGAACATACACTCCCACAAGGTGCTCAGAAAAATGCCAGACACACGTGTGTGAGCCATATACATGTGCTGCGGTCCTTCAAAGCCTGTGGTTGACTTATTTGGGTCTCCCTTTGACCTTGGGAGGTTGAAAGAAGGCATCCTGGGGTAGGCCCCTGGCTTTTTCACTGGGTGCCATGTGGCGTGGCTTGTAGTCGGGGCGCCCCCGGGTTGCCCCGTGTGGTTATGTAGAACGCGGAGGAAATCCGCAACTGAGGGGTCGGGAGTGGTCCCGATTAGTTGCTAATGTTACCATGTACCTCGGCTAGCGGGTTGGGGCCGTTGATCGGGCCCACTGGGTTGTCGTAGGGGCCGGGTAGCCCGTGCCTTGAAGGTGTTTGAGGAAATTCCTGAACTCTTAGTTCTGGGTATTTCACGGGGGAAATTGTCCGTGTACAACAGCCATCTTTGTGAACCTGTCTACAACTACAAAGATAGAGTCATGCCGTCGGAGGGTGCGGGGCAATCCCAACACAATGTCCATGCTAATGTCCTGCCATGGACTATCCGGGATGGGGAGGGGAGTATGGAGGCCAGTATTCTGCTTCCTTTGTTTGGCCATAGCGCAAATGCGGCACTGGGCCACGATGCGAGTGACATCCCTCTTCAAGCTAGGCCAATAGAATCTATGCTCAACCGCCTCTATGGTCTTGTTCCAGACGAAGTGGCCAGCAAGACCTCATGTGTGCATCTCCCACATAAGAAAGTCATGAATGGAAGTCCGTGGGATGCACAATTTGTCACCCCGGAATAGGTGGTCCTCTTGTAGCACAAACTCGCTATAATCACGTGAGGGACCGGCCTAAAGGGCTGCATAGATCGGACCAAAATCTGGACAATCAACATAAGCATCCTTCAGCCTCTCTAAACCTACCACCTCGACACTCATGGTGGTCAGCATCATCATCCGCCGACTCAGTGCATCGTCGACCTTATTCTCCACCCCTGTCTTGTGCTTGAGCACAAAGGTGTACTCCTGGAGATACTCCACCCAACGACTGTGGCGAGCGTTCAGCTTCTTCTGGGTATGGAAGAATCATAAGGCCTCATGATCAGAAAAGAGGACAAACTCCTGGTGCAAAAGATAATGCCTCCAATACCGCAATGCCTGGACAACTGCATAAAATTCTTTATCATAAGTGGAATAGCACAGTTTGGCATCATTAAGCTTCTCGCTAAAGAACGCAATGGGGTAGGACTCCTGGCTCAACACTCCATCAATACCCACTCCAGAAGCGTCACATGTGACCTCAAACATCTTAGAAAAATTAGGTAATGCAAGGATAGGTGCCTGGGTCATGCTCTCCTTAATGTCCTGAAAGGCCTTGGCTGCAGCCTTAGTCCATACGAATGCCCACTACTTTATGCAATCAGTGATCGGGGCAGTGATGGAACTGAAGCCACGAATAAAGCGGCGATATAACATCGCTAAGCCATGGAAGCTCCCGACATCATGGAGTGTGCGGGGCTCGGGCCACTCCCTGATGGCCCTAATCTTCTCCGGGTCAGCGGAGACTCCATCCCTAGACACAATGAACCCGAGGAAGGTAATCTGATCCCTCATGAAAACACACTTCTTCGGGTTAGCGAATAAGCTCTCTCGCCTCAAAATGACACAGACCTGCCTAAGGTGGTCTAAGTGGTCCTCTCTAGTGCGGCTGTAGATAAGAATGTCATCAAAGTAGATGACCAAGAAGACCCCTATCATAGGGCGTAAAACATGTGTCATCAACCACATGAAGGTACTAGGGGCGTTGGAAAGCCCGAAGGGCATAACCAACCACTCATAAAGACCATCCTTGGTCTTGAATGCCATCTTCCATTCATCCCGAGACCTGATCCGCACCTGGTGATAGCCACTACGAAGATCTATTTTTGAAAAGATAGTGGCTCCCGACATCATGTCTAACAAGTCATCTAATCGGGGAATGGGAAAGTAATACTTCACCATGATCTTGTTGATCGCATGGCTATCAACGCACATCCTTCATGTGCCATCCTTCTTTAGGGCCAATAGTGCGGGAACAGGGCAAGGGCTCTTGCTGTCCCTAAGAGATCCCCGACTCATCAACTCCTCGACCTGCCTTTGAAGTTCGGCATGGTCTGTGGGACTCATCCTGTAGTGGGGAAGGTTGGTCAAGGATGATCCCAGGATAAGGTCGATCTCGTGCTGAATATCTCTCATAGGCGGAAGGCCTTCAGGGAGGTCTTCTGGGAAGACATCAGCAAACTCTCGTACGATCGTAGCTATCTCTGGGGGGTGCTCATCATCTGACCCAGGAGTGACATCCTCCACTCCTGGGACAACAATGGTAAGGACAGGGCTACCCCCGGTCACCTCTTGCTCCATCTCTCGCGGGCTAATCATCATTAACCTCCGGGGTGGGAGGTCTCCTGTGCTAGGAGTAGTCGAAGCGATAGTAGCCCGCGCCGAGGATGAGGTGGAAGGACCAACCGTCCCCTGACTAGGAGGGGTTGAAGTGCTGGGACCGGCTCACCCTCGAACAGAAGGATCCTTCGGTTGGGTGGGGTGGAAGGTGATCCTATGACCCCAGTGGTCGAATGTGCAGGTGTTCGACAGACCTTGAAGGGTGGCATCCCGATCAAAAAGCCAAGGCCTACCTAGGATAATGCTACCCACCTCCATAGGCAACACATCACACCATATCTCATCATGGTAAGCCTAAAACTGTAGTGGCACCAGACATCACTGTCTGACCGGGATGGAAGTAGAATCCACCCAAGATACCCTATAAGGGGCGGGGTGATCTACGGGCGTCAAACCCAGACGCCTAACAGTGCCCGTAGAGATAGCGTTAATGCAACTCCCACTATCTATGATCACCTTCCAGGTCTTTCCTCCCAGCCTACAAAATGTATGGAAGATGGTGGTACGATGCCAGCTGTCACTCACCTGAGGCTGGGTTAGGATGCACCTGACTACACCCAGTTGTACATCACCCTAATGCTGGGTACTTGAGACATCAACTGGATCTCCCTCCATTAGTTCATCAAAGAACTCCTCCGCTAAGTCCTAATCAACCTCGTAACTGATTGGCACTAGCTCAGGTGTGGGGTCGCTGGCAGAGGGATCAAAGATGACAAGCGACTCCCGAGTAAGACACTTGGCCGAATAGTGGCCAACCCCACCACACCTATAGCAAGCTCCATGTGTCCCGAAGCCCTGGGATGTTCCACCAACCATCGGTTCCTTACCCTTGTCCACAAGACGGACTGGGGGTGTAGGAAGTAGGGGTGCTCGAGTCGGCATGGTAGGCTGGGGAGGTCTAGGGGCAGGGACGGGTGCCTACTGGCGAAGGGGAGGATCTTTTGGTGGGAGGGGGCACCTAGGAGTAGCGAGGTCCTAGCGAGGGGGTTCCTGGGGGCGGGCCGTAGGCCACCGATTGTAGGAACTAGGCGTGGTCCTAGGATCAGACATACGCAGATATGTGACCTTATGGCGCGGGGTAAGAGCAAACTCCGCCTCAAATTGCTCCACCTCGAGGGTAACCTGATACGCATCTTCCAACTTGGTCACTTTGTGGCGGAAAAGCTCATACTGTAGGTGTGGCCACAGACCACGCCGAAAATGAGAAATAGTTAGGGAGCTTTCCTCCGTGGCGTCACATCGCAGAAAGTACTCATCGAACTTGGCGATGTAATCGGAGACTGACCGATCTCCTTGGGTGAGACTCTGCCATTTGTCTATGAGACGCTGGCGGTATGTGGTAGGAAGGTACTTCTTCCTGAGTTTGTCTCTCATCTCATCCCAAGTCTCGACCTGGGGCTCCTGACGATGAAACAATAGGTTCTCCATGTTCCTCCAATAAGTTTGTGCCTACCCTAGGAATTTCATTTTGGCGAACTTGACTTTACAGTGGTCCGTCATCTCAAACCACTCGAAATATCGGTCCATGCCGGCCTCCCAATCAAGATAGACCTTTGGGTCTAAGGACCCGTCAAATGTGGGAGGGTCTGCTCGCACAGTCCTGAGGACCCGCTCGTCCTCATCATCTCTCTGTGGTCGGTGACCACGACGGCGTCAACCATTTTCCCCATAATCATTATCGGACTCGTAGTCCTCAACATCGGGGGCACGTGGCTGTCGCTCCTCGGCCCTGAGTGGGGCGGGTTGGGCAGTAGGCGCCTGAGGGGCCGGGACAGGTCCGGGGAGCTCCTGACGGGGGACTCTCTCCACACTCTCCATCCTTCCAACCAGACCTTTGATAGATCGGTCGAAAACCTGAGCGCGGTCCTCCATGGCCTTGAAACGGCTCTCCATACGCTCGGTATGCTCCCTAAAAATTTGGTCGGACCTCTCCCTATCTTCCCTAAGAGTTTGGTCGGACCTATCCATGGGCTCGATGAGTAGAGCCACCAAGTCCTCCAGTGATCGGCCTCCCGGGTTGGCACCTCGGGGTTCACCCATAGTGTCAGGGCGATGGTACTGGGCACCTCCATGAGTGGGCATGCAAGGGACCTAAAGGGAGCTAAGGGGTGACTCACTACAACCTATATGGATGGACTAATGCAAATGATAGACAACCTAGACTCTAATATCTGGTACGAGGTGGAGGTTTGATCCGAAGATCGCACTCACGCAAGTGTTCCCCTTTCCCAATAGGCGTAGCCTATCATTCCGAAAACACCTTTCGATATACCATATGAAATGGAGCACCTTGGACCGACTACCCTAGACTCAAATCAGCTCTGATACCAATTTGATGCGGGACGACAACGAGACTCGACTCGGACTTGTTGCGAACTAGGACTCTATAGGACGATGCGACTAAAGAAACGACGCGACCAACAACAACACTACAACGCGGCACCCAAAGAGATCCAGAAGTGGCGATCATGCCCCAAACAAGAAGAGCTAACTCACAGTCATCCCCGGCCAGGGAAACGCGACTATCTACATGGTTGAGTAACCGACATTGAGTCTCAGGTGGTCAGCTCACTCTCGTGCTCGGAATGAGTCACGGGATGGGTTTCGCTCTCACAACTCACAACGGTGATTAATTTAACTAGCTAAGAATTAAACTACTCACATGCAGGGGCAGTAAGAATTTATACTAGCTAAGCAAGTAAGACAAAGTAGGTGGCGAGTGTACCTCCACGCTCGGGGCATGGGGAAGACTTCCCGGCCGAGAACCGTCACTCCCGGTACAAAAAGCAAATTAATTACAGCAAGACAATTACGGCCCACTCCACGCAGAGACGTAAAAGGCCACAACAGCGATCCGGGAGCGCCGTTCCGGGGTTGACGGGTAGCGAGTTGGCGGCGTGTCGGGTGGTGTCGGGCTGCGACTCCGAAGCTGCAAATTCTATCCGGCAGGATAGCAAGCACGGGCGTCCAAAGGGACGCCGGTCTCCGAAAATCTTCTGATGGCGGCGGTTCACCGGGACGCTGGCAGAGGGTCCTTGGTCGACCCCTGGGAGCGGCGGCCGCTGGTTCTGCTCCGACATATTTTCCCTGGATTTAATTTGTGACCTCCTTCTGTAGGCCTGGCTCGGAGCAGGAATGCGCGCTTCCACGAGAATGGCCGGTACGCCCAGATCCGATGTCAGATCGAGACGCGATGGGTACCGTTGGAAAGAAGACTCAAAAATATATGACATATTGGAATTCCAGATCCATCCAACAGCTGGATTGGAAATGAAAATGACTGCAAATTTACTGAGTTCTCTAACCCGGAACACAGAACAGACAGGGCAGAACGGAATCTTCTTGTTCGAGGGGTTTGACCGAAAATCAAATGAATGATTTAGGACCTGGGATTTTTATGGTGGATATAGGGGAGGGTGGTGGTGGTGCACATAATTCTTTTGTATTTTTCTGACAATGTTTTGAGGGTGGAAAAAATCGGCTACTACAGACTATCTCGCAGATCTGCACACATGCAGACTTTGAGAAGGAAAAACAAATGGCCGAAAAAAAGCCTAAACGGGCTCAGATCTGAGTGAAAAATAAACTGGGATTGGTGGATGATAGGGGGAACCTACCCTCAAAATCTCATCACGATCCGACAGTTGGATCTCCCGTACCAGCCCTTTTACCGAGCTGCTATCTAGGAACTCCGAATTTCGGGGCAGCAGGCCGGAGTTGATGTTGTGGCGGCTTAATGGCGGCACGAACGGCGGCAGTGGCGGCGATGGTTGATCACACCAGGTAGAGGGAGAGGGGGAGAGGAAGAAAACTCAAAAATTTGGAGGATTCATCCTTAGATCTGAAGAAGAGGGAGGAAGAAGGGGAAGAACACTCAAGAATAAGAGAGAGAGAGGGGGTGCGCCCATGGCCTCTTTTCAATATAATTCTTCATTAAAATTGATCAAAATACAACAAGAGCCATTAAATACTCAAACCCTAGACGTAGCCAAATGACCTCTAATGCCCTTGGTCAAGGGGGTATAATGGGGAAATGGGATAAACAAAGTTTATTCAATTCCCCATGTAGAGACAAAAGAGGGGGCGCCCCTCTCTCCAAGTCAACATAAGGGGCTTGGTGCATTTTAATCCCTTGGACCATATTAATTCCCCTTGGACCAAAATAAATAAAAAATACAAATACATGGTCAATTATTCTCCTATTGACCCAATATTAAAACCCAAAATAATACAAATCAAAATATAATCCAAATACATGCTAAATACACACCAGATACGACCAAATACGTATAAAATACCAATACGCATAAAAATACATACTAAAGTATCAAGGCTCCAGTCGCGACTCCAGACTGTCCCCCAGCCACAAAGAGGTCAGTGTCGACCGAGTCGTGCTGCGTGTCTGGTATCGGCGGCTCGCTGAGTCGAGCCGTACTCGGGCTCTGGTGTCCTCATCAGCAAGTGATCATGCCAGCTTCCACTGAAGTCAATAACATAGGCTTGTAGCATGTCTTCCACAACTTGATTTGTTCTCTCAGTCTGACCATCCGTTTGAGGATGAAAAGTAGTGCTAAAATTGAGTTCGTCCCCAAGGAGTGTTGTAGACCCTTCCAAAAGTGAGAAGTGAAACGCGGGTCTCGGTCAAACACGATCGAAACAGGAACTCCATGCAATCTAACCACCTCTTTGAGGTATAAAGCAGCTAGTACCTCAATTGACCATCGGCTCTTTATAGGCAAGAAGTGTGCCGACTTGGTCAATCGATCTATGATAACCCATATTCCATCATGTCCGCCTTTAGATTTAGACAAACCCATGATAAAATCCATGCCGATATCCTCCCACTTCCACTTGGGAATGTCTAGAGGATGTAACTTGCCAATGGGCTTTTGGTGTTTCATCTTGACTTGTTGGCATTTGAGACAGCGAGTCACAAAATCCGCTACCTCCCTTTTCATATTGGGCCACCAAAAAGTCCGTTTCAAGTCTTGATACATCTTAGTAGCTCCAGGATGTATGGTGTACCTTAATCAGTGAGCTTCTTCCAAGATCTTCTTCTTCAATTCCAGATAGTCCGGTACATATGTCCTCTCACGGAACAGTAGTCTTCCATCAGATGCTAGCTTGAAATCAAGTTGCTCTTCTAGCTTGCCCTTTATTCCTACTAACACCGGGTCGTTGTCTTGAAGTTCCTTGATCTCAGAGAGTAAATCCGGTTGTATCCTTATGTGTGATAGAGTAATACACCCTTTCTCCTTGTCCGTGCTTATATCAAGTTTGGAGAATTGTTCTAACATCTTCCATTCTTGGATCATACAGTTGGCCAATAATGCTCTCGGCTTTTGACTAAGGGCGTCTGCTACAGGATTACCCTTTCCAAGATGATATTGTATAGTGAAGTCAAAGTCCTTGAGATATTCTTGCCAATGCCTTTGTCTCATATTTAATTCATTTTGTGAGAATAAATATTTGAGGCTCTTATGATCGGAGTACACGGTGAATTGCTCTCCGTAGAGATAGTGCCTCCAGATCTTTAAAATAAACACTACTGTGGCCAACTCTAGGTCATGCACCGGGTAGTTCTCCTCATGCTTTTTTAGTTGCCGGGAGGAGTAAGCAGTTACTCTCCCTCGTTGCATTAACACACACCTGAGTCCAATGCCAGATGCATCGATATACACCTCGAATTTCTTTCCTTCAACCGGTAATGCTAAGACTGGGGCAGTCCTCAAATGATCTTTTAAGGCTTGAAAACTTCTCTCACAATCTTCATTCCACTTATAAGAAATCTCCTTGCATGTCAGTCTAGTAAGAGGAACAGCAATCTTGGAGAAGTCCTTTATAAGTCACCGGTAATAACTAGCTAGCTAGTCCCAAAAAGCCACGGATCTCGGTTGCATTTGTCGGCCTTTCCCAATTCTTCACAGCCTCGACTTTTGATGGATCCCCAGAAATTCCATTCTTCGAGATTACATGCCTTAAGAAAGATACCTCCTCAAGCCAGAAATCACATTTACTAAGCTTGGCATAAAGTTGATTCTTCCTTATTATTTGTAATGCCGTTCTCAAATGTTCTTCATGATCTTCCTCGGACTTTGAATAGATCTGATGGGGTCATCACCACCCGATCCCGCACTCAGGGCCCGTCTCTTCACCCCGGAGGCATCTAGCATGATCTAGTTATTTATTTTGAGTCATACGTAATTTTTTTATTTTAGTCATATCATTGTATTGTTCCTTTATTTGAGTCATCTTCCTAGGTCCTTAAGTCATTTCCCTATGTTTGAGTCATCATCTACCCCTTGGTTTGCTTTTTGGACAGCTTGGTCATTATATGTAAAGCCAGGGGTAGTCCTGTCATGTAAAAGTTTGGGTCCCTATAAATAGCACCCCAACCCCTCCTTGGAGAACTAATGAAAAACTGAGTTTGAGTTTCCACAAAGAATTTGTGTGACTTCTTCTTCTAGGGTGAGATACCCTCTCTCTCCTCTCCTTCTCTCTCTAGGGGGCGACCCCCTCTCTCTCTCCTCCCCTCTCTCTCTCCAATTCGTAGCCTTCTCTCTCCTCTCCCCTTGCCACCTCACCCTCCACATCAGCCCCAACCTTCCACCTCCCCAAGGACCATTCAATCCCACCATTATTCACACCAAGCCCCATGCACCCTTTCACCTTCCAAGGCAACCATTCCTCTCCCCCAAGCACCCATTCCACTACCCCAAGCACCCCTTCACCTTCCCAAGGAATATTTGAATTTCCCTCCCCCTTGGTGGCTGCGACCAGCTCCCCTCCAACCCCCCCCCCCTCAACCTTGGTCGACCACCCCCTCTCCCCATATCCCCCTTTGGCCACCCCAAGAACCATCATCCTTCCCTTCCTTGCCTCTTGTGCTGCTAGCTTCACCACCACCATCGCCTCTCACCTATCCTCCTGCACCAGGCCGTCCCTACCTCCATCCCCTCCTTCCCCATATCCCCCCCATCTCCTAACACTTCCACACATCAAACCCCCCCATATCCAATACCCCCCACCAAAGAAACCATCCCTTTCCAGCATTTTTCTACTAATCTGTGTGCAGTTGAAGACCTGCTGATTCATAGCCTGTTGCAGTGCCGGCCCCAACCACATCCCGGAGCTCCTGGAGGCACATCCTATATTGCCGGAAAGGTCTTCAAGATAGCTTCGAAGGCAAGGTGATTTCGCCTCGATCCGAGTTTGGGGCTGTCTAAGAGGTTTGTTCTCGTCAGATCGCACACCCGGCATCCGACTGGAGATCAGAACCCCAGTGCAGAAGCTTCTGTGACCACACCCTAGCTCCCCTTGGTGCGCCGTTTGACCGGGATGAACTTCTACCAGTCTTCTGTCCAACGCAGCCAGCGGAGCATCGTTCGGAGTTCGGAGTTCACTGTTCCAATTAATCCCCCCCCCCAGGTGCGCAGGTTAGTCCGGTCAGACCCAACAGAGATACCCCTCCACTCTTTGGGCTCTTTCTCTCTGCTCCGACCTCCCCCGGTGACCACCCTGGTTGCCGCTCGAAGAGGACTCGAACACGTTCACGTCCATTTTGGTCCCGCATCGTTCGGACTTTGGGAGCGATCGTGGCGATTTCTTCTTCCTGCTGCAGTACCCTGGAACCAGCCTGAGCTAGAACAGAACGGTCCAATTCCAGAATCTGCCCCGGCCGTCGGTGACGTATAGAAATCCCAAGAAAATTCAGGAGCCCTCTCGACTCAGTCAGTGAAGATTCGGCGCTGGTTTCGATGACTTCCTAGTTCGGGAGAACCCGTGCAGTGTCAGCAGCGAGTACCTATCAGGCAGTCACAGAAGCGGGCATAACCGGAGGAGGGATCAATCGGCTTCTTCCTTAGCTACACTCCCTTCCCCGCCTGGCCGTCTTAGCGCCCCTCCCTGCGTGGAGGTAGCGTTTGATTGTACCCTTATTCTCACCACCCCGAGTTCCCCCTCCTGCGTGAGGAGTAATCCATGTAATCCATTAAACATGGTGAAGCTTCACCGACGCAGTGTGCGGGGAACCCACACTTCCCCGCTTGCCCACATCTCCGAACGGGGTCGATTTCTTCAAACCGACCGGGTAAGCTCTAAACCCTTGCTCCCAATTAGGTACTTGTTTATTTAATATCCGTGGAATTGCTCCGCTAGCGGTGAGAGAGCGCCCGACCCCGGAGCTCCCAGCTTGCGTGTAGTCACCGTGGAGGTGAGAGAGAGAGTGACTCAGTGCCCCTTTGGCACCTAGTCAGCCCCTTGAGTGTGGGCACCGTACCCTTGGGAGAACAACCCTAGCCCTGCTGGCCCTCTACCAGCAAGGGTCTTGTTCCACCACCTCCACTCGGCATCACCGAGTCACCCCGGGGATTGTGTGCATGACGGTGGTTCGGCAAGTTACGCGATTCGCTCTTATGCGTTGTGTTTGTGTTGTAGGTCCAAGGATCCACAATCTAGTTGCTGCATTCTCATAAGTAGTGTCACATCAAGATCAATATATCATCAATAAAGACCACAACAAATTGGTCTAAATGAGGCCTGAATATGCTGTTCATTAACTGCATAAAGGCTGTAGGGGCATTTGTTAGTCCAAAAGGCATAACAGTAAATTCATAATGTCCATACCTGCTTCGAAATGCCATTTTGTAAATATCTTCATCCTTGATCCTTAATTGATGGTATCCTGATCTGAGATCAATCTTCCAGAAATATTTGGCTCCAGATATTTGATCAAATAATTCATCGATCCTCGACAGTTGATACTTATTCTTGATAGTAAGGTGGTTCAGCTGCCGATAATCGATGTAGAGTCTCATTAACCCATCCTTCTTCTTGACAAATAGCATAGGCACTCCCCACAGGGAAGTACTCGGCCTAATGAATCCCTTCTTTAAAAGCTCCATTAATTGTTCCTTCAATTCCTTTAACTCAGCCGGAAACATTCTATATGGTGCCTTAGAGACAGGACTGGCACCAGGGAGAAGGTCAATAGTGAATGCCACTTCCCTTTACAATGGTAAACCAGGAAAATCCTCCGGGAAAACATCGGGAAAGTCCCGAAGTACTCGGATGTCTTCTAGCTTTGATTCCTTAGCCTCCTTTATGGTTACAAGAGCAAGGAAGGCCATGCAACCTTTCCTTACAAGCTTATGGGTTCGCAGACCCGAAATAAGAGGTGACTTGTTCCGACTCCGCGAACTAGTGTAAACCAGCTCCAGAAAATCATCAAAAGTTACCTTGCCCTTCCGGCAATCTATAGTTTCCTTGTGTGTGGATAGCCAATCGGCACCTAATATGACATCATACTCCTTCATATCTAGGTATATCAAATCGGCAGGTAGATTCTTCCCTCTAATCACAACTTCACTATTCGGGTAATGGTGTGAAATCTCAGATTCGCTTCCAATAGGAGTAGTAATAACTAAGTCTAACCATTCAGGTTCCATAGAAAATGAAGCAGCAAATTTCTTGGAAACTAATGAATGAGTTGTGCCAGTATCAAATAAGACGTAAGCAGTCTTAGAACAAATTTTCAATGTACCTTCCACGAGTCCACCTTCACTCGGTTCTGCCTTTTGTAGTGCCTGGAGAGGGCCTTGCTTCTTGACTTGGCGCTTTTCCTCTTTGTTGGTTTGCTCATTTAACAACGGACAATCTAGAATTCGGTGATCTAGGCTTCTACAGTGGAGACATGCTCCCAATCTTCTCCAACATTCCTCGACCCTATGGCCGGCCTTGTCGCAATGCTTACACACCTCTTTGGAAGGTGTGGTGGTAATGGAAAAGGGCTTACTACTCTTGTTGACCTTCTTCTTCTGGGAGGAATCTCCCCAATTTCTATATCTCTTCTTATTAAATGTGGGTTTGAAGGTTCCGGTGCTTGTAACATGCTCCTTCTTATCTTTCCCACGGATCCGATCGGACAGCTCCGTGGCATCTTCTAAGAACTGGGCTCGCCTTACCATCTCCGAATAGACTTGAATGTCCATCGGTGCTAGTTGAGTGGTGTATTGTGGACGAAGTCCATTAAGAAACCTTCGAGCCTTCATCTTCTCGATACACACTAGGTGCGGTGCATACCTTGATAGTCTGGAGAATTGGGTCTCATATTCGGCCACTGATAAAGTCCTTTGCTTAAGCGCGGCAAACTCCGCGGCTTTCTTCTCTTGGATACGATCCGAGAAATATTTGTTGTTGAAATAATCAATAAATTCACCCCACGTAACTTGCTCATGGGGTAAAGTAGCTTCCACTGACTCCCACCAGAATCGGGCATCACTCGGCAATTGGAATGTGGCTAATAACACATTTTCTTCATCCGAGCATTGCATTACACGGAATATCCTTTCTATCTCCTTTACCCAGTTTTCGGCATCGTCGGGGTCGGACGAGCCAATGAACTTTGGCGGGTTCATATTGCGGAAACTATGGTGGAGATCACCCGCTCCACGGTTCATTCCCCCTTGCACAACTTGTTGTAGTGCTTGGGTGAGGCCTTGAACGGTGCGTTGCATATCGCACCACTGAGCATGTTCGACAGCCATGGTCCTACAAGATTTAAATAACTATATTAATATATGATTAACCAAGGGTCTTGTATCCCTAAGTTAACTTAACCCATGGCTTTACCCAATCTCACAGGGTAAAAGGTATAAACCTATCCTTGGACTTGGTTCCCTAAGAATTTGAATATACTAGGCTATGATACCACAAAAACTATCATGCCCTGAGCGCGGAAGGAACCCAGTACGCGTGATGAGTTATATCGATCATGTCAATCAGAGCATAAGGTAATTCAACCATAAGACAGAGTGCGTAATATAGCAAGATAAATAACCAAATCCTTTATTCATTAAATTCGTAAGTTCAACTAACTTCATTACATAATCCTTCAAAGGAAAAGAGTACTAAATGACATTCTAGACTTCAATAAAAAGGAAAATTACAAAATGACTCAAGAAAATAGAAAAGACATGACTAGACAGTAGCTTCAATGATCGGACAACTCTGGTGTAGTGCCCCAGAATTTATATAAGTTATTTCTAGATTATTTTATAAATTATTTGTAATTTATAAGGGCCAAATAAATTTATAAAAGGATTATTGAGTTTATTAGCCATTATAAGGCCCAATTGTGTTAATCAATTAACCTAACCTACTAAACAAATCAAAAAGGTTTAAAGACCAGGCCTATTTAATTTGGCCCATATTTTAGAAGGTTATTAAGCCTATTCACGGATTTCAAAGGATAAACACCACTTAATATGATAATTAGATGGATAATGAATAAAAGTGTTTTATTAAAATTTAAATTCTGAATGCGTTGAATGTAACGGTCCATCGGGAGACCGCCACAGCCTTGTGACGCATATACCCTAGACTGTCACAGCCTGCAAGTTCCGTAAGTAAGTGAATGTATAAAAAGATTAGAACTTGGTGATCCTATCCATAAGAGACCTAATTAGAATGACATGTAAAATCACTAGGGACTCTTAGAAGTCAGGTTTTAGCAGAATAAGGATAGATACAATTATATAAATAATTATATAGGATAATTAGCAAAAGAGTTTGATTAATGTTGAACTCTGGGAACATCGAATGTAACGGTCTATCGTGAGACCGTCACATGCTTGTAACGCAGGGGTCTACAACCGTTACACCCTGTTAGTTCCGTGAAGGAAAGAACGAGTAGAAAGATCAGAACCTTGAGATCTTATCCACTAGGGATCGACTTGGGAGAGTTCATAACACTACTAAGGACTCTTAGGGATTAGATTCTGGTAGATTAAGGACTCTAGAATCGATCTAATCCTCAAACCCTAGCTAGAGCTATATAAATAGGACCTAGTTCTGAACTGCGCGACCCTTACTTTTACTCGCGTGGAATCAAGGTAAGGAGTCATAATATCATGTAAGTTCTTTAAAGGAATTTGTTTACAATACTTTAGACTAACTCCTCTCCAAATTTCACGTCTTTAGGTCGAGAGGTCGTGGAGTTAGAGCCCAAGGAAGTTGCTGAAAAGTCACAGGAAGAGGAGAGCTAGGGCACGTTTTTCAAACCCTAATTGGAAGTTTGAAGCCTAGTTAAGAGGTAGGTCATCTCATGAACGGCAAAAACAGCTTGATAGGAATAAAAGCCCTCCGGTTTGATTGAATTCCATGCATGATAAATCATGAATTTCATGTCTTAATAGTTCTATGCATTACATGCATCTCTTAGCCCAAATTGGAAAATTAAAAGATGTTACCTTGTCTATTCACTGATACCTATGCATGTTGTTGGCCTATACTTCGTTATCATGTCTAAGAATACATGGTATTTTGATTATAGACATGATGTGAGTTAATCTCTTGTATTTCAGACTGATTTCTGTTAGCAGATTCTCTAACGGATCACAGTAGGACCGTCACAGTGATGTAACGGCCTTACGACAGACCGTCACACACTCCGTTATGTTTTCGTTTCACGGTTGTCTCTAACGCACCAGGGCAGGAGCGTTACATACTGTAACGGCCCCTCAATAGACCGTCACAGACACTGTGACGCACCCTTGTTAGACCGTTAGACTCTGTGTTCTGTCAGCCCATGACAGAATAATAACCAGTTAAGTTTACCTATAATTAAGCCTAGTTAGCTAAGTTTTGACCTGTTATTATGATTTTAAGTTTTCTTACTAATTCATATTGAAATCTGCATGATCTAGGCATCTTGAACTATTTTAAGTTATGTAATTTTATGTGCCAAAACTTTATAGTTTTGTAATTAAAAACATGATTTTCCAATGTTGTATTGACGGAGTTTATCTTGCTTTCACGTTGTTACATATTCTTCCTCTATCTATAGAGTCATTTTCTTTAAGTACATGGCACATACTCCGGTATGTTGTCCATTAGTTCACTTTGTACTATAGGAACATTATTCTTGGACATGAGGACCTCTCTATTGGATATTCCTTCCAATGGATTAGGAAATCTTGTTTCAAGGCCTCCGTAATTCTCCGCGAGCCTGGGATTCTCACTAGGACGCCGAGTTGGTTGTACCCTTACAGCCCATTGATTAGAGTACACTATCGATGTTTTCTAGTTATCAGTAGTGTAACGGCTCTATATTGGACCGTCAGGCAATGTAACGGTCCAATATAAGACCGTCACATTCATCTGAGTTCGATTGCTTGATTCTGGTCTCAGACTACTGTAACAGCTTAATCATGGACCGTCACATAATGTAACGGCCCATTGCGTGACCGTCACCTTTCTCTGAGTCTATTTTTTTTGTTCTAGACTCGGATCATTGTAACGGCCCACTACTGGAGCGTTATATGATGTAACGGCCCAGTGAGTGACCGTCACATTGCTTAAGTATTTAACCCAAGGTTTGACCCAAGGGTTGATATTCCAAGGGTTCTAGATGGACTAATGATAGTCTAGAACTTATCATGTTGATCAAGGAACTTTATATAATGATTGGAAAGAGAAAAGAATGTATTGTTATGCTTTATTTCCATGAGCATGACATTGTTTAAGTCTTTTCTTGATCTCTCATACTCTAAATTGAAGCATTCATTCATTGATTATTGTTATCATGAGTTATTTAACTTATTACATTCTTGGCCATACTGTATTGTTACACTCATGGAAGTAGCTTGATTTATACGTGAAGATGCAATTCGGACGTTGATTGTGTCCAAGGGCTCTATGCTAGTCCCCACGGTTGATTGCCGGAAACATACTATTTTATAAACCATGGGGTATGATGTCACTGGCGTCGCATTACGCTGGGAGTACTTTCTTTATAAATAAGTGAAATTCATCAGCACTCGTGAAAATCTAGTGAATTGCTAGATGATTGACATTCTCGTGCGTAACCTTTATGGTTATGAAAGTGAAAGTGAATTCTCGATACATTCTTATTCATGAAAGGCCAAACACCATGTTCTTGTTACATTCATCCTTGTTCATTCTTGTTCACTCTATCTTACATGATTATCGTGTTACTTTGGTTTAATCGCATGATATTCGCATTCGCATGATTTTGCCTTGCTTCTTTAGAGCTAAAATGTTAATTACTTTAATAATGCCTTCATGTTGATGCGAAGATACCTACTAGGTAAATGTGCTCATTACCTATTTCCAATCTTTTTCAGGAAATGAAAGTGAGTCGGGTTCAGATTCGGAAGGTTCAAGTAGCGGATCCGAGAGTGAATAAAGATGAGCGAAGACTTGGGAAGTCTATATTGTTTAGATGGAGTCAATGTAATTTTCTTATTTTTTTGAGTCTAATAGAGTGAAAGATGGTGGAAAAAGTATTGTATTTTGAATATTTGATTGATAATGGAATGAATTTGGTTTTTTAGTAAATATTGTGTAATTGCATTCATTTTGTGTGATTGTCTTGCGCTCTGATCGTTCTTGCTTGCAAGAGGCTTACCATGCCGGCTGTTCGCGCTCCCCGAGTTAGTCTTCCACTGAAATAAAGGCTCGGGGTGTGACAACACTCTTCACTCATGTCCATCCCCATCCGAATGATCTTCGTCATCGGAATTACCTGAAAATAGGAGAAAAACTAGGGTGAGCGAACGCTCAGTAGGGATTATATCTCAAGAACAAGCTTGCTTTATGTAAATAACATGTTACATGAAATGCAAGTATAGCTATGCATGAACGCATGATCATGTCGCGAAGGAATTGCAAGATAATAATGACAGGAACTAGCAAGTACAAGATATCCTATAAATTATCAAGAGATATCAAGCATGTAATCATCAAGTCGGAAATTGGCTATTTTATTTCAAGCAAGTATATACCCATTCTGGGCCACACAAGTCACGTCATGTCAAGTCAAGTCAAGCACTATAGAGATTGTGGAATGTCATTGATCAAGCTAGTCATGCACTCCGGTGCAATGCCACACCGTGGTCAATATAGCTCCCATGGGCATAAGTACTTTCGGGCGCTCCTCCTAGGACTAGACCAGGCCCCATAATTGCCAAGCATTGAGTCATGTAGATATTTTAACATCCACTATAGTTTATCGCCAATAGAATCCCAAAGGAATAAGCCATTGTAGGATAATAAGGTAGATTTTATGGACTAGGAAGTTCAAGGACAGAACTTGAATAAGGATGACTAGGCGATAAACCACATGAAAACCATGAGAATCTGAGAATCTGGGATAATTGGTGGCCACTCAGGCTGCCATCAATTACAGAAATAGTGCCCACTGCAAGGTCACTAATTCTGTGAACAGTAATAGGCACGAAGAAAATGGCCTCCATATACACGGTCGCTCATTTCAATTGGCGTCCACTGTCTGGTCGCACATTCCAGACAGAGATAGAACTCTCACAGAACACTATAAACAACGCTCCATGATGGCTAGGGCATCATGTTTCTTTAGAGTGACATGACTAAAAGGCGTTCCCGGGTTTTTAGAGTACAACCAACTCGGATGTCTTGAGGGAATCCAAGGCTAGCGGAGATTTACGGAGGTCTCAATGAAGAAAGCACCAGTCCGAAGGAAGGAATATCCTACGGAGGGTCCAATCATCACCAAGAGTTGTGGTGTAAGCGTGAAATAGGGACTCTATCTTAGGATGTGAGATAAGAGTGCCAATACACCCGCGGTATGGGTCAAAACCCGATAAAAACTAAGAAGTAGGAAATAGCGGCCACTCAAGCGGGCGCTATATAAATGTGCTACTGTTCATAACGTCGCTAAATCAATATTTTTACAAAAATTTAATAATTTTCACAAGAATGGGCGACCTTCTAAGAAGGCGCCATAATGTCCAAGAAATGGTCGTTAATTCATATTTTTCTGTATTATTTTCCTTTTTAAATAAAGAATCGAGAATAAGCGACTGTGTACCGGGGCGCCAGATCAAGAATAGGCGGCTGTGCAAACAGTCGCTCATTCTTTTATGTATACAAATCATAAAGCATCGGGCATGTACTTATCTAGACATAAATCACTGTTCATTTCTTTTAATTTAGCATGAACAGTAGCATATTGACGTTTATAATGAATTTCAGGAAACTGATGACATGACCAAGTAGGGAAAAATATGAGGAATCCAAAAATATGCATATCATGCTTTTTAGATACATGGTTTCATAGTTATTTAATTATAAACATGGGTTGTTTATTAATTACACTAAAAGAAATAGCGGCAGGGGTATGGTCGCTCATTAATTTACGCCCCGAAGGCGAAAGAGCTCATTTTACAGCACAGCAGGGTCATTATCGGAGGCGGTTTCACAAACTTCTAGCATGAAACCTGGATGGGAGATTGCCCTCTGTCCTCTTTTCTCCCTGATGATATCAGGCACCAGCTAAAATCAAGTCAACTATCTATCAAAGAAGGCATCTCTAGTTTTCCTGCTGATTAGCATCGGCTCTTGACAGATTTCATCCCCAGCTCGGTTCTCCGTAAATTCTCAGAGGTGGCTTTCTTTAATACCCCTGACTTGCATATCTGGGCCCCGACCTCCACTGGTCTTTTCTCTGCCTCTTCTATTTACAAGATCGCTCATACTCCGAACTCCTCACCATTTGATTGGAAGCGACTCTGGTCTCCATACATCCCAACTAAATGGTCGATTCATGTGTGGAGAGTTCTGCACTCTTGTCTACCTACTGATGACAGGGTGGCATGCCTCGACATTCCCTTATGTTCAAAGTGTGTTTTCTTTGTAAACCCAAAGCAGGAATGCGCGGAACACCTCTTTCTTCATGGAGATTGGGCTATATTCATATGGAAATTCTTAGGACGCTTTGGTATTGTTCAACCAGGAGGCCTCAAGATCTGTGTCCAATGCATTTCCTATATTCTGATGGGCTGTAAAACCTCTTCTCTGCATGGTCTTTTTACACAGACTGCTATATACGCACTGCTATGGGAGCATTGGAGGGCGCGCAACCTGATCAGATATGAAGGCTAGGTATTCCTGAGATGTCCGGGGTGCTGTCAACTTAGATAAGCTAGGTATTCCTAGCATCTGCATGTAATTCTTTTCCTTCTATTAAATAAAGCTAGTGGTGGCCCCTTGCCACCCCCTATGCCTTTTGAAAAAAAAATTTCAAAATTTATGACCTTCTACGCGGTCGTTCATTAATAAGCGACCACTGCTATGGTCACTATTTTCATATGAACTCGCAAGTGATTAAAACTACGTAAAAATTATGAATAGAGTCATGGAAACGAGATATTAAGCAAGATATCATGGTTTATATGCCTGCAACACCTATTACTATGATCTTATGCTATAGTTCTTGAGAAAACCTACCTCTTGTGTGGATGGAGAAGCTAACGGGAAGCAGGAAGTGGAGGAAGATAATGATCTGAAGAAGCCTTCATGCTTCCTCGTGCACGGCAGCAGCAACAACAAGAGTTGTAGCAGCAAAGAGGATGAAGACGTCTACGCGAATCGGGAAGTAGAGGAAGTAGCCATGCTTCTTCTTCATGCACTCAGTCTCTAACAGGACGTCGACGCGTGAAAGGGGAAGAAGAAAGGAAGACGATGAAGCAGTCGAAGCTCCATGCACGACAGCAGGAGGACGTCGATGCATAGCACGAACAGCAGTAGTAGCAAAGGTGCTACCGCGTTCGATCAAGGGTCTTATTTATAGGGATAGAGTCCTTTGGTGGCTTTAGAATCCTAGTGGGAACTACGTTTCCCACGTAGAAATCCTAAAGGGTTTAAAATTTCCATGCAAATCTCCCTATTGCCATGTTCGCAGTCGCTATCCTGGTTGGGGTTCAAAACCCTAACTCCCATGCAAGCATCGAACGTGATAAAGGTTTTGGGATTTACTAAAAAGCTCCATTATATGTATGTATTTATATACATACCCTTAACTCTAATCATAAGGCCCCTTTGTATTAGCCGTAAGGCCCATTAGTCTTTTTAGGCTAAACCTTTATATGTGGGGCCCATAGATATATATGTAGGGTGGGCTTTTAGATGCCAATTGGTTATAAGTGAGAGGGTTCATCATCTCTATTTTAGTTTGGCCTTGAATTTAGTCTGTTTAATTTATTTAGGAAATTTTATTCCCTATAATTTTATCTGGGGTGCTACAGAAGCTGGGTCCAAGAGATGATCCAGAAAATCAAGAATGGCAAAAGGCTCCTCATCCCAGAAGAAGTCTCCTTATTCTAAAAAAACAAGGAGATCACAACAGAGTAGCTGGAAGAAATGCTTCGAGGTTGCACCTGCAACATGGTGGCAATCCCACCCCCTGACAACATTAATGCTCCTAGGCGAGGTGAGCCAGTGGCCTCCCGAACCAAATAAAGGGCTACTACCCCACTAGGGCTACAGCCAGCCCCGAAACACACCAGCCGCGGCTGAGGTCGTGGCCGAGGATGTGGTAGAGGTCGTGGAAGAATCCCCGAGCTACCTCTCCACCCGTCTACCTTCGACTCGAAGTGAATTATCCTCTTTCGAGGGGAGGAATCCGCCCCCATTCCGGAGGTAGAAATTCGGAAGGGCCCCGACATCTTTGATCCCTCCAGCACGGAGGAGATCTCCACCAACGCTCCAGCCCCTGCTCTAGTTCCAGTTGCTTCCGAAGATCGAGCAGGTCCATCCGGCAAGGATGACTCGGCTCGCCAGCCACTCCCAGAAGAGCCATCATTGGCGCCCCTATTCTAGGAGTCCACGGGTGATCAAAATCAGGCCGATCCTAGTGGCAAAGTCAAGGCGGTGCAACTCCCTGACGGGGAGCAGTGCGGCAGCCCACAGAAGGCTTAGCCCGATATACTACCCTCATTGGAGGAGGCTCGAGCTCGAGCTGATCGGAAAGTCCTCCACCAGATGAAGCGGTTTCCCGCCAGCATTGCAATTTGGGAAGCCATAGCTTGGAGTAAAGAGTTGAGGGAAGTCCTTATCCAGATACCCCAAGAACCAGAAGCCTATGAAGCACATGCAGCAGAAATGAGAGCCTCCACATATGAAGCCTTTGCTGCCAGTGTCACTTTCTCTGAGAAGGATATGCTATTATCTCCGCCATGTCACAACCGCCCTCTCTACATGAGGGGGAAAATCAATGGGCATGAGGTAAACCAGATCCTGGTGGACGCCGGTGCTGCTGTCAACATCATGCAGCTGAAAACCTTCAAGACTCTATATTTGACCCCATACCTCCGGAAGGTTCAAGCGGTCAAGATATCTGGCTTCAACCAAGACACCGAGGATGTCCTCGGTCGGGTGGATGTCGATCTGGTGCTCGATGATTTCACCTCCAAGGTGATGTTCTACATCATCGATGCCAACACATCCTATAAGGTGCTACTGGGCAGACCCTGGTTACATGAAAATTGGGTCATCCCGTCAACTCTCCATCAATGCATCAAGTATGCCAAGGATGGGGAACAACATACGGTCTTTGCAGACCTGTCGCCATTCACTCCAGTAGAATGCAACCTTGCCAATGTTGTTGTAGCACCCCGATGAAAATGATGGAGAAATTCAACTTTTTCCTAAACAAATAATTCTACATGAAGGCCTTATGAAAAGAAATATACCTTATGAGGGCCACTATATAAATATACCTACATTTAAGAGGCCCAACATCACTTAAAGGCCACCTTACAACCAATACATAGATGACGTATAGGGGTTTTCCCTCTTTCCATACCAAGGGAATGGGCGCCCCTTTACCAGGGCGCCATTTCCCCAATTAGAGGCCCCATGCATGGGCGCTAATACCCTTCCTGGGCCCCCAACCAACCCATTATTATTATGCTTAGACACCAGCACGTGAAGGGCTTTACCTTTTTCCCACATCACCAACTAAGCAACCAACCAACTATATATATATATATATATATATATATATCTTAAAGACCTCTTAAAGATCAACACGTGAAGGGCTAGGGCCTTTTCCAAAACACAAGAAATGGGCGCCCCTATCTAGGGCGCCAATTCCCACAGACACAAGGACCCCTCTTCTAGAAGGGTTTGAAGCACAAACAACATGTTTACGCTGGCAAGGGACCCTTCTCGCTGGCAAAGGACCCTTTTGTGGCCATATGTGTCAGTTCCTGATAATTTATTCTCTTCCATCGAAGGTGGGATGGCATTCTTGTCGTCCTGCTGCAGAAGAGAAGGTTATCCTACCGTTTTCCTGTCTCCACCTGAAGAAGAGAGATCTAAAGTTTCTCCTCATGTGCAGGAGACGTATCCTCGTCCTGCATGCTACATCCTGCTACTGGGAGCTTGGCTGCAGAGAACGTGGAGGGCTAGGATTCTTATTATATTCTACTATTATACCTCGTTAACCGCACCAACAGGTAGGTGTTCTCAAGATCTGGCCTAACTAGCAGCTAAATAGGGTAACATAGCATGCATGTGCAGAATTAGAACAACTTATCTTCCATGTTATATAGCATATTACACGGCTTTACTGAGATCAAATATACACTGGCTTTACGGCCAAATATATAGCATGTTACACGGGTTTTAAGTAGATCAACTATAGCCTGTTACACCGATTTTATACATAGTCTGTTACACTACTTTTACGGAATTCGAATATATCCTGTTACACTAGTTTTACGGTCTTAAAATATAGCATGCTTAGGTCTAATATATATCATGTTTTACTAAATATACAACATGTTTTACAAAATCCAAAACTTCAGCCATCAGGTAATGGGCGCCCATCACCTAGGCGCCATTTCCAGAATGGGCGCCCCAGGCATGGGCACCCATTAATTGAAGACCCTGCAACCCGTTGCCAATTCCTTTTCCAGTAATTAATAATCAAGGAATTTAGAAATTTATATCTATGGAACTAAACTATAAAATTCTTGCATGAGTATGTTTCTGTGATCCTAATATTTTTCTCTACCTATCCATATCCTTATTTCTTGATTCTGAGAACTTTAGAATTCATGAATAGTGACTTGTGTCTCAAAGTGTACCTGCTCGATGCATAGATGTCCCAGAATAAAGGGTGCCCCTGACCAGGGTGCCATTTCATTAAATAATGACCTTCTACATGTCGCCATTTAAATGGTGACACTGTAGAGGGGAGCCAAATCTTTAGGGCTGATAGACAGAGAAAAAAAATGATGAAAACCCTAAATGGGCGCCCTTGGACCAAGCGCCCATTTCCTAAATAATGGCACCCATGAGGGCGCCATTTAAATGATGGCAGCCCTCAGGGCGCCATTTTACCCGATTGATGCTTCTACCATCTCAGCCTCTGTACGTCCCAGGAATGGGCGCCCTCTGTGTAGGGCGCCAATTACAGAAATAATAGCAGAACCCAGGGCGCCAATTACCAAATTAAAGGCAACCCCTTGGGCACCAATTAAATGGTGGCACCCCTCTGGGCGCCATTTCCCTGAGCCTGATTTTTGGATTTTTCCGAACCTGCCTGGTTTACATAATGGGCACCCCTGGACACAGGCGCCAATTCTTAATATAATGGCAGCCCTAAGGGTGCCAATTCAGCAATCTGTGGCAGCCTTGCAGGCGCCAATTTCACCCAGATTCCTAACTTGTCTCGTGTTTTGTGCCGTGTTAATCATAGCTCATCCTTATATGATAATATATCCTTGAAATCCATTCATGAAATCTACCTTATATCCGTACAATGGTTAAACCTTGGAATTCTATATTGGCTATAGCTAGTGTGAATGTCAAAAGTATTGCATGAAATGCTGTGCATATAGGGCCCGATCTGGTCTTGGGAGGAGCGCCCGAAAGTACTTATGCCCATGGGAGTTGAATGATCACGGTGTCTAAGCATTGCACAAAAGTACTTACTTGAATTGAGACATTACATTCACTCTCTCGTGACACTACTTGCTTACTTGACCTGACTTGCGTGGCCCGAAAAAGGGTGATTACTTGACTTGCATGGCCCAAAAAAGGGCGATTACTTGACTTACGTGACCCGAAAAAGGGCAAAGTACTTGCTTGATTGAAATAACCAATTCTAGTTACACGTACTTGATATTACATGTGCTTGATATTACTTGCTTGAGCATGATCCTTACTTGCTTGAACTCGTTCCTCGCTTTCTTGGAAAATTGTGTAAACACTTGAAATCCTACAATACACTTTCTATAAGTTCTTGATATCTTGCTTGTCGACACTTGATAGTATTTGAAAACATGTGATATTCTTCTATCCAGTTCATGATTTTCTCGCTTGTCTAGCATGCATAAGATATACTCGCATTACACGTAACATGTAATTTACTTAAAGATTGCTCGAACTTGAGATGTAATTGAGCGATTCGCTCATCCAGATCATTCTAACATTTTCAGGTAACTCGGATAGCGATAACCATACGAACGGGAATGAAACCGAGTGAAGAGTGCTAGAGTCACAGATCGCCTACTATTAGCTAGCCGCGTCTTTGCTTATCTAGAGTCATTTATCTTGTATTTCCAATTATGTCAGCGAATCAATTAAAACTTGTTAAGGCTTGTAGCCTAGTATTTGAGTTTAAATAATGAATGTCATGGGCTAGAATTATCACCATTTGGTTGTTTGATAATTTGTTGAGTATATCCAAGTGATTTTGATGATAACAAAACCCCGGACATGTGCTATATCACGTGCCATGTATTAGTGCTTAAGTACGAGCTTCGTACGCAATCAAGGTCCAATTCCTTCTTGAATTTTGCTTTAATATTCATACATTTCCAAACGCGTAAAAAGTGTTCGAATGGACTTGAAATGAATAACAACATATGTTCAATCCAAGCCTTCATCATATAGATATGATTCACTAGGCTGACAACTCATTTTTGCAGGTTTTCAACAGTCCGGTCGACTAACGGATAAGGTCCGGTCGACCAGTTTTTCCACCAATCAAGAATGAGCAGAGTTGTTACAGTCCGGTTGACCGAAATTTCCAGGGATGAAACTTCAACAGGTTTTTACAGTCCGGTCGACCGACTGCCTACCTCCGGTCGACTGCTGACTTCGAGGCAGCAATTGTTGACCTTGTTCTTCTCCAACGTGAGAAGACTTTTTCCTTGAATTGTTTAATCCCAAAGCCACCAGACATGCCATGATATGTGGATCTGGTTCCTGGCTTGTCCCTTGACCATCCAAGATGTATAAAAACATCTCATTGGGGTCAAAAACCCTAATCACTCAAGCAAGCTAAGGAGGCTATCAAGGGGAGAAAGAGGAGTGCTACTATAGCTTCATGAACAGTGATACGTGGAAGAGTTCTTCATTCAAGAGTAAGGTTCTCAAGACTATCTGCAGGCCATTCAAGTACATATCAAGCTGGGGAGCTGGCTTCATCCAAGATCACCTTCATCCACTAAGGGGGAGCTTGAATCTAGCTTTTATTTCCTACTTTCTCCCTATATTCTTGTTGGGATTTAATCTTGTGTTCTTGTAATATCAAACACCTGTGTCTGTGTGGATCAACGCAGATCCGTGTGTGTGTGTGTGTGTGTAATTTCTTCGTTCCCTCACATCTCTCTGTGATTCGGTGCCTGTGCACCTTCGTGGGAGTTCCGAACTCCTCACGTGTGTGTGTGTGTGTGTGTGTGTTTTTAATCTTGTAATCTCTTACAAGATAGTGTGGGAATCCTCACAGATCGTGAGAGGTGGACGTAGGTTGCTGTTGTAACATCCGAACCACCTAAAAATCGCTGTCTATTGTGTGGTTTGTTCCTTTTCTTCTATCCCCATTCTGTGCAGCACATGCGTAGATTATTTTGGTTGGATTGTTTGAGTTAGATCTAGTGTAATTTATCATTCTCATATTAGATCTTGGGTATATTAAAAGGTGGGTTCGGATCGGCATGGCAAACCTTGTTAGGAAGATAACATCTTGCGTGAGTAGAATCTCTGGATTCCCACCTCCGCCATCGTACCTAAGATCGGTTGAGTGCGATAGATTCTATTGGATCTAAGAGTTTTAATATAGATCTAAAATTCATTACGGTTATTATTCACACTTGTTTGAATTGGGCAAGATTTTGTTAAAAGTTTATAAACACCCAATTCACCCCCCTCTTGGGTGTCATTGATCGCGGGACTTCAATTGGTATCAGAGATAAAGCTCTAATTTTCACAGATCTAACGATCTAGAGAAAGATCCAGATCAATGGCCAACAAGGGGACGATGCCTGAGGGTCATTCCATTAATCATCCTCTATTCTTTGATGGTTCGAACTACTCCTACTGGAAAAATAGAATGCATATTTTTCTAAGGGCTCAGGAGTACGAGGTCTGGACGGTTGTGGACAAGGGTCCTTATAAACTCTCTGAAGATGAGGATAAATGGTCAATTGAGGAAATTAAAAAATCCAAAGTTAATTTTAATGCTATGAACATCATGCAATGTGCTATACATCCTAACGAGTTTTCTCGTGTATCCATGTGCAGCTCAGCCAAGGAGATGTGGGACAAGTTGCAGCTCATATATGAGGGAACCTCCGAGGTCAAGGAGACCAAGGCAAACTTTCTTGTCAGAGATTATGAGCTGTTCAAAATGAAGCCTGAAGAAACCATCTCAGAAATGTTCGTGAGATTAACGGAGATCACAATGGTCTCAAAAGCCTCGGGAAGGAGTACACAAACTCTAATGTTGTGAGGAAAGTTCTGAGATCACTTCTGTCGGCGTGGCACACAAAAGCCACAGTAACTGAGGATTCGAAAAATTTATCCACACTTTCTTTGTACGAGCTCATAGGGTCACTCATGACCTGTGAGATAAACATGAAGAGAACAGCCGAGGAAGATATGAAGAAGAAGAAAGTGATTGGATTGAAAGCTCACCAATCTGATGATGACTTTCAAGAAGAAGAATCCAGCGAGGGAAGCAATAAAGAAGGAGACTTCGCCATGATAACTCGCCAAGTAAAGAGATTCTTGAGAAAGAAGAGGAATTTCCAAGGCAACTTCAGAAAGGGGCAAAGGAAGCCCATTCAAACCAAGGGCGAGCCGAGCAAGCCCAATACTGTCATTTGTTACGAATGCAAGAAGCCCGGACACATGAGAGGAGAGTGCCCATATCTGAAGAGGAAATTCAAGAAGGACAAGTTCAAGAAGCCCAAAGTCATGGTCACCACATGGAGCCACGAAGAGGATGAACTGTCCGATGAGGATCTGCAAGAGCTCGTGGAAAGTCTATGCCTCATGGCACATGAAGATGAATCAACAGAGGTAAATTCTGACCCTGATTTTATTTCAAATGAATAATGGAAGTCGGAATATGAAAAACTGTATGCGAAATACAGAAAAATCAGATCTGAAAATAAAAATCTAAAAAAGAAAATTGATGAATTAACATATGAGGATACATCTGTTAAATTTGAGAAATTGGAACAGGAATGGTTTGAGTTATCGAAAGAAAAAGAAAGCTTGTTGCAAATAATTGCAGCAAATGAGAAAAGCCAGGAGGAATTGATGAGTAAGCTGTCTGAAATGGAGAAAGCTTTTGAAAAATTGAAAAATGAAAAAGCAGTTTTGTAATCCTTAATCTCAGAACTTGAAAATAAAAATGTGAGTTTGAATAAGGAGGTGACTGACTTGCAGTTCACCCTCTCTAGGTTTGTTAAGGGAAAATAAAACCTAGACAACATGTTGGGAGTTAAGGTTAACTTCCGGAAAGAAGGATTGGGGTACATTCCCCAAAAAAAAAATCCTTTGAGAATAAGATCACTACATCCTATGTTCATGAAAAAGAAAAAGATTGTGCTTCATGTTCGCACTCCAAGCCAACCCATGTCCAAACCAAACCACGATAATTTCAAAGAAAGTTTACACATGTCAATTGCTTTCACTGTGGTGGACTTGGTCATATTATTGCCAATTGCTGGTTCAAACAAAACTCACCAAGAAATCATGCATTTCGGACCAAGAAAAGATATGCATAGAATTGGCCTAACTCCTACGGACCCAAACTAGTTTGGATACCAAAAATAATTGGATGAGAATTTTATTTCTTGCAGATATGCCTTGAAGCCAGGGGAAGCAAATGGTACTTGGATAGCGACTATTCAAGGCATATGACAGGGGACAGGAAGGCATTCTCTATGCTGCAAGATAAAGATGGAGGCTTAGTTACCTTTGGTAGAAAGGACAAAGGTAAAATAATTGGAATTAGTAACATAGGTAAGAATTCTGAAACCTTGATTGAAAATGTCCTTTTAGTGAAAGACTTAAATCACAACCTGTTGAGCATAAGCCAATTGTGTGACAAGGGTTTTAAAATTATTTTTGATGAAACCCAGTGTCTTGTCATAACTAAAATCTCCAATGAAATTAGATTCATCGGCAAGAGAAATAACAATGTCTATACTATTGATCTAGATGATGTTTCTGGTGATGATGTGTGCTTGGTAGCAAACAATCATGATAATGCATGGCTATGGCACCGAAGACTAGGTCATGCTAATTTTGGAGTAATCTCCAAGTTATCTAAACATGATTTGGTGAATAGTTTGCCAAAATTAAAATTTGAAAGTGATAAAATATGTGAGGCTTGCACAAAAAGTAAGCAAACACGCATATCTTTCAAAAATAAGAACATTATTTCTACCTCCCGGCCTCTAGAATTGCTGCATCTTGATCTATTTGGCCCTACTAGGACATCTAGCCTAGGACGTAAATCTTTTGGATTTGTTATTGTTGATGACTACTCCAGATTTATATGGGTATTATTTTTAGCCAATAAAAGTGATGTCTTGAAGGAGTTTGAAATATTTTGCAGGAAAATCCAAAATGATAGAGGCTACCTTATCACCACCATCCAAAGTGATCACGGTGATGAATTTGAGAATCATGAATTTAGCAGTTTCTAAGAGGAGCAGGGATACATGCACAACTTCTCATCACCAAGGACGTCTCAACAAAATGGAGTGGTGGAGAAGAAAAAACAGAACCCTGATTGACATGGCACGGACCATGTTAAGTGAAAATTCTCTACCAAAATATTTTTGGGCTGAGGCGGTAAGTACAGCGTGTTACATCATCAACAGGGCGATGGTAAGGCCCATTTTGAAGAAAACTCCTTATGAGCTCTACAAGGGTAAGAAACCAAACATTTTTCATCTTAAACCCTTTGGATGTCCATGTTTCATCCTGAACAATGGTAAGTCTAACCTAGGTAAGTTTGATGAGAAAAGTGACAATGGAATTTTCATAGGTTACGCACTTAACTCTAGAGCTTATCGATTGTTTAATAAAAGGACTTTGGTTGTTGAAGAAAGTCCTCATGTTATTTTTGATGAATCTGAATTGAAGCTAACCAATCAATCTATTCCAATTGTGGATGCAGATGAAAATTTCAAACGTCCAAATAATGCTAAGGCCAAGGACGAACCAACTAAAGGGATCTCCAGCAAAAGTGAAAAGGATGAAGATCCTTCAATTGAAACATTTCAAGAGCAACAAGTGCAGCATCCCGACATGCCCAGTTCTTCTACATTCTTGAAAGATCACCCAACTGAAAACATCATAGGTAATCCTCAAGATGGGGTAAGAACTAGATCGTCACTAAGGCAAGTGGAAGAAGAATATTTGATGGCCTTAATCTCTCAAGAAGAGCCTAAGGATATTCATGAAGCTCTTCAAAATGAATCTTGGATTCAGGCTATGCATGAAGAGCTACACCAGTTCAAAAGGAACGAGGTGTGGACTCTTGTGCCGCGTCCTAAGAATCAACCCGTAATAGGAACCCGTTTGATTTTTCGGAACAAACTAAATGATACGGGACTTATTTTTCGGAACAAGGCCCAGCTTGTAGCCAAGGGGTATAGCCAGGAGATGGGAATTGATTTTGATGAGTCTTTTGCACTAGTTGCTAGATTAGAAGCAGTCCGGATTCTTTTATCCTATGCTTCCTCATCTAACTTCAAATTATTTCAAATGGATGTTAAATATGTGTTTTTAAATGGGTATATCAAAGAGGATGTCTTTGTAGAACAACCTCCAAGTTTTGAAGACCCCAAACATCCACGACATGTGTACAAGCTCCAGAAGGCTTTGTATGGGCTGAAGCAAGCACCAAGGGCATGGTATGAAAGGCACACATCATTTTTGATTGAAAATAGTTTCAAAAGAGGTAAGGTCGATCAAACACTTTTCACGAGGAAATCAGGTAAAGATATATTGGTAGTTCAAGTGTATGTTGATGATATAATTTTTAGAGCTACTAACAATGTTTTATGTGATGAATTTGTAGAAATAATGCAAGGAGAATTTGAGATGAGCTTAATGGGTGAACTAACCTTCTTTCTTGGATTGCAGGTTAAACAAACGTCCGAAGGCATTTTCATAAACCAAGCCAAGTATACCCTGGAGCTGTTAAAGAAATATGGGATGACAGAAGCAAAAACCATATCAACTCCGATGGCCACAACCACGAAGTTGGACAAGAATGAAAATGGTAAAACAGTAGTAGATTTAACACTATTTCGAGATATGATCGGATCACTACTGTATCTCACAGCATTCCGTCCTGACATTCAATACATTGTATGTCGATGTGCTCGTTTTCAGTCATGCCCAAAAGAATCCCATTTGTTGACTGTAAAATGGATTTTTCGGTATCTAATTGGCACACTAGACTTTAGCTTATGGTTTCCGATCGGCAACTCATTTGATTTGATTGCATATACCAATGCTGACTATGCTGTATGCATTGTTGATCGCAAAAGTACTAGTGGGTACTGCTAGTTTCTTGGTGGATGCCTAGTTTCATGGGCCTCCAAGAAATAACATTCAGTAGCTCTCTCAACGGCTGAGGCTGAATATGTAGCCGCCGGAAGTTGTGGAGCCCAAGTACTTTGGATCAAAAATCAATTGCTTGATTTGGATGTTGAAGTAAGTTCTGTGCCAATCTTGTGTGACAATAAAAGTGCTATTAACCTATCTAAAAATTCTGTTCAACACTCCAGAACGAAACACATTGACATTCACCATCATTTTCTGAGAGATCATGTAGGCAAGGGGGATTTTGAGTTAAAATTTTTTTATACACACAATCAACTGGCAGACATCTTCACAAAACCCCTAAACCAGGAACAATTCAATAAAATCAGGAGAGAACTTGGCATGTGCAAGGGTGAGGGCATACATACTTAGGTCTGCACTAAGATTAGTAATGCATTTACGTTGAATAAATAATTAGAAGCATGAAGGGTAGATTGTGTAAAATGCATGCATCATGCATAAGTTGTGTGTATTCTTCTATTTTTGTGCTTGATATTACCTTGTATGTGTGTTTGTACTTATATATATATATATATATATATATATGCCTTTTCTTGAAAATTTTGAAAATTTTCTAAGGCCCAATATTCCTTGACAAATAAATGTGGACTAGTAACCTGGGGATTCTTGGCAGTCACTGAGGGGGAGGTTCGGAAAAACTCTTAAGGTCGATTAATGTCAGAAGTCATCCCATTCCATTTTTTCCCAAAGAAACAAAACAAAGGAAAAACAAAACAAAGGAAAAACGAAAAAAAGGAAGGATGGGGAAGACAGGCTAGCAAGACAATGGAGCTCAAAATCATCTTCAAGGGAGGCATGGTGGTTATTCTTTAAACCTTTGGATCAGGGGCAAATCGGCCACATCGGTCGACCGGCGCCCCCGGTCCGGTCGACCATTTGCGACGAACCGGGCCGGCCGACCCTTGACCGAACCCCATTTTAAGGGGTTTTTCTCACCCCATTCACTCATTCTTTCACACCCACTCTCTCTCCCACATATCTTCCTAACCCTAGAACACCATTCCACCACTCTTCAAGCCCTAAAACCTTATCCTTTGTCCATCCGCACATCATCCGGTGGATTCATCACAGATTCAGGATGACATCTCCGTGGTTGTTCGTGCGCTCGTGCAGCTCATTCTCAATTTCTAGAGTGTGGAGAAGGTCGTATCTAGCCTCCAGAGTGTCCTTTGGTCCGTCCTTCTCCCACGGTTGAGATCATTCCCTTCAAGGGTTTCCTAGACTAAGATGCCACCTAGAAGGAGTTCTCGGCGTCCTCCTTAAGGGGAATCCAGCGCTCGGAGACGTGAGGCTCCAGTTCCTCCACCACGGCAGGCTCCGGCACCGCCTCGCGCACCTCGGTTGCCTCCGAGGCCAATTATCGACCCACGTCTTGTCGACTTTAATGAGGTTAATGAAATTCTCCCCGACATTTGTGCAGTTTTTGAGATTCAACCGGGTTGGACCAATTTTGTCACTAGATATCCCAGATATTATCCATATCTAGTGCAACAGTTTTATGGCAACTTGGTTGACAGAAATGAAGAGTTGTATACGGTGGTTCAGGGTGTTGAGATTCACATAACTCCAGAAATGTTTGAACGTGCTTTAGGAGTTTCTGCAAGGGGTGCCGATATGACATTTGGACATGGTGAAGTTGAGGCCACCTTCATTACCATGACAAGTTGTGATTTCATGCGTGGTGTGAGTGATTTAATTCAATTAAATGCAAATTATTTTCCACCATTGTAGCGAGTTCTCCACCGCATGTTTACCTCTCTAATATATCCCAAAGGTGGCAGTAGAAATGAAGTGACCGAGGTTCACATATTTCTCTTTTATCATGTCATGAATGGAAATTTAGTCAACATGGGTTGGCTTATGACAGACTTGATAGGGCTATGCTGAACCCAATTGCAGAGGTCTCTTCCTTATGCGTCATAGTTGACTGTCGTATTCATTTATGTTGGGATCCATTTAGGTGCTAAAATGTTCATTCACGTCAGGCAATATGATATCTACAATGCCCACAAGATCTTCATAGATATGGGACACTATTGGGGTCCGGATGGTGAGCTCCATCGTAATATACCCACTTATGGGGATGAATTAGCAAGTGAAGAAGAGCAGGAAGAACAGCAAGATCAAGGGGAAGCACCTGCACTGGTTCAGGCCGAGGACCAGCCTCCTCCACCCTCACCTCCTCACATGGATCCCGCGGTGCCTCCACCACCATAGTTTTACCAGGGGGAGTCCTCAGCTTAAGGTGCTGGATATCCTCCTTGGGGGGATTATGTGAGCTTTGATAGGCGCATCTCGGGCATGAAAACCCGCCTTGACTCAGCTCTTGGGAGGCTTGATACTTTCATGGACACTATGGATGGCCGTATGAACACTTTCTCTCACACCATGGATACCCTTGCTGCCCACGTAGCCTCTCTTGCTACTGACTATGCGGATACCACCAGTGCTTACCGGACCACCACTCGTTCCCTTCTTCACATTGAGCACCTTCTGCGTGACATTGAGACCTGTATCCCTCCACCTCCACCTCCACCTGCTGATGAGGATGGCTCCAATGATGAGGATGGCTCCGACACTGAAGATGATGGCTCTGACGATGACGATGACAAGGGGACTCTGGATCACCCTGCTCCGTAGCTGTCCTTGTGTCTCTTCGTGTCACTTTTGTCCACCTCTCTTGTATCCCACTCCCTCTTTTGATTATGCCAAAGGGGGAGAAGTAGCTAGTCAGGTTTATATATATATATATATATATGTTATGCATGATGTATGCTTGCATAAGTGTCTTGTAGCCCATTTTGTAGCATTTGCATTTCATTTGTGCGTCATTGCATTTTGGGTTGTGTCATGAGTGTCTTGTAGATGTTTTGCATTCTCTCGAGCATCATTGTTCCTTGTACTGAACCAATGAACCGATATGATCAAAAGAATGCACTTGGTGTTTGGCATTACATGATTGGCTCTTATTTCTCATTTCCTTCTTTTTGGCAAATAAAGTGTTGAATGGTTTGCGTTAGCTGGCTTAATGTGATGAAAATAAATGGATTGAAATTGCCTTCAAACATTGATTTCAAACATTGATTTCAAACTTCCAAAATTGCTTCAAGGCACGCCAACATAATTCAATGCCCTAGAGTTTTGTCATCATCAAAACGGGGGAGATTGTTGAGTATATCCAAGTGATTTTGATGATAACAAAATCCCGGACATGTGCTCTATCACATGCCATGTATTAGTGCTTAAGTACGAACTTCGTACGCAATCAAGGTCCAATTCCTTCTTGAATTTTGCCTTAATATTCATACATTTCCAAACGCGTAAAAAGTGTTCGAATGGACTTGAAATGAATAACAACATATGTTCAATCCAAGCCTTCATCATATGGATATGATTCACTGGGCTGACAACTCATTTTTGCAGGTTTTCAACAGTCCGGTCGACCAACGGATAAGGGCCGATCGACCAGTTTTTCCAGCAATCAAGAATGAACAGAGTTGTTACAGTTCGGTCGACCTAAGGTTACAGACTGGTCGACCGAAATTTCCAGGGATGAAACTTCAACAGGTTTTTATAGTCCGGTCGACCGCTGACGTCGAGGCAGCAATTGTTGACCTTAATTTTTTCCAACGTGGGAAGGCTTTATCCTTGGATTGATTAATCCCAAAGCCACCAGACATGCCATGATTTGTGGATATGGTTCCTGGCTTGTCCCTTGACCATCCAAGATGTATAAAAACATCTCACTGGGGTCAAAAACCCTAATCACTCAAGCAAGCTAAGGAGGCTATCAAGGGGAGAAAGAGGAGTGCTATTGTAGCTTCATGAACAGTGATACGTGGAAGAGTTCTTCATTCAAGAGCAAGGTTCTCAAGACTATCTGCAGGCCATTCAAGTACAGATCAAGCTGAGGAGCTGGCTTCATCCAAGATCACCTTCATCCACTAAGGGGGAGCTTGAATCTAGCTTTTATTTCCTACTTTCTCCCTCTATTCTTGTTGGGCTTTAATCTTATGTTCTTGTAATATCAAACACTTGTGTGTGTGTAGATCTACGTAGATCCGTGTGTGTGTGTGTGTGTGTAATTTCTTCAGTTCCTCACATCTCTCTGTGATTCGGTGCATGTGCACCTTCGTGGGAGTTCCGAACTCCTCGCGTGTGTGTGTGTGTTTTTAATCTTGTAATCTCTTACAAGATAGTGTGGGAATCCTCACAGATCGTGAGGGGTGGACGTAGGTTGCTGTTGTTGCATCCGAACCACCTAAAAATCGCTATCTATTGTATAGTTTGTTCCTTTTCTTCTATCCCCATTCTGTGCAGCACACGCGTAGATTATTTTGGTTGCATTGTTTGAGTTAGATCTAGTGTAATTTATCGTTCTCATATTAGATCTTGGGTATATTAAAAGGTGGGTTCGGATCGGCAAGGCAAACCTGGTTAGGAAGATAACATCTTGCGTGAGTAGAATCTCCGGATTCCCACCTCCGCCATCGTACCTAAGATCGGTTGAGTGCGATAGATTCTATTAGATCTGAGAGTTTTAATATAGATCTGAAATTCATTACGGTTATTATTCACACTTGTTTGAATTGGGTAATATTTTATTAAAAGTTTGTGAACACCCAATTCACCCCCCTCTTGGGTGTCATTGATCGCGGGACTTCACAATTGTCATCTTGGACTATTGGTATCATTTTAGAAATTTAATCTTAGTAATTATTTAATTTTTTACGCACTCTATCTTTTGTCAAAAAATATATATTGCTCTGATTGATTGGTTCTATATAAGCTGGCTGCGACCCCGGGTATCTTCCGCGCTCGGGGCGTGACAGTCTTTGTGATATCAGAGCCTAAAATTTTAAATTCCTAGGAAAAACCCAAGTCCAAGGATAGGTTACTCCTTACACCCGGTGAGATGGATAGAGCCATGGGTTAAGTTCTATAATGACACCTTACCTTGTAATTAAACTTGATATTTATTATGTTTAAATATCCTTGTAGGATTATGGCCGCTGAAAGAGCACAATGGCGCGAGATGCAGCGCACCGTGCAAGGCCTTACGCAGGCGCTACAGCAAGTGGCGCAGGGCGGAGCCAACCGTGGAGCCGGTGATCTCCACAGGGGTTTTCGTAACATGAACCCACCATGGTTCATGGGTTTGGCTGACCCGAGGATGTAGAGAATTGGCTAAAAGAAATTGAAAGAATTTTCCGTATAATGTAATGCACGAACGAGGAAAAGGTTCTACTAGCCACTTTCCAACTGGAGTGGGATGCTCATTGTTGGTGGGAATCTGTAGAAGCAACATTTCCCAGTGACCATGTCACATTGGATGAGTTTGTTGAACATTACAACGGCAAGTACTTCTCTGACCGCATTCAGGAGAAGAAGGCCGCGGAATTTGCTGCACTGAAACATCAAGCTCTTAAGGTGGCCGAGTATGAGGCTCAGTTCACAAGACTGTCCAGGTATGCACCCCACTTGGTGTGTACTGAAAAGATGAAGGCAAGAAGGCTCCTCAATGGACTACGGCCCCATTACATTACACAACTTGCGCCGATGTACATCCAAGTCTATTCAGAAATGGTTTGGCATGCCCAGTTGTTAGAAGATGCCACCGAATTTTCTGATAAGATTAAAGGAAGGGACAAGAAGGAACCTGTCACAAGCCCGAGAAATTTCAAACCACCATTTAACAAGAAGAGGTTCTACAACGGAAGAGGATCCTCCAAAGAAAAGAAATTTCAGAAGAATGACAAGCCATTCTCCACCACCACACCTTCTAAGGAGGTTTGCAAGTATTGTGACAAGGCTGGTCATAAGACCGAGGAATGCTGGAATAAATTGGGAGCGTGTCTCTGATGTGGAAGTCGCGAACATCGAATTCCTGATTGCCCACTGATGAGCGAACAAACTACTAAAGATGAAAAGTGTCTGGCAAAGAGAGAAGGTTGTCTGCAAGCTCTCCAAGAGACGGAACCAACAGAAGGTGGAATCATGGAAGGTACACTAAATGTTTGTTCTAAGACCGCTCAAGTTTTATTTGATACCGGAGCAACTCATTCATTTGTTTCCAAGAAATTTGTTGCTTCAATTTCTAAGAAACATCAACTGTTAGATTTGGTCATATCTACACCTCTTGGGAATGAGTCCAATATCACACATCACTACCCAAACTGTAAGGTTATGGTTAAAGGAAAGAATCTACCTGCCAACCTGATATGCCTAGATATGAAGGGGTATGATGTCATACTAGGTGCCGACTGGTTATCCACACACCAGGCTACTGTGGATTGCCGAAATGGTAAGATCACTTTTGTGGATTACCCCGAGTTGGTTTACATTAGCCCTCGGAATAGATCACCTCTTATCTCAGCTCTCCGAGCTAGTAAACTCATAAGTAAAGGATGTATGGCTTTCATAGCATTTGTGACTGCGTGGAAGTCGATGAGTCTAAACTTGAAGACATCCGTGTAGTTTGGGATTTTCCCGACATTTTTTCGGAAGAATTGCCCGGCCTACCCCCAGAAAGGGAAGTGTCATTTACAATCGACCTTGTCCCTAGCACTGGTCCTGTTTCTAAGGCACCTTATATAATGTCCCCCGCTGAGCTGAAGGAGCCATCAGAACAGCTTATGGAATTATTGAACAAGGGTTTCAATAATCAAGAATAATGATGGGACCGAAGAGAAGATCAAACCAGAGACGAAGCTCTCAGGAATTCCTGCAAGGCCAGAATTACAGAAGAGTCGTCACTGAAGTTATCACCCAGCTGAGGCCCTTCCCGGTCAAGCTGATATCCGGTATTGTCGTCGCTCAGATGGCAGTACTGATGAAGAATTGCAGTCTATTGACCGATGAAAATCCCCAGAAATATTCTGATAAGACTATGCTAACCCATCAACTAAGGGACCTTCACCTGTCCTGACGAATTCGAAGGACTGGCAAATGAAAAGACAGATTAGGCGTCCTGGGAGCCTAGTGATGAGGAAGATTAAAACATTAAGAAAGGGCCTTAAATGGGCCATGGCGCCAAGGGCTCTTCACCACGGCCCAAAACAGTGGCGCCGAGAAGCCTTTGCGCTAGGAAGCCTTCGCAAGGGGCGCGCCGGGAACCTGCTATATGCGCGCCGGGGTGACCCTGCCGAGAAGGGGGGAGCACTATGCCTATAAAACCACCCCTTTTCTCTCGAGCACATGAGGGGGAGAGATAGACACAAAAAAAAAGAGACTGAGAGAACAACAACGATAGAAGAGAAGCGTCAACAGAAGAAGAAGCAGAGAAGAAGCCAAGAGATCAGAGAAGAAGGTGGGCAGCTGGGGAGGGAGAGGAGTCAATACTCCACCCTCCCCCAAAGTTTCTCCGTTGTTTTCTCTGCTGTATTTTTCTCTCCCCAATGTTTATGTTCTTACCTGACGATCAGTTCGTCCCGATGAAACTATGTGTCTCCTGTTGGGTTTCCTTCATTTCTTCCTTTTGGTTTGATGGAGACCATCTGATGTAACTTGTGTGACGATTGAATGAATAAAAGGGGTGAAAGAGCACTGCATGCATAGTGTTCGCTGTTATTCTTTCTCTATATTACTCTGTGTATGTTTCCCTACCCCCGGGTTCTGGCCTTGGCTGCTCCAGAAGGGTTCTCGTGAGGTTCAGATCATTTTAGTGGATCTTGGACTCTCTCGTCCCCTAGAAATAGAGGCACTGATACCTTACTCCGTCATCTGTATCCCCCTCTGTACGTGTTGTTCCGCAGGATGCTTGATGACTCTGATATTCCGGGTTTCCGTATCTTTTGCATATCAGGGGGTCTGTTCTTTGAGAAAAGATGAGGATGGAGCACCGGCCCTCATCCAATGGGTTATTGGGTTTCATCTCCTTATCCTTTCTTCTCTTAATGACATGCCCCCCTGCAGAGATTTTAGCCCTCTCTCGAGCCTTCAGGTTGCTCAGGGATCAGAGACATCAATCTCTTGATCACCTGGATAGCAGGCAATAAAAATCATATGTATATATCCCGAGGGTTTCAATAGTTGATGACCCAGATTTCTCAATGGATCTTACCTCCAAGCATTTCCCGGGCTCTACCTTGATAAAACCCTGATCCAACCTTCTTACACCCTGAATCCAGTCCAGAATCCATGCTGAAGAACCCCCAAAACCGCCATAGCAGAGCCAAGAACAAAACCCCTAAAACCCCAAAGCAGGGCCTTGTAGACACGCCAAAATTGACGTTTTGTTGATCAAATCTCATGTTATTATATAAATGCTCCAAGTGGACTTCAATATTCCTATAACATGAAGTTTTTCTATTTTTGTGAGTTTTTCTGCATTTTTCCTGTATTTTTGTGAGTCACGACTTGATTAAGGGCGTTAATTTCAAAAATAACGACCTGTTGTAGGGCGTTTTCAAAGAAAGGACGACCTTACATGAGGGCGTCAATTCATGGTGTTATCCCTTAATTTCTGGAATTATCTATTTTCAAAATAAAAGGCATTTTGTGAGTAACGCCTTTCCTCAGGGCGTGATTTTAATTAACGCCGTTATCTCAGGCGTGTTATCTCAGTTTTCAAACAAGGCAAGGTTTCATTTCCAAAATTAAATCCAGGAAGAAACGCCCTTTCCTAGGTCGTGTTTCAAGAAACGTCTTTGTGAAGGTCGTCAATTCATAAAGGACGCCCTGTATTAAGGCGTGTTTCACTCTAGAGTCCTTCCTTTTTCCATCTTTCCCTCACAGTTCCCTGCTGTCTTTGGACTCTTGCTCGATCTTAATCCTTCCTTGGATGCCTCATTACCCGTTCTTATCAATTCCCTTGTTTGATCACATCCGATGGACACTATAAAGGAAAATCTGGCTTGATCGTGTAAGAGGTTAACAACAACAACAACTCATAGGGTTGAAGATCTTTTTTTAAGTATTCAAGCGCGCAGAGCTTCTTCCTTGGAGCATTGATTTTCTTCATCCCTCTGCTTCCATCCAGCGTCTCATCTAGTTCCCTTTACTCTCGTGAGGGAGAGCAGGGCGATACATATATATATAGTTTGTTTGTTGTTCGTCATATTCTTGTCATCATCACTATCTCCTGTCGTCATTTCTTTTACTGCATCTAGCATATTAGCTCCTTCCCTAGTTCTCTGCTAGGGGTTTTAAAAAGAAAACAAAAAGAAGGTGCGCATGTTGATGTCTTTTCATCATTTTTATGTTGGTTCTTGACTGATACTACGGCACTTTGGCTGATCCCCTTTCTTTTGCTTGTCTTTCATTGTCTTTCTTACAAGGTAATCAATCAAGAAAACCCACTTCGTCGGCCGGCCGATTGGAGTTGGAGGAGGAGATCCACATTCATCCCGCATCCCATCTTTCACCAGGTACATGCGATCTTATTCTTTTTTTATTGAGGTAAACCCTCTTGCGATCACACACTCCCCTTGTGCACCTCGTGCATTGTTTCATCTCCACCGTTATTTAATGTTTCCCTTTTCCCTTCCTTTTTAACCTCACCCCAAAAGTGTGGATTTTAAAGGAATCTACAAATTGGCGATCACGGTGGGACCACCACTGTTTTCTTTGTTGATTACCATCTCCATTGGCACCCTCGTGTGCCCTTTCCCCTTTGACACCCTCGTGTGTCCTTTCCCATTGACACCCTCGTGTGTCCTTTCCCCTTAGGCACCCTCGGTACCCTTTCCTTTGTGCCCCTCGGGCACCTTCCATTGTGCACCCTGCACACTCCCCGGATCAGTCAATTGTTGCTTATTAACGCCTTCGACGAGGGCGTCTTGATTTAACGCCCCTCACAGGGACGTGTTTTTATTAATTAACGCCCCCTTCAAGGGCGTGTCTTTATTGCATCTGCTTGCCTGATCTTCACTATTTTCTCGTCTGATATTTAGCGCCCCTTACAGGGACGTGTTTCATAGATTAACGCCCATCTCCAGGGCGTATGTTTCTATAACTGCGTTGTGTTGCATGCTGATTATACTGTCTGTGGAATAACGCCCCTCTTCAAGGCGTTTCATTTCTTATCAACGGCTGTCATTAAGGCGTTTCTCTTTATCATAACTGCTGTTCGCTGCATACTTATCATATTGCCTGTGAATTAACGCCCCTCTCAGAGGCGTTTCATTTATTATCAGCGCCTTCCATCAGGGCGTGTCTCTGAGTTTTGACGCCCTCCGTTGCAGGCGTCCTTTATTTATAACGCCTCATCCTAGGGCGTTTTGTTCCCTACGGTCTGTGAGCCCCTCACAGAATTTACGACAGCCACGCTGCCGTGTTTTCATTTAGTCACGACCTGCCACAGGGCGTGTCTTTCCTCTTGCTGTGAACACGACCTTTCCAAGGGCGTGTCTTTACTGTTCTTTTTTACAGATTGGCTATTATTCATTGCTTAGCATTTGTCTTGACATTATATTACTGCTTGGATCATCTTGGTTTGCTGGCTTGGTTGAGAGACCTCCTCTCTCTATCCTAGGATCCACACACCCTTCTTGGAATCGGGACGACCCTCCATTGAGCATTCCGTCTCTTTGGACTGGAAATCCCTTTTCCAAGACCTCCATAAGTCCCCGCACCCGTGGATTCCCTCACGGACGCCGGGCTGGTTGTACCCTCGAAGTACCTGGAGTTTAGAGAACCTATACGTTGTTAAAAGAGAGAAGAACTTAGTTGACCCGGAGGTTACATTCGGATCAAACTAGGTCTCATTTGGCAAAAAGAGTGAACCTTCACAAATAATCCACCCTAAATTCGAACATCAAACATTAAAATCTTGCGTTTCTTGCCAACCTTGTTTGCATAAACATAGTTGAGTGATTTGATTGCCTTGTTTGGATTGTGTATTTTGTGACGGTTCCTTCATTGAACATCCTCTTTCTTAAGAATGAAGCTCCGTTTAGGTAAAACCATCAACATGTCAGGCCACGGGTACTCTTATGATGATGAGAATGAGAACATATTTGGTCAATATGAGGACCCTCCCCAGGATTCTTTTTATTATGAGGGGAACTACCTTCCTCCTCACCCCCATTACTCACAAGTCCATGTGGTCGATACCACTGTCCATGAGGCGGACCCTTCGTCTCAAGTTCCATCTTCCAACACTTCGGGGAACCCTTCCCCATCATTAATGTCTCAGATTTGATCCAAGCTCTCTCCCAGTTGGACGACTCCCAACGGCAAGCCGTTCAGGCCGCCTTAAAGGGGAAATCCGTCCTTTCTTCTTCTTCTAATCCCCCTCCGGCCGTGAGTGGCCATCAAATCATTAATGACCAGGCGGTCTTGCATCCTCCCTCCTCTCGTCCACAAACGCCTACTGCGGCCATGCCGGCCCAGCAGGCGAGCTATTCAGCAGTCAGGCATCAATCCTCCCAACCTCCTCGGGTTCTACGAACGCCTATACCACATTCTTTTATTCAAAACCAGGCCCCAGTCGAGCCCGATACCAACACTCTTTTGCTTCAGAAGCTAGCCAGCATGGAGGAGCAGCTCAAGAAGGTTACGGCAACTAAGAATGCTCCGGAAATTTCTCTTCCTACGTTGCCAGTGTTCCATTTACCACCTTCTGAAATGCCGAATTTCCGGCGAAATAATGGGACCGGTAACCCATTCATTCATTTAAAGGACTTCCGATATGAGACTTCTTTCTGGCAAGACAATAAGGCCTCTCTGGCCTATTTATTCAGAAGATCTCTTGAGGGACCCGCCCTCGAATGGTTTTATTCTCTGGAGCCAGCTGATGCCGGTGATTTCGATGTTATCCAAAGAAAATTCTTGCAAAAGTACATAGACCGGGTGGGACCTTCCCTTTCTGTTACAGATCTGGTCGCTGAGAAAATGAAGCCCGATGAAGACTTCATTATATTTGCTGACAGGTGGCGGTCTATGGCCGAAAAATTGAAGGACACATTGTCGGAACAAGAGCAAGTAAAAATGGTCATTTCTAATGCAACTCCTCAATTCCGGCACATTTTGGCCATGAATCGGCTGACAACGATGGAAGAGCTCTATGAAAGAGCTCGTTATATACAAACACAAATGAAGGATTCGCCCATCATGGGCATGTTTGAGCCGAAGTCTCGGCTGTTTAAAAAGAATACAAATGTCAACAGTGGGCCCACGACTGAGGGCACTGTCACAAACGAGCAGGTTGGCGTAGTTGGCCACCCCCACCACCAGTCAAACCCACGACCTCCGCCACCTCCACAGCAAAACCCCCATTTTACCTCCGCTCCACAGCGCCACTTCACACCCCAACCTTCTTTTGCTCCATCACCGAGCCAAGCGCCTCGCAACGACCCTCCAGCACCACCTCAATACCATCAGGTCCCCCCACCTTCCAACTATGGCCAACAACAACGGAGACCACCGCTTGGCCCCAAGAGGGCCCATTATCCGCCACTCCCAGAGAGTCTCCCTGACATTTTTAATGCTTTGATGGCCGCCAACCTGCTCGTCCTACCAAAAGAAAGAACGGTGTGGCCCGACAATGTTGACACATCCCGTTACTGTGCATTTCACCGCGCCCCTGGTCACAACCTTGATCGTTGTTTCCATTTCAGATATCATATTTATGATTTGAATGACCAGGGTGGCATTAATTGGGATGAAATGAGACAAGTCATCGCCACCATGAAAGAGAGAAGGCCGCATCGGCAACAGCAAAATCAGCATCAACAGCAGCCAGCTCCGCAGCAAGCTCAGCCACAGCAAGCTCCAGCACCCCAGCAAGATATGGGGATTGTCCGTAATCCATTGCCGGAGCACGCTCCTAATCAACACGTGAACCCTGTCACATCTCTCTACGAGGTGGAGAGAGGGCAGGGATGGCACGAAGAAAACGCCTCTGTCGGGGCATTTCACCATGATCCAAACCAAAATCAAACTCCGCGCCTTTTGCGCGTTCCTCCTTCTCCTTCTAATCTCCTATCAGGATGTTCTCTTTTACGCCCCGTCAACCCACCTACCACCACCAATTCCGCGACCTTGCCGGCTCGCTCTCTTCTTAACCGCTTACCACCACAGCAACATGCCATTCCACCTTCCACCACCAATCCTACATCCACAACCTCCAGGCCACTCCTACTCCGCTCACCGACAGCACCCGCTACCCCCTCTACCACTCCTACACCGGCAAGAGTTCCTCCACCACCAGCACAACCACCTTTTGTGCCACGATCTCTCCTTATTCCACCACCTGCCAATACCCCTCGCATTCGGATATCCCTTTCTTCTTTCACGCCTCCTGCGAGGGCACCTTCTTCAAATACTCCTCCCATGCCTCCCGCGGGGGCATCTCTATTAAACACCACTACTACGCCTCCTACAGGGGCGCCCCTTTCATTGAATTCCCCTTTGGTATCCCCTAGCAGGATCTCTGCTACCGACATTCCTTCCTCCTCTTCCAACCCTCCTCCTAATATTGCCCCGACAGAGGCGCGTCAAGGCGTAGCGCCGCTCCGTAGTGGACGGATGTTCCACCGTGTTTTCCCACAGAGAGAGCTAGAGCCCGCACAGGGGACGCAAGAGCAGGAACAGGAACAAGATTCAGTGCCGGGAACTCAGTATGATCTGTTAAAGCACCTGGATCGCACTCCAGCCAGAATCTCCATTCTTGAATTAATCAAGAGGTCCACCACTCATCAGCTGGCCTTGAAGGAATACCTGCAGAAGGTTATGGTCAATGAGGACCTCCCGGTTGAACAGATAATTACAGTCTTAACCCCTACCAGCAGTCAGCCGGCAATCACATTCCATGAACATGAGTTAGCACCTCTACCAGCAAGAAAGTATGCCCTGTGTATCACGGTTGATATCAACAAAGTAGCCGTTAAGCAGTGTTTGGTAGACACCGGTGCATCTATCAATGTGTTGCCTCCGAGCACTCTGAAGCTATGCGGTATCCCTGAGAGCCAGATACGGCCATCCACCATTACTGTCACAGCATATGACAATACAAAGAAACCCCCTCTGGGTATGATTACTCTCAAAGTCAGTTTGGGTCCAGCCACCATTACGGCAGATTTCCATATTCTGGATATGGACCCGACCTTTAATGGTATCCTGGGTCGCCCTTATATTCAGCAGCTTGACGCAGTGCCCTCTACAAACCATCAGTGCCTTAAGTTTCCGCACAAGGGCCGCATTATCAAGGTGACCAGCGTGCCGATCTTACCAGAGGAGGACATACATGTAGCTTCATCAGTTCCTTCCATGTGGCCAGCCAACAAGCCGTTATTATCTGTGTTGGACATTCACTGTCCACGACCGATGCTATCTGAGACTGTTACCACCGTTGCCATGACACCCCTGCCTTCTAAGGGGAAGAAGAAAAAGAAGAATATGATGAATACCCCCGGCTGGAACATTCTGATAAGGATGGGATATCAAGATGGCAAGGGCCTGGGTGCCAAACTCCAGGGCAAGATTAGGCCCATTAAGCCTCAAAAAGTGATTGCACGAGGCGGCTTAGGCTACAAAGCACCGGACAAGAATGAAGGAGAGCCGTGGGCTGTTATGACGTCCACCTTCAAGCCAGATCGCCAGCCACTCACCTGGACTTTAAAGACACATTTTGTCACCGGTGGCGTTCAGAACAATGAACGGACTACCGTCGTTACTTCATTACTTGATTGTCAGGATGTGCACGCCAGACAGTTTGCGCGGCACATTGCCCCACTGGCCACTTACAAAACCTTGGAGACTTTAAGGCCAGATAAAAGAATAAAAATGGGTGACCCGGAATGTGACTGGTACAGGTGGTTTGACATGAATGATATCACTTTCTCTTTAAGTCGCCTGTTCATGCCGACAGATCCGGAATGGCCGCCATTGATTCAAGAACTGATTGAAATGCCTGCCGCAATCACAGATAAAAGGCAGATGTTAAGTGACTACACAGATACGGGAGAGCCAGATGTCCCCTTTGAAGAAGGATTCTCCGTGGATAGGCTGTGGACCGGCCTTTTCTCCCTCACTTCTGTGCATCCGTCTGTGTTGGTTTCTCTCTATTCCCGTGGGTTTGGTCACGTGCCGCGACCACCACCGATTACCATCAACTTATCTCCCAATTCAATTCAGATTTCCTTCCCTATTGCTCCTTCACTCCTCGAGCGATTTTCCAAAATCTCCATCTCGCCCCCGTATGGGCCATCTTTGATTGAATCTTTCTCCAAACTTGCAATCTCCACTCCTCCCACTATTCCCCCTTCACATTGCTTTTTACTTGAGAAAGAAAATAAAAACAAAGGAAAACATGAAAACGAAAAAAAAAACGCCAAATCTCCAACATTCCAATCCTCCATTTCTATCGAGGAGACCTCATACTTTTCTCCCGAGCGCGTCCCAACCCAGGGGCCGCTCTTCCAAGATTCCTTGATAAAACTTTTCTCCCCCTCTGGTGAGGGGCCCTCCCCTGTATCACCTCCTGTATCCACTTTATCACCTCCTTCTTTCCCTTATAATCAAGCTAGTTGCTCTTCCTCCCTTTCTTCCTCTTCTTCTAATAAAAATCATGGGGTAAATTCACACAAAAAGGCCAAGGGTAAGCAGATTCCTCGCAGATTTTTGTTGGAATTGGCCATTAGATGCCAAGCTTGTTTAGCTCTCCCTGAGTTTGTGGAAGATCTAATTATCCTGCCAGAATTAGAAATTGAGGATTTTGTTGCTTCTTATGAGGGTTTGGGCGTTTATGAAATCATGAATGATGAAGACCCTATTGAAGAAGGGGATGAAAGTTATGAAGAATATGAGGACGAGGCTGATGCTTTTGCTAGTGGTATGAGAAGATTCGACGAACCATCAGCCTCAGTAGAAGAACCTACCAAAGAAATCAATTTGGGTACCGAGGAAGACCCTAGGATTGTCCTCATAAGCAAAAATTTGCCGCCCTCCGAAGAGAAGGCGCTCATCTTAGTTCTTCAAGAATACAAGGACACGTTCGCATGGAGCTATGAAGATATGCCTGGATTAGACCCTGCGCTCGTTGAACACCGTCTTACACTTAAGCCAGGATCTGTCCCGGTAAAACAACGGTTGAGGCGTTTCCACCCTAGCATGGCTTTGAAAATGAAAGAAGAGGTCGATAAACTCCATAAGGCTAGATTCGTTAGAGTCGTCCTCTATCCCAATTGGGTGGCTAACATTGTCCCGGTTATGAAGAAAGATGGAAAAGTTCGAATTTGCATAGATTTTCGGGACCTCAACCGGGCGTGTCCTAAGGATGACTTCCCCCTCCCTCATATTGATGTGCTGATTGATAACACGGCAGGATTTGAGACTCTTTCTTTCATGGACGGCTTTTCAGGCTACAATCAGATTCGTCTGGCTGAAGAAGACCAAGAGAAAACTCCATTCACTACACCATGGGGCACATATTGTTATGTGGTCATGCCCTTTGGACTTAAGAATGCTGGAGCCACTTATCAAAGGGCCATGATGGTAATTTTTCATGACATGATTCATATTTATATTGAGGTGTATGTGGATGACCTGGTTGTGAAATCAAGGACAAGGATTGAGCATCCTGGGGTTCTGGCTAAGGTTTTGCAGAGATCACGAGAATTTCAATTGAAAATGAACCCCAAGAAGTGCGTATTTGGCGTTTCTTCAGGGAAATTACTTGGATTTATCGTTAGCAAGAGGGGAATTGAAGTTGATCCCAACAAGGCAAAGGCCATTAGAGATATGCCTCCTCCCAAGAATCTGAAGGAAGTTCGAGGATTAATCGGGAGGTTGCAATTTATTCGCCGATTCGTCTCCCAGCATTCACAAAGATGTAGGCCGTTTTACGAGCTTACTAAGCCGGGAGTCAAGTTTAATTGGGATGATAAATGTCAGGCAGCCTTTGACGGATTGAAGGATTATTTGGTCAATCCTTCTGTCCTGAGGCCGCCAATTCCAGGCAAACCACTTATTCTTTATGTTTCAGTCCTGGATGACTCCGTAGGTGCTGTCTTAGCTCAAGTGGATGAGGAAGGTAAAGAGAGGGCAGCATACTACTTATCTAAACTCCTTAATCCCTGTGAGCAGAGATACTCAGCCATGGAAAAGACTTGTGCAGCTTTGGTTTGGGTAGTTCAGAAGTTAAAACACTATTTCCTAGCTCACGAGGTTCACCTCATTGCTCGCATGAATCCAATCAAATTCCTCCTTGAAAAATCTGTCCTCACTGATCGATTAGCACGCTGGCAAAGCTTCCTTTCTCAATTTGACATCACTTACATTCAGCAAAAAGCTATCAAAGGTTATGCCATTGCCGAACATCTTGCTCACCACCCTCTCCCCCGCTTTGATCCTGTCAATTCAGAGTTCCCGGATGAAGAATTAATGTCCATTGATCACCCCCCAGATCCTATGTGGACATTACATTTTGATGGAGCTCTTAATTCTCAAGGAAGAGGGATCGGCATGGTTCTCTTAACACCCGAAGGAGTCACCATTCCATTTGCTGCTCGGCTCACTTTTCCCGTCACCAATAACATAGCCGAGTATGAAGCTCTTTTGGCCGGTCTTAAAACTGCTCATCAATATGGTGTCACCCATTTGCGAATCGTCGGTGACAGTCAGCTTATTCTACGCCAAGTGTTGGTCAAGTGCCGCACTATCAATCCTAAGCTCAAGCCCTACCAAGAACTCGCTTCAGCTTACGCCAAACTCTTCACTAAATTGATTTTCGTTCATGTCCCGCGTAGCCAGAACATTTTGGCCGACGCACTTGCTTCCTTAGCCTCCGCTTTAGTCTTCCCTCCTGAGCGTGATTTTCATGTCCCCCTGATTCATCAGCGTGATACTCCAGCCATTAGGGATCGTGCTTTTCTTGATATTAGGGATCAGGTGCTTGAGAAGGTTAGACGGAAAGAAGCTCTTGAAGGTAGAGAGGTCATGCTATTGGATTGGCAAGAAGAGTTGGCTGACGAAGAAAAACCTTGGTATTATGAGATTGCCAGATACTGTAATGATCAGTCTTATCCCGAAGAAGCCACTGCTGAAGAAAAGAAAGCAATTAGGAGAGTGGCTCAACGTTATACTTTGGTTGGAGGTGTGCTCTACAGAAGAGGGCTCACCGGTGTTTTATTGAGATGCCTCGACGATGATGAATCTTGGAAAGTTGTGGAAGAGGCGCATTCTGGTGTGTGTGGTGGTCATGTGAACAGCCAGATGCTAGCTAAGAAGATTCTTAGACTAGGGTTCTATTGGCCCACTCTTGAAGAAGATTGTTCTATCTATGTTCGAAGGTGTGTTAAGTGCCAACTGCACGCCGACAAAATTCATTCTCCTGCTTCTTCACTCCATCCTACGTCCTCCCCATGGCCTTTTTCCATGTGGGCTTTTGATATCATTGGACCTCTTGGTGATTCGAACCTCCTGACCAAGCAAAAATCATTCATTCTCACGGCAACGGAGTACTTCACCAAGTGGGCGGAAGCAGAAGCTTACGTGGAAATTAAAGCATCAACCGTCTGCAAATTTATCATGAAGAACATCATCACGAGGTTTGGCATCCCAAGCACCATCGTCACCGACAATGGACCTCAATTTATCTCCCAAGATCTCAAGGATCTCTGCAACAGGTATAACATTGCATTGCATCATTCTTCTCCCTATTATCCGCAGGGTAATGGCCAAGCAGAGGCCACTAATAAAACTTTAATCAAGATTGTTAAGAAGACGTGCGAGGCTAATAAATTCTCGGATTGGCCAGACAAGCTGGTTGAAGCTCTTTGGGCCTACCGCACTTCCATTCGAACCCCCACTGGGCAAACTCCTTTTGCCCTTACTTATGGAATGGAGGCCGTAGTCCCTTATGAGATTCTTATCCCCTCTTTGCGAGTACAATTGGATGAGGAGCTCTCTATCGATGAACGTCGTGATTCACTCCTTGCCCAATTGGAACTCCTAGATGAGAAGCGTCTGGTCGCCGCTGAGCATGCGCGCGTTTACCAAAACAGGCTCTCACGTTTTTATCAAAAGAAGGTAATTGAGAGAAAATTTAAGGTCGGTGAAATGGTAATCAAAAGAATTTTTGTAAAGCCGGGTGGCCCTCGTTCAAAGCTCCAACCAAATTGGGAAGGGCCGTTTGTCATAAAAGATGTTTATCCTGGCAATGCTTATAAACTGGTTAATGCTGAAGGAGAGGAATTAACTCACCCCTGGAATGGTTTGTATCTCAAGAAATATTACCCCTGAACAAAAATCCAAACAAAAATTGAAAACTTCACAAAAATCCAAAGAAAATAGAAATCTCCCAGATAATCCAAAAAAAATCTGAATATTTCCAAAATCCAAAACAAAAGAGTTTTCTTTCATGGTTCTCCCTTTTGGGCTGACATAACATGCAAAGGTCACCGGTCCGAAAGGTCAAAATCCAAAATCCATTTGTCAGTCTTGCTAATTTAAAATGGGAGTTGACCCCGCACACACTACACACTTTACTCTTGAGCTCAAGCAGTGCAAAATCTGATGGAAAGTCGAAATCAAACTAAAGGCGAAAGACGATATCCATTCTTTTCTTCTTCGGCCCACAAGGGAGGAAGGGAGGTCTTGAGGTAGACACGCCAAGCCTATCCGCCGCCCTAGTAGGAGGAAGTCAGGGCCCAAAAGGGAACAAATGCCACAAAAGCCCAAGTACAATTAGGTTGTTCATCAGTTCAAATCTATTCAATGCAAATCAATTCCGAAGTGAAAGTCAAATGGTGAAAAAGAAAAGCATGTCAAGAGGGCAAAGTCCCCGCAAGGAAAACCTTGGGCGTATGCATGCATTATGAAGAGGCAAAAAAGGTAACAAAGCGTCCCTACGCCAAAGACCGAACCCCAACAGGCATAAGGATAGGGGAGGTAGCTTTGCCTCAGGCATCTTTGAATCTTTTGTGAGCTTCCTCATAGCTTCTCTTTTATTTTTGGAAAAGTCATGAACCAGCAGAATGGTCGAGACAAACTGAAGAGAATGCACTGTACGAAATCTTGTGTATAAGTTTAACCATATTCACGCCAATTCCCCTTTTAATTATTCAAGAAAGGTTAATGGAACTTAGAAGATGACCAAGTAGGGCCCACCACCTTGATTTCTTTATCAGCCCAATTTGGGAGGAATAAAAATTAACGCCTTTGTTCAAGGCGCTTTTATGCTGATTCACGCCTAGATCATAGTCGTTTCTTTAAAAATAACGCCTCCTGGAAGGTCGTGTTTTCAACAAATTTCAATAATCTTTGCACGGTAACGCCGTCTTCAAGGGCGTCTTTCACGATAGTAACGGCCTAATCTAAGGCGTGTTTTTTTAGAAAAATCCTCAAAAATATATATATATATACTGAAAAGAACAAAAATAAATTCTTCATGTTGCATGAATCGCATTCTTGCCTGGACATCTTTTAATTATTGTTTGCATACGTGTGATTGCATGAGGCATCCCCGAGTTTTGATTATTTCATTTTGCCTTATTAAAGGCTTGGCCCCTTGACCCATTATTAAGGTCAAAATATTTACACCCTTTGCTCACCGGGCAAGGGGCCAAGTCGAACAGATGAATTAACCTGTTTGTTCAAGTGAAAACCGCAGCCGCAGATACAGGGTAAAGTAAAGCAAACACGAGGAACGTGAGAAGAAAAAAGTACACAAACACAAGTCCGCAACCACACAAGTGCTCAAGTAACAAAAGCTCAAATCTCATATATATATATGTATCATCATGTCTATCATGTACAGGTGTGAAGGTGGAGGAGTACAAGTACAGAACTCTCAACTCTCGCCTCCACCCTCCTCTACTCTCCTGCTCTCAACCTCCTCCTCACCATCCCGAACTGGCGCCGGTGGAGGAGGCATAGGCCCCCGTGAAGAGGCCGGAACCCGAACGTGTCCTCCTGCCTCGCTCCTCTCTCGGAGGGAAGAACCCGCCACAAAGGTGGAGCTGGTGAAGGAGTACCCCGCAGCCCGTGCTCGCTCACGGCCTCGCTGCAACCGCTCCTCGGACACTCGAAGCCGCTCCTGGGAAAGGATCAACTGGGTCCTCGAGTCCGCCAGCTCACGCTCTCGTGCCAACAACTGCTCCTGGAACCGGGCACGCTCCGCCTGGTGCTCCTCCCGCTCACGAGCCCGCTCCTCGCGCTCCCGAGCACGCTCCCTCCTCTCCAGCTCCAGGGCAACTCGCAGCTCGGCTACGTCCTGAGGAAGCTCACTGCGTTGCCGCAAGGCCCGCTGAAGCTCTACGATCCGCTGATCGCGGATTGACAACTCGGTACGTATCGCCTTCAGCTGAGCAGCCTACAAACAGGTAAACAAATCATCAGTTCCACAGTTCAATAATTCATGAAATGAAATAACAACATGTGACTAAAGGTAGGTCACGCACCTGTGAGCTCGTCGCTCGGAAGCCCTCATCTACGCAGATAAGAGTGGCTCGAAGCTCTTCAGTCTGTAAAAATGAATTTTTATCAGTGCACAATTTATATCTAATCATTATTTGAATGAGGTTTCAAGTTCAGAATTTACCCATGAAGCAAGGTCACGCTCCGCCACCTCGGCTCGCGCTATCGCACCAGCCAGCTGCTCCGTCAGTGCAGTCACCTCTGCACTAGGCCCCCTCGAGCTGGAGGCCTCCCCTGGATCTCTCCTCGCTACTCCCTGCTGGGCACGCTGCATTCATTAAGACCGTCAGTGGCTAATCATTAATTCAACACAACAAAAGAAGAAAATTCATTTGCATATAGGAATAATTTAAACACTCACCAGGGTCTCCAAGTCTGCCCGTGTGGCAGCTAGCTGGTCCTCCAGGATGTGGAGGTGGGCCTGTGCATCTATCGCCGCTATGTCCCTCGCATCCTGCATTCATTACATGTTAATCGCATAATAGTTACATAAGCATTTGCATTTAATTTAGAAATAAGTGCATTCATACATACCCCTAAGACCCTCATCTGAGGTCTGCCGGCGTGAACCTCCCAGTAGCGCCGGAGGTACTCGGAGCTGTCAGTCGCGTGGGAAACGACTGTGGTCCCACCTCGCTGCCAGTCGGCGTACTGCTCCTCGAATCGCACCCTCCAGTCGGTCGTCTTGGTGCGACCGCGGGTCTTCTTGCCAATCCCTCGAGGCTCTCCGACCTCGATCCACTCCTGGGGCAGGCCCAGGGTCCTCATCACCAGCCGAAGCTGTAACGGCTCAATCTCGCTCAAGCAGTGTAGCCACAGCTCACGCCCGAAGCGAGGTCGCCCCGATACGACCCAAGGCTGGCCCTCATCGGTCATCCCCTCATATGGTCTCCACTGCACCTGCATTCATGAACATGCATCATTATCATTTCATCATACTCAAATAAACAACAAAAAGAAATGCATATCATTCATTCATACATACCAACGAGGGAGGGAAGTCGCGGAACTCTCTCCGTAGAACCCACAACTCGTAGTCAAGTGGGGCGCCAAAGATAACAGGCACCCAGCGTCGCGCCAGGGGGAAGGATCCCTCAGCTCCTGGCCGTGGGTCAACGCGCCCCATCGGCATGTATAGGTGGCTCCACACCTGCATCCATGCATTGCAATTAGTACTATATTCACATGCATCATAACAAAGAAAAGATAAGAAATGAGAAATTGCATACCTGAAGAAGAGGTGAGAAGCCACTGACGGTCGTCTCACGGCCTGTCCCCGTGGACAGATCGGCCATCAAATGCGCCAGCAGGGCCGCTCCCCAGGCATATGTGCCAACCGTCTCCAGATCCTCAAGGATGCCTAAGAAGTGGCAGTTGATGACATCGGCTTTCGTCCCCAGCAATAATCTCCCGAGCAGCAGCAGCAGGAACCTCCTCAGGTCTCGGTCCGCTCTCTCATGGTCAGTCGGGTCCTGGCAGCATGCCACTCTCACCCCGTCGGTCAGTCGCTGTGCAAACTCACCTAAGGTCTCCCCCGACCTATGCCTGGCATCTCCTAGACCCATCACCGTAGTCAGGTCCGTACGGAAAATGGTCCTACACTCGCTAGGTCCCACGTAGACCATCTCAAGCCCTAGTAGCCTCTGGGACATCTCTGAATAGTCAGAATAGGTGAACCCACTCACGGCCTCACCATCTACCCGTAAACCTGTAATCCTGGCTACATCCTCTAAACTAGGAACCATATGCCCCCAGGGCATCAGAAAAGTCCGGCTAACCCTATCCCATCTCTCCCTCAAAACCTGGATCAGTGCTAGGTCAGGTCTAAAAGGCTCAATGGATAGAAAAGCCCCAAATCCCATGGCCTCTACCCTAACCCTCTGGAAGTCGGGGAGACCCTGGTATGCTGCCCAGACCATGACCCATGAGATACGGGTCCTCATCAACCCCTGCATGTATTAAAAGAGAATTATTTTTCTTAATTATTTGAGTATCCATGTGGAATTACATTTGATTTGGGTTAAATATTGAATTTTAGCATTTTTGGAATTCACGGCCACCCTCAGGTCGTTTCTTGATAAATTCACGCCCCTGTGGGGGGCGTTTTTCAGAATGAACTTTAATGTAACGCCCTTAATGAGGGCGTTTTTTATGTTAATCACGCCTCAGTCTTAGGCGTTCTTTGGTGGCTGTTTTGCTATTTCTGAAACATATTTCTAATCACGCCTCGGTGTTGGGCGTTTCTTGTTGAATTAACGCCCTGTGGTAGGGCGTTTTCCTAAAGGTGGTTAATTTTGAATCGTTAATGAATGAAGCGACGCCCTCTGGTTTGGGCGTCTCTTGTTGAATTAACGCCCTACTGGAGGGCGTGGGTTTCTCAATTTAACAGAAAAATCAAATAACTGACAGCATGCGAAATAATTCATGAAAATATTTTTTTGGAAATTGTTTAATGAGCATGGAATTCATGAAAAATCATAAGTTTTAAGAAACGACATGCTTCAGGGCGTTTTTCATGAAGGATAATTAATTTTCAGAAATTAAAAATAATTAACGCCCTGGATTAGGGCGTTTCGTTTAATAATAACGCCCCCGATGGGGGCGTGTTTTTTTGGGTTGCAGATTTCGTCCCCGATGGCCATGAAAAATCAAGAAAAATATAAATAAAATAAAATAAAATGGAATTGGGGAGGGGGAACCTACCTTCTTGTGTTTCTGGGGTTGTGGCCGTGGCAGTGGCCGTCTGGGCCGCCGGAGTTGCCCCCGGGGAGCGACCGCCGCCGTGCACGGCGGTCCTTCTTCTTCTCCTTCTTCTTCTCCTTCTTCTTCTCCACCTTCTGCATCTTCTGTTTCTTCTATTGCTTCGCCCGTTGCTCCGTCGGCCTCGTCGCCACCGGCTCTTCTTCAAAAGCCACGACGGCGAGCTCCTCCACGGAAATCTCTTCCTCTTGGGCGTGGGAGGCGTCGAGGTCAACCACATCTGGGGCGCTAACTCTTTGGCGTTTGGCCATGGCTAGGGGGAGTGAGATTGAGTGAGTTGGAGAGAGTGAGGGAAGAGAACGAGAGAGAGGCTTTGAGGGCTTCGGTTAGGGTTTGCAGAGAAAAGGGCGAAATAAGAATGGAAGGAGGAAGGAGAAGGAGGCCTGATGGCTTTTGGGTTTCGAAAGGAAGACACGCCCTTGAGAAAGGCGTTTATAATAGAATTCACGTCCATTCTCTGGGCGTTTTATGGAAATTGACGACGATGATTAAGGCGTTAATTTATTTTGCATGGGGAACGATAACCGTCGTCAGACGCATTGAATGGGCGTTGATTGATGTGAGGGAAGTCATCATTGCTGTTTGAAGTAACGCCTCTGGTAAAGGCGTGTTATTCTTGAAACGTGACTATGGAAAAGGTGTTATTTTTGATGAGTCAACGATTATATTCTTTTGGGTTTGAATCTGTTCACGCCTTTCTTGAGGTCGTTATTCAAAGTAACGCCCACTGTCGCAGGCGTCAATTGTTGACGAAGGGCCCATTGAAGCGCCTTGAAATAAGGCGTGTATTTGTTAATTCGCGACGCTCTTGGAGGCGTTATTCACAACAGAAATACAGTTTTTTGGATGATTTCGATCATAATCGCAGTGGAAGTTGGCTCAATCAGAAAATAATCTTTATTATTTTGAAAAGAGGAACTACAATGACTAATGAGCCACTTTGGGCCTTAATTTTCTCAATGAAGTTATATAATTTTTCCACTGTTCCTTGTCTTCATCCAAGTCTTCTACATGTTGATGAAGCTTGCTTAGCCTCCATAAAGCTTGAATGGTGATAACCTCCTCACCATCTTCATTATTGCCTAGATCCCTTGATTTGATTGGAGGAAGATGAGAGATGTCTTCTAAGTGTTGCCTTGGGAGCCCAAGCTGAGGAAGGCACCGGTGTGCATTATATAAAACGAAGTCCGAAGCACCGATAAGACAAAGGTCCGTCCCGATGGAGAAGCGTGCACGAAGTTCCTGCATTTTGAATACACCCGGGGCGCAAGTAAAAAGATTCTTTGGCATTACCTTTAAGTGCTCCCTCCAATCCCCTCTCTTCTTGATTTGAGGAATTCGGTTGGTCACTCTATTGCTTATACCTAATGAGCCGGTTATATATGAGAGTGGGCTCTTTGAGAAAATTCTTGAGGGTTGTTGGGCTTCGTGGCATGAGTCGAATTTGAAGTGTAGATCAACCCAACTTGAGAGTGCTAGCATGCACCCGTAAATGGGCCTTCCCATGGACGCCGCTGTGAGCCCGCTATAGAGATATGCTAGGATCGCCGGTCCAACTCTCTCTTCTTCCCATAAGCTCACCACTGCGCTCAATTGGGACTCCTCTAGAAAGTCCTCCGTGGATGGGAATAGGAGTGCTCCTGCCAAGCACACCACGAAGGCTTTGGTCACTCTTTCTATCTCCTCTTCCTCTTTAGCTTGATCCGCTCTCTTGTACACCCACGAGGCGAGCTTCAAGAGGTTAACTCCTTTAGTGACCTTGATTTGGTTCACTATATTTGGGCTAGGTATTAACGAGGTTAGCAACTCGTGGGAGGAGATGGGCCTTGGCATGATGGCCATCTTTTCTTCTTCTCCGTGTTTCATCTTTTTCAAGCCTAGGATCATCTCTACTTCCTCCAGCAAGATGGTGGCCTCAAAAGTGGAAAATAAGAAAGTATGGGTGGAAGGATGCCATGTCTCAATCAATGCTCCTATGGCAGCCCAATCTATGTGGATTTGATCATAATGCTTGGCATGGGTTATCAACCCCAAGAGATGCCATCTAGCTACATATACCCTCATGTCTGATGTGAATTTGGAGAGGATGAGGGGCAACCATTTGATTTGGACATATCTTCTAGCCCCTGGAAGATTTGGGTACTCCTGTGAGAGGAGGGGAAGAAAACAAAAAGAAGAGGTACATGAGCATATGACATGTTCAGTAACAAAGAAATAAGCATGTGAGCAGTTCGCCAGAACAGTACGCACAATAAAGAAAGTTGAAACTAACCTGATTCATGCATATCCTGTTGCTTATATGACCTTGGATATCGTTAATCCTGGGAGTTGAGAATTTTGGCCTTTTCAGTGCCCTGTCCATCGTCAGGGGAAGCTTGGACGGTGCAACCTGCAGAGCAGATGAAGAAGAAGAAGAACAAGAACAGAGAGTTTCGGCGGCTGCAGGGTTTTGGTTGATTATGTTGAAGGAGGGCCTCCTATTTATAAAGATTTAGAGAATTGTAAGGCTGTTGGAAGTTAGAAGTTTGATTGGGTTAAGGACTGTGATGTTAAGTTAGGAAACAGAAGTTCGTGCTGAATTAACGACGTTGGTTAGGGCATCGATTTTTAAATTGACGACCTGACTGACGACGTGTTATATTTAACGCCCTAGCATGGGGCATCTTTTTCTAAGCTTCCGTTACTGTTTACGCCTTTGAGTAGGGCGTGTTTTAAATGTTTAACGACCTATGGTCAGGCGCTTTCATGCTGTTAACGCCCTATTCTTAGGCGTGTTTTATTGGATTACGAATTTTGACCTCTTCATGCTTTGACGCTTTAATGAACCTAAGTGCTATTATTTTGATGAAATTGTCTATGATTAAGCACTTATGATCATGTCATGTTCTGAATTGATGGAAAAAGGCTAATAAGTTTCAAAGTGCAGAAGTTTGCAGGATTCGAGGCGTTTGGATCACTCATAGGAGCAACATCTTGCCACCTTGTATCTGTTTCTTGTAAGCATTGTTACTATATAATATCTACGCTATTATATTATGTCAAGGACCTTGTGGTTCTGATGAACCTGAAATTTGAGTTCCCCTTCATCAAAAACGATGACGATTTCAGGAGAATCTTGATCACACGGATAGTCCGTCGAGCTGTTAAAAGTTTGGGACGATGGTTCCACTTTCTAAGTTGATACGTGGACAAACGGGCTTCGGCTTAGTGTTAGCTCAGAAATATGGATTCTTGACCAGACCTAAACAGCTTGGCAATATTATCCTTGATTATTTTCTATTTTTTAATTTGTTTTAACCTTTTCTTTTAGCCCAGCATGCATCATGTAGGACTTTGAGTTTCATGCTGAAAATCTTCATATTATGGCAATAATGAAGTTCACTCGCTCTCGATTGAATTGACATGAGATATTCCACTTTAAATCAAGTACTTTGTTCTATTTGAAGCCATTCAGGCTGATTCCTTGAAAGTGTTCCTTTTGTTGGATCTTTATCCCAATTCTCTTTACCTTTCTGCAAAATTTACCTTGGTTGCAGCACGTCCACGTTGGCTGGTAATCGCTCTCCAATGGTCTTTCCCTGCCGTGCCCACGCGCACACCCTTTATTACTTAGTTTAACCTCCTTTTATCCAACAAATCGATTGTTTCCTTGGAACCACTCAGAGTTGTTTCATTTAGAATCTTGGAAAGATTTCAAATGCTTAGTGTCTGAGGCGTGTCACATCACACCTTGGCGTCTCCTTATCAGTTCGTTCCACTTCATTCCTTTCATTACACTTCGCTCCATTTCCGTCTCACTCCCTTGCAAAGCAGACGCCAAGGCGGGGCAGCTGTAGACACGCCAAAATTGACGTTTTGTTGATCAAATCTCATGTTATTATATAAATGCTCCAAGTGGACTTCAATATTCCTATAACATGAAGTTTTTCTATTTTTGTGAGTTTTTCTGCATTTTTCCTGTATTTTTGTGAGTCGCGACTTGATTAAGGGCGTTAATTTCAAAAATAACGACTTGTTGTAGGGCGTTTTCAAAGAAAGGACGACCTTACATGAGGGCGTCAATTCATGGTGTTATCCCTTAATTTCTGGAATTATCTATTTTCAAAATAAAAGGTATTTTGTGAGTAACGCCTTTCCTCAGGGCGTGATTTTAATTAACGCCGTTATCTCATGCGTGTTATCTCAGTTTTCAAACAAGGCAAGGTTTCATTTCCAAAATTAAATCCAGGAAGAAACGCCCTTTCCTAGGTCGTGTTTCAAGAAACGTCTTTGTGAAGGTCGTCAATTCATAAAGGACGCCCTGTATTAAGGCGTGTTTCACTCCAGAGTCCTTCCTTTTTCCATCTTTCCCTCACAGTTCCCTGCTGTCTTTGGACTCTTGCTCGATCTTAATCCTTCCTTGGATGCCTCATTACCCGTTCTTATCAATTCCCTTGTTTGATCACATCCGATGGACACTATAAAGGAAAATCTGGCTTGATCGTGTAAGAGGTTAACAACAACAACAACTCATAGGGTTGAAGATCTTTTTTTAAGTATTCAAGCGCGCAGAGCTTCTTCCTTGGAGCATTGATTTTCTTCATCCCTCTGCTTCCATCCAGCGTCTCATCTGGTTCCCTTTACTCTCGTGAGGGAGAGCAGGGCGATACATATATATATAGTTTGTTTGTTGTTCGTCATATTCTTGTCATCATCACTATCTCCTGTCGTCATTTCTTTTACTGCATCTAGCATATTAGCTCCTTCCCTAGTTCTCTGCTAGGGGTTTTAAAAAGAAAACAAAAAGAAGGTGCGCATGTTGATGTCTTTTCATCATTTTTATGTTGGTTCTTGACTGATACTACGGCACTTTGGCTGATCCCCTTTCTTTTGCTTGTCTTTCATTGTCTTTCTTACAAGGTAATCAATCAAGAAAACCCACTTCGTCGGCCGGCCGATTGGAGTTGGAGGAGGAGATCCACATTCATCCCGCATCCCATCTTTCACCAGGTACATGCGATCTTATTCTTTTTTTATTGAGGTAAACCCTCTGGCGATCACACACTCCCCTTGTGCACCTCGTGCATTGTTTCATCTCCACCGTTATTTAATGTTTCCCTTTTCCCTTCCTTTTTAACCTCACCCCAAAAGTGTGGATTTTAAAGGAATCTACAGGCCTTCCCGGTGCCCAGCCCTTCTCGGCCCAAGACCTTCCTGGCGCCATGAATAGCCCTCGACGCGCTGGTTAGCGCGCCAGGAACTTGGGCGTCGAGAACCTTGGCCTCCCCTTTCTAGCTCCCAATTCCTACGCCGAGAACCCTCCAATCCTTGGAGCCAGGCCGAGAACCCCTTGCTACCGGTCAAGAAATCATTCCTACACCCTTGTAATTCACCCAAGGCAACCCTACATCCTATTGAGAGATATTCATGGTCATCATACCCGTCTCAAGGATCAAATCAATGGGGAGCAACTTCCCCCTACATTATATCGTTTGGAGTGGACTTTGTTCACAGACCCTACTAACCAAAGGAGCTCTGCCACTGCATGGGCTTTGATGGCTATACAAGGGATATTAAGATAGTGCTGCAAGCACGCACACTGGCTAGGGGTCTAATACCCTTCTTTTCTGGCTTTCACCCCGGCACTCCGTGGGGGATTGTCTATCATTCCCTGGCAAATGCTAAATCCGAGGGAGGTGCTGCCTAAATTTCTCCAGGAGCTGGCACTAAAAGAGATGTGGAAACTAAACATAATATCATGAGGCTAATAAACGAAGTGATGAGATCTTTAGTTCCTCTATTCTTTGGAGCATGTGTTGTTTATTACATGAATCAGTCATTCCGATGATCGGGGTTTTCGGATGATTTCCACCCTCTGACTGCTATTCCTGGAGGAACAGCAAAGGTAGAGTCCCGATCCTCGCTTCCATGGGTCTTTGGGCTCTATCCTATCCCCCTGTCAGTGATGCTGGCATCACGAAGCCCTCCTTTCTCTTGTTCAGTCTCCTCTTCTCAAGCCACTAGGGTCGCTCCAGGGATCTGAGATGGCTATCTCTTGATTCCCTGGACGACTGGCGACAGGGAAAGAACATTTGTCCCAGAGGGCTGTAAACGGCTGATGATCGCGATCCCTCGATGGATTCTACCTCCCCCCTTTGATTCCTTGGCACTGCCCAGCAAATGCCCTGATCCAGCCTCCCATTTGTGTCCTAAACCCTACCTCAATCGAAGCCTAAATCCCAAAAAAAACTTAGAACACAGCACCATGGCATCTCCACGCCGAGAACCCTCCTTTTGCTAAAAAACCCCTACCTTCCCGGCACGGGACCTCCACGGCACGATGAATAGTTCCCGGCATGGCATCTCCACGCCGAGAACCCTCCTTTTTCTAACAAACCCCTACCTTCCCGGCACGGGACCTTCCCGGCATGATGAATAGTTCCCGGCATGGCATCTCCACGCCGAGAACCCTCCTTTTGCTAACAAACCCCTACCTTCCCGGCACGGGACCTTCCCGGCACGATGAATAGTTCCCGGCATGGCATCTCCACGCCGAGAACCCTCCTTTTGCCAACAAACCCCTACCTTCCCGACACGATGAATAGTTCCCGGCATGGCATTTGCGTGCCGAGAACCTGGCCGTGCCGAGAACCCCTCCCTTTTATATGAAAACTGTGCTGAGAAGGTTCCACCAGAGCCCTATGCTAGGAATTTCCATCTCCACCTTAGTCCAACTCTTGATCACTCCACTGTACCTGCCTGAGGGGTATCCAGAGGTCATCATGTATGCCTCAAGAGATAAACTAACGAGGAATGGCCTCCCCTACATTACTCGGTCCCGATCAAGATTTCTCTGTAACCCTATGAACCTAAGGAGCTCTGCCACTGCATGTGCTCCGATGGTTTCCAAGGGAATATCAACCGGTGCTATGAATGCAAACAGTGTTCCCGAGCCTAGTGCCCTTCTCTTTCGGCCTTCGTCCCGGCATCCCGTGGATGAGGGTCTATCTCTCCTTGGCATGATCCAAGGTGTGGGGATATGCTGTCGGATTTTCTCCGTACCTGATATACCCTCGCTTTATCCGGTCTATTTAAGGTCTTGCAGATAAATTAGCATGCTCTCATTTAGGCTTTTGCCGCCGGTCTCCTCTTACTTTGGAGTTTAATCAAGGGTTGTCCTTCTTAGTGAGGACGTAATTAACGTCATAACCTTTATGGTATGACGGACTTTTGGTCCAGACACGATCACTCACAATCGACTGATTAGAAGTCAGATCGAGCGCACAATGAAATCGTCACATATGTGACTGGCATGCCTAATAAATCTAAAATCCAAAACCAAAAATAATAAAAATAAAATAAATAAAAAATCCGCGTCCACAAGTCTGGCACGCCCGGTGGGACCTAGTCTCCCTTCATCTCTACGCCAAAATAGGAGGCCCGACGGCCCCTCTTAAATTCTAACTGTGCGCTAATCCTATTTACAGGAACTAAAATGACGAGTGGATTCGCCTCCCTCTACTTCGGCCAACAGGTCGTTGATGCTCATGTTCGCGAAGGCTACCTGGTGGTGCCCACGATGTTCGGGTCTATGCCCCCTGCTGTCGGGTTGCCCAACTGCTTGGGCCTCATCTTCACCGACCTACTGGAGGTCGCTGACAAAGAACAAGGCGCTGCTGCAAGTGCCCCAACAAAAGCTAATGAGATGAAGAACTTGACGAAGAAGGCGACCCCGGCTGTTGTCGCCTGCTTCGTCCACCATATCCAAAGGAGGGACACGGTCCCCGCTACTGCCCTAAAAGGGAGAAGAGGTAACCGGAGGAGCCGGTATGCTGCTGCTAGCCGTCGTCTTTCAAATTCTGGAAAGACGATGATGATCGGAAATGTCCAAGTGAACCTTAGTGGTCGCCCCAGAGATATCAGACCGGACAGGGTTGTCTCAACAGTCCGAACTAACAATACATTCCAAATACTGGCCACCAGGAGGGCCAACCGGACGAATGATGAAGGAAAGCCACTGGCGCCCAAGCCGACGAGATTTAAACAGGTCTGGAGACTGAAGAAAATTCAGAGCTGGGTACCAGCTCGAGAAGAATATGCTACCACTGCCCATCCCAGAACCAGGGGAAGAAAAGAGAAGAAGAAAGAAGAAGATGCTGCTATTACCCGCCCCAAGGCTGGGGGCAGGAGATGGGAAGAAAGAAAAGAAAATGCTACTATCATCCGCCCTAAAGCTGGGGGCAGAAGATGGGAAGAGGAAAGAGAAAACGTTGCTGTCATTCATCCCGGAACAGGGGGCAGAAGAAAAGAAAATGCTGTTGTGATTCACCCCAGGGCTGGGGGCAGAAGGAGAGAAGATGCCATTACCACTCGCCACGAAGGGGGGGACAATATATACTGCCAAAGGGAAGAACAAAGAAGAATGGAAAATCCAGCCTATGCTGCTCCAAAGAGACCAAGGGCCTGTGCCAGACAGGCCGATATCTTCAAATATTCCAAGTCAGAGTACTTAGCTACACAAATTTCAAGGCTGGCTTATCAGCCCAAGACTCAAGAGAGGCTGCTGCCCCGATCAGGCCTATAAAGGCACAACCAAGAAAAGATGAACCGGGTGGTTCAAGACTATTTCCACTGCTTAGGGAACTCCTCCCTAGGGCAGCGAAGAATATCTTGTGCCTTGGGCACCTTGCATGAAGAAGAAAAAGAGGCTCTGCAGGAAGCTATGTTCGGAGTCTCTTCTTCCGACTCCAATGATTGTGAAGAAGACCACAGGGCTATATATGAAGAAGACAGCCCGCAAAGAGAAGAAAGAGTCTTAGTTTTTGACCGCCTCAAGTATCCTGGTCAGCTGAAGAGGAAAGTTCACAGGCAGAGAGGAAAAATGCAGATCTTCGCCTGCAACATGGCTAATATCGCCAAAAGGCATGATACATTACCAACCCAGCCTGAGGAGCTGATCAGACTAGTAAACAGGCCAGGTGCTATTATAAGAAGAAGCCGAGCAGCGAAAGAGAAAATGATGGCTATCGATGAAACCCAAAAAGTCACTATGATGACAGTCAATGTAGTGACTGCAGAAGAAGAAGACAATCCTCTCAGTGTTTCCACTGAAGAAATATCAGGAGAAATACAGATCCCGACAACCCTGGATCCCATGATCCAGATGATGTTCAAGAAATATCAGCAGGAGATTGACTCCCTCAGAAGACAGGTGAATGAGAAAAATGAGCACACACCAGTCTCCAAGCATGCTGAGCCAGTAGGGCGGACTTCCAGCTCGATGGGGGTGGCCTTTCCAGTCCATCCTGCTCAAACTGACAAAGGCCAGGCACCAAGTCAACCTTCTTCACAACAGACGGTGGTTCAGCCCCCTGCGTCTCAAACGCAGCCTGCCATGCCTACTCTGCACACAACAATTATGACAACTCCCTTCAGCCAGTAGCAGGCACATTTTTCCCCGGAGCCCACAGATCCAGAAGTGGCTAGCAAGCTGATGATAGAAAAAATTGTTGAAATGAAGCTGTCCAAAAGGACCGGGGATTCCAGTGCCTACGATGTCTACAAGGTACCATACCCCGTGCATTATGCTACAAAGAAACTACCACCAGGCGTCAGCGAGCCGCCGAAATTTGAAAAATTTAATGGCCAGGGCTCCCCCAAAGAGCATATAGCCTACTATACAATAATTATGGGCGACCTGGCGTCTGATGAAGCCTACCTCCTGAAATTCTTTGGCTCATCCCTCACAGGTCTAGCCTTTGAATGGTACTCTGGCCTACCAGCTGGGTCAGTGGCTGACTAGCCCGACATGCAGCGGAAGTTCCGGGACAGATTCCATATCACAGAAAGAGAAATTACAATAGCCGAACTGTATGCAACAAGGCAGAAGCAAGATGAGACCGCTCTGGATTATATAAAAAGATGGAGGGATCTCGCCATGAGATGCAGGCGGCCTTCGCATCAAGAGGACGCCGTCCAGATTTGCAAGCAGAATCTTCAGCGGGAGACTCTCGAAAGAATGATTGGGATGGAGATAAGGTCATTTGACCGGCTAAACAATGCTGCAGTGGAGGTCGAGGCCTTCCTCTCCAGTGGTCCTTCGACTGCTACTGCTGTATGCCATAAAGCTAGATCAGCTGATAAACGGCCCGTGCGTACAGAAGTTGATACAGTAGACTTCAAGATATTTGAGCAACAGAAGGATAAAGAAAAAGATGTTGCCCGCCCTCCTCCCACCAGGCCGGCTGATCAAAAGGATGGCCCTACTTTGCGAGCCAGGATGACCAAGCCCTATTCCTTTCCTAAGGAAAAGACTCAGGCCCTGTTTGAATGGGCCACCCAATTTGACAAGATTATCCTTCCAGATCCGAAGAGACCTGATGATGCCAAAAGAAAAGATGACCCCCGCTTCTACCCATATCATCAGGCGTTGGGTCATCCCATTGAAGATTGCTATGTATTTAAAGATGCTATTGAAAGAATGATTAAGAAAGGGGAACTACAGCTGGGTGAATACATGGTGGACCCTCCATGCCCGCATGAGTTGCCTGAGCTAAAAAGAACAGTCTATATGATATCTCTATACCGGCAATTGCCCAAAGAAATGTCAAAAACAACAGGCACCGATAGACCCATCCTGCAAGAGCAGGTCAAATCCCCGGGCCTGATGAAGAAAATGAAAAGTAAATCAAAAGTGCCAGATGCGCTAGATGACCCATTATGGGTGCAGAGGCCTACCGCCAAAAGGAAGGAAAAGCAGATGCTAAGAAACGCAAGGAGGGGCATAGTCTTCTCCTGTAACATGCTGACGGTTTTGCCCGGCAATGGCCAAACTTCCGAAGAGGATGATGAAGAGATATGCTTCGCACCGATGAGGTCAGAGCAAGCCAAAGCTTCAGTCTCCCGTCACGATGATAAAACCAGGGAGAAGTCTGGGCACCTCCCGCTACCAGAAGAAGAAGCATGCTACCCCACTCCTCCTCCATGTGGGGGCATAAGGTCAAAAATGTCAATTTTTGAAAGCCTGGATGCGTCCGGCACCTGTAATAAAACACTGCCAGTCCCTCCTGAGATTAGGACCAGGGGTAATGTTCTTGGCCTTGCTATGATGACAGAACTGTCTAAAAAATTACAAGAAGTCGAAGGGCTGCAGAGCAAGCTGAATGAAATGGGCTTTCATATACCTGGTCTGCACTCAAATCCACCAATTCTGGCGGTGACGGGTGGGCCCAAAATAGAACAGATGAGGGAAATGAAACCTGCTGAGGAAGAAATTACTAAGGCAGAACTGTATGAGACTAAACAAGGGGCTGATGAACCTGCTCTGGATTATATCTGCCAATGGAAGGACCTTTGTGCCAGATGTCGGCACCCGCCGAACCATGAAGAGGCTGTCCAGATATGCAAGCGCAACCTGAAGACAACAATTTTAACAAGGATGGTTGGCATTGAAGTCAAGTCCTTCGATATCTTGAATGAGATTGTGGCCGATATTGAGGCCTTTTTGGCAAAATATTGCCCGGACGCTACCACCCTAAGTCAAAGGAACAAGCCTGCTGGTGAACAGCCAATGCATAAAGATATTCACATTGCTGACTTTCAAGCTTTTGAGAAGCAAAGGAAGAAGGCGAAGGAGGCAGCTAGCTCTTCGTCAGTAAAGACTGGCGAGCTAGGCCATTCCCTAAGAAGCAAAATGACTAAACCCTACTCCTTCCCTAAGGAAAAGACTCGGGTCCTATTCGAATGGGTCACCCACTACAACAGGATTATACTTCCAGCCCCAAAGAAGCCCGGTGATGTTGCAAGAAAAAATGAGCCTCGCTTCTGTCCGTATCATCAGATGCTCAGACACCCCATTGAAGACTGCTATGTCTTCAAAGATGTCATTGAAAGCTTGATACATAAAGGTGAGCTGCAGATAGGGGAATATAGGGTGGATCCACCACGACCCCACCGAATGCTCAATTTTAAGAAGGCAGCTAATGCGGCCGCACCACGCCCGCCAAAGAGCGATTTGCTCTAAAGGGCATTGTTAATACGGATGACACCCCGCTCTGGGGCAGATGTATACCAAAAAAAAAAAGAGGAAAGAAGAAAAAAAATGATGATGAAGGATGCCAATGATATTCCTAGGGGTAGATGTACACATAAGAGATAAAAAAATGATGAGGGATGCAGATGATACCTCGTTCTGAGGGCAGATGTTTGAACAAATAAAAATGATGAAAGGTATGGATGATACCTCGTCTTGGGGGCACATGGGAATAAAAAATGATGATAAAAAAATGATGATGATGAAATAAAAAAATATAAATGGTACTCCCATTTGAGGGGTGATGCACATCAAAAAATGAAAAAATGAGAAAGATGATGAAATGATGGAAGATACAGATGATACCCCATTTTAAGGAGGGGGATGCATATCAAAAAAAAAAGAAAGAAGAAGAAGAAGAAGAAATAAGAAGAAAATAGGAAGAAAAAATGATGCTTATGAGATGATGGAAGTTCCAAATGGTACCCCATCTCGAGGGCAGATGTATGCCCAACAATGAGAAATATTGATGGTATCCCGTTCTTGGGACAGAGGTACGCCAAAAGAATGATGGAAGACACACATGGTTCCCCATTCTAGGGGTAAATGTATGAAATGTCAATGGCGGCATGCATGGCCGTTGCTGGATATGTTCACCCCTTTAAAGGGGCAATGATCACTTATGGCAATGATGAAAAAATTGGAGCATTGACCTTTCAAGGGCCATCCTGTCACAGACTCTTACACTGCACGTCTGCTGATGATGTCAGGGACTATCCAAATCATGGAATCCCAGATGGCAATGAACAATGAATGACGGATCAATGAAGAATGATGGAAGCTCGCCTAACCACCGGCGTTCAGGTCAGCAGATGCTCGATGAGATCCAATATATATATATATAATCAAACGTCAAGGTGTCGGCATGTAAGCTGATGGATGAACAGTGGCACTCGGATGAGTGAATGATAGATACATCAGTAATCAGACCGATGGATGCTCCAAGATGAAGGTGATGAATACATCGGCGCCCAAGTTGATAGATGTTCGACAGTGCTTACAAGATGTTCAAAGAAGTTCAACAATGCTCCGAGATGTCAACTATCGGCGTTCACGCCAACCGATGTTCAACCACTTTCCACGGTTGCCAAATGTATGCCCATCGATGTCGAAGCTGATAGATGTCAAAGTTCGATCATTGGCTTTCGAACCAACAACCGTCAGCATCTTAGCCGGCATATGTCAAGCATTCAGCAATCGATACCCTGGCCGATAGATGCCCGATGATCCTCTAGAGTGCCAGAGATGTCTAACCATCAGCATTCGAGATGACAGATGCTCACAAATATGGATTGCCAGTATGGCCAGCTAAGAGAAATCAAAATTCTAGCTGTCGGCGCCCAGGCCGACAGATATTCTACCTTCGGCACTCAAGCCGAGCAATGTTCAAAGATTGCCAAAGAAAAGTCAACAGAATCAATGATATGCAAAGATGTAGATATCCAGCTGATTAGAGCAACATTGACGATGAAACATACATTTCCGGTGGACGGCTTTGTGCCCAAGCTACCATACACACCTTTGAATCAATTCAGACCTTTCGTCTGAATAGATTATGAAACCCTATTCCTTTACGTTAATGTTAAACCCCAACATTGACGATGAAACATACATTTCCGACGGACGGCTTCGTGCCCAAGCTACCATACACACCTTTAAATCAATTCAGACCTTTTGTCTGAATAGATTATGAAACCCTATTCCTTTGCGTTAATGTTAAACCCCAACATTGACGATGAAACATACATTTCCGGCGAACGGCTTCGTGCCCAAGCTACCACCCATGTCCTCTAAATCAATCCGGACCTTCCGTCTGGATAGATGATGAAACCCTATTTCCCTTTGCGTTGATGTTGATACCCACATCAATGATCATGTATCCACAATGAACATATGGCACCATGGTCCATAGAATGAAAGTTCTAGGTCTAGAGAAGATGATGACAAAGGAAAAAGAAAGAGAAAACAACAAGAATAAATAAAAAATGGGGTTAAAAAAATAGAGATACCCCGCCAGTCTTGTTCAGGCATTCTGAACAAGGGAAAAAATGGCTGAAACCCAGCTGTGGTGAAGACCCGAAAGGGCACTACAGGTAAAATCGGGTACCCCGCCACGTGAAAACCCGAAAGGGCGCGTGGGCAGAAGCAAGAGGGGGTTGGCTCCAGTGAAAACCCGAAAGGGCGCTTGGGTCGGTAATGTGGTTATTTCAAAAAAAAAAAAACCTCACCTTCCGCCATAAAGCTTTTCGTCGATCAACCGGCACCTTGCCCGATCGATGATCAAACCCATCCGGAATGGACCTTACGTCTGTTCTGGTAAGACATTCATACCTGGTTCAAAGAATCCCATTGATGATAAAGCCTACCACCATAAGATCAGCGCTGATCAACCGGCACACTGCCCGATCAGCGATGAAACCTTATCCGGTTTAGACCTTACGTCTATTCCGACTAGACTTGCATGTTTCTTTACGTCCCACCGTGATGAAACCTATGAAACTTCCTTGCATTGGTATAAACCCAATACCGATGATGAAACCTGCTATTGATCGATTGGCACATCGCCCGATCAATGATGAAACCTGCCCAGTTTAGACCTTACGTCTATTCTGATGAAACCTTAAAACTCTCTCTTTGCATCGATATAGGCCCAATATCGATGATGAAGCCAACCATTGGTCGACCGGCGCATCGCCCGATCAACGATTAAACCCATCTCGGAATAGACCTTCCGTCTGTTCTGATAAAACCCTTCCACTTTATACCTGAGACCCACAACGATGAAACCTATCCGGTTTAGATCTTACATCTATTCGGATGGAACCCATCATATGTCCCACCGTGATAAAACCAGCTATTGATCAGTTGGCACATTGCCCGATCAATGATGAAACCCATCCAGTTTAGACCTTACGTTTATTCTGATGAAACCTATGAAACTTCCTTGCATTGGTATAAACCCAATACCAATGATGAAACATGCTATTGATCGATTGGCACATTGCCCGATCAATGATGAGACCTATCCAGTTTAGACCCTACGTCTATCCTGATGAAATCTATGAAATCCTTGCATTGGTATAAACCCAATACCGATGATGAAACCAACCAGTGATCGGTTGGCACACTGCCCGATCAACGATGAGACCTATCCAGTTTAGACTCTACGTCTATCCTGATGAAGCCTATGAAATCCTTGCATCGATATAGACCCAATATCGATGATAAGAGCAGCTACTAATGGAGCGGCCCACCGCCTGATCAATGCTAAAACCCGTCCGGGGTAGACTTTCCGTCTACTCTGATGAAAATGCTACAGCCATTCTCAAATCAACCCGGACCTTCTGTCCGGATAGATAATAAAACCCCATCCCTTTGCGTTAATGTTAAACCCCACGTTAACGATGAAACCCACATTTCCAGCAAATGGCTTCGTGCTTAAGCTACTACACACACACTCGAGTCAATATGGACCTTCCGTCTGGATGGACGATGAAATCCTATTCCCTTGCGTTGATGGCAATCCCCACATCAACGATACAACCATGCTCCCGGTGAACGGCTTCGCGCCTAAGCCGCAAAACACACTCAAGTCGACCCAGGCCTTCCGCCTAGGTAGACGATGAAACCTTATGCCCCTTGCATTGGTGTTAGCACCCACATCAATGATGATACATACACAAGCTGAGCACATGGATTACAAAGCCAAAGTCCCAATTCAACGAAAAAAAAGAAAAAAGAAAGAAAAAGAGAAAAGAGACAAATGGGGGCTAAAAATAGAGATGCCCCGCCAGACTTGTTCAGGCATTCTGAGCAAGGGCAAAAATGGCCAAAACCCAGCTGCGGTGAAAACCCGAAAAGGGCACTACAGGCAAAATCGGGTACCCCGCCACGTGAAAACCCGAAAGGGCGCGTGGGCAAAAACAAAAGGGGGCTGGCTCCGGTGAAAACCCGAAAGGGCACTTGGGTCAGTAATGTGGTAATTCAAAAGTTCCATGCCAACCGGCACGCTGCCTTTACCTCCCCTTCACTGTTGAAGCCTTCCATCGGTCAGCTGGCTCCGCGCCCCGCCAATGATAAGGCCTCTCCGGGATAGACCTTACGTTTATCCTGATGAAATCTACATACCCTCTTTCAAACGTCCCACCGACGATGAAACCCATCACCATTCTGATAAAGACTGTCCAGCTCAGACCTCACGTCTGCCCTGATGAAACTCTTAAACCTTCCCTTGATCGATCGGCTCCTTGCCCGGTCAACGATGAAACCCTACTAGGATAGACCCTACGTCTATTCTAATGAAACCTACGTATCTCTTGGCGAAGTCCCGCCCGCGATAAAACCTGCTGAAATAGACCTCATGTCTATCCTGACGAGACCTACACCTCTACCTACGTCCCACCGTTGATCGACCGGCACCTCGCCTGACCAATGATGAAACCCTGCCAGTTTAGACCTTTCGTCTATTCTGATGAAACTTTTGAAACTCTTCTTTGCGTCGATATAAACCCAATATCGATGATGAAACCAGCTGTTGGTCGACCGGCACCTCGCCCGACCAATGATGAAACCCTGCCAGTTTAGACCTTTCGTCTATTCTGATGAAACTTATGAAACTCTTCTTTGCGTCGATATAAACCCAATATCAATGATGAAACCAACTGTTGATCGATTGGCACACTGCCCGATCAATGATGAAACCCCACCCAGTTTAGACCTTACGTCTATTCTGATGAAACTTATAAAACTCTCTTTGCATCGATATAAACCCAATATCGATGATGAAACCAACTGTTGATCGGTCGGCACCTTGCCCGATCAATGATGAAACCCTACCCAGTTTAGACCTTACGTCCATTCTGATGAAACTCATAGAACTCTCTTTGCGTCGATATAAACCCAATATCGATGATGAAACCAGCTGTTGATCGACCGGTACCTCGCCCGATCAATGATGAAACCCTGCCGGGATAGACCTTACGTCTGTCCTGATGAAAACCACATACCCTTTCATGTCCCACCTAAGATAAAGTCTGCTCAGTCTAGACCTTATGTCTATTCTGATGAAACCTATAAAACTTCTTTGCATCGATATAAACCCAATATCGATGATAAAATCAGTCACTGGTCGACTGGCACATTGCCCCGACTGGCTTTGAAACCTACCCGGGATGGACCATTCGTCTGTTCCGGATGATACTCTAAAACATTTTCATCCACATTTCTGCAAACAACCTCTCTTGCGGCACATATGGCCGAAATAGACATCCGCTACTACCTACAAAATTCGGTTTAAGCACCCTCTGGATACCGTCACGCGGTGGAGCGAGTTCCCCATCCTTTCTCTGAAGGGGTGGACGCTCTCCTGCTAGATATGGGTTATCCGCATGAGGATTGCTAAAACCGCTACCGAATCATCATGAAGTGATGGTGATGCAATAAGTGAAGAGCAGCCACACATGAGACTAGCATAAAGATTCCTTTTCACTATATAAAGAAGAAAAAGAGTACAAGAGGAGCCCCTGAGGGGGAATTGTATTACAAAAAAAAAGAGAAGAAGAAATGTTTACTAGCGCCGGAAGATGTCTTCGAAAGCCAGAAGACCCACATACGGAGCAGCCCCCAACTCATGTAGATGAGCCTCCTCCTCCTGTAGCCGAGCGGGCTCGTCCTGAAGAGACACCACCTACCCTCCAATAGAGCTACTTCCTCTGCGAACTGTGGCCGAGAGGTTGTTATCTGCGGTAGTTCAGCTCGAAGATCAGCCATCTCTGCTTCAAGAATGTTATCTGGTTGCATATAAACTGCTCCCTCTGTGTCAGAGGCTGCAGTTGGCCTCGACGCTCCTGAAGGATAGAGCTCATCTTCCCCAGCTCAGATTTGCACTCTACCTTCTGCAACTTCAAAGCCATGGCAGTAAAGCTATCAAGCTAAAAGTTAAAGAAAACCAGTAACGAAAGCTGAGAGAGACACTTTCAGATACTGAATGATGCACCTGCAGACACCGTGCCGCTTATCATGCGCTTACGCCATCCGCAGGTGATGAAACTAACCGTTGATCAACCAGTTAGAAAATAGATGAAACGTGAGCAGAGATAGAGATAAGACCAGAATCGGCAATGAAGACCCTTGAAGTTTCTACAAAGTCAGAACTAAAGAAGAGTCATCACTATTAGTCATCTACCCGGCTGAAGCCCTCTCCGGCCAAGCTGATGTCTGGTGTTGTCATCGCCCAGGTGGCAGTACTGATGAAAATTACAGTCTACCGACTGATGAGAACCTCCAAAATGTTCTAATGAAAACTATACTAACTCACTGATGAAGAGGCCTTCGCCTATTCTGATGGACTCGAAGGGATAAATAGATGAAAAGGCAGGGTGGATGGCTTTGATAGTTTGGGCCCGCTGAGAAGAGGAATGTAAACATCAAAAAAGCCCTAAATGGGCCTATGAGTATGGCACCGGGATCCTTTCAATCAAGTCCAGTTGGACTCTTGCGCGCCGAAAAGCCTCTTCCCTTGGTTGAGGCGCACCGAGAACCATCTATCTCCGCACCGGGAAGCAGTGGTGTGCCGAGAACCAGGCCCTATGCATCAAGAAGCCATCTGAAGCTATTAATGAAGCCGAAAAGTGTTAGAAAATATGGAAGAACAAAGAAAAAGAATGTACTGAAGCCATTACAGTAAAGCTATCAGGCTGAAGATCAAAGGAAACCAGTATTGAAAGGCTGAGAAAGGTACTCTCAGATGATAAATGGGGCACCTGCGGACACCGTGCCGCTTATTCTGCGCTCACGCCATCCACAGGTGGGGGGCATTTGTTGACACCTGAAATATAATCAAGAATAAAGATGGGACCGAAGAGAAGATCAAACCAGAGACGAAGCTCTCAGGAATTCCTGCAAGGCCAGAATTACAGAAGAGTCGTCACTGAAGTTATCACCCAGCTGAGGCCCTTCCCGGTCAAGCTGATATCTGGTATTGTCGTCGCTCAGATGGCAGTACTTATGAAGAATTGCAGTCTATTGACCGATGAAAATCCCCTGAAATATTCTGATAAGACTATGTTAACCCATCAACTAAGGGACCTTCACCTGTCCTGACGAATTCGAAGGACTGGCAAATGAAAAGACAGATTAGGCGTCCTGGGAGCCTAGTGATGAGGAAGATTAAAACATTAAGAAAGGGCCTTAAATGGGCCATGGCGCCGAGGGCTCTTCACCACGGCCCAAAACAGTGGCGCCGAGAAGCCTTTGCGCTAGGAAGCCTTCGCAAGGGGCGCGCCGGGAACCTGCTATATGCACGCCGGGGTGACCCTGCCGAGAAGGGGGGAGCACTATTCCTATAAAACCCCCCCTTTTCTCTCGAGCACATGAGGGGGAGAGATAGACACAAAAAAAAAGAGACTGAGAGAACAACAACGATAGAAGAGAAGCGTCAACAGAAGAAGAAGCAGAGAAGAAGCCAAGAGATCAGAGAAGAAGGTGGGCAGCTGGGGAGGGAGAGGAGTCAATACTCCGCCCTCCCCCATAGTTTCTCCATTGTTTTCTCTGCTGTATTTTTCTCTCCCCAATGTTTATGTTCTTACCTGACGATCAGTTCGTCCCGATGAAACTATGTGTCTCCTGTTGGGTTTCCTTCATTTCTTCCTTTTGGTTTGATGGAAACCATCTGATGTAACTTGTGTGACGATTGAATGAATAAAAGGGGTGAAAGAGCACTGCATGCATAGTGTTCGCTGTTATTCTTTCTCTATATTACTCTGTGTATGTTTCCCTACCCCCGGGTTCTGGCCTTGGCTGCTCCAGAAGGGTTCTTGTGAGGTTCAGATCATTTCAGTGGATCTTGGACTCTCTCGTCCCCTGGCAATAGAGGCACTGATACCTTACTCCATCATCTGTCTCCCCCTCTGTACGTGTTGTTCCGCAGGATGCTTGATGACTCTGATATTCCGGGTTTCCGTATCTTTTGCATATCAGGGGGTCTGTCCTTTGAGAAAAGATGAGGATGGAGCACCGGCCCTCATCCAATGGGTTATTGGGTTTCATCTCCTTATCCTTTCTTCTCTTAATGACATGCCCCCATGCAGAGATTTTAGCCCTCTCTCGAGCCTTCAGGTTGCTCAGGGATCAGAGACATCAATCTCTTGATCACCTGGACAGCAGGCAATAAAAATCATATGTATATATCCCGAGGGTTTCAATAGTTGATGACCCAGATTTCTCAATGGATCTTACCTCCAAGCATTTCCCGGCTTCTACCTTGATAAAACCCTGATCCAGCCTTCTTACACCCTGAATCCAGTCCAGAATCCATGCTGAAGAACCCCCAAAACCCCCATAGCAGAGCCAAGAACAAAACCCCTAAAACCCCAAAGCAGGGCCTTCCCGGCGCCCAGCCCTTCTCGGCCCAAGACCTTCCCGGTGCCATGAATAGCCCTCGGCGCGCTGGTTAGCACGCCGGGAACTTGGGCGCCGAGAACCTTGGCCTCCCCTTTCTAGCTCCCAATTCCTACGCCGAGAACCCTCCAATCCTTGGAGCCAGGCCGAGAACCCCTTGCTACCGGTCAAGAAATCATTCCTACACCCTTGTAATTCACCCAAGGCAACCCTACATCCTATTGAGAGATATTCATGGTCATCATACCCGTCTCAAGGATCAAATCAATGGGGAGCAACTTCCCCCTACATTATATCGTTTGGAGTGGACTTTGTTCATAGACCCTACTAACCAAAGGAGCTCTGCCACTGCATGGGCTTTGATGGCCGTACAAGGGATATTAAGATAGTGCTGCAAGCACGCACACTGGCTAGGGGTCTAATACCCTTCTTTTCTGGCTTTCACCCCGGCACTCCGTGGGTGATTGTCTATCATTCCCTGGCAAATGCTAAATCCGAGGGAGGTGCTGCCTAAATTTCTCCAGGAGCTGGCACTAAAAGAGATGTGGAAACTAAACATAATATCATGAGGCTAATAAACAAAGTGATGAGATCTTTAGTTCCTCTATTCTTTGGAGCATGTGTTGTTTATTACATGAATCAGTCATTCCGATGATCGGGGTTTTCGGATGATTTCCACCCTCTGACTGCTATTTCTGGAGGAACAGCAAAGGTAGAGTCCCGATCCTCGCTTCCATGGTCTTTGAGCTCTATCCTATCCCCCTGTCAGTGATGCTGGCATCACGAAGCCCTCCTTTCTCTTGTTCAGTCTCCTCTTCTCAAGCCACTAGGGTCGCTCCAGGGATCTGAGATGGATATCTCTTGATTCCCTGGACGACTGGCAACAAGGAAAGAACATTTGTCTCAGAGGGCTGTAAATGGCGGATGATCGCGATCCCTCGATGGATTCTACCTCCCCCCTTTGATTCCTTGGCACTGCCCAGCAAATGCCCTGATCCAACCTCCCATTTGTGTCCTAAACCCTACCTCAATCGAAGCCTAAATCCCAAAAAAACCTTAGAACACAGCATCATGGCATCTCCATGCCGAGAACCCTCCTTTTCCTAACAAACCCCTACCTTCCCGGCACGGGACCTTCCCGGCACGATGAATAGTTCCCGGCATGGCATCTCCACGCCGAGAACCCTCCTTTTACTAACAAACCCCTACCTTCCCGGCACGGGACCTTCCCGGCACGATGAATAGTTCCCGGCATGGCATCTCCACGCCGAGAACCCTCCTTTTGCTAACAAACCCCTACCTTCCCGGCACGGGACCTTCCCGACACGATGAATAGTTCCCGGCATGGCATCTCCACGCCGAGAACCCTCCTTTTGCCAACAAACCCCTACCTTCCCGGCACGATGAATAGTTCCCGGCATGGCATTTGCGTGCCGAGAACCTGGCCGTGCCGAGAACCCCTCCCTTTTATATGAAAATTGTGCCGAGAAGGTTCCACCAGAGCCCTATGCTAGGAATTTCCATCTCCACCTTAGTCCAACTCTTGATCACTCCACTGTACCTGCCTGAGGGGTATCCAGAGGTCATCATGTATGCCTCAAGAGATAAACTAATGGGGAATGGCCTCCCCTACATTACTCGGTCTCGATCAAGATTCCTCTGTAACCCTATGAACCTAAGGAGCTCTGCCACTGCATGTGCTCCGATGGTTTCCAAGGGAATATCAACCGGTGCTATGAATGCAAACAGTGTTCCCGGGCCTAGTGCCCTTCTCTTTCGGCCTTCGTCCCGGCATCCCGTGGATGAGGGTCTATCTCTCCTTGGCATGATCCAAGGTGTGGGGATATGCTGCCGGATTTTCTCCGTACCTGATATACCCTCGCTTTATCCGGTCTACTCAAGGTCTTGCAGATAAATTAGCATGCTCTCATTTGGGCTTTTGCCGCCGGTCTCCTCTTACTTTGGCGTTTAATCAAGGGTTGTCCTTCTTAGTGAGGACGTAATTAACGTCATAACCTTTATGGTATGACGGACTTTTGGTCCAGACACGATCACTCACAATCGACTGATTAGAAGTCAGATCGAGCGCACAATGAAATCGACACATATGTGACTGGCACGCCTAATAAATCTAAAATCCAAAACCAAAAATAATAAAAATAAAATAAATAAAAAATCCGCGACCACAACTCTATGCCAAGGTGGAGACCGGTATAAAGGTAGAACCCCTAACTGGGTCCGTCTCAGCTCTGAAATCCAAGACCCGGATGAGGGCCGAACTCTCCCCCGAGGTCCTCAAGTCCAGCAATGCTAAGTCTGTAGAAGACTGTACCCTCACCGGCATAGGGCGAATTATCTCAGAAACGGCTGCACAGGCGGCTGACGAAGCAGGAACAATAGCCAAGGTGTCAGATAGAGTGGCTTCAAAGGCTGCAGTCGCTACCGGGCCAGCAACAGGGGATTCCTGTGAACAGATCAATGCAACATCAAGCAGCAGATAAAAAATATATATATAATAATAATGAGGAAACGGAGAGAGACCCACTTCTAATGTGATGTCGATATCCTCAAAGGAGTGCAAGGAAGACGAAAGCTCCGCTGCTGAAGCAGCAAAGGGAGGAGTTATATCTGCCTCGGTGTCCAACCCAGCAAATTCTTCCTGTAGTTCCTCCTCAGAGGACAGCACCAGCAGTTTGGAGGGGGTGAACAGTGGAATAATGGCAGTACATACGAGTGGGGCCTCTGATTGGGAGATACCCTCCGTCTCGCTCTCGCTGAAATCTGCTCCTTCTCCCTCTGCCTCGGAAGCGGTCGCGGAGCTGCTAGAAGAGATTTCCACACTATCCAAGGGCGGGACTTGCGTCCCTAACGGCTGCCTAGATGAAGACCGGGTAACTATGCGCCTCATAGGGACAAGGCCCCGTTTCGTCTGGGTCTTATGGCCCTCCTATGGCTGAGTTATATCGCCAGCTGCTCCCATAACTGCAGCCCCCTCACCGGCCGTCACTGCAGGGAAAGGTTCGTGAGAGAGACAATAAACAAATAATTGAAATGTGCAAGAGAAGATGAAAAAGCACACTTACCCTCCGCCTTACTAGTCGGCGTGGGAGAGGGCAATCTGGTCTCCGCCACAGAAGGTGTCACAACTGGCTCTTGGGCTGTGCAAAAAGGGGGAGGGGTCAGATTCGAAGATTTCTGTAAAATTCAGTAAAAGACGATGAAAGATACAACTACATGCTGTTGATGTTACCCCTGACTGACATCTAGGCGCCCTCCCTTTGGGATTCAAACTCATCAAAGGAGGGGATATCAGGAAGAGGGGTCCCAGGGTCCGTCACTGCTGAAGCTGACTGCCGAGCATGGGCCTTCTTGGCCTTCCTTACCTTCCCAACTGTAGTCTTCACTGCAGAAATCTTTCTCTTCTTGCCCGGAGGCAGGGGAGTGGTCGTCGGTGCCGCTGCAGGGACTTCGAAATAAGCATGCTTCTCAGCTTGCGCAATGATTTTTCTGTAAAGCCCCTGTCGCTTTATATCTGGCCTATCTGTTGAAGACATCAAAGAAGCAATGAGACCAGTAGATGCAGAGTTTAAATAACAAACAGAAAGCACTACAGTCAGAAAGGAAAGATCATACCTGCTAGGCCATCATAAAAGACAGAAAGCGGCCAGTACAGATAAGCTACCTCCTTGGAGCGGAAAGCAGCCTCCTTGACAAGCCAACAGACATCACCAAATGTCTGGCACTTCTCCACTAAAGATGCCAGATCGTCGAAATAAGTCGAGGTGGTCCATGCCCCAGCCGTCGACATAATGAAAAGAAATAAACAATGGCTTATTCAATATGCCGGCTATCGGACTCTCTGCAGATAACCCATGTACATTCAGCAGAACAAACAGCCAAGACGTGTGCTTGTAGTACATCTGAGTCCTATCTTCCCTGCGCACAAACATCCTGTAGGGATGAAATCTATCTGTCAGACCCTTCCAGGGGACGACTGTCAGGAGCGGCTCTTCAACAGGGAAAGGGTACTATTGCGCCTCCAGACGAGCACCTCCTACATGGCACAGATGTTTCAAGTTCTTCATAAAAGTGTCTTCGTTGATGGCAGCGAAGACAGGAGCGGGCGGCTCGGAGCCTTTTTCCTTCAAAGCCCGACGCTCGGCCAGATAATTCTCTGCCTCCCTCGGATGTTGTGAATAAATCCTTTTTAGGTGGGCCTCGGGGATGTCAAATATCGGCCCGGGCTGTTGTTTCTGGAAAGAACGCTCGGCCACGTCCCAGAATGCACCCCTGCCATCCCTGTAAAAGCTAGTCCGAATGTTCCACCATTTGATATACTCTGAGGTGACACGGGGAACACGGTTGGAAACAGTGGGAACTCTGAAAACTACGCCATCATGGCGATGATAGAAATCCCACCACAACCGGCCATCACCGACAATGGTGGACCCGTGCTTGGCCCGGCTATCCAGGAAAAACTGAGCAACTGATGTAGGGATATGCTGGTCATAGCCAAAGTTCCGCCCGAAGCGGAATGGATAATATGGTTCCAGAAGAAGCAGACCACCCTTCCTGAAAACTAAAACACTGGGTCGAATGGCCATGGCCCATCTAACCAGCTCCGGCTCCAAAATAGACCGAATAGCATTAGCCCCTGAAACGGGGTGAACATAGGTCTCTACCTCTTCCATAATAAAAATGCCTTTATACCATTCCGGCCATAACAGACCGTTGTATATGAGGGGCTCCCTGAACTGTCAGCCACTGAGCAGGATACTGATAGACCCCAGGGCTGCCGTGAACATTCTCCCATACCGCATCTACCAAAAATATTACTTTGATCTTCAGCTTACCAAGGTCAGAGACATGAAAATTGCGGGATTCAACCAGAAATGTGAGATGCCCCTTGGGGTGGCTGATTTCAACCTCACATTGGGGGACCTCACTACCGTGGTGCGATTTTATGTAATCGACTCCAACACCACGTATAAGGCCCTGCTGGGGAGACCGTGGCTGCATGAATATCAGATAGTGCCATCCACACTACATCAATGCATTAAATACTGCCACAAAGGAAAAGAAGAAAGGGTATTTGCGGATCTGCATCCCTTCGAAGTATTCGTGTGCCATATGCTCGATGCATCCTACTACACGGAGGAGTCGCAAAAGGGTGAAGAGAAAGAGGCTGGGATCAACCAGAAGAAGCCGGTGACAAAGGCAAGAAATTGGTCTCCACCGCCACCAAGGGGCTATATCAAGAAACATGAAGTATCTCACATTTCTTATATTGGTGACTTTGCTCGGATCACCCCTCCTAGCATCCACCCAGATGATACTGACGAAGAAATGAAAGAAAAGTACATACAAGTGGGGGTTCCGCAGGGTTTAGTCAAGCCCATTGCCAGCATAGAATACCACACGGTGCTACCATTAAAGACCATGGAAGTCCCTCGCTTCTGCGAGCCTCCTATCATATTCTACACCGGGGAGTCAGTCGAAGACGATGATCAAGACTGCATGGTCCCTGAAGAATCTGTAAACCGGATGGTGCCGATCACGGGCTTGGACTATACTACCCAACGGGTTTCGCAGATGTTCTCTAAGATGCAGATGCCATCACTACAACCTGTTGCCCAAAAGAAGGCGTTCCAGGAGCTATGGGATCCGCCCCGGGATAATAAAGAACTGAGGAAGATCACTAAGCACCCGGGATTGGGTTATACCCTTCAAGAATTCTATGAAGCCGAGGTGGACGTCATCTCTATTTCCTACCAGCATGAAGACCCTCCCGAGGTGGGATATGACAAGTACCCCTCGGAAGATGAGGAAATCATTTATCAATCTGTAATGAGCAATGAAGCCCCAGACAGTCAGCCAGAGATGGGGACATCTGATGAAACAAAGAAAGATTGGTGCTGGGAAGACCTACCTTGCAAAGAGGATCTGTTCCATGCTGAAGCAAAGTTTGATACGGGAACCCCGGATGAAGACCAAATAGCCAAAGAGCTGAGGGAATGCCTGGAGTTTGAGCGCATCCTGGAAGAAGTCCGGGCCCTACAGAACGACGATCCCTCGGCAAAGCCTACATCAGAAGAACCTCTGGGGGCGGAAGACTCCATTTTTGAGTTCCCTTCTGAACCAGTCACGTCCTCGGGGCAGACTAAACAGAATCCAACAATATTGGCCGTATATGATGAGCCAGCACCCACTGATAACCAGTATGATGAAACAGAGAATCATGAAACTGAAGAAGATTATATCCCGGGAGGCTTCATTGACTTGCGAGAAGCCCCGCCCGAGGTCGAAGATGGAGGTCAGGCCACCGTCGATGAGCTTGTGGAAATAAACCTGGGGACTGCAGATGAGCCAAGGCCGACATTCCTCAGTGCACTGCTGGAGCCAGCTGCCAGGGAACAGTATGTACAGTTCTTCAAAGAATTCAGAGACTGCTTTGCATGGACATATGATGAAATGCCGGGACGGAGTTCTGATGTGGCCCAGCACCGATTGGCAATAAACCCAGAGGCTAGCCCTGTAAAGCAGCCTTCCAGGAGAATGCGCCCTGAATTAATAAATCAGATAAACAAAGAGGTTGACAAGCTGATTGATGTAGGCTTTGTTGAAGAAAATCAGTATACTACATGGTTAGCCAACATAGTGCCTGTAAAAAAGAAAAATGGGTAGATCAGAATATGTGTTGATTTCTGGGACCTTAATAAGGCCTGTCCAAAAGATGATTTCCCAGTGCCAATCACTGAAGTGATGATCGATGCGACTACTGGTCATGAAACCCTGTCATTTATGGATGGGTCATCCGGATATAACCAGATCTGGATTGCTGAAGAAGATAGAGTGCACACTGCATTCCGCACTCCGAAGGGGATATTCCACTACAAAAGAATGCCGTTTGGCCTCAAGAATGCCGACGCTACCTACCAAAGAGCTATGACCAAGATCTTTGATGATTTGCTCTTCAAGAAAGTAGAGTGCTACATTGATGATTTGGTAGTAAAAACTAAAAGAAGAGAAGACCATTTGCAAGACCTGAGGGTCGTATTCCAGAGGCTGCGCAAATATGAACTCAAGATGAATCCCATGAAATATGCCTTCGGCGTGTCCAGTGGAAAATTCCTCAGGTTTATTGTCCGGCATAGGGGCATTGAAATCGACCCATCCAAGATTAGGGCTATCCAGGAGCTCCCTCCACCAAGGAATCTGCCCGAACTGAGATCTCTGCAAGGGCGTCTGGCCTATATCCGACGATTTATATCAAATCTGTCGGTAAGATGCCACCCCTTTCACAAGCTCATGATGAAAGATGTGCCATTCCTCTGGGACGATGGCTGTCAGGAAGCCTTTGAGAAGCTGAAAGAATATCTCAAGACCCCTCCAGTGCTGGGGGCACCCGTTAAGGGCAGGCCCTTAATACTATACATTGCAGCCACATACTGTTCCCTGGGGGCAATGCTGGCACAGATAAATGAAGAAGGCAAAGAACAAGCCTTGTACTACCGTAGTAGGAGGCTGATTAGAGCTGAAGAAAGCTACAGCCACATAGAAAAGACCTGCTTGGCACTAGTCTTTGTTGTCAAGAAGCTCCGACACTATATGTTGTCACATGAAGTCAGATTGATATCTGCAGCAGATCCGCTCAAATACATATTGACTCAGCCAGTACTGAAGGGCCGGTTGGGCAAATGGGCAGTGATCCTGATGGAATTCGATATTACCTATACACCCCAGAGGGAGATAAAAGGACAGGCCGTGGCTGATTTCTTCGCAGAGCATCCTGTGCCGGAAAATGATATGCTAGGGACTGAGTTACCCGATGATGAGACACTCGAGGCCTGCCAGACCCAGTCAGTTATGTGGCAACTATTCTTTGATGGAGCATCTAGAACAGAGACAGACTCTGATGGAAAGACCAAAATACGGGCTGGAGCCGGTATTGTGCTGAAATCACCAGAAGGGGAGGTCGTGCATACTTCCTGTTCTATAAACAAGCCCTGCACCAATAATGAGGCCGAGTATGAAGCTCTGATAATCGGGCTATATATCAGCCTCAACATGGGTATCTAAATGATTCAAGTATTCGGGGATTCGATGTTGATAATAAAACAGATCCAAGGGGAGTTCGAAGTGCGGAAGCCAGAACTAAATCCCTACCACCAAAAAGCTGTGCGCCTCATGGCGAAATTCTACCATATTGAGCTCAAGCATGTGGGCCGTGGACACAATGCCCAGGCTGATGCACTGGCAAAGCTGGCCAGCTCACTAGTAGTCCCACCAAATAAGACACTGAACATTGTCGTTATGAACCGGCGGCAAGTCCCTAGTATGCTAGAAGGGTGCCCCGAAGAAGACGAAGTTGCCACCATCAGCACAGAACAAGCGTCTGATTGGAGACAGCACCTACTGCAGTGGTTTCTACACCAACAACTGCCGCAGATAAGAGAAGAAAAGATGAAACTCCTAAGAATCAAAGATTCTTATGAACTCAGGAATGGAATTCTGTTCCGAATAATGGCAGATGCACGCAAGAAGATTCTACTCCGCTGTCTGTCCACTGAGGAAGCCTGGCAAGCGATGAAAGAAACACATGCTGGGACAGCAGGTGCCCACCAGGCTGGTCCCAAGATGAAGATAGAAATCAAGAAGCTGGGCTACTATTGGCCTACCATGTTTGAAGACTGCTGTAAATTTACAAAATCATGCCAGAAATGCCAAGAGCATGCTACTGTGCCTAGAAGGCCTCCTACGACTCTGCACCCTACAGTTCCCAGTTGGCCGTTTGCACAATGGGGAACTGATGTAGTCGGGCCACTGCCGACTTCCTCGGCCGGACATAAGTACATACTGGCCATAACAGATTACTTCTCCCGATGGGCGGAGGCTATAGCATTAAGAGAAGTGACTGGTGAACTGGTCGCCAGATTCATCAAGCAGAACATTATCTTCCGGTTCGGGATCCCCAGCCGAATAATATCGGACAATGGAAGTCATTTCAGGAATCAGAAGGTCTATCGGCTTGCTGAGAAGTATAAGATTGAATGGACGACCTCCACTCCTTACAATCCACAGGCAAACGGATTGGCAGAAGCTTTTAACAAGACTCTCTGCACCTTGCTGGCCAAGGTCGTCAGTTCTAATAAGAAGGACTGGGAGGAGAAAATGTATGAAGCTCTATGGGCATACCGCACTGTCTTCAAGACACCTACAGGGTGCTCACCATACTCGCTGGTATACAGCTCAGAGGCAGTGGTTCCGCTAGAGCTGGAAGTCCCGTCACTCAGAGTGGCAGTCCAATATGGCCTGGCCCATGGCGAACAGACCAATGCAGAAAGAAGACTAGAAGAACTGGCTGAATTGGAAGGGAAGCGCCTCCGAGCTCAGAAGAATATCCAAATGTATCAGGCCCGCATGGCCACTGCATTCAACAAACTCGTAAGAGGATGAGAATTCAAGAAAGGTGACCTCGTCATGGTCAAGAAAAAAGAAGTCATGGCGTCCAACCCAAAAGGGAAGATGAATGCTAATTGGGAAGGTCCTTATGTGATACAAAGGGTCTACGAGGGGGGGCCTACGTGGTTGTTAACCATCGAGGGGAAATCCAATTCTCGTCACTCAACGGAAGACATCTGAAGCTGTATCATACAGCACAACCAACATTCCCCGAGTAATCGGGCAAAGGCTACCCTTTTCTTGGTATAGCGGCACTCCGCCCTAGCCAAGCTACACCCTCTTCTCGGTCTAGCGGCACTCCGCCCTAGCCAAGCTACACCCTTTCCTTGGTCTAGTGGTACTCCACCCTAGTCGAGCAACCCTTTCCTTGGTCTAGCGGCACTCCGCCCTAACCAAGCTACCCTTTTCCTTGGTTTAGTGGCATTCCGCCCTAACCAAGCTACCCTTTTCTTGGTCTAGTGGCACTCCGCCCTAACCAAGACACCCTTTTCTTGGTCTAGCGGCACTCCGCCCTAGCCAAGCTACCCTTCCTTGGTCTAGCGGCATTCCGCCCTAACCAAGCTACCCTTTTCCGTGGTCTAGTGGCACCCCGCCCTAGCCAGGCTACCCTTCCTTGGTCTAGCAGCACTCCGCCCTAACCAAGCTACACCCTTTTCTTGGTATAGCGGCACTCCGCCCTAGCCAAGCTCCACCCTTTTCCCGGTCTAGCGGCACTCTGCCCTAGCCAGGCTACCCTTCCTTGGTCTAGTGGCACTCCGCCCTAACCAAGCTACCCTTTTCCTTGGTTTAGTGGCATTCCGCCCTAACCAAGCTACCCTTCGTTGGTCTAGCGGCATTCCGCCCTAACCAAGCTACCCTTTTCCATGGTTTAGTGGCACCCCGCCCTAGCCAGGCTACCCTTCCTTGGTCTAGCGGCACTCCGCCCTAACCAAGCTACACCGTTTTCTTGGTATAGCGGCACTCCGCCCTAGCCAAGCTCCACCCTTTTCCCGGTCTAGAGGCACTCCGCCCTAGCCAGGCTACCCTTCCTTGGTCTAGTGGCACTCCGCCCTAACCAAGCTACCCTTTTCCTTGGTTTAGTGGCATTCCGCCCAAACCAAGCTACCCTTCCTTGGTCTAGCGGCATTCCGCCCTAACCAAGCTACCCTTTTCCGTGGTCTACTAGCACCCCGCCCTAGCCAGGCTACCCTTCCTTGGTCTAGCGGCACTCCACCCTAACCAAGCTACACCCTTTTCTTGGTCTAGCGGCACTCCGCCCTAACCAAGCTACACCCTTTTCCCGGTCTAGCGGCACTCCGCCCTAACCGAGCTACCCTTTCCTTGGTCTAGCGGCACCCCGCCCTAGCCGAGCTACCCATCTCTTGGTCTAGCGGCACTCCGCCCTAACCAAGCCACCCCTCATCTTGATCTAATGGCATTCCGACCTGTCACCCTCTAAAAAAAAAAGAGGAAGAGAGAATAGAAGATGACAAAATAGGGGGTAAAAATAGAGATGCCCCACCAGACTTGTTCAAGCGTTCTGAGCAAGGGCAAAAATGGCTAAAACCCAGCTGTGGTGAAAACCCGAAAGGGCACTGCAGGCAAAATCGGGTACCCCGCCACGTGAAAACCCGAAAGGGCGCGTGGGCAAAAGCAAGAGGGGGCTGGCTCCGGCAAAAACCCGAAAGGGCGCTTGGGTCAATAATGTGGTGATTCCAAAGAAAGTCTCACCTCCCACCATAAAACTCCTCGTCGATCGACCGGCGCCTTGCCCGATCAACGATTAAACCCATCCAGAATGGACCTTATGTTTATTCTGTTGAAGCCTTCATGCATTGCTCAAGAAAGAAAATTCCCTCGATAATAAGCCCACCACCACGAGACCAGCTACTGATCGAGCGGCACACTGCCCGATCAGCGATAAAACCTTGTCCGGTTTAGACCTTACGTCTATTCCGACTAGATCTACATGTCTCTTTACGTCCCGCTGTGACAAAACCCGCCATTGATCGATCGGCACCTCGCCGTCAATGCCTGCCCGATCTATGATGAAACCTATCTAGTTTAGACCTTCCGTCTATCCTGATGAAATCCATGAAATCCTTGAATTGGTATAAATCCAATACCGATGATGAAACCCGCCATTGATCGATCAGCACCTCGCCCAATATCAATGATAAAACCCTATCCAGTTTAGACCCTACGTCTATCCTAATGAAACATATGAAATCCTTGCATTGGTATGAGCCAATACCAATGATGAAACCTGCTATCGATCGGTTGGCACACTGCCTGATCGACACTAAAACCCATCCAGGGTAGACCTTCCGTCCGCTCTGACATAGCACAACACTGCTCTTTGAATCGATTCAGACCCTCCATCTGGATAGATCATGAAATTCTATTCCTTTGCGTTAATGTCAAACCTTACATTAACAATGAAACTCACATTTCCGGCAAATGGCTCCGTTCCCGAGCTGCTAGCTATTCAGACCTTTCGCCTGAATAGGTCATGAAATGATATTTCCCTTTGCATTGATGTTGACACCCACATCAATGATCGTGTGTCCACAATAAACATATGGCGCCGTGATCCATAGGATGAAAGTTCTGGTCCCAGAAAAGACAATGAAAAAGGAAAAGAGAAAGAAAATGACAAAAGGTATATATATAAAAAAATGGGGTTGAAAATAGAGATACCCCGCCAGACTTGTTCAGGCATTCTGGACAAGGGTAAAAATGACTAAAACCCAGTTGTGGTGAAAACTCGAAAGGGCACTGCAGGCAAAATTGGGTACCCCGCCACGTGAAAATCCGAAAGGACGCGTGGGCAAAAGCAAGAGGGGGCTGGCTCCGGTGAAAACCCGAAAGGGCGCTTGGGTCGGTAATGTGGTAATTCAGAAGTTCCATGCCAACCGGCACGTTGCCTTCACCTCCCCATCACTGATGAAGCCTTCCGTCGGTCATCTGGCTCCATGCCCCACCGATGATAAAAGCCTTTCCGGGGTAGATCTTACGTCTACCCTGATGAAATCTACATACCCTTTTTTTTCACATGTCCCACCGACAATAAAACCCGTCACCAGTCTGATGAAGCCTGGCCAGTTCAGACCTTACGTCTGTCCTGATCAAACTCCTAAACCTTCCCTTGATCGATCGGCTCCTTGCCCGGTCAACGATGAAACCCTACCAGGATAGACCCTACGCCTATCTGGATGAAACCTACGTATTTTGTGGCAAAGTCCCACCCACCATAAAACCCGCTAGAATAGACCTTACGTCTGTTCCGACGAGACCTACACCTCTACATACGTCCCACCGTTGATCGACCGGCACCTTGCCCGATCAATGATGAAATCCTCTGTCCGGTTTAGACCTTACGTCTATACTGATGAAACCTATGAAACTCTTTGCGTCGATATAAGCCCCATATCGACGATGAAATCAACCACTGATCGACTGGCACCTCGCCCGATCAGTGATGAAACCATGTCCAATTAAAACCCTACCAGTTTAGACCTTTTGTCTATTCTGATGAAACTTATAACACTTTCTTTGCATCGATATGAACCCAATATCGATGATGAAACTAGCTATTGATCGATCGGCACCTCACCTGATCAATGATGAAATCCTATCCAATTCAGACCCTACGTCTGTCCTGATGAAAACCACGTACCCTTCAAGGTCCCACCTGTGATAACCTCTACCCAGTCTAGACCTTACGTCTACTCTGATGAAACCTGTAAAACTCCTTTGCATCGATATAAACCCAATATCGATGATGAAATCATATACTGGTCGATTGGCACATTGCCCCGACTAGCTTTGAAACCTGCCCGGGATGGACCACTCGCCCGTTCCGGATAATGCTCTGAGCCTTTTCATTCACATTCCTGTAAACCGTCTCCCTTGCGGCACGTATGGCCAAGAAGGACGTTTGCTACCACCAACATAATTCGGTTTAAAGCACCCCCCCCCCGGAGGCCGTCACGCGGTGGAGCGAGCTCCCCATCCTTTCTCTGAAGGGGTGGACGCTCTCCTGCTAGGTACGGGCTATTCCCATAGGGACCGCTGAAACCGCTGCCAAATCGCCGTGAAATATTGATGGTGCGATAAGTAAAGAACAAATCACATATGAGACTGGTGTAAAGATTCCTTTCCATTGAATAAAAAAGGGAATACAAGAAGGGCCCCTGAGGGGGAATGGTATTACAAAAAGGGGGAAACAGATATTCACGGGCGCCGGAATATGTCTTCGAAGGCCAGAAGCCCTACATGCGGGGCAGCCCCCAGCTAATGAAGTCGAGCCTCCTCCTCCTGTAGCCGAGCAGACTCGTCCTTAAAGGATGCCACCTGCCCCTCCAACAGAGCTACTTCCTCCGCAAGCTGCGGCCGAGAAGTTGTTATCTGCGACAGTTCAGCCCGGAGGTCAAACAGTTCAGCCTCCAGGATGGTTATCCGGCTGCGCACGAACTGCTCCCGCTGCGCCAGAGACTGCAGTTGGCATTGGCGCTCCTGAAGAACAGAGTCCATCTTCTCCAGCTCAGATTTGCACTCCTTCCTTTGCAACTTCAAAGCTGCCAGTCTGTCAGACATAATATGTGCCAAGAAGTCCCGGCGATGTATAAACTTTAGCAACAATAGAACCCGCTGGGCCCATATTTCCATGGGACAGCCCATCGCCTGTAGACCAGCGGTGAAACGCTCGGCTATCTCCTTCAGCCGCAGATAAGTCAATCCAGGCTGGGACTCCACCAGCTGGCGCAGCATGTCCAGATTTTGTCAGACGAAACTCTCGGATGAAGCAAAGCCAGGAGAAGGAACTGGAGCTACTTCGAAAGTCACCTCACTGTCAATATCCGCCCATAGTGTAACATCAGGCTGGGAAGAGGAAGACGGGAGGTCTACTGAAGGTGCCAACTGAGCTCTCTCTGCAGTCCCTGACGAAACCAAGAGGCCTTCCACCTCCATCTCCTCGGGGGTTGCTATTTGAATGCTCGTAGGGGCAACTTTAATAAGTGCTGGAGCGGCTGCTTCCTGGGTCCCCAATGTGATACCCGCATCTTCAGCATCCTCTTCTCAGGGCACCTCCTCCTCAGATTCCGAGAGCACGGAGATTGATTCTGGGTCAGTTATGGACAATACTCCGGTCTCTGTGGCAGCTGCCTCCCCTTCTTCCGTCCCCACTTCAACGGCCAGTTCCTTCAATGTCAAGGCGGCAGGGGCTACGGACTGAAGAGGCAAAAGTTCAATTTCTATAATTACTGTTATGGGAATTGCTAACTCTGGCGCAATGGTCATCACTGCGGCCGGTATAAAGGCAGAACCCCTAACTGGGTCCGTCTCAACTCTGAAATCCAAGACCCGGATGAGGGCCGAACTCTCCCCCGAGGTCCTCAAGTCCAACAATGCTAAGTCTGTAGAAGACTGTACCCTCACCGGCACAGGGTGAATTATCTCAGAAACGCCTACACAGGCGGCTGACGAAGCAGGAACAATAACCAAGGTGTCAGATAGAGTGGCTTCAAAGGCTGCAGTCGCTACCGGGCCAGCAACAGGGGATTCCTGTGAACAGATCAATGCAACATCAAGCAGCAGATAAAAAATATATATATAATAATAATGAGGAAACGGAGAGAGACCCACTTCTAATGTGATGTCGATATCCTCAAAGGAGTGCAAGGAAGAGGAAAGCTCTGCTGCTGAAGCAGCAAAGGGAGGAGTTATATCTGCCTCGGTGTCCAAGCCAGCAAATTCTTCTTGTAGTTCCTCCTCAGAAGACAACACCAACAGTTTGGAGGGGGTGAACAGTGGAACGATGGCAGTACATACGAGTGGGGCCTCTGATTGGGAGATACCCTCCGTCTCGCTCTCGCCGAAATCTGCTCCTTCTCCCTCTACCTCAGAAGCGGTCGCGGAGCTGCTAGAAGAGATTTCCACACTATCCACGGACGGGACTTGCGTCCCTAACGGCTGCCTAGATGAAGACCGGGTAACTATGCGCCTCACAGGGACAAGGCCCCGTTTCATCTGGGTCTTATGGCCCTCTGTGGCTGAGTTATATCGCCAGCTGCTCCCATAACTGCAGCCCCCTCACCGGCCGTCACTGCAGGGAAAGGTTCGTGAGAGAGACAATAAACAAATAATCAAAATGTGCAAGAGAAGATGAAAAAGCACACTTACCCTCCGCCTCACTAGCCGGCGTGGGAGAGGGCAATCTGGTCTCCGCCACAGAAGGTGTCATAACTGGCTCTTGGGCTGTGCAAAAAGGGGGAGGGGTCAGATTCAAAGATTTCTATAAAATTCAGCAAAAGACGATGAAAGATACAACTACATGCTGTTGATGTTACCCCTGATTGACGTCTGGGCGCCCTCCCTTTGGGATTCAAACTCATCAAAGGAGGGGATATCAGGAAGAGGGGTCCCAGGGTCCGTCACTGCTGAAGCTGACTGCCGAGCATGGGCCTTCTTGGCCTTCCTGGCCTTCCCAACTGCAGTCTTCACTGCAGAAATCTTTCTCTTCTTGCCCGGAGGCAGGGGAGTGGTCGTCGGTGCCGCTGCAGGGACTTCGAAATAAGCAGGCTTCTCAGCTTGCGCAATGATTTTTCTGTAAAGCCCATGTCGCTTTATATCTGGCCTATCTGTTGAAGACATCAAAGAAGCAATAAGACCAGTAGATGCAGAGTTTAAATAACAAACAGAAAGCACTACAGTCAGAAAGGAAAGATCATACCTGCTGGGCCATCATAAAAGATAGAAAGCGGCCAGTACAGATAAGCTGCCTCCTTGGAGCGGAAAGCAGCCTCCTTGACAAGCCAACAGACATCACCAAATGTCTGGCACTTCTCCACTAAAGATGCCAGATCGCTATGACCATGAAAATCAAGACATCGAAATAAGTCGAGGTGGTCCATGCCCCAGCCGTCAACATAATGAAAATAAATAAACAATGGCTTATTCAATATGCCGGCTATCGGACTCTCTGCAGATAACCCATGTACATTCAGCAGAACAAACAGCCAAGACGTGTGCTTGTAGTACGTCTGAGTCCTATCTTCCCTACGCACAAACGTCCTGTAGGGATGAAATCTATTTGTCGGACCCTTCCAGGGGACGACTGTCAGGAGCGGCTCTTCAACAAGGAAAGGGTACTGTTGCGCCTCTAGACGAGCGCCTCCTACATGGCACAGATGTTTCAAGTTCTTCATAAAAGTGTCTTCGTTGATGGCAGCAAAGACAGGAGCGGGCGGCTCGGAGCCTTTTTCCTTCAAAGCCCAACGCTCGGCCAGATAATTCTCTGCCTCCCTCGGATGTTGTGAATAAATCCTTTTTAGGTGGGCCTCGGGGATGTCAAATATCGGCCCGGGCTGTTGTTTCAGGAAAGAACGCTCGGCCACGTCCCAGAATGCACCCCTGCCATCCCTGTAAAAGCTGGTCCGAATGTTCCACCATTTGATATACTCTGAGGTGACACGGGGAACACGGTTGGAAACAGTGGGAACTCTGAAAACTGCGCCATCATGGCGATGATAGAAATCCCACCACAACCGGCCATCATCGACAATGGTGGACCCGTGCTTGGCCCGGCTATCCAGGGGAAACTGAGCAACTGATGTAGGGATATGCTGGTCATAGCCAAAGTTCCGCCCGAAGCGGAATGGATAATATGGTTCCAGAAGAAGCAGACCACCCTTCCTGAAAACTAAAACACTGGGTCGAATGGCCATGGCCCATCTAACCAGTTCCGGCTCCAGAATAGACCGAACAGCATTAGCCCCTGAAACGGGGTGAACATAGGTCTCTACCTCTTCCATCTTACATTCTCTTTGAGAATGAACCAAAGGAGCTGAACCTGCTGCCAAGCTCCAGAAATGAATGCTGCCAGGGGCATCCACTGGTACTCTTATCAGTCGGCCCCTTATTTTGAACAATTGATCAGAGAAAGAGCCAGGTTCAGCACCGGCAAATTCAATCATTCTGGGTAATACTGTATCTGCCTGCAGAGTTCTAGGAGCCAATTCAGGAAATAGACTGCAGACCCAGGCATTGAAGAAATGAAAAGGGCCCACGGTCCTCAAAGAGCGGGGAGTCCGATGCATGTACAGATCCCCCAAAGATTTGTAGATTAAACACAAGGCCACTGGGCAAAGTGACAGCCTCATTCCCCAGGCCATCTGGCATGCCGGGTATATGGCTTCGGACCGAATGATTGTCTCGTCCCCTTGAGGGAGAGCGAAAGTGCACAACCAGAATGTGAAGTAAGCTGCACAATGTGTGATAGGGTCCACCCCTGCTGGATTTGGACCACCATTGCCTACACGGCGCAATGAAGATGGCAACGCTGACTTATAGCGAGGAGCCCTTATCTGCTTGCTGGCAGTCGGACCCATGGAAGGGAAGTCTACATATTTTAAGGGACCGTCAGAAATACTGAATCCACTGCCCTATCCGGACCCTCAGCTTGCTGCCTTTCTCTCGAGGATGGTAACCTTTGGAGGATCCTCTACTATGCGCCAGACAGATGGAGCGATACGCCTTCATTAAATACCGGTAGGAATAGCCAAGTGAATACTTGCCTTCGCCATCTGAGCTATCCTTCTCGGAATCTGCCAAGCAGACCTCTTCATACGGCTCGCCGTCAATAGGCAGACTAGAAAGCTGTGACAAACTCCAGAGGTCGAGAGATGTTTCGCCCTCTGCTGTATAGAATATGTTGAACAAAGGGCAGAATACTTCGAACATTCCACAGCACAACCCTCAGGATATGGGATAGCGGAATCTAGAAGCAAAGACACTGTGATATACCCCGGCTCTGATCAGCAGAGGGGCGTATTCCTTTAAAACAAACTCGGTGAACTCCACCGCTCCCACCCGGAATAGGTGGTTGTCAGTGATCTTGGTATCTCCAAACCAGCCGGCAGCTAGATGATACTTGAACTGGACGGCCGAACAATTCAACACAAAGGGTTCTTCTCAGTACCCCCACTTTATCGGCGCCAGGAATAGACCGTAGCCAGGCTTCTCCCTATGAACTCGGCCACTAGCATTATCCCACCGGGCAGGTGTAAATTCCGGGGCCCGGGTCAACATTTTCTTCTCCGGCTCCAGCTCTGATATACCGAGGACTGCGTCCCAGTCACGCTTCTCCTCGGGAAAATAGATGGCCTTGTGGCAGTACACCGACTCCTTCAGGCTATCTCGTTCGGCAAGGATGGCAGCTTCGACAGCACGGGCTATCCGATAGTCTCTCATGCCACCCACTGTGAAAGTTCGGATGAACGTCATTAAGTGGCAGTCCTTCAGAAGATCCGGCCGATAGTCGTTGCCCCGTCTGAAGCATGTCTCCATTGCAGTGGAATATACCCTCGATGTTGATACTGTATCCGTCTCAGAATCAGACGATTCGTCAACGGCAGCAACTTTTTCATACCCGAAGTCCAGGCTATGCACGTTCAGCCAATTTACTACATCCCGTGATATATCTGGCTGCGCTGACGAGCTCGCCCCAACAGCTCCAGAAGATGCAGCAGTAGAGCTGGAAGCCATTGTAGTGTCTACAGCCGAAGAAGAGATGCGAATGAAAATCCCAAAACAAGAGGCAGTCTTGTAAAGATTGTAATATGAAACCCTATGAAAAATTCGGCAGCATCTCCTCTTGTCCGGGGTCTGCCCAAAGAAGATAGGGAGTCACCCACCAAGAGGGAGTGATCCCGAACATAAAATGGGACTCAATCCCGTATGATAAACCTACCCGAGAATGAATGGGTCAAAAGGGGGGGGATGCAATAAGGCTCTCGGAGGGGGGGAGCTCACCGCAGCCGCCGAGATGAAGAGAGAGAAGGGAGAGGTAAGAAATGAGGTAAAAACCCTCTCGGGGGGGTTAAAAAGGAGAAGAAGGAGGGACTTCTCGGTGCGAAGCAATGCGCGCCGAGAACCCCCCTTCGACAGAAAGAAATGCGCGCTGAGAAGCGGTCGCGCCGAGGGCCCCGAGCAACGGGCCTCGCCGAGAAGCACCCGCGCCGAGAAGGGTCCTACCTCGCGCCGAGAAGCCCACGGTAGGGCCAAGAAGGCTCCAAAGTGCTGATAATAAAATCAGAAGATATGGAGATGAAAAACATGAAAATGAAAGATACATGTGCATAATATTGCTACAGCAACATGATTAAGCCGAAGGACAATGTCAAGGAAAGATTGAGGAGGATACCCTCAAATGATGAAGGGCACCTGCGGACCCCGTGCCGCTTATTCTGCACTTACGTCGCCCGCAGGTGGGGGGCATTTGTTGACACCTTGAAAATGAGCAAGGGCGGAAACAGAATTGAAAAGAAGATCAGACCAACAGTAAAAGATCATCTACCCGGCCGAAGCCTTTTCCCGGCCAAGCTGATGTCCGATGCCATTGTCAGTCAAACGACGGCACTGATGAAATAGCAGTCACCTGGCTGAAGTCTTTTCAGGCTAAAGCTGATGTCCGGTCTTGTCACCGTTCAGGTGACGATACCGATGAGATGATGTCCGACTTTGTCATCATTCAGATGGCAATGCCGATGAAGCCCCAGTCTACCGACTGATGAAAATCTATGAATGATCTCAATAGAAACTGTGTCACCAGTGGAGGGCCTTCTCGGGTTCTGATACATTTGAAGGACCAATAAAGGCCGAAGTCTATGTGAGGTCTAAAAAGCCCCAAATGGGCCTATAAAAGTGGCGTCGGGATCCCCTTGTCGAAGCCCAAAAGCGGCGCCGAGAAGCTGAAGTCCCATGCGCCGAGAGGTCTGCCTACGATTGAGGCGCGCCGAGACAGGCCGGCCGATAGGATACCAAGGAGGGATATAAAACCCCCTCATTCGAAGAGAAAAAGGGAGGGCAACAGAGAGCCATCGAAGAGGAGCGAAGAGAGGCATCTCCAGATAGCCAGATAAAAAGGAGAGAAGAGAAGAAAAGCTGCTGTGAGGTCTGAAGGAAGGAAAAGGTGGGCTGCTAGGGGAGGGAGAGGAGTCAATGCTCCGCCCTCCCCTCCCCTTTATTGCTGTCTTTCCTTCATGCTTCCCTTTTTTTTGATGTATAAGCTTCGATTTCATTTTTCGCTTTCGAAGTGAAGAGATCTCCCTGTTGTCGAGGAGATAGAGTATTAGTCTATTTTTCCTCTCTCCTTCCCCTTGTTCTATGAATGATGTAAACGATGAAATAGTGAAATGCAACTTCACGGCTGTTCCGATGAAATGGTATTGGTTGGCCCTTTTCTCCCTGTGCTCTCTCTTTCAGAATGTATGTTATCCCCCACGTGCATTAATTGCTCGGATGCTTAGAATTTTAGTGATTTCTTGTGCCTATATGCATGCTTGTTGCAGATGGGAAGGAGGTAACAGAGCCCCAATCCTTACCGTGGATCTTTGGGCTTTGTCCCTCTCTCTCCCTCGACGACATCGATGGTTTAAACGTTGCGAAATCCGTAGTCCTCTCAAGTTTCCCAAGCCATTGGGGCCATTACAGGGATCAGAGACAGTCATCTCTTGATCTCCTAGATGGTCGGTGATATGAATGGCGTAAAGCCTGTTCCAGAGGGTTCGAACGCCTGGTGACTTCAATCCCTCGAATCCCTTCTATCCATGTGACTCCTTGATGTTAATCTGGTAACTTGGTAGAGCCCTCGGTCCCTTCCTCGGTTGCATCCTAAAACCCCCCAGCCGTTATCTGAATCCCAGGAAAAATCCCCAAAACAAAGCACCGTAGAACCCCACAAACCTTTCCGGCGCCATGAATAGCTCCTGGCGCGGCCCTCAGCGCGCCAGGAACCTCACACCGAGAGCTCCCTCCTCCTTCTTTAAACCATGCCGGGAACCTCACGCCGAGAGCTCCCTCCTCCTTCTTTAAAGCCATGTCGAGAACCTCATGCCGAGAAACCATTCCCCCCGCGCCGGGAACCTCACGCCGAGAGCTCCCTCCTCCTTCTTTAAACCATGCCAGGAACCTCACGCCGAGAGCTCCCTCCTCCTTCTTTAAAGCCTTGCCGAGAACCTCATGCCGAGAACCCATTCCCCCCGCGCCGGGAAGCCTGCCTATGCTCGTTATTGCTGCGCCGAGAGCCTCTCCTCCTCTGCCCAATCTTTGAGCACCCTGCCACACTAACTCGAGGGATATCTATAGGTCACAGGGTACACCCCATGGAATAAATAAACGGGGAACCATCCCCAACATCACACCGTGCCAGGGCCCAGTGCCTTTCTCTTTCGATTTTCATCCCGGCACTCTGTGGATGATCACCTATTTCTCCTTGGGCATGTTCCAAGTTGAGGGGAGATGCTGCCGAAATACAATCCAATATCATCAACCCCGATGAGTCAAGGGAGTGTCACCGATACACTTCCCATCCGGCTCATAAGCATTTTAAGTCTAGGTTTTAAGGTCTCACCAGGAGCTCCAGAGCGGTCCGGTACCCGTCCCGCTGCTGGATGGTGGAGTGGAGTAATCCCTCCAGCTCAGCTATCCGTCCCTCAGGGTCTAGCTGCATGTAGAAAGCATGAGTCAGTACATCTATCACATTGCATTTTTGCATATAGAAAGAGTTTAAGTTTTTGCATACCGGTCGTCGGGTGCCTCGGTACACCTGGTCGCCGTAGAGTCGAGCAAAGGCCTTCAGATATGCCTCATCGCTCTCATCCCGCTCCTTCACGGCTCTGCCTCGCTTTCTCCAATTGAGGACGTACTTCACTTTCCGGGCGTACCAATCCACATTGCCGCTGATGCCCCTTGCCGACTTGCCTGGGTGGTCGTCACTACGGCGTGGGAAGGTCACCTCGGGCTGATGTAGTCCCCGGGTCCGCAGGATCAGCCTGTAGTGCAAGGGCTCGATGATATGGATGCAATGCAACCATATGTCTCGTCCCCGGTACGACAAGGCCGCCTCTACCCACGGCTGTCCCGTGTAACCCTCGCCGCGGTATGGGGTCCATCTCACCTGAAAGCATTTAGTTCATTCATCAGTATTAACATATAAAAGCATTAGAGGTATTTAAAAAGCATTTAGAAGCATATAGAAGCATATAAAAATCATTTTGAGTTTTGGACTCACCGACGTGTGTGGGAAGGAGTCCAGGTCATCCTGGATCGTCCGGGTCAGTCTGACGATCGACCCTGTGTCCCTCGCCACCGACCAGCGCCTCGCGATCGGTATGCGGTCGGGATGGAGTAGCGCGCCTCTCCCGATGCCCGGGAGGTACATATAGCTTCAGATCTGCATTTTTAGAAATCAAGTCAGTCACATGGCATATCATAAACATTTTGGCATAAAAGAAAGCATTTAAAGTGCATTTACCTGTAAGAAAGGTGAGAAGCCGCCCAGCATCGTCTGTCGGTCCGTAGTGCTCAGGGACTCGAACAGGAATGTGAGCACTACTGCTCCCCATGCATACTTCCGACTTTGCTCAAATTCTCTATCATAGGCAGTAGTCTGCAGCTGATGACATCTGCCCGAGTCGCGAAGAGGAGCTTCCCGAATAGCAGCATTAGGAAGCGTCTGAGCACTCTATCTCCCTCCAGTCCTGCCTCCGCCGCCACGCGAGGGCGCACCTAGTCTATCACTCTGCCCAGATGCTCCTCAGGTAGCTCTCCCACGGCGATCACCGCTCCTCTCAGTCCCAAGCTCTCCTGTAGCACCTATCTCGAAAGCTGGGAAGAGGACTGTCCCGGTCTGATCAAATCTAACCCGAGCAGCTGCTGTGCCATCTCCCGGTAGTCACCGTAGGTCCACCCTGTCACCGCGGATCTGTGGACTCTCAATCCTGTAATCCTCGCTATATCTTCTAGCGTGGGGATCATGTGGCCCCACGGGAAGATGAAAGCTTTGCTGATCGGGTCCCATCTCTCGTGCAATGCGTACAGTAGCGGAGTGTCCATCCGGATCACCTCGATGCTGAGCACCTCGGCGAATCCCATCCCAGCTAGTCGCTCCCTCTGGTAATCGGGCAATGCCTGGTACACTACCCGGATCTGTAGCCAGGAGATCCTCGTTCTTCTTTTCCCCTGCATTGCATCATTAGTTAGTTCATTGCATCATATGATCATTGCATAAGCATTTTAAAATTGAAAACTAAACAAAAATTTGAAAATTGAAAACCCTAAAAATAGTTTAAGACCCTGACAGATGTGACGGCCCTGGGGTAGGGCGTCGTTTGCTTCTGACGGATTCAGGGTGGTGCGTCAGGCAAGTGACGGTCGCTGGCAGGACCGTCACATTGTCTGCGTTTGGAGGTTTTTTCCCTTATATCCCCGTGGTTGCCCACCTTGGCCGAATGGCCTACAATTGTTCCTAGGGGGTTCGTAGACCCATTTCTACCCTTATATCCCACATGCATTCACAAATAAAATTTAAAAAAAATCAAAATTGAAATTAGGGCGAGGGGACCTACCTCACGGTCCATGCCTCTCTTCCTCTTCTTCTCTGGTTCTTTGGGTTCCTCTGCACCCAATGGGGCTTCCCCTTGGTCCTCCACGACCGTGGGAGCTTCTTCTTCTTCTCTTGGGCTTCTCCTCGCCGATTCCTCTTCCGTGACTAGTGGGATCACTTCCCGTTCGAGACGGCGGTGGAACCGCCGTATGGCCATCCGTTTCCCTCTCTCTCTCTTCTTTGGTGGCAGCTGGGGAGCCTCGTCGTCGGCCATTACGGTGGTGAGGGCGGTGGTCGCCGGAGGGTTTCTCGGTTTGGGTTTTTGGGGCATTGAGTGTTGAATGAATGGGCTATGACCGTTCGGTTGTTTTTTTTGAATGCTCAGAAAATATGACGGTCTATCGTCTGGCCGTTACATCCTTCTGATGCGTCTGGATGTGATCGTTACATATGATTGGACTGTTTTATTGAAGAATGTGAACCGCCTGGTTTATGACGGACTAGGGATGGTCCGTTACTTGATGTGACGCCCTTTCATCAGACCGTTACAAACTTGCAAGTTTCTTGATGAATTAAATGGTCTATTTGATGTCAAAATGGTCCCATATTCTGTCAAAATGTTCATTGTTGATGCTTCTCGCACGTACAAATGGTTATGCCTTGATTCATGATCATATTTATTTTTGGCTAAACCTATCTTTTATGAAGGAATTTGTGAATAAAATCGCGCTTTGCCCTCCGTCCGGAAGGTAAGTCAGGTAGTGTATCTCTTTTCCTTATCTCTTAATGCATTACTATATGATACTTACGATATTATCTCGAGAACCGGCTGGTCATTCATGTGTTCCAGGATCTGATGTTCCCCTTAAACAAAAATGATGATGATCTAAGTTCACATGTTTAATCGTTGGATAGGCCGTTAGATTGGAATAAGTTTGGGGACGATGGTTCTGTCTTGCACGCCGTGGTTATAGATGGTGTCCTGACCCTAATTTCTCTGGTCTAGTAATATTATTCTCGAGTATTTTCTATTTGATCTTTCTTTGCATTTGTTTTGAAGATTTCTTTTCCTTTAGCCCAGCATGCATCATACGCATTCTTTGAGCATTTTGAAGCTTCATTTGTTCAAGTGTCTCGGTGTTGGTGGATAGCTGTGTTCTTGATCTCGGATAAGGAGAATCATTCCACTCTGAATTAGAAAGTTTTCCTTTGATCTGTTCGCTTGATCCGGTTGGCTGAAGATTCCGGTCTGGAGTTTAGTCTCTTGTTCTTTCTGTTACCTCCGGCGGCTAGCCGTGTTTCCTTTCCTTAGTTATTAGCTCCTCCAGACTTGCATCCTTTGGTTGGCTATTTCCTTGTGATCAGTTTTGAAGCTTTCCAGAAAATTCCTATCGCTTGTTGGTTGAGAACGGGTGTCGTTTACCTTAACGCCCTCTTTTTGATCCACTCCGCTTCATTTCCGCTTCATCTCCATGTTCCATTTCGCTTTCGCTTCACTCCGCTCGTTCCCCTGCAAAGAGGACGTTAAGGAGGGGCATCTGTTGACACCCGTTTTATACCCAATAAGTCGGGTCATCTCCTTATTCATTCTATATGATGCTCCGAGTCGTTCACTCTTCATTGAGTCTCTTGATTAGTTGAAGCCTATTTCTTGGGTCTTAACTCCTTGATCAGATATGGCTCCTGGTGGCGTTTTGTTGGTAAAGCTTAGCAAGCCCCTTCATTTCACTTTTGAACCTCAATGATAATAACGGTCCTAGGCGCGTTGTTTCATTCTAACGGATGGGTCCTGGACTGTTACTCTTTGAAGAGTCCTAAGGCTTAAGGCCTCGTTTTAAAGCTTATCCTTTTTGATTACACGTTGATAATAACGGTCTGTCGTGCAGCCGTTGTTTCATTCTGACGCCCTATGCCTTGGCCGTTGCTTCTTGAAGAGTCCAACTTGTTGGGTCTTCTTCCCGTTGATCTTATTTTTTAGGGATAAGGTTGATAGTGACGGATGTTCCTTGGTGCGTTATTTCCAAGTGGCGGTCTATCGTGCAGCCGTTACTTCCTTCAGAGAGTCCTGGCAGTTCAGGCCTTTTCTCTGCTACTCCGTGGTCGAGATAAGGGTTTGGATTGACGATATCTCTTTCAAATCTGATCCTCAGGACCTTCTGTTTATTTCTATGGACTCTTGGTGATATTATCTTCGAGGATTTGCTAAGAGTTATCCCTTTATCTTGCTGGATTATCCTCTACTCGACCTAAGAGTTTGAGGGTCTATAAATAGAACCCTTGACTTCATGGCCAAAGGGAGGAGGATTTTGAAATTCACGACGAAGTGCTGCCGAACTCAGGAGCCATCTTCATCCAAGAGGAGCTACTTCCCACGTTCATCCATCTCATAATCAAGAGAGTACTTTGGTTTTAGTCTTTCAAGTTCATTATTGCATGCTTAAGTTCTTCCCTGGTTTTTCCTCAATCAAAGCATTGTCCCTCCTCTTTCTCCACGTTTTTTCACTGTTCTCTAAGCATCCAAACATCTTCCCCATCTTTTAAAAATGCCCAGAGGGGTTAAAAAAACCAAAAACTCCCCGGTAATCCCGTTTCCTTTTGATGTCCTTAAGTTCTTTGAGAATTGAGCTATATTATTGAAAGGGATAATTTTGGTTATTTTGTTCTTGTCTTCTACATCTTTGGCAGGTTTACAGGTTCACCAGTACGAGGCCCAAGTCTTCTAGCCGGCTGGAAGAGTTGGAGTTAAAAGAATTTACACTTTGCTACTGCAGGTTATCTGACGGTCTGGTGCAGGCGCGTCATCTTCTCCTGGCGGTCTATCGTGTGGCCGTCACTTTCCAAGTAACGCACAGGGTCCTGGCCGTTATTTCTAGCTGACCTGCAGGTTCTCTTTGGTTTTCTCTCCCGTGGGCGGGTGCTTCATCCACCTATTTCCAAGGTATTTACAGGTCTTTTGCTTGTTTTTACTTTGGTGGCGATCACATCTTTCCTTAGTCTTGGGCATTAGCTTTCTCATTCATTACATATCTCTTTTATTTTCTTGCTTGCTCCACCCCTTGCGGTGTGTTTTATTTACTCTTTTGCTCCACGCCCCGGCGTGTGTTTTCCCTTTTCTTTAGCGTAGTTTGAGCGAGATAGCATGCCCATGCTAGAGCTAGCTTTGATTGCCTAGGTTCATGATCACATGTTCATAGGTTAAGAGCGGATCTTTGATTACTTGCTTGTCATTTCATCATTCAAACCCCAAAGAAAAGATAGATAGGCAAAATAAAATCAACAGTGGTGATGAACCGGTGGTGAGAGCGTCGGTTCCAAACTGCAGTGAGTTGGGGGAAGCCGAGGTGAGGAGGCTGGAGCATCAGTTTCGCCTGCCTCATAAGTATGGCTTTGCTGCTGTTGCTCCGTATGAGACGAGCCTGGACGATCGCACGGGCCATGTCTACACCATTCTTCTAGCGTGGAAGAGCGGATTTCGCCTCCCCTTCGAGCCTTTTGTCCTCACGCTTCTCAATTTTTTCCAGTTAGCGCCCATCCAGTTGGTTGCCAACTCGTACCTCCTCCTTTTCGCCTTTCGAATTCTCTGCCGTTAGTGCGGAGTTCCTCCTTCTCTGGACCTTTTCCACTATTTCTTCGAGTTGAAGGCTCATCCGTTGGCGGGGAATTGTTTTTACTTCATTTAGGCAAGGAGGAACAGGAGCTGCATCTTGTTGGCGGCGAAGGATTCTTCGCATAAAGGGTGGAAGACCCAATTTTTCTACGTGAAGATACATTCGGTGGAGGAAACCTGGAGATGCCAGGTAATGCCCAATTTCCACCCGAACATCCCTCCCCGGCAGGAGGAGTTCCCCTCAGACGTGGAGGAATATGCCGCTCGTCTGCTGAAGCATCGCCAGTCTACCGAGGAGTTGGTGACGTCGGAGAATGTCGAGCGGTGTCTTCTCACGCGGCTGAAACCGTCAGGTAACACCACCTAGATTTTTCTTCGGGGGTCGCCTTTCTTTTCCTGATCACGCCTTCTCCTCTGTTGCAGACACTAGGCAGGAGCCTCTGGAGGAAGTTGCTGAGATCATCGATCTTGGTGACGACTCGGTGGCTGATGAGCTGGGCGCCCCTGTGGTTCGCTCCCGAGCCCGGGATAAGGGCAAGGGGGCGGCTTTCGAGGGGACTTCACGGCCGGGCGGCGCAAAGCACAAGGATCCCATGGAGGGACGGTTGCGGGAAGCCGCGAAGGCCAGGAAATGGGCCCGGAAGGCCGGTCTTCTCACCTCTGCCAAGGGTGAGTCTGGCTTGGCGGCGCTCCCCTCTCGGGGGCAAGATGGGGCCGACCCAACTGGGTCGGCTTCCCCATCCGCCGAGCGAGAGAGGGCCGAGGAGACCAGGGGCCCCTCAGAGGGTGGTGACGATGGGTCGGCTCTCCCCTCGGTGGGAACAGAGGGGGCCGAAGTAGAAACAGTCAAGGCCGAGACCGGGGGGCCGGTCGAGGTGGGCGATGTCTCGGGCGGTGACGCGCGGGCCGAGACGGTTGAGATCGGGGGTTTGCCTGTAGAGGCGTCGCAACCCCAAGCGTCCGAGGTGCCTGGTGCAACCGGGCTCGTGGCGTCGGTCGAGGTCGGGGGTTCGCCTACGGAGGCGTCGCAACCCCAACCGACTGGGGAGCGCGGGGGGGCCGTTCCCGCGGCGCGACCTCGGCCTTCTGGCGCGGCGGAAAGGGTGCCCATGCCTATGGCCTTGGAGAGGCTCGGCGTCTCGAGCGCTCTTTATCAACTTTGCCGCGAGGTGTCCGCGAGGATGAAAGGGGGAGACATGCGTCACTCCCCTCCCGGGGTCCTCGACGTCATCATGGAGGGCGGCCTGGTCATGGCCCAGATGGGGGCCACGATGGCGGAGACTTACGCCGGACGGAGTCAGAGCGGTCGAACCTGGCTTGGACCCTCGGAGTGTGTGAGAGGAAACTGATTCGACTCGACGAGGCGCATGAGGGGCTCCGCCGGGAGTTCTCTGCGACTAGGGAGTCACTGTGGTCGAGCCGTCTGGAGGTCGGAGCGCTGACCGAGCAGCTAACCAAGGCCCGAGAATCGCTCGAGAGAAAAAGCAAACTCCTTGAGGAGGAGCGCCTTCATCATCTCGAGCTGGACGGCCGTTGGGAGGCTGAGCACGCCGAGTTGGTGGACCGAGAGGAGGCAGCGGAGGGCCTTCGTTTTGAGGCCGGGGCCGACCGAACTGAGGCGGAGAAGCGATTGGCGGAGGCCAAGGAGCGGGCAGCCGAAGCTGAGCTAAAGTCGGTTGAGGCGGAGAAGCGATCAGCGGAGGCCGAGGAGCGTGTGGTCGAGGCGGAGCGGAAGTCGGTCGAGCTTGTCGAGAGGATGGGGCTGGTCGGAGCGGAGGCGATCGAGTGATATAGGGGCTCGGAGGCCTACCTAGCCGACCTGCAGAAAGCTGCCCTTCCCCACTACGAAGCGGCACTTCGCCGAGGCATCCGCAAATGGTTCGAGCAGGGTTACCGCCGGGCGGTAGCCTATGCCGATGCACAAGATTCTGGGATCGACTTCCCCTCTGGCCAGTGCTATGACTCGGACGAGTCATCTTCTAGCTCCTCTGCGTCGGGCGGGGAAGATCCAGAGGGCTCTTCTCCGAAGGGGTCACCAACTCCGGCTGCCTCGGGAGGGCTCGCGGCAGAGGCAGTTCCCGCGCGTGCGGGGTCAGTGCCAGGGCCGGCGGTGGCCGAGGGTGCCGGGGGCGAAACACCCATGCCTTCCGGTCCCGAGCTTCAAAGTGGGCCCGAGGCCTGATGTATTTGTCCTGCTTTGCCTCTTTCTTTTGTTTGCCTCTTTTCCTTTTCCAAGAAATAGATTTCCTTTTTGTAAGGCAATAAATGACTTACTTGCTTCTTGCCTTTCTTGCCGGGATTCGATTAGCGTATCTATAGTAGTTGGAAATTATCAATACGTCATGCGTAGTTTTCGCATGCTAGTTGGACGGGCTCCTGACAGGGTGTCTTTCCGTTTTCTCACGCTTTGAATGGCAGGCTGCTTCGTGTATCCCGTGAGGCGGAATACGAGGGGTTTGAGGTGACCGTTCAGAGGGGAGAATTCCTTTGGCGTGTTTTCGAGGAGGGAGTCATTTAAGGCAAGTAGCCTCCCTTTGCCTATAAAAAGACCGAAGGGCGTCCCTTCCTCTCCACCGCTTAGGATTTTCCCTAACAGTCTTTCCTCGCCCCTTCTTCACATTGCGCTGTGCCGTTGCATTCGGAGCATGGAGGATCCTTCGGAAGACGACGCTGCCGATGATGGAGAGCAGAGAGTTTTTTGTTGCTTCGGGCTGTTGACCAGGTCCGACGGTCATCGCGCGGGTTTGAAACGGGTCCGACGGTCGTCGCGCGGATCTGGAGAGGGTTCGACGTGCGGAGGCACGCCGTTTACCCTTTATCAGTTGGGGCGACACTTCCAGGGGGGCGAGATGGAGGACGAATGGGGGCATCCGTGATGCCCATCCCCTCCGGGCCTTCCCCTGCCTCCTCATCCAGCTCTGCTGGTTTCTTTTTCTTTCTAGCAGCGTCTTTTTCCCTCTTCTGCTCTTCCTTTCTTTCAATCCCTCTGTCACCTTTGTCACGGGCCACCCGAGCCAACTGGATCGACCGCCTTTTGACCGAGCCAGTTTCTGCACGAGGCAGAGTCAGTGGCTGGACGCGAGGAGATCAAGACCGAGTCGGCCGAGCGATGGCATCTTGCAGTGGTGCTAGATGGATTTTTTGCTCTTTGCAATGCAATGTACTCGCTTTTGCCTTTCTGATGTATCAACAATCTTTTGAATGAAAAGAAGAAGATTTTATTTCATACAACTCGTTTGCACAACTTCAAAAGTAGAATTTGCATAGGGTGGCTGTGTTCCATGTCCGAGGGATGGATTCCCCTTCTATTGTAGCTAGCCAGTACGCTCCTTTCCCGAGCGTCTCGACCACTCGGTAGGGGCCTTCCCAGTTAGGGGATAGCTTGCCCGCCGCCTCTAGTGGTCGAGAGGCTTCAGCTTTCCTGAGGATGAAGTCTCCCGGTTGGAAGTGTCTGTCTCGCACTTTGGCGTTGTAGTATCGAGTGAGGCGGCGCTGGTACTCCGTTGCTTGGATGTTGGTGATCTCTCGGAGTTCATCTTCTAGGTTGAGATTCTCGAGTAATTTTTACTCGTTTACCTCGGGCGAGAAGCGGATGACTCGGAGAGAAGGGTTGGCAACCTCTAACGGAATAACGGCCTCAGTGCCATACACTAGCTGGAAAGGACTCTCACCGGTTGTCGTTCTGGGAGTCGTTCTGTGTGACCAAAGTACGCTAGGCAGTTCCTCGAGCCAGCTACCCTTGGCCTTGCCGAGTCTGGTTTTTATGCCTTTTAAGATAGTCTTATTGGCATTTTCGACCAGCCCATTGGCCTGAGGGTGGGCGACCGAAGTGAAGTGATTGCGAATGCCTAGGTCGGCACATCAGTCTCGAAAATAACGAGAATCGAATTGTCGATCGTTATCGCTCACTATCACTCGGGGGATGCCGAAGCGACAAATGATCGACTTCCAGACGAAACTCCAGATGACTGTCTCAGTGATCCTCGCCGTGGCTTCGGCCTCGATCCACTTGGTGAAGTAGTCGATGGCGACGATGATGAACTTCTTTTGGGACTGAGCCACAGGGAACTGCCCAAGAATGTCGATCCCCCACCGAGCGAAGGGATAAGGCTCGGTAAGGGTGACGAGCTCCGTAGCCGGCTGATGGACCAAATGGTCGAATCGCTGGCATCGGTCACACTGTTGCACGTGGGCCGTGCAGTCGCACTGCAGGGTGGGCCACCAGTAACCCTACCGTAGCAGGATCCTGGCGAGCGACCTTCCTCCTGAATGCACTCTGCATAGGCCTTCATGAATCTCTTGGATGGCTCGGCTGGCTTCGTCGGGGCCGAGACACTTCAGGAGAGGACCGGAGAAAGATCTCTGGTAGAGAGTGTCGTCTAGAATGACGAAGCGTCGGGCTTGGTACTTCAGTCTGCGGGCTTCTCGAGGGTCGGAAGGCTCTTGGGAGTCCCGGAGCCAAGATAGGTAGGGGGTGCGCTAGTCGCTCGGAATGGCTGAGTCAACAGTAAGGAGCTCCGAGTCAATGCTCGGGCGCTCTAGCTCTTCAAGGAGGACCGATCGGGTACCTTCAGGGTCGAGAGAGGAGGCCAACCGAGAGAGGGCATCCACTCAGGAGTTTTCCTCCCGAGCTATTCGGACTACCTCGAATCCCTCGAACTGTTGGGCCATGTCTCTGACCAGCTGGAGGTATTTGATCATTGGTGTCTCTCGAGCTTCGTATTCGTCGTTGACTTGGCTAGCGACCAGCTGGGAGTCGGTGTGGATTTTGACTCGCTCAGCCCCCAACTGTCGGGCCATGCGTGCTCCCGAGATAAGGGCCTCGTACTCGGAAGCGTTGTTGGATGCCTGAAAGCTGAATTTCAAGGCGTACTGTAGCTCTACTCCTTCGGGGGACCTCAGGAGGATTCCGGCACCACTACCGACCGAGTTGGAAGATCCGTCGACGAATAGTTCCGAGGTTGGATCGGGCGCGGACGGGGATCTTTCTTCAGTCGGGATGGTGCTCTCGGCCACGAAGTCGGCGAGCGCTTGGCCTTTCACAATCGAGCGCGGTCGATAGGATATATCGTAGGCCCCGAGCATGATGGCCCATTTGACGAGTCACCCTGAAGCTTCGGGGTGGGCCAGAATCTTCTTCAATGGTTCGCTGGTCAGCACGGTGATGGGGTGCCCCTGAAAATAGGGTCGGAGGCGCTTGGCAGAGGTAACCAACGCTAGCACGAGTTTCTCGGTTGCAGGGTACCTCCTTTCAGCCTCGTTGAGCACATTGCTGGTGTAGTAGACCAGCCTCTCGATTCATGAGTCATTTCTGACTAGGACCGAGCTGAATGTAGATGGTGTTCCCGAGAGATAGAGCAGCAAGACTTCACCCGGGACGGGCTTGGAGAGCACCGGGGGCGAGGCCAGGAACTCCTTGAGCCCGACGAACACTCTCCGACATTTCTCATCCCATGCGAACGTAGTAGATGCCAATTTGGGCCCCCTCAAAAGTTTGAAGAAAGGCAAGCATCGTTCGGTCGCACGGGACAGGAACCGGCTGAGAGCGGCGACACGCCCAGTTAGGCACTGGACGTCCTTGACGCAGGTGGGTGGGCGCATGTCCAGGATGGCCTGGACTTTGTCGGGGTTGGCCTCTATCCCATGTTGAGTGACCAAGAAACCCAGGAACTTCCCAGATCTCACTCCGAAGGCGCACTTGGCAGGATTGAGCTTCATGTTGTACTTCAGGAGGATGTCGAAGGTTTCGGCGAGGTCGGTGAAGTGGTCTTGGGCCTTGGGGGTCTTGACGAGCATGTCATCAATGTAGGCCTCGACGTTCTGACCTAGCTGCTCCTCGAACATGTGATTGACCAGCCTTTGATACGTGGCTCCGACGTTCTTCAACCCGAAAGGCATCCGGGTGTAGCAGTATACGCCGTAGTCGGTGATGAAGGCGGTCTTCTCGATGTCTTCTGGATCCATTCTGATCTGATGATAACCTGAATAGGCATCCAGGAAGCTGAGTATCTCATTGCCCGAGGTTGAGTCAACCAATTGGTCGATGCTCGGTAATGGATAGCAGTCCTTAGGGGTGGCCTTATTCAGGTCGGTGAAATCCACGCACAACCGCCACTTGCCTGAAGCTTTTGGTATCAGGATGACATCGGCTAGCCACGTCGGGTATAGGACCGGTCTAAAAAGGCCAGTCTCATGTCCCTTGGTGACCTGCGCCTTGATGATCGCCTGCTTCTCTGGTGCATGCTTCCTTCTGTGTTATTGTACGGGTCTCATGGCAGGGTCGAGGTTGAGCTTGTGCATCACGGTCTCTTCTGGTATCCTAGGGAGTTGATCATCGGACCAAGCAAAAACTCGGACGTACTCAGAAAGAAATTTTTTATATTGCTGTTGAACCTTAGGCGGTAGGTCGGCTCCGATCCTTACTCCTAGGGCTGGGTCATCGTTTAAGAAAATCGTCAGTAACTCGCCACCAGGTTCGGTGGTTGCGGTTTTATCCTCGACTCCCCAGGGGCCCTTATCCTTCCCGTCCGGCCTTGTGGCCTCTACCGAGATATTGTAGCACCTTCTGGCCGCGGCCTGGTTACCTCGGACTTCCCCCAACCCGTTTTTAGTGGGGAACTTCATTTTCTGGTGATAGGTAGACGGTACTGCCTTTATTCGGCTGAGGATTCCCCGGCCGAAGATGGCGTTGTACGCTATCATACCTTTAATCACTATGAAGTCCACCATGACCGTAACGGTTCTGGGTGGGGTGCCGAGGGTAACCGGCAGGCTTAGGGCTCCCTCGGGATAGGTGGCCAGGCCATTAAACCCGCAGAGGGGGGTTCGGACCGGGCGGAGCTTGGATGGATCCTCCCCTATCTTAAGGAAACAGTCATAAGATAATACATCAGGGGCACTCCCATTGTCAACTAGAATCCTATCTACATTACAATGGTTTATCGTAGCCGAGATCACGAGGGCGTTGTCATGCGGGGTGCTCAGCCCTTCTAGGTCTCGGTCGGAGAAGACTATGACCTGGGGCTCACTCGGCGAGGCCTTGGGAGGCACTATGGCTTGGCTCGCCCGCTCGGCATGACGCTTCCTTCCTCGGCTGCTGTCGCCTCCTGATGATGTCCCTCCGGAGATGACGTTGATGTGGACCCCTCGGGGGGCATTGTCGATCTCCTCTTCCGCTCGGCCGTGAACCGAGCTAGGTGTCCCTGACGGATGAGGCGCTCGATCTCGTCCTGGAGCTGGTGGCAGTCACCGGTGTGGTGCCCATGGTCGCTGTGGAACAAGCAATGCTTGTCGCGATTACGGTTCTTCGACCTCATCGGCTCGGGCTGGCGGAGAAGTCCCGAGTCTTTGATGTCTTCATAGATCTCATAGACCGGTGCGGCTAGTGGGGTGTACCGCTCGTACTTCTGCTTGCGTTCCCCATCACTGTCTCACTTTTTCCCCGAACCTGAGTTTGGCTCGGTAGCCCGCTTCTTGTCCCCCTCCCGACCCGAGCCAGTTGCGTCTCGGCAGGCGTTGAGCACCTCCTCGCATTCGGCGTGGCGCAATGCCAGAGTCACTAGCTCGGCAAGGGTCGAGGGAGGGTGGAGGACAAGTTCACGACGGAGATTCTCGTCCCTGGTGCCCCCAGTCAGTGCGGTTATGGCTGAGGCCACGTCCAGGCGGGGAATTCTCAGGGCTTCTGATTTAAATCGGTGAATATAAGCCCGGAGTCTTTCCCCTTGCGCCTGTTTAAGGGCCAGGAGTCCCGTTACCGACCTTGGGGGGGCACTTCCGGCGAAACTCTCTTTGAAGACTCGCCCGAATTGCTTGAAGTCTCGGATGGATCCGGGGGTGAGGGCCCGGAACCATGCTTGAGCGCCTTGGACCAGGGTGGTCACGAAGGCTCGGCACTTGATGGTGTCGGACGCTCCGTGTAGGGTCATCAGAGCGTCGAAGCCATCGTAATGATCGGCCGGGTCGCCCTGGCCGTCGTAGGGCTTGAAGGTAGGTATGGAGGTTCTGGGAGATACCTCTGCCTTCAAGATGTACTCAGAGAACGGGGATTTCTCCTCGTCCTCCGGAAAAGAGGTCTTCTGCAGGGCGCGGAGGGCGCGCTCCTGTTCTGCGAAACGCCTCTCGAAATCCCGTAGCCGGAGGGATAGTTCCAGCTGATGTCGTGTCGTGGGGCTGGGGGGAGCGTCTTGGCGATCTCCGGGAACGTTAGTTTCCGGGTTCAGACGGCGCGCCCCCAGTTTTCCCTTTCTCGGCGTGGAGGAAGCCTCTTGCTCCGGAGGTGGAGCCTGCGAGGGTCCTCCAATCCTGTTGCGGATGAGCTGCTGGTCGCGGAGAGTGAAGCGGCCTCCGACTGTGTACTGGGACATATCTTCGTGGGGAGGGCTCCCTGACGGAGCGTGGGACCTTCCATCCCTAGCCGCCTGGGTTCTCATGAGGTCCACGAGGATGTCCAGTTTTGCGTTGAGGGCCTGGAAGGCTTCTGCGCCACCGTTGGGTGGTAGCCCTACCGCCGCAGGAGGGGATGGTGGGTCGTCGGCGGGGGCGCTAGCGTTGGAGAGAGGGTTCTGTGAGGCCCGAGAGGGGCCATCCCCTGTCGCTACCATGGCCTTTCCCGTATCGCCGGCGGACCTCCTCCCTGAGCTCCTTCGCACCATACTGGCTTTTTGTACGTTTCCCACAGACGGCGCCAGATGAAGAGGCGTGATCTCGCGTTGGTCCTAAGCGGATGGAGGATCACCAGGTAGTGAACTGCAAGATAGGAAAACGGATCAGGGGGCCAGGGAGAATCCCTGGGGAAAACCCTCCGATGCTTAAGTCAGTGGAGTTATGGCGGGAGCAATAAAGGGAGGTGAGAGCTTGTGCGCGAGATCCCTCTCCACCAGAAGGGTGAAGTGGTTCTTGCTCAGGAGCTTTGAGCATATGATTGCCCTTACCTTTCGCCGGAGGGTATCCTTGGTTTAAATAGTGCGCCGCCTCCTCGGAGTCCTGTAAGTCGCGGGGTCTCAGGCGGGTGTTACGTCCTCGACGTGGGCTTTCATTACCTTATCGTGGGAACGTTATCACCTTGGGGAAGAAGAAGTCCCTCATCTTCCTGAATTCCTGCCCGCAGAGGACTGCTAACGGCTGCAAGGATAAGCAATCGTCGGCCATTTCCGAGCTCAGAGAGGCCAGCCCTATCCGAGCGATAGGCTTAGCTCGGAAGAAGATGAGTCGGATAGGTCGGCAGAAGCCTTCTTCTCCTGGGCGGAGAGATGGCTCGGGCCGGACCTTTCTTGTGACCTGACCGACACTCGGGCCCTCCGAACCTAGAGGCCGCCTAGGAAGGTGGTGTCCTCGAGCGATTTTTTTATTGGGCTTTCTTCCCTAAGTGGGTCCTGTGGGCTGTCACTTAGGTGAGCTTGGTCTCGTTGGGCCCTGTCGGGCCTAGTCGGGCTGCTCTTTGAATGGGCTGCAGAAATCCCCCTCTCCAGAGGGTCTTGGATATTCTCCAATCAACAAAAAGTCTTTTGAATCAAAACTAAAAACCTCTTTTGTTCATGCTTCTGATATCTCTAGCACTTCAAAAGCTCCCCCTCCTATTACACAAACAAAAATTTCTAAAAAATATTTTGAGAAAAAGAAAAATGTTCACACAAAATCCACCATGGAAAAAGGATTTCAAAAAGTTCAAGGTGGGCGGAAAATGAAATCAAATGTTGAATGTTTCTATTGTGGATTGAATGGACATGTGATGGATGATTGTGTTGTCATGAAAAAGGATGACAAACATGCATGCACAGATAAACATGTTTTCAAATCAAAAGGAAATATTTATTACTTTCATTGTGATAAGTTAGGCCACAGGATGAAAAATTATTTTTTAAAGCAGAAAAGTGAACAAAATACTTTTAATAGAAAAAGAAATGTTTCTTGTTTCTTTTGTCATAAACTTGAGCATGTCATGGATAATTACTTCGTGAAATAAAATGATGATTATTGTGTCATGAATGTTAAGTTTGATATTCAAAGAAAAATCAGTGACAAACATGTCTTTCGCGCTCAAGAGTTTTCATCTAATAAGGGAAAGTTCTTTAGAAAAACTTATGCTAATAATGGAAAATCATTTGTTAGAACTATTTCTCCTTGTTGCTATCATTGTGGGAAGTACAGACATGTTATGAAAAACTGTTGATTTTTGAAAAATCATGATTCTAATGCTTCTAGAATGAATGTTAGGTTTAATTTTGTTAGACCTAGATCTCATGAAAATATGAGATGGAAAATTTTTGAAAATACCTTTGCTCTTAAAAGGAAATCCTTTGCTAGAAATGACATCCATCAATACTTTTATTGTGGAAATCATGGACATGTCATTGAGGATTGCAGGATCATGAAGGATGATGATATAGTGGTAATGAAAAAGTCAAAGAAAATATTTGGAAGAGATGTTACTAACATCCAAGGACCCAAGAAGACTTGGGTGCCAAGATCTAACAAATGAGTCGGTTGTTATATGAAGGTGTGCCTTGAGATAAATAAAGAATGAAAGGGGTTCCAATAAAATGGAACAAGGCACACTCATAAGGTAAAACCCTAACTTTGCCTTTTCATTGTTAAACTTGATGATTTTGATGTTTGGTATGTTATTTTGTTATGGTTTTCATATGATGTTTGAATTGCATTTCCTCATAAGTCATACAAGTCTTCAATTGATGAATATTTGGTATATCAAATGGTGATATGTGAAATGATAGATCAAGTCTGTCATGAAGCTATCACTATGTGTGAGGTGATCTTAGGATCAATGTTCTCTACCTTGTACCAAAATTCAGAAATTGAATTGTTTGGCTTATGAGGAACCATGTGTTTTAAATGAAATTAATTTACCTTGATTTGTAATGATCTTAATTTACAATTGGTTTCAATTAAAAATATTTCTTATTTCAAGAAGGTAAATTTTTTGAACTATGGACTTGCTTGATCAAATGCAACAATTGATATTGAATGTTGACCATGGCTCAGTTTAAGACTCATTGACCATGTGTGATTGCTTTGCAAAATTGATAAGTTGTTTGACATGTTTAAAAAATCTCCTCTTGTTAAAAGATTTTCAAACACGTATATTGCTCATTGTCAAATTATGTGTGAAATCTGTAGGACACTTGATTATATGCATCAAAATGCATTTTCCATATTCACACGTGTAGGGCATAACATATTCAAACTGAAGCTTATGTCTCATACAATGTTGTTTCTAAATGATCATTGTTGAACTTTTGAGTTCTAAGGAAAACGGCTTTCCATGATGAAATCTGAAATAAAATACTCATGGTTCAGTGCAATTTTCATTGAAAATCCATCTCATGCATTTAGTAATTTCATACTTGCTTGAATATTCAAGAATGCACAAAAACTGAAAACTTACATGAAAAGAATGCATTGACATCTTCGCATATCATTCACATACTATGCATATAAAATGACAAAAAGATACATATTGCATATTCATGCATATAGAGCATATGCATATATTTCATGATAATCGCATATCTTGACTCATGAATGCTTGCATGAATGTTTCATGAATCCTTACATGCTTATAAGTATTTACACTATGAAACCATTTCTTGATCTTTCTAAGACCTTACCTCCTTGCTAAACAGCAATGCAGTGACTTTATTCATATGTGATACATGTCATATATTAAGGGGGAGGATTTGATTCCGACCGTACATACATTTAGGGGGAGTCATAGCCGTGTCTTGTCGAATTCATTTTACACATGCAAAATAAAAATTTACCCCCACACTCTTGCACACAATGAATTTAATGATTTTACATGATAAGGATTTAAGAAATTCCTTCCAACACTTTAAAGGGAACTTGAATCTCTACATGGACATTAAAGAGTAATCGTGAGGAAAAAGTTACCTACCCCACAAAATTAATAAGTGGTATGTGGAACCGAGTAGCCGGGAATCCCCACTGAAATAAATGAGAAAACTCGCGTCGAAAGGTAAAACAAAAATCCACATGTGTGACGAATCCAAGTAGCCGGGAATCCCCATTAAGACATATGAGGAAACTCGCGTCGAACGGTGAAGTCCCGTAAAAGAAACAAAATCGGGGTTGTGCGAAGCTACCGAAAGTCGAGAATCTAAAGTGAAAGTGTAGAGAGGAGATTACTTTCTAGTGTTCTTTAGAAAATCTGAAAATCCAAATATTTTGAAGCTGATTATTCATTGCATCACTTTTCACATGGGCATATTTGTGATGTATGTATTCTATGAACTTTTTTTCGATTCATGGTTTATGTAGTACTTCTAGTTGTGTATGCACAAATCTCTTAGTTATGCCTCATGTCTTACATCTTGAATTTGAATCACATGCTCTTTTGTTAACCCGTGCCTCATTTAGGGGGAGTTACTATGTGTAAAATTTGTGTGCATGACGGTTATGCTTGTGCACTTGCATGTTCATACATTCCCCTTTGGTCTAATTCTGAGTATTACTCTTTCATTTGAAGAATAGAAGTCATCATGTGCATAGCTGCATATCTTGCATATTTAGCATTCACATAGTCCACATTCATTGCATTTGTAAGATGAAGCTCATCGTGTGCATATTTACATATTTGGCATTCTTAACGTGCATATAGTTCATGCATGATATCATCTTGAATAATTCATTCTTTTTAACAATTGGTATAGTTCATTTTGAAATTCATCATTTTGAACATATCATATTTTGCTTGATCGTTCTCATTTTGCCATAAGGGGAGAAAGCTTGATGATTTTGGTTTTGATGCTATTCTGAACTCCCCATGTTGATCCCCATTTCTGATTATGTCAAAGGGGGAGAGAGTATTAATGCATAACATTTTATCATCATCAAAATGGGAGACATTGTTGTGTATGTGATTTTGATGATTACAAAATGACTTTGTTACTTGGCCTTACTTGGCCTTGTGCTTGAATAATACTCCATGTTCTCATGTGCTTGAATCATACTTGTTCTCTTGTTATGGAGTCATATTCTAGAATGAGAATGAATTTGTAAAACAATGCTTCATGAATGCCATCAACATGAATGAGTCTTTATGTTCATTTGAATGCAAGTGTGCTAATCTTCTTGCATTGCAGGATCGAGTCATGATGGACATCAAATGGAACTCAAGAGAATACTTAAATAAGTCATCTTGTTGTCCACCATTCAGAACATGTGTTAATTTTATCTCCATTCTTCAAAGAACTATTGGTAAGGCTTTGCAATTCACATATCTTAAGTTTAGTGAACTTTGGGTAAGAGAGCTGCAGTGTGTTGACCCAGAATACTTGTGCATAGATATACATGTGGTTTCATGTACCTTTTTCATGGGCCATTATGGTTTGAAGATGTATGCCTCATGTATTTTCTATATGAGGTTTTGAGGGACATACATGTTATTCAAATGTATGGGTTATGATGTTGATTTTTGGTTGAGATGTCTTGGGCTTTCATGCATATTCTTCTAAGTTGCCAAAGACATGAATGTGGTTCATGCACTTTCTACTTGAAGCTTTTAAGCTTGTGATGTGCTTGAAATATTCATACAAGACTTCTGAGAGTTGGTTCTATATTGCTCATGCATTGTATGAATGCTTGGTCTTGTGAGCTATGCAATAAAAGCTTGATTTATTAACTTGATGTGTGAAAAAAATGCATGAAGTTGGCTCTTATGAAGATGGCCTCAATTAGGTCTCAATCAATGAGATTGTGTTCATTGAACACACCTTTCTATTTGAATGACAGTGTCATTTCATTCATAAGGTTATTGTGATTTCAATGTATGGATGATTAAAAAGATCCCTTGTTTATATCAATGTTCCTCGTGATATCAATGTTTCATGAATGTTAATTTTTGTCAACAAGAATGCCATTTGAATGAATGTGTGTTTGAATGATTAGCATGTTATAAACTTTCATGAGACATGAATGTTTACAATTTGAATGTTGAAAGAAAGCATTACAATTGAATGATAATGTAATTGTGGAAACATCTTTACAAATATGCATAGCTACATATGTGTATGAGATCATGGTGATGCATAATAAAAATACATATTTGCATATGTTTGCATATGTGTGTGTTTAGGTGTTCACACTTTGTCAAATTGAGTTTCATGATATGTAAGCGTATCTTGGTAATGTTATTTGAATGATTGAGCTCCCATATCATTGCATATGCCTTGGATGCAATGGAAGATTCAAAGTTCCCCAAATACCATAGCTCGTGACTTATGTCTTTATGGAAACATTTATTTATGCAATGAGCATTTGGATGGTTGACAAGTTATGGAGGTTCTTTTGGAAGAATCTAGTTTATGAGCTCTTAACTTACACACCTATGGTAACTTGATACTCTTGTGTTTTTGCAGGTCCAAGGATGGTTTTTATACCCTCCCATATCAAGTGGATCATGGTAATATCTAACCACCTTGTGTGCTTGAAATGGAGGTAGTTAAGGTTGAGCTTTCATGCCTTTGTATTTGGACAATTGAGAGATTCAATTTCATTACAACAAACACTTGTCATATGGTGGAATGTGTTTTTGTTGGTTGTAAATGGAAAGCCAAACACATGTTTGAATGGGTTGTATGATGCATTTTTATGTGAACAAGTTGAAATTGTTAATGCTTGATTCATGAACTTTGATTATGATCTAACCTCTTGTTTTATCATGTGTTTCAGGGTTAATATTCATGGTTGATCATCGTGGGTTTATGGTAATATTTATTCATTTATTTATCCATGAAATCTTGGTGGTTTAGCGGTGTTTTCCAACCCCTACTGGCAGGGGTCGACCCTTAAGGTCGACCTTTAGGGGAACGGGGCTGCACAGAAGCTGCAATATGCAGCATGTCTGCAGGGGTCGGCCCCTGGGGTCGACCCCTGACTGCCAGACAGCAGATTTACTACTGGCTGCCCTCTGGTTGCCCAGGGGTCGACCCATGGGGTCGACCCATTCCGGCATCGAATTTTCGGGAGCGTCCGAAACCCAATGAAAACCCTTCTAAACTTTACCAAACTACCCCCCATAGGTTCCTAAATATATTAGGGTGTTTCTAACATGTATGGGAAAGGTTTTATGTATCTTTTGGGCTCTCTACCTTGCATATAAATATGAGTTACGAATTTGTGGAGGATGAGCCCTAATGTGCTATCTTTCTATCTTGTAGGGCAAGAAAAGGGGGAAAAGGAAGAGGAGCTCTTGCAAGGTGGTTTTCATCTACTTCCATGGAGATTTGGATCTCGTGGTAAAAGAAGAAAAGAAACGTCCCGAAAAGAGGAACGCGAGGACGCCAAAATCGCGGCCATCCGACATCGAGCCAAGAGCCGGAGTCTTTCTTGAAGGGGGAGCTTCATACATGCTTTATCTTCTTTGATTCAGTCTCTAGAGTTTGTTTGGGGCTCAATGCATCTATTTGTCTTCACTTCTTAAATTTCTGGATGGATATATTGTGTGGGGGTTCGGAGAAAGGGTTCTCTGTGTGTTTATGTTGATGCGTGTGCGTCGTTTTGTGCGGAGCATATCCGCGTGTATGCTTGGACATATCTTACGGTGTGTTCCCCGTGTGTGGTTGGGAGTTTACTCTCGTGTGGTTGTGTAGGCATCGCCCTACGTGTGTGTGTTGGAGCTTGGCTCCATATGTGTGTGGGGACTTATCCTCGGGCTGTTTTATACAGTAGTGAAGCCTCATCGGTTTGGTGAGGGGTGGACGTAGGGAGCCCATCGTGGTCCCGAATCACCTTAAAAATCCTCGTGCATTGTGGCTTGCATTGTGGTTTGTGTTGTGGTGGTTTGCTATATTATTCATATCTAATTATCCGTTCGAGTGAGTACGGTGAGATTAAGAGAATCAAGTCTATTCCATTTAGTTTTAATTCCTCACTCTTGCTAATCTTGCTAATTCCACTGCGAGCTAGTTTAATGTTTTAATTGGACATAATTTTTAGTAGAGGGTTCTATTCACCCCCCCTCTAGAACCGTGTTCCTGCACTACAGGACCCAACAATAAGCTTACTCCGAGATTCATTGGCCCTTTCAAAGTTCTTGAGAGGGTTGGCAAAGTCGCATATCGGGTAGCCTTGTCTCCTCAATTAACTGGAGTTCATGATATATTACATGTCTCGATGCTCAAAATGTATGTCTATGACCCATTTCATGTTATAAGTCATGATGATCTAGTGATTCAAAAGGATTTGACGTACGAGCAAAAGTCAATCAAAATCATTGATCGAGAAGTACGTCAACTTCGGAACAAAATCATTCCCATGGTAAAAGTCCAATGGAATAAGAATACGGACCAAGAAGCGACATGAGAAATGGAAAAAGCAATGCGCAAGAGATTTCTGGAACTGTTCGATTGTAAGTATACTCTCCACTAAAAACCCATGTAATGAATTTGAGGATTAAATTCTTTTTAAGTGGGGGAGAGTGTAGCACCCCAGAATTTTTTAAGAATTTTTTAGAATTAAATAAGAATTATTGAGCATTTAATAATATTTATGAGTTAATTAAGTTAATTTAAGAGCCCTATGGTAACCAAAGGGTATTGCCCACTTAAATTAGGCCCACAAACCAAATTTCAAGACCCTTTGGCGCAAGCCCATTAGGAGAAACGTAATTTGGGTAATTTACGGATTTAAAATGGGATATATATACCAATTCGGGGATAAAGAGGAGATAAATTGGGAAATCTGAGAAATTCGGAATGAAAGTCAAATAGCGATTTATCGCTAGACCGCCACTTACAAGAAACGGTCCCAATTGGACTGCTATTAGGTTCTGTAATCGGAAGATGAAGAAGCGTGAAAAAATAAGATTCTTTCCATCCCAATCCCCATGATTCGAAGCTACATGGTGTATGAACTTAGTCTAGGACTCTTGAGGATCAATCCTACCCCAATTTAGGACTCTTAGTTGGATCTAAATCCTCAAACCCTAGCATACTCTATAAATAAAGTCCATATTTGACCTGCGTGAACCCTTATTTTGGCTCACGTATTTCAAAGGTAAGGAGACATCTTCTCGGGTTATTCCTTTAGAATAATTTATTCTCCTTAGTTTTGTCTAACATCTCTCCTAATCTCGTGCTAGGAGGTCAAGCCGTTGGAGAGCTAGAGGCCCCCGAAGTGACTGTTTCTCTGCAGTCTGAACAGAAAACAATGTGTCTGTCCAAGGAAGATATGAAGGATAGAAGCCCGAATCGCGGTAATCTCATGTCCATCCTTTAGAATAAGTTATTCTCCTTTGTATTTTCTACCTACCCTCCAAATTTCGTAAATTTAGGTCAAGAGGTTGAAGAGTTAGAAGGTTAGGAAATCGCCGGTTTCACGTAGGACGCGTAGGAGCCAGCACCGACTTCCAATCCAAAATTCGAAGTCTAGGGATCGAATCAAAGGTAGGTTTTCTCATGAAAAGGCTTAAACATCAAGTTAGGAGTAAAAACTCTCTGTTTCCATGTGATTTCATGCGTTATACACGGAGTATTTCATGTTCTACTGTCACTGCGCATCTAGGTTATTTCTGCATACATGATTCCTACCCTTAATAGTAAAGATGACAAATTTTGGCTTAATCCATGCATCCTCATGATGTAATTTTGGTCTATCATGTCTTACCTACTGGTTAACATATTTTCCATGCATTTATTGCTCTAAGATTAGCCCTACACTTCGATGTTACTTCTGTCTGCAACAGATAAGGAAACGGTCCATCAGAGACCGCCATTATCAATAGACGATCCCAGATAGGCCGCCACTACCAATAAACGGTCCGCATAAGACCGTCTTCATGCTTCTGTTTCTACATTTTGTTAACTTCAAACAGAATGCAGAATTGCCATAATAATCATATGTTAAAAGCCCAAGTAAATATATTTTATTCCTAATTTTGACTTCATATTTAGGATTTTGGTTATATTGTGCATCAACTGTAATATGTTTTATGCTCTTCATGATTCATAACTTATTTTACACTTATGCTAATTTCATGCCAAACGTATATAGTTTTGTATGTAAATCATTTTCTTATGATTATAGAACTTGGTGACGATGATGTTTTGGATCGTTGTTTCTCACGATTCACTCTCTTCTACAGTCTTTCTTAAGTACATGGCACATATTCCGATACGATGTCATTAGTTACATTTTACACTTATAGGCACACTCTCTTAGACTTGTGATCCTCTCCGTTGGATATTCCTTCCACCAGACTAGGTGATCTTGTTTCAAGGCTTCCGTAAGTCTCCGCGAGCCTGGGATTCTCACTAGGATGCTGAGCTGGTTGTACCCTAAAAACCCAATGAATTAGAAAGCACTATCTTACCGGAGTTTTCTGTACCCTGGATAGATAGCGGCCCTCAAGAGACCGCCACCTTCTGGTAGCGGCCATCCCTTGACCGCAATCTGGTTCCAGCGTTCTACTGCGTCGACTCTTTCCTTGTTCTGGCGTCGACTCTATCATTATTGCGGCCACTCCAAGACCGTTACTTTCATTTGCAGCCAGGCTATGACCGCCAATTCAAGAAATGGTCCAAACTAGACTGTTTTATGTCCCAATGTTATTTAACCCGGGGTTTGACCCAAGGGTTGATTTTCCTATGTTCTTAGATGGTCTCTTGATTATCTGGAACCTAACATCTTGATTCATAAGGCATTAATGAATTATGAAAATTAATGAATGTACCGTTATGCTGCCAGATTTCTTCCATGGCACGACTTTGTTTTTAATTCATCCTTGAACTCTCATATTCATAATTGGTGCATTCTTACCTTGATGTTGTTATCATAAAGCTATTGTTTGAACTTTATATTATTGGCCTATATTATTGTTATATCTCGTTGAAGTAGCTTGATTTATAACTTGAAGATGCAAGAGCGGGCACGGACAGTGTCTAAGGGCTCGACACTAGCCCCCTCGGCAGATAGGCAGAAACATACTATAAACTATAGGCTATAATGAACACTGGCGTCACATTACGCCGGGAGTACTTTTTTTATAGATGAGTGAAATCCACGAGGCCATTACATGCTTTCTAGTACATTTTTGTTACATGACGTTCTAGTGCATAGCCTTTATGGTTATGAAAAGTACATTCTCGATACATGCAAGTACATTCTCGCTACATAAAGGTCACTTTAGATTCTTTCTTGATCATGCTATCATTCTCCATGAACATTCATATCTCTATGATCTAAATCTTGCTACTTGTGATATTACTTTGATTTTTATTGCACGTTTCATCGCATTTCATTTACCTTACTTTCTAGAGCTAAAATGCTAATTACTTAAATATTTCCTTCATGTTGATACGAAGATACCTACTGTGCAAGTGTGCTCATTCCCTACTTTTTCAATCTTTTCAGGAAACTCTAGCGGGTCGAATTCGGACTATTCAAGTGGCGGATCCGAGAGCGATTAAAGAACGGAGTGAAGCCTAGTGGTGTCTCAGTTATAGTCATGATGCAGTTCTTCTTTTATTGAGTCTAGTAACGTAAAGAGTCAAGAGTCAACATCATGTACTTTTGATTATTATTCAATAAAAGTAAATATTGTCTAATTATTGTGCATTCATTCTTATGTGTGGATGTGTTAGCACTCTGATTATATTGCTCGCTTGCGACGTACTAGCCAGCTGTTCGCGTTCTCGATTGGTTTCCGCTACATATCTCGGGACGTGACACATAGACAACGTTGAGATAGTCGAATAAATGACCAACTAAGTTAATTGATAGTCGTAGACATATTTGAGATAGTCAAATACCTGATCAACTATAAATTTGAGATAGTCGAATGATAGTATCGACTATGTGAACTTACTCGATAGTCGGTTAACTGATCGACTAATGTTACCTGATAGTCGAATGATAGTATCGATTATGTGAACTTTGCTCGATAGTCTGTTAAATGACAGACTGAGTTACTTTTAACTTTATATCGACTATATCTGATAATACCTCCAAAACTTAAGCGACTAACTCAAGTAAAGTTATAACAAACTAACAATTGAGTTTTTCAGATAGCGATTATGATACAAACGTGTTTAAGTGAACCCAGTGTGCTTATGCTATCTTATCTTAGTCTGAACAACAACTATATTTTTCTTTGTTCTGAGTTTATCTATTATTGCGTTATCTTTGGTATATAGTGTTAATTAATTTTGTTATTATCGAAATCAATTAGATTTAGAGAGATAATATGATTCATAAAGGTATCAACCTATCACACCCTACCCCTCTTCTTCTTAAGGGATACAAATATAGAGAGGGAGAGGGGGAGACATAGACGGAGATGGTGGAGACAAAGAGATAGATAGAGGGAGACAGAGAGAGGGGGAGACTGAGAGAGAGAGGGAGACAGAGAGAGGGGGAGACTGAGAGAGAGAGGGAGACAGAGAGAGGGGGAGACTGAGAGAGAGAGGGAGACAGAGACGAAGAGGGTTTAGGAAGTTTTTTAATTATTGTTATCATTACTCTTTATTTGGTAAAATTGAGTGGTCAGTATAAAAGAATTAAGATTATTTTATAAATAGGCTATACATATGATATTTTTTCTAAAATTGCCAAATCCGATCTCTCGAGATTTTTCCGAGATCTCTCCGAGACCTTTTCCCTCAAACCCCCTTCGAGATGAAGTTGAGATCCGATATGACAAACGATAGGTCCTGTCACGCCCCGAGCCTTTATTACAGCGGAAGGCTAACTCGGGGAGCGCGAACAGCCGGCATGGTAAGCCTCTTGCAAGCAAGAATGACTATAGCGTAATACAATCACACACATAAATACAATTGCACAAAATTTAATCATACTCCAACTTTATTTCATAAATGATCAATATTCGAAATACAACCACTTTCCATCATCTTTCATTCTACTAAACTCAAGAAATAGGAAAATTACATTGACTCAATCTAGACATTATAGACTTCCTAAGTATTCGCTCATATTTAATCACTCTCGGATCCGCTACTTGAATAATCCGAATCCGAACCCGACTCACTTTCATTTCCTGAAAAAGATTGGAAATAGGTAATGAGCACACTTGCCCAGTAGGTATCTTCGCATCAACATGAAGGCACTATTAAAGTGATTAATATTTTTGCTCTAAAGAAATAAGGTAAAATCATGCAATGCGATGATCACGCGATTAAATCAAAGTAACAAGACAATCATATAAGATGGAATGAGAACAATAATGAACTAGCAAGAATAGAACAAGAACATGGTATGTGCCTTTCATGAACAAGAATATATCGAGAATGTACTAGCAAGTCACATCTTCATCACTTTAGCATCTTATGTTTATGAGCAAGTGCTTCGTGAATTTCTGTGGAATATCAAGCAAGAATGTCATGTCGTGTCGTGGATCTTCACTTATTTATAAAAATAGTACTCCCAGCGCAATGCGACGCCAGTAGCATCATACCCCATGGTTTATAAAATAGTATGTTTCCGGCAATCAGTCGAGGGGACTAGCATAGAGCCCTTGAACACAATCAGTGCTCGATCACATCTTCAGGTATAAATTAAGCTACTTCCACGCATGTAACAGTAAAGTATGGCCAAGAATATAGCAATTCCAAATAATGAAAATCAATGAATGAATGCTTCAATTCGAATATATGAGATCAAGAAATAGACTTAAATAATGTTATGCTCATGGAAATAAATCGACGGCATAACGGTACATTCTTTTACCTTTCATTCATTTCATTAAGTCTCTTCAATCATTATGCGAAGTTCTAGACTATCATTAGTCCATCTAGAACTTTAGAAATCAACCCTTGGGTCAAACCTTGGGTTAATATATGCAAGCTGTGTGACGGTCATCTACTAAGCCGTTACATTCTGTAACGCGCCAGTAGCGGGCCGTTACAGTGATCCGAGTCCAGAACAATAAAATTAGACTCAGAGAAATGTGACGGTCATGCAATGGCCGTTACGTGCTTCTGACGGTCCAATGTAAGGCCGTTACATTACTAGATCCAGAAACAACGATAGTGTATTCTAGTTAATGGGCTTTAATGATACAACCAACTCGGCGTCCTAGTGGGAATCCCAGGCTCGCGGAGAATTACGGAGGCCTTGAAACAAGATTTCCTAATCCATTGGAAGGAATATCTAATAGAGAGATCCTCATGTCCAAGATTGTATTTCTATAGTGTAAAGTGTGAACTAATGGACAACACACCGGAGTATGTGCCACGTACTTATTGAAACGACTATATTGATAGAGAAAGAATATATAGATATAGACATATATCGATGTGAAACCAAGATAAAAACTTTACTAATTCATCTTTTAAAATCGTGTTTCTAATTACAAAACTATAGAGTTTGGCTTCATGAAATTAACATAACTCAAAGTAAAAGTGAGATACCAAATCATGCAATACCTATCATGAATACTTAAATAATCTCAAAGTCATATAACCAGGTTAACACTTAGGTAACTAGGCTTAATAATAAGAAATATTAACAAATCATATTCTGTCTAGGGTTGACAGATCATAGACTTTGACGGTCTAGAAGTGGGGCGTCACGGTTATTGTGACGGTCAGAGAACATCTGTTACAGTTATGTAACGCGTCTGTATAGATGCGTTAGAGTCAACAAAGAAACCCAAATATAACAGAGCGTATGACGATCTGTCGTAAGGCCGTTACATGAGTGTGACGGTCCTACGCTGATGCGTCAGGGAGTCTGCTAACAGAAAACGATGTAAAAACCTAAGATATCAACTCACATCATGTCTATTCTAGGCATGATAACGAAGTACATGCTATCTATATGCATGGGTATCCGTGAAATAGACAGGATACATCTTTTAATTTTCCAATTAAGGCTAAGAGATGCATGTAATGCATAGAACCAGTAAAACATGAAATTGATGCTCTACCATACATAGAATTCAATCAAACCAGAGGACTTATAGTCCTATCACGTTGTTTTTGCCGTTCATGAGATAACCTACCTCTCTCTTAGGCTGTAGCTTCTGAATTGGGTTGGGAATCTTGCCCTAGTTTTCTTCCTTCTGTGACTTTTCCAGCAACTTCCTTAGGCTCTAACTCCACGACCTCTTGACCTAAAGATGTGAAATTTTGAGAGGAGTTAGTCTAAAGTATTGGGAACAAATTATTCTAAAGAACTTACCTGAGATAATGACTCCTTACCTTGATTCCACGCGAGCAAAAGTAGGGGTCGCGCAGTTCAGAACTTGGTCCTATTTATAGGGTTCTAGCGAGGGTTTGAAGATTAGATCGATTCTAGAGTCCTTAATTTGTCAAAACCTGATCTCTAAGAGTCCTTAGGGTCTTTATACATTGTTCCAATTAGGTCTCTTGTGGATAGGAACATCAAGTTCCAATCTTTTTGCAAGTTCTCTCACTCACGGAAGTCGCAGGCTGTGACGGTCGTCCCTTGCCGCGTTACACGGCTGTGGCGGTCTTACGATAGACCGTTACAGTCATCGTATTCAGAATTTTAAATTTAATAAAACTCTTTTATCCATTATCTATTAAATTATCTTATTAAGTAGTGTTTATCTTTAAAAAAATCCGAGGATATGCTTAATAACCTTCTAGAATATGGGCCAAACTAAATGGGCCTCGTCTTTAAATCTTCTGGATAATAATTAGATAGGCTAGGTTAACTTATTAACATATTTGGGCCTTATAATGACTTATTAATATGTTAATCCATTTATAAATTCATTTAGCCCAAATAAATTCCAGAAAATTATTAATTAATCCAGAAATCACTTATATAAATTCCGGGGCACTACAGGTCCAAAATCTGAAATACCTGCCTGATCGACATACCGATTATTCCAACACGATGTAAGTGGTATGAGTGATATGTGAGAGCTGACGGAATCCAAATTGGATCTCCGGTTTGGACTCGACACTCAAATTACTATATTTTGAACTTAGTTAAAATCAAAAAACTCGGGTTGGGGGGGTCCAAAATATGAAATATCAGCTTGATTGACGTGCCGATTGTTCCAGCACGACTTGAGTTTTGAGAGAGACCTAGAAGAGCTGACGAAATCTAAATCGGATATTCGATTTGTGCTCAACGCTCAAAATAGTATTCTCCCTTATAACTTAGTTTAAAATCAAAGAACTTGAGTTGGGAGGTCTAAAATTTGAAATATCAATCTAATCGACTTAATTAAAGAATTCATGTACATATCATCTTGTTTCGAATTGATACAATAAAATAATTTTTAATTCACTTTTTAATTATTTTTTATTCATACATGTCTAATATTTTTTCTAATATAGAATCCTCCGACGGGTGACGACGTAGACGTAAGAGATGAGCAGGATGGGGAGGACGAGGACATTGAGGATATTTCTTAATTTTTCATCATAGTATAATAAATTGATAATTTTAAATTTTATATTTAAATCTTTTTTGTGGAATGTGATTTCTATTTTATTTGTTGTTGTGATGTGTGTATATTGTGTATTATTTTTTATTTAATGTGTATTATTTTCTATTTAAATATATATATTTAAATATTTTTTAAATTTATAAAAATATTAAATATTTAGGGATAGATTTAGGATGCATTTGATATTCCGTCTAAAATTTTAGGGATGTATTTCAAATTTTCATCATAAAATATTAATTTTTTTTAAAAATAATTTAATTTAAAGTCGAGTTGTTAGTGTGTGTGTCGGGGGGTTGAGTTATTTAAGTTTGGAATTGGAATGTGTCACTCAAAGTGGGATAGGAGTAAGATCCTTTACTCGGAATTAATTCGTTTCACCTCTCTCACACGAATATATATTTCGTGACATTTTATAAAATAAGTATTGAATTAAAAATATAAAAAATCATAAATAATTAACCCCAAGTTCACCTACAATAATTAACTTATCTTAATCTATTATGAAAATGACCCCGTTAAAAAAAAGAGAGTTCAAACAGAGCGGTCAGGGTTGAGTCATAGCAAGGCAATACGGACCGACGACACTGTACCATACCATCGTACCACCAAATAACTAGGTCACAGCATGATCTAACCTTGCATGAAACTGCACATTCGCTTGCCTATGTAGTTTTTTTTGCGTAGAAAAATAATACATATATTCATTAAAAGTCCCTTCCTAATAAATATATCAACGAAAGAAACTCTTTAGGGCGTCAATAATTAGTTTAAGAAAAAAAAAGGGGTACAGAAACTTGAACCCCACACCACGGCAACCGTGGAAACAACTTCTTCTAGCCGCCCGGGTCCGTGGGACGCCCGCCGGGGACTTATATTATAATATTGACGTGGGCCCGCGGAACCCCACGAGGGGTAGGTCACGAGTATTATTCTCACGTCGGATCCAAATCCAAGCGAGGCAAAAACCCAAGTAAGGCGGAGTAGACGGTGAAGAAAAGTTGCGGAAGGACAACAGTATTAAACCCTTTCCCCCCCATTCGTCACGTCACGCAGACGAAGCAAATGCGTAGTCGACGGCCGCTGCGGTGATATCTTCCCCTCTTTCTGCCTTCCCGTGCCCCACGACCGGAGACGATGCCGTTCTTCGCTGGTGGCCGGCGGGGCGGCAGCGGCCTCCTTCCCTCCAGCTCCAGGCCCCTCAAGCCAGGCCGGAAGCTATTCTCTTCCTCCTCCGCCTCCTCCTCCTCCCGGCGGCGCGGCCGCCTCCGTGACCTCCTCCTCTCCGCCAACTCCACCTTCTTCGCGCTCGGCCTCTCCATTTCCCTCCTCCTCTTCCTCGCCGTCTTCCTCCGCTTTGGCGTCCCCCACACCTCCACCCCGCCCGCCTCCCTCACCTCCAGGTCCAGGCACACCGTCCTGCCGAGGGTGCTGAGGAGGCCAACCGGCCGCCGGTCGGACGGCGGCACGGGGGAGGCCGGGGCGCCCGCGGTCGCGGCCGTGGACATGACGACCAAGGATCTGTACGACCGGATCGAGTTCCTGGACGTTGATGGTGGGGCGTGGAAGCAGGGGTGGGAGGTGACGTACGGCGGCCACGAGTGGGACGGGGAGAAACTGAAGGTGTTCGTGGTGCCGCACTCCCACAATGACCCGGGATGGAAGCTCACGGTGGAGGAGTATTACGAACGGCAGTCCCGCCACATTCTGGACACGATCGTGGAGTCCCTATCCAAGGTCGGTGTCTGCGTTTATGTGTGTGTATGCTTCCGGGTTTGGGCTAGCAACGATTCAGGTTTCCTAGTTCTTTCGTCATCTGGTTTGTCCCTTTATGCTGAAAATTTTGCCCTTTTCCTCCTTTGAATTTCTTCCTCTCCAACGGGTAGCATGCTCATTTATCTAATTTCCCACCTGTTGAATCAGATGGAATGGTAGATAATATGTTTTGTTGTGAATTTTTGAACATATTATGGATTCATCCAGCTAGACGATCTCATAAATGGTTCTCCTTTTCTTGTGGAACCGCTGGCTCATGGTAAATTGTACCTTGCTTCATGAATATTCTTTTAGCTTCAAATGGATGCTCATGGATGACGAATATTTGAGGTAGTGTTTTCTTTGTCAGGATACACGCCGAAGGTTCATTTGGGAGGAGATGTCATATTTGGAGAGATGGTGGAGAGAAGCATCCAGCTCCAAGAAGGAGAGCTTCACCAAATTAGTGAAGAACGGCCAGTTGGAGATTGTTGGAGGAGGTTGGGTGATGAATGACGAGGTCAGTCTTTGCAGATCTATTGGGTTCTTTGGTTATGTAGCCTTTATGCTTGTCTATGTGAACTTATCTGCTGCCTAGTCGTCCATTATTGAAGACAGATAGACTCATGATTTAGGTTCATCTTAATGCTTAACAGCTAGACAAAGATGGCTGAAAAGTTATAGACTTTCTTCTTTAGCTGTTTGTCTGTGTACATTTGATATCTCAATTTTTTTTCGTTTAGGGCCTCTTTGTTTTTCAGTTTAGGATAGCGTGTTCGACCCTTCGGGGTCGAACAAGCCGCCCGCCCTCGAATACGCACCATGTGTGTGAGGGAGGGTGTGGGCCCCACCACCCATTCTCTCTCATGGTGTAACAAACCCTCCCGACAATTCCATTATCAAACCGGCCCTTAGGGTTTTAGTTTTTCATGATTGGTAGGATCATGTGTGAACTAGTCTTTTTCCTTTTTTTTGAAAAGTTAGCTCGACTCAGTTGGACATACAAAGTGCATGTGGTTGATAAATAGTTTTTGGATAGTACCTGAACTTTTTTGTCCTTCCTTCTTGAAAACCTTGCATAACAGGAAAGAACATCCCAATGCTACTAAATGCTCTCTATGTAAATATGAAACTAAGAATGAACCTCAGAGTAACATACTGGTTATGGTGTGTAAATCTTTGGCATTAGTCTAAGAATGAACTATTGATAGACAAGGACATCCATGAATGCTGCATTAGAACCAACATCAGAGGTCAGCTTGGAGAATCAACCACCACGATTGAGTCCTTTAACTGCTACATTGACCCTCTGAGTGATACACGTATTGTTTATCTTCTTTACAAACAAATTGCAGCTTGTATTAGTTGTCTGTTGAAGAAGGGGGCTGTTATTGAACCTTGTAGTGCCTGTGGTTATTTATTCCTGGAAGTGGTTTAATCATGCCATATGAGCTTAAAGTGCAAGATTGATGATTGTGAATAGGCTTTTTATTGATCTCAATCTTGCACTGTAATCCAAGCTGTTACCAGTACTAGATGACTGTTCAACCAATTAGACCAGCCTATCTGATCTGGGTTTTAAGCAGCAGCTTTGATCAAGTGAAGCCCTGTATTTAGGTGAATTGCGTCGTCTTTAGGTATGCATTTCTGAATTGCATCTTCTTTAGGTGAATTTGATATCAATTTAGCAGGTTTTACAATTTTGACACATTTGAATGGATTGACCTTCGTAGCTGTAAGTTTTTTTTAATTTTGTAGCATTTAATAATATTTGGATATTTCTGATTTTTATATATCTTTTAATAAAATGCTGCCTCAAAATTGACTATGCTTTTGAGACAAAGGTAACCCCTTAGTCAGCTCTGATGCCTTATGCCTTTGACTACATAGGTCTCCTCTCCATTTTTTGTTGAAATCGTTAATTTCTGGGGGAATTTGTTTGCACTGATATGTATATTGCTTTTGGGGGCTGTTTTTGGATGTTTTTAGTTCATAGTGGAATCTAGCTTGAGCTTATTGATCTGATAGAGGACTCTGCATCATAAATTTTCATGCTAAACAATAATGGTGCATCCATCAGAGGTTCCACACATGTATTTTGTGTCTCACCGTGAGAGTACGAACATCCATATTTCTTTTGCTTGTTGATCAGAATATGCCTAGACTTCAGCCATAGTTGTCAAGGCGACACGGCGAACCAAGGCGTTCATGGGGTCTCTAAGCGCTTAGGCGACACGACGTCCGCTTAGGCGTCGCCTAGGCGACACTTTGGTCACTGATTAAAAAATTTAAAATATATATCTCCTAATATATAAAATAAGAATAAAATATATGAAAATATTCTAGAAAAAATTACAGAAAATTCAGAAGCATGAAGAAATTGTAGCAATTAAATTGCATGACAATTATAGAAAATTAAATTGCATCAAAAAATTACAGAAAATTCTGAAGTAAATACAAAAAATTCAGAAAATTACAAAAGAGCATAATAACATCAAGAAAATTATAGAAAATAAAGGCCAAAGGGTTAAACACACTAACCTGTGGGCCATATTTTTTTAGTTTCATCTTTTTTGTTTGAAAGTGTATTTTATTAGCTCCATCCTGAAAGATATTAGATATAACATGAAAAATAAATTCTACCAAACATAATAAGTTATTAATAAATTGCAAACCACATCATTAAAAAAATCAAATAGTGGTACTTAGCAAGTATGTTATAAGATAACTACTAAGAAATGTTCACACAACCATAATACTAGTCATCTAGTTAATACATCATCCAAATTGTTTTCTATGTCTAAGTGTCTTAACATAACATGAAAGACTAAATCTTAAAATCAAATGGCACTTCTGTTGGAATGGCCTCATCATGATTGTCATTCTCATCATCTTCTTGGTGAGCTTGACCTTCTTCACTAGACTCTCATGGAGCATCATTATCATCCTCTTCAGAATCTTCTTCTAGCAATTCTCCATCATCTGATGGATCATCATAATCTTTTGGTTGTGCTCTACTTCTTGTTGGTCTTTCATATGATGCTTCTATAGTAAGCTCAACATCTGCCCAAGTAAGATCGTCATCATCATGAACTAAATTCTTTGACTTTTGAGTCATCCACTCACTCCCCCGATCTAAATCTGGTAGACAAATGAGATCATATTTTTGTGGATGATTTTTCCTCTCTTTGAACCTCTCTTGAAGACTACGATTATATTTAACATATACAAGATCATTCAATCTTTTATGTTCCAAGCAGTTCCTCTTCTTGGTGTAAATCTATATGCAAATAATACAAGTGGAGAATGTAAAATAAGAACAATATTAATTAAGGTAAAAGAAAAATTCGGAATTAGATGAGTTTGTGAAACTTACAAACTCAAATGTACTCCAATTGCGTTCACACCCAGAAGCACTACAACAAAATCCTAAAATCCTTATCGCAATATTCTTCAATTCGGAAGTTTCCCACCATAGGTTACCCACCATTCAACTATAAAAAAAATTTAACATGTCAAAATATTGTTATTTGAAAAAATACCAAGTAAAATTTAAAAATTATTAAAAAGATACACTTACTTGGCATTCTCCTATCGCGAGCTCTTATGGCTAGTTCTCTTCCGAACATCCTCTTTCATTCAAATACATTGTAACTTGATCACCTATCTTATTTTGAAGGTCCAAATCTGGCACCATTCTTTCAAGACATGTAAAAAATCCACTCTCAAACTTTCCACATGAACCAACATCTTTCTCTCTAGCCTTGAAATATAAGTTGGGATTTAAGAAAAATCCCGCCTAATGTAAAGGATGGTGCATTTGATCTTACCATCTTTTATCAACTATCTTCAGAATTAGCTGAAATTATACTTCCTGCATATGAATGATGGAGTTTAAAGAATGGTAAAATTTTAATTTATGTATAAACGTATATGAATTATGCAAATTAAAGCACAATAAATTTACCTTGGAGCCAAAATTTTGAACAATATGCTCTTTTGCATACTCCATGGCAGCGTGTATACAAGACATTGCAGGTTTTCCATCTTCATCAACCACTCTTAACACTTGCAAGATTGGTTGAGAGGCTCTCAAAACATCTTCAACACCATGCCAAAATCTCACCTGAAAGATAATACTTGAGGCATTCTTCCCTGCATTTGTTGATGACCATATACTCTTATACCAAGCTTCAGAACTAAATAGTCTCCGAAGAGCCCTTTTTATTACATCATCATTCAACCTCTCCAGTGTAAGAAATGCTGTGGAAAATCTAGTCACACCACATCTCACCAATTCTCTACCCTTGGTTTCCTTTCTCATGTGTTCAAGAAGGCGAGTGTGAGTGTAAATATAAGCTGTCAACTTCTTAGCTTTTGTAATTACACCTTTGTAACCCTTTAACTTACCAATATCTTCTAACATGAGATCCAAACAATGTGCAGCACAAGGTGTCCAGAATAATATTTTTCTTTTATCCACCACAAGCGGCCAGCTGCTACATTATATGATGCATTATCAGTTACAATTTGCATCACATTTTCTTCTCCAATTCTTTCTACCATTTTATCGAACAACTCATATAACGACCCTGCGTCTTCCTTCTTATCAGAAGCATTAACTGACTCAACAAAAAAAGTCCCCTGTGAACAATTGACTAGAAAGTTGATTAACTTTCTTTGTTTTTTATCGGTCCAACCATCACACATTATTGTACAACCATATGTCTTCCAATATTTTTGATATTCCTCATATATTAATTTTGTTTTCTCCACCATGTCCTTCAAAAGGGACACTCTCAACATGTGATAGCTTGGGGGCTTATATTCTAGTCCAAACCGTCCTATAGTCTCCACTGCATGTTCAAAGCATATTAGACGGGCTACATTGAATGGAATGTCACCTTTATAGACAAAGTGGCAATATACTCATCAACCATCCTTTTGTTTTCTTTGTTCCATCTATTTTCTAACGTGGTTTGAATTTTCTTCCCACTTCTTCTAGCATCAACAAAGTCTTCTATACTCATTCTTGCAAAGACATCAATTGGCCCTTTGGATTGAGCTTTAGGTGGTTTGCTCGTCTCCGAACTCTTTGCAGAAGAGTCCAATGTTGAAGAATCTTGCCGGGACTTTTCCACATGTCCCTCCACTTCACATTCATCATCAGAAACTCCTTTAGTCGGAATACTCTCATTTGGCTTTCTTTTTTTATTTTTGTTCATCTAATTGAGCATCTCTTCAGCAATTTGTCTATTAGTATTTGGGCATTTTTTCACATCCCCAAAATCACCAATCAAATGTTCCTTTTGTCTTTTGATGCCCCCATTAGTAATCAAGCCACAAAGATCGCACTTGGCCTTGTTCTTATCATTTACATCAGGCCAATATGCATACTTCCATCCCGAGTCTTTTGACTTTGCTTTTTTTTTTTAGCTCTGTCTCAGCCGTGGAACTATTCTCTGTCATTATCTACACGCAAGACAATAACTAATAATGAAAAATAATACAAAATCAATTTAAAAAAGTTAATCTTAAACATAAAAAATTTAATAATGAAAACTTGTGTGATTGAGGAGGACTGTGGGCTCAGACAGAGAGAAAGAGAGAGTGGGGATTGGGGAGACTGGGTGATTGGGACTGGGGATTGTGAGGAGACGTCGAGACGGTGGGCGACTGTGGGGGTATTGTGGAGATAGAGAGAGGGGGGCCTCACGGGGGACTGTGGGGAGACAGAGAGAGGGGGGGGCCTTGCCGAGGGCTGAGAGGGGCCGTGGGGGGGAGAGAGAGAGAGGAGGGATTGTGGGTGGCCCGTGTGGGGGAGACAGAGAGGGGCCGTGGGGGAGAGAGAGAGAGAGGAGGGACTGGTGTGGGGGAGAGTCGGGGGACAGAGAGGGGCTGTGGGGGGAGAGAGAGAGAGAGAGGGACTGGTGTGGGGGAGAGTCGGGAGACAGAGAGGGGCCGTGAGAGAGAGAGAGAGAGAGGAGGGACTGGTGTGGGGGAGAGTCGGGAAACAGAGAGAGAGAGAGAGAGAGGAGGAGGGACTGGTGTGGGGGAGAGTCGGGAGACAGAGATAGGGGCCGTGGGGGAGAGACCGAGAGAGAGAGAGAGGCCGTGGGGGAGAGACCGAGAGAGAGAGGGGAGGGATTACAGAGAGAGGGGCTGTGGGGGGGAGAGATAGAGAGGGAGAGAGAGGACTGTGGTGTGGGACTTACCGGAGGCGGAGATGATAGCTCCTCCGGCACCGGCTGTGGACGTCGCAGCCGTGGAGGAGGTGACCGACGAGGGGATGGCGTCGGGCGATGCGGCGGCGTCGCGGCGATGGCGTCGGAAGAGACGACGACGATGGAGGAAGATGGCGTCGGACGAGACTCCTGCGGAGGCTGTGGAGGCGATGGCGTCGGAGGTGATGGTTGAGGCGACGACGAAGGAGGGAGACCACGGCGGCACGCCGGCACCTAGGGCTGGGAGTGGGAGAGGAGGAGGATCGAGGGGGGAGACGAAGGGGACGGGGGGTCAAATGGGTGGTTGACCATCGAGGGGGGGGGGGTTAAAAAAAATCCGCCGTTTAAAATAAATGGGTCGGAGCACGCTCGACTCGGATCAGGGGGGGGGGGTTTAACGGGTCGCGGGTGAGGCGACCGGGCGGCCGCCTTGGCACCCAGCCTGCCTAGTTGACCGCCCGGTTCGCCTTTTCAGCACAATTGAAGGCGGGCAAGCGCCTCGCCCCTTCAACAGCGCCTGGACGCCTAGGCGCCGCCTAGGCGACGCTTAGCCGCCCGCCTTGACGACTATGACTTCAGCAGCTGTGTGATGTAGCTGTTATTCTTCTGCTGCAATTTCATAAGAGTATTCTCTTGCTTATGACAAGATTTAAATCTCCAATCCCAACTTGGGTAAAACATTAGCCACTTGACCCGATCTTTTGGTTTGAACATTTTGTATATCAACTACCAGTGAACAACTTAACAACAAATGCTTTCATCCCGAGGTGGCTCCACCCGAAGGAATACTTGCTCAATGTATTAATGCCAATTATGGCTTTATCATGAAAGGAAAAACAGTCAATTCTTTGCTGCCAGAGTTCCTACTTCCCCAAATTTTCCACATCCTTGGAAGATGTGCTCGGTAATTGTGTTTTAAAGTTCAGCAGTTCTCGTGGCTCAAATTTCTCACTTGGATGGCAATCATTTTTTTTAATTTTTAGCATTTGGACAGGATTCCTGTTATTTATATTTGATTTAAAATTCTTATTTTGCAGGCTAACTCCCATTATTTTGCCATAATAGAGCAGGTATGTCATCCAGTTTTGTTGTGTTCTCCTGATGCTATTTTGTTCAATTCCGTTCTATAACATTCTTGAGTTATTTCTATTCAGATGGATTATTGATGGAGATATTTACTAAAACTTGCCTCTAGATAACTATTCGCTATGACTGAAATAGGCCGAGAATTTATATGGATTTTTGTTAAGTTCTGAAATCTATGTATATCGTCCAATTTGTCCTTGTACCATTATAGCTACTACTTAGGGAACTAGCTTGAATCAATCTTGGTTTTCTACACAGCTTTCTTTTGCTTGTTAGCTGCTCTTTGTCTTTAACATTCATGTCATGACTGCAAATCTAGAGAAAAGTAAACTCACAGAATTTTCACCTGTTGTTTCTCTTCTTTAGTTGACAACTTGGTGAATATTGCATCTCATTACCATTTGATTTTAAGAATTCTGGTTTTGCAATGATGATAGCAAGTCATCCTTACCATGTTTCAGAAAGAAAAGAACAAATAAATGAAAACACGTGCGTTATGAACTTATGTTCATGAAAAGTTTGAACTCACGCTTTTATGAAGCCTCTGGTTGTCATTGATGCAAGATCTCTTGCAGCCAAAGGTTGCCATCTCAGATCTTCACACTTCCTTAGCAGGAAGAGGAGATCCTAAAGAGATGTCGGAAAGATCTAGAGTTCTTGTAGCCTAATCAGGGCAAGACGGTAGACCTCTCTACTTTGTAGGAAGAGTGGAAGATCACATGAGTGATGTGCTTGGTGTCTCACTGCTCAGGGGGTTTTTTGCAATTTCAACATTTTAAGTAATTTGATGTATGTTTGATTTGGTTAATGTATTTTTATTGATATAATCATTTCAGAAATTGATCATAAATGCATCAAACGAAAGAACAATAGAGTCCTCATTTTGCTTTCCAAGTAAAGCACACTAGATACAAGACATGCCAAAATGTCCAGCAAGATTAAGAACCATATTTGCTGTGGCAGGGGGTCATTTTGGCTCTCTTAATAACCACCTATGTTATCGAAAGCCTGCCTAGGCAAGTGCCTAGGCGTTGAGGCGAGGCAATTAGGTTTGTTGAGGTGATCACCTCACTATCGCTTGGGCTGCCTCGCCCGCTTCGGCGTGCCTGGGCCGCCTCCAATGCCTCGGCCCAGTCCACCAGCTCGGCTTGCGCAACGGATCCGTGTATCGGGCATTTGCAAACCGGTGAAGACCCGCTAACCCAATAAGGCGGAACCAAGTTATAAAATGTCTTTTGAGGGGTTTTGATCACCCCCCATGACCATTTCCTCCCTTCCTCCCCGATCGAGTGAACCCTAATCTCCACCCTCTGGAGATCGGCGAGTAGTGACAGCGGCGTCCGGCGAGTGGTGACCGTGAGGCGGTCGACGACGTCTCTCCCTCTCTCGTAGGCGGTACTCCACTCGTCTCCCTCTTCCTCTCTTTTTGTCTCTCTCACACAGGCACACACACACGCAAGCACCCTCTCTCCTTGTTTCCCTCTCCCTGTCTTGTCTCCCTCCCTTAGCCTTTCTCTCACACAAGCGCACACAGAGAGGGGCTTGGCCCCTCTCCCACTCTGTCACTCTCTCTCTCCTCCTCTTTGTCTCCCTCACAGTGAGAGAGAGGGGTCGACCCTCTCTCATTATGTTCTCTCAGTCTCTGTCTCCATCTCACTCTCTCAGTCTCCGTTACACACAGAGACAGTGAGACACACACTCACAGTGAGAGGGAGGGGCCGAGCCCCTCTCTGTCTCCCTCTCCCTCACTCTCTCTCTCTGTTCTCTCATTCTCTCTCTCTGTCTCCCTCTCCCTCTCTCTGTCTCCCTCTCCCTCTCTCTGTCTCTCACATAGACACGCATAGACAAAGGAGGGGCCGAGCCCCTCTCTCACTCTGTCCCCCTCTCCCTTTCTCTCTGTCACATAGACACACACACACACACACACACACACACACACACACACAGAGGGAGAGGCCGAGCCTCTCTCTCACCCTCTCACCGTTTCTCACTATATTTTTTTTTCTCTCTCTCACTCTCTGTCTCCCTCTCTCTTTCTCTCTGTCACATAGACACACACGCACCAAAGTTAGGAGGGGCCGAGCCCCTCCCTCACTCTGTCTCACCCTCTCTTTCTCTCTCTCTCTCGCGCGCGTGCTCACAGTGACGATCAATTATGTAGGGCAATCGGCGTTGGCGACGATAATGACCTATGTTCTATTTTGATTTTGGAGAATTTCTGGCAATAAATAGTCAGTAAAAATATATATTTTAAAATTTGTTATTTGATTTATTTTTTTAATCTTATTTAAATTTGTTGTTTGAATTTTTTAAAGATGTCTACACCCACACCACCTACTTCTGTGTCTGTTTCTAGTGGGGCATCGTCAAATGCAAGCACTCAAGGGTCCAATGTGGAAAAGGACAGACCGGAAAGACATTGGGTGGAAATATGGAACCTCTACCAATCCACAAAATAGAGGTGAAATAACATGTAATTTTTGTAAAAAGGGTGTAAAGGAGGGATTTTCCTACTGAAGTAGCATTTAACCGGTATATGTACAAATGTGATAGCTTGTCAGAAGGTTCCCGTGGATGTGAAGGTAGAAATCCGAGAATATATGCAAAATACCAAGAAAGTTAGAATTGAGAAACTGCAAATGGTGAGGGAGGTGGAAGATAGAGTTGATTTGTTGAAGGATTCATCTCAATTTGTGGAGGTCTCTCAAGTTAATATACTTGATGACATTGTTGCAAAGCCACCACGGATGAAGGGTCCTATGGACAAGTTCTGCACTCCTGATCCGGAACAAGCTAAGATTGTAAGAGATAAAAAATGGGAAAAAGAGCATCGTGAAAGGGTCCTCCAATACGTAGGTAGATCGTTTTATCAAGTTGGCATCCCATTCAATACCATGTGTCTACCTAGCTTTCAAACAATGTTGGAAGCCGTGGGACAATACGGTTTGGGATGTAAAGGGTCTAGCTATCGCGAGATTCGTGAGATTTTTTTGCATAAAGAGATGAAAACAACTCAAGAGTTGGTGGACACCCAAAAAGAAAATTGGGTGAGATGGTTGTAGCATCATGCCCGATGCATGGACAAATGTGAAGGGGCGAACATTGATCAACTTTCTTGTGAACTCTTAAGGTGGGATTGTTTCCCTGACGTCAGTGGTGCTTTCAATCTTTTATCTTTTTCTATCTCTCACTATCATTTTGTCTTGCTCTATGTCTCCGGGTGAGACTGTTTTCTTGAAATCAATTAATGCTTCCTCACACGTGAAAGATGTTAAATTGTTGGCAGATTTATCGGACAAGGTTATCAACGAAGTTGGTGTTAAGCATGTCATCCAAATTATGACAGACAATGAGTCTAATTATGTGGCAGTTGGGAGAATGTTGATGTCAGTCCATCCTCATTTATGCTGGACACCATGTGTTGCCCATTGTTTAGAATTGATGTTGAAGGACATTTCCAAATTATCTTCAATGAAAAAAATCATTCGTAGGGTCAAAATGGTGATTACATTTATTTATGGGCACACAAGGATTCTTGCTATGATGAGAAAGTACACAAATGACAAGAATCTTGCACGTGCAATTGTCACTCGTTTTGTCACCAACTACTTAAATTTGCAGAGTTTGCTTGATTGCAAAGATAGCTTGAGAAGGATGTTTACATCTGCTGATTGGCTTGCTAGTAACAATCGGTGGGTCACAAAAAAAATAAAGGGAAGAAGATAGATGGCATAATCTTGAAGACTTCTTTTTGGAATGATGTGGCATATTCATTGCAAATATTCAAGCCTCTTGTTATGGTTCTACGGTTGGTTGATGGAGAAAAGTCAGCTATGGGCTACATTTATGAGGCTATGGATTGTGCAGAGGAGGGTATTAAGAGTGCATTGAATGAAAAGCTTGACAAATATGGTCTGATTTGGGAAATCATTGATAGACAGTGGGACTTTCAATTGCATTGTCTTTATATGTAGCTGACCTTTATCTCAATCCGGCTCTTTATTTCTCTAATTTAAAAAATGAGTATGATCAAGAAGTTAAGCAAGTGCTATATGATTGTATTGAAAAGCTAGCTCTCGAAGCCCTGGTCCAAGATGCAATTTTTAAGGAACTTGCGACTTATCAGTATGCCCAAGGGTTATTTGGGAGAGAAATGATCATTAGACAACTCACTTTTTTGGTTCCGGGTATGGATGCTTTTCTTGTCTAATTTTCATTGCAATTATGGAGTAAGAATTACTGTGAATTATTATTTCTTTATGGTGTAGCTACTTGGTGGTTAAATTTTGGCACTGTCACACCTCGCCTTCGAAAGATAGTTATTTGGATCTTAAGTTTGACATGTAGTGCATCTAGTTGTGAACACAATTGGAGTACATTTGAACAAGTTAGATAAATAATTCCATATTTGAGTACATAAAAGATGCTCCCTCCCTTAGTGTTCTTTTTTTGTTTAATTGCTTACAAATAATATATTTGTAGGTGCATACAAAGAGAAGGAATAAGTTGGAGCAAAAGAAGCTGAACGATCTCGTTTTCGTGCAGTATAATCCTCCATGCTCATTATTTGTGTCTTCAACAAAGTGACTATTATCCTATTTCTTTGGATGACATTGATGATTACAATGAGTGACTAGTTAATCCTCCAGAAAATGAAGATTTTGTGGATGAAGAGGAGGACCTCACATGACTAGATGTTGAAATCACTGTCGATGTTAATGAAGAGGAAGGACCAACCACAAGAGCGACAACTGAAAAGCGTTGCCTAGGAAATGGAAAAAGCATTGTCACATCTCACTCCATAGATGTGAGAGATGTTGACTCTGAGGAGACACAATCAGACAATGAGCTTCCAAGTGATAGGGACTGCTCTTTTATGAGTGATGAGGAGGCTTGAGAGTTGGGAAAGATTTTATGACTATGATTGTAGACTATTTGAAACACTTTGTGCTATGGGATTATGTAATCGACTTGTTTGGATGTTTACTTGTTTTTGTTTTGTTATAATATTACATTTACTATTCTTGTTTAGTGTGTTTGCATGTATGACAATATGAGTGTTATTCTTGTTTTAGGAATGAATGAATTTAGGAAATTTATTGACTTTATATATGCAATTTTTTGATATTTACTTTTAAAAAAAATATATTTATGTGATATTTAGACATATAATTTAATTTCTAAATTATACATATTTAATGAAATCTTGCCTCAAATGTCTCAAACGTCTTATCCATCATCTAGGCGTTTGAGGCGTGAGGCGACCCCCTGGTTGCTTCAATCGTCTCACGCCTCTGACTACATAGATAATTACATGATGTAAAGGACCGAGATTAAGAATTATAGCCATGCATATTGGGGATTTGTAACGTGGACCTATATATCTAAAGGAAAAAATAAAAATAAAAATAAAATTGTAAAGTGCAGAAAAGGTACAATTCAGCACTCTGCATTGTTGAGTTTTTTTTTTTTAAAAACTAGAAGGGGCTAAAGAACTTCTGTGATATGGCAATTTTCTTAATTATTCAGTGTTGTAGCCCTGGTAAACATGAAAGAGGATAATGGAGCAAGTGTTATCTAGTGGAGAATTTTGATGCTGCGGTTAAGTTCTTTTAGTCCCAATCAATGGCTAGTAATAAAATTCCATGCATTCTTAAGGGCATCTAGGTGTCTATATGCTGCAATGACCTGATTAGAGAACTGTTAAAAAATGCCAGGGCAGTAACTACTGAGGCAATCATCCTATCTTAGGGGCCTTGGATTTTCACCAGACCCCCATGACACAGCTAGCGGGCCCATGAAGGTACATAGTTCACTGGGGTTTAGGATGCGGGTTGTAGGCATGGGGGTTGGGGTTTTCCCCGGATATATATATTTTTAAAGGAAACTGTGTGACTGCTAGGGGGCTTTTGGAGGGCCTGGCTGCTCTCTTCCAGCCTGACCCCTTGCCCCGGAGTCTCGTAGTTGTCTTCTTGCCTTCGACACCTGCCCTAGGCCTTCTAGGCCTGGGATGCTAGGGTGCGGATGCTGTTGCGGACGTCAGATGGATTTTTTTTAGGTCTCATTTTTTTCCCCGGACCTATGTTTTACCAGTAGGTCCACTTGAGACGAGCAATGTTTGAATTCATGCTCGGGAGCGTAATACAATTTCATTTGTTTCCATTGAGAGGTGGAAAAGAAAATTTTTCTTTATGATCAACGACTGTATATGCGTATCCTTTGTAGACCTTTTGAACATAGGGTCCACGCCAGTTAGGGGCAAGTTTGTCCTTGGGGTCCACGACTGCTATCACCTCTCTTTCTTTAACCGTGACAAGGTCACTCTTCTTGAAGACCCTTTCTTTCACGAGCTTATCATAGGCGTGCGTCATTCGGGCTTGATATGTTTGAAGACGTTGATAAGCCACCAACCTTTCACCTTCTAAGTTGGAAAACTTTTCGAGTCGTATTTCAGTCTTATTTTGATTATGTTCTTGCAATCTATAATATGCCACCACTCGGTTGGACGCAAGTTCGATTTCAATTGGTACCATAATCTATGCCCTAGAGACTAGGGAGAAAGATGAATATTATGTAGGAGTTTTATACATAGTTCTATTGCCCAAAGGATTTCATATATTTTTTCACCCCAATCTCGCTTGCGCCACCGACTATTTTGGCTAGGAGTTTGCAAGGGTCTTGTTGAATGCTTCAGCCAAACTATTGACTTGGGGATTATATACAAACGATATTCTCCCGTCAATATGGAATTTGGCCGCCAGTTGGTTTATGACCTTGTTTTTGAATGGCATACTGTTATCTAAAATGATTCAACAAGGAGTGCCGAACTTATATATGATATGTTGCCTGACGAATCGGGTTATAGATTCCCTAGTTATTTCTCGAAGCGGGATAGCCTCAACCCATCGGGAGTAGTATGGTGTTGAACTCGTCAATTTTTACCTCTTAATTAGGTGTTTAACTCACAGAAATAAATAAATAGATAGATAAATACATATTTCTCATTTGAAGAAGAAAATGCACATTAGTGGTTATTTAAGCAGCAAGTGCACTATTTATTTTCTTGAATTTAAGTTTATCAGACGATTTGGGTTCGGGTACGGGACATTTCCCCATCGACCGTAGTCGATGTTTATTTATATCGGCGTAAAGTCCGAATACCCTTGATTAACTATCAAAGAAACGCCTTTCGACCTCCACAATATCTGTTGTGATATTGGGGGTTTTATCTAACCGATTTGATCAAAGGGATCACCCGTTAGAGATATACATTTGCAAGAGAAAACTAAATATTTCATTCTTTATATTCATCTTTACAAAATACATGAAATTTTGATTACATAGTCGGGTCATTTGATTTACATTTGGCCTTCATTCCACCACCAGAACAGACCGTTGAATTTGAGTTTCACAGAGATCAAATCCCTTCCTTTTTTGGGTATGTTTGCAATTTCTGACCCATCCTGAGTATCGCTGCAATCTTGGACCTTTTTCTGGGTATTTCTATAGTTTCTAACTCGTCATGGGTATTTTTAAAGTTTCCGACCCTTCCAGGGTATTTTGACAGTTTTTTGACTCTATCGGGGTATTTTGGCAGTTTTGACCCTTCCAGGGTATTTTGACAATTTTTGACCCTTCCAGGGCATTTCCGCAATTTTTTCCTCGATAGCGGGTCTATCCGTGATTTTCCCTCGATTGAGAATTTGTTTGCATTTTCCCTCGATTGAGGGGTTGATTTGTAATTTCCCTCAATTGGGGATTTATCTATAATTTTCCCTTAAGTGAGGGTTTATCTACAATTTTCCCTCAATTGTGAGTTTGTCTCTAATTTTCCCTCAACTAGAGGAGTTTGTCTGCGCTTTTCCCTCAATTGGGGACTTATCTGCAATTTTTGGAGAATTTTAGGGGTATTTGCATAATTTTGGACAGATCAGGGATATTTTTGTAATATCTAGACTAAACATGAGTTTTTGTGTAATCTTGGTATGAGACGCAAGTTCCTCCTTGGCGGAGGCGCGTTGGCCAAAGACTCTCGGGAGATTGCTCCTCCTCCTTGAGCTCTCATAGGTTGGGGTTCAGCTTCATGTGTCCATCGGCGTAATGCCAGGGATTGACCTGCCCGGTCACGTCGTTGGGGTCAAGGGGGCAGCACCCCCTTGCGGGGTGGGGGGGGTGGGGGAGGGGGGGTGTTTTCGGGGGCGGAGTCCCCTGGAAGAAAAAATTCTTATAATCCCTCTCCAATGAGTCGCACAAGAGACATCACCACAGGGGCATCTATGCGGACCCTTTTTGTAAAGGTTGGGGTGCTTATAGGATTCCTGATTATTTTAGGGAATCACATTGTTTTCCCCAAGACATTTGCAATGAGGTTACATGGGGTTACATTTACCACACCACGAACATGTGTGCAGATCCAAGGGGGGACAATTTTATAACATACTCCCACTGTGAGCACAAGCACAAGCACAAGCACAACACAAATCCTACCGAAGGATGGGCCTTCAAAAGCACAAGCACAAGAGTCCTCTGCGCTCTCGCCTCTCTGCGCTCTGTTTACGTTCTGTCCCGAAATGGGGTCCCCACTGGGGTATTTATAGAGCCTTGAAGTGGTTTCCTGCGGTTACACCCTTCATCCAGACCAAAAGGGCCAATCGAGGGTTTGATCCGGACCCAACCCCAAGGATGAGGGGTTTATCCCGGACCAAAATCTCATTTTGGGGATTCATCCGGATCAAACTGGCCAAATAGGGGAGTATGAGGTGGATCCGGTCCAAAAAACCCCCACTTGGGGTGGATCCAGTCCAAACCCTCCAAGTGGGGGTTGGATCCGGTCCAAACCCCCCACTTGGCGGTGGATCCGGTCCAAATCCTCTAAGTGGGGGTTGGATCCGGTGCAAACCCTTCAATAGGGGTTGGATCCGGTCCAAACCCCCCATATGGGGGTGGATCCGGTTCAAACCCCCTCAATGAGGACAAGAAGGGGCCGGGGATCAATGTCTTGTGCTGTAACTGCTGCAGCTATTAATTTTGTTGTTGTTGTAGTTGCAATTTTGTTCTTGCTGCTGCTAATTCTGTTGTTGTTGTGCTGCTGTTGTTAGATTTGTTGTTGTTGTGCTGCTGTTGCAGCTGATTTTTGTGCTGCTGTTGCAGCTAATTTAGTGCTGTTGTTGCAGCTAGTTTGTTGTGCTGCTGTTGCAGCTGTTATGTGCTGCTGTTGCAGCTGTTATTGTGCTGTTGTTACAGCTAATTTGGTGCTGCAGTTGCAACTATTATTGTGCTGATGTTGCAGCTAATTTTTGTTTGTTGACTAGGGTAGAATACTTGTTTAAAGCTCAATCAGGCCCAAAAACTCTCCATCCGGTCCAAAGGGCTCTTTATAAAGCTTGATCCGGTTCAATCCTCCATGAAGGGGGTTGGATCCGGATCAAAACACCCCATGGGGGGTTGATCCGGTCCAAACCCCCATGGAGAGGGGTTGATCCGGTCCAAACCCCCATGGGGGGGGGGGGGTTGATCCCGCCCAAAACCTCTCCATGGAGTTTGGGGGGTTTGGATCCAGTCCAAACCCCCCTAGGGGAGGATTTAAAAGGGGCAGCCTCTATAAATATATATTTATTATATTTATTTTTGTGTGTCGTTTTTCTGTCTCTCCTTTTTTCATCAATTTCTGCCTTCAACATTAGGGTATAAAATTTTTTTATCCAGTAATGGCGTAGAATTGGTACAAAACTAGCGCCGTTATGGGCATGGAGCATTAGGGTATAAGTCTGATGCACTATAATGCATGAAATTATACACTTAAATCAGCGCATTTTTGTGCGCTTGGAATTTCGTCGAACATGTGGTGGGTAGCAAATACAACGCACATGTCGCGATATTTTAGCAAGACACAAGGTTTTTCGCACACTCGGGAGCCACTCAGGATGTTCCAGATCTTGGTCCTAGCAGATCGCAATCCTTCTGTAGTGAGTCGGCTGATGTCAAGGAGAAATGCACAAGAAGATGCTCTCCACGTGGGCTTTAAACTTGGTCAGCAAAAAAAAAAGACAAAAAAAGGGATGTAGCCCCTTTTATAGCCAGCCAAGGCCAGCCGGTTAAGAGGCGGGAACTCGTGCCTCTTTCCCTCTCTCGGCTTAATCGGGAGAGGTTAAGAGGAGCTGTGGTTCCCACCCATGGCCCCTTCTCTCTCCTCTCCCTCTTCCTTAATTGAGGGAGGTTGAGAGGGGCCACAGGGCCCACCTCTGGCTCCCCTTCTCTCTCCTCTCTCTCTCCCTTAACCGAGAGAGGTTGAGGGGGGTTCGCAGGGCCCACTTCCACCCAGTCTTAATCGGGAGTACTTGAAGAAAAATTTTCCCAATCGGGAGAACTTAACAATGGTCAGCCTTTCTCGCATAAGCCCTCGAGCCCCTATAAAAGGGAGGCAAGAAGAGGAAGACAAGGACGAATCCACAGTGTGGAAAAGGATGTGAAGTGCAAGAAGTTGAAGACTTGTGCGCACGTGTGTGTACTTGTGAAGAAAAGAAGGCATATTGCACATATACCATTGCCAAGTGCATGTTATAAAAAGAAGAAAAAAAGAAGGGATATTGTGTATATACCACTATGGGTATTTTTCTAAAGTTCCTTGGGAATTAAATCCAAATCAATGGGCTAATTGCGATCATGCGGCAATCTAACAATCAAGTCTTGATTTGATGGACCGGGGGTGATTATATGGTGATCCGCCGGCCCTTTGTGATGATACTTCAATCTGATGGTTGGTTCGTGATCATATGGCGATCTATCGGTCAATTGTGGTGATACTTGAATCTGACGGTCAGATCGTAATCTGGCGATTCGATGGATCGATAGGGATGACACTTAAATTTAACGGTCTGATCATGACCAGAAACAAATCCAACGGCCTGATCGTGACTGGGAACGAATCCAACGGTCTAATCATGACTAAGAACAAATCCAACGGTTCGACTATGACTTGGAACAAATCTAACGGTTTGATTATGACAATGAACAAATTCAACGGTCCAATTGGGATCGTATGCTAATTTAAAGACCCGACCACATGATCAAGATCAAATGTATAAGTCTTAAAAGACTGATTGTAATTCATATTGAATATATTAAAGGAATGAAAATATTCTAATTTTCGTGAGAGTATGTATCTCTAATGACTGATCATTAAGATTATGGCCATTAGACAAAACCTTCAATATCACAACACATATTGATATAGGTTAAGAGTTCTTTTTGATAGTTAATCAAAGGTGTTCAGACTTTAGGCCGATATAAATCAATACCAAATACGGTTGGTGGGGAAAGGTCCAGTACACGAATTCATATTCGCTGATAAACCCAAAAATCGCGAAATCAATAATTTAGGTGCACCATAATCCCTAAGTTTTATTTATATTTAGTATCTTGCATGTTTTTTCCGCATTAACAGGCATCAAGAAATTTATGGCTTTGGGAAGATGGTAGGAAGGGATGTACAATATCCATTCTCCATTCTGCAAACGACCGTGTCGGGACTGTTGGATGCAATGAGTTGGGTGGTTTTTTTGGGAACGGGACCGAATGCTTGGCATTGGAAGCACCAATGAAAGCCCTTAAGTTTGATATTATTTTTCATTTTGGTTCCTGCTTGATGGGCGTCATATAATCCTGAGTGGAGTTCATGTATTATTCTTCTGACTTCTCTTGGCGAGAGACATCGTAGAAGAGCAGATTTGTCTTTATCATAGATGCGTCTGAAGAGAATACCATCTCTAAGCTCATAGGATGTTGCCTTAAGAATCAGCTAGACCCTTTCAGCCTAGTTTAGAGGAACTTTATCTTGATGAAGCGAGTACGCCAATCTTCCTCCACTTTAGTATTATCATCTTCCAGAGCATGGATTTCATAAACTGTGATGGCCCGTTTTTGAGTTAAGTATATTTGGTGGCAACTTTCTGTGGGTGATAGTGATATCCAGATCTCTCTTGGGCAAGAGCTTTATAGTTGAAGTTAATTTGGCCAGGTCATCTGCTTGAGAATTCTGACTTCTCGAAATATGGCCTATTTGTAATAGGTAGAATTTCTCCCTGAGCCTGATCACAACGGCATTGTAGACAATCAACTCTGGCTTTCTGACATCAAATTGCCAAGAACTTGTTGTATCACAAGCTGCGAGTCTCTATAGACTTTGATACATTTGATGTCTATATGTAGGGCCATTTGAAGCTTTACTATTAAGGCTTCATATTTAGCTTCATTATTAGTGGCTCTTCATGAGGGCACATGAATTATGCAAAATATCCCCTTGAGGTGTCACAAAGACTTTACCAACCCTTGTTGTGACGTACATAGTGCCGTCGGACTTTTTGGATGCTCCACCAAAGTATAGCTCCCATCATCATCATCAGAGCCTTATCCCAATTAATTGGGGTCGGCTACATGAATCATGTTCCGCCAAAGATTTCTATCAAGTGCAATATTCATATTTAAACTGAAGGAACTAATGTCCTTCCTAATAACATCGCACCATCTCATTTTAGGCCTTCCTCGAGCTCTTTTGCTAACATCCACTAAGATTTGATCACATCTTTTAACCGGCGCTGAGTTAGGGCGACGAAACACATGTCCAAACCACCTGAGTCTATTTTCTCTCATTTTACTATCAATTGGAGCTATCCCTAAGTCCTTACGGATGCGTTCATTCCTAATCTTGTCTTTCTTAGTCTTGCCACACATCCATCTCAACATCCTCATCTCTGCTACACACATTTTGTGGATGTGTTCCTTTCGTACTGCCCAACACTCGGTACCATATAACAGAGCGGGTCTCACAGCCGTTCTATAAAACCTCCCTTTGAGTTTCACAGGCATACGACGATCACAAAGGACACCTGATGCACTTCTCCATCTTAACCAGCCCGCCTTAATCCTATGTGTAACGTCATCATAAATCTCCCCATTCTCTTGTATGATAGACCCTAAGTATCGAAAGCTACTACTCTTCGGAATGTTATGTCCATCAATTAGAACCATGTCTTCCTGAACCAATCTCCCATTACTAAAATTACAGTGCATAAATTCTGACTTGCTCCTACTAATTTTAAAACCTTTAGACTCCAAGGCAAGTCTCCAACGCTCTAACTTAGCATTTAGAGCATCAATACTCTCATCAATTAAAACAATATCGTCTGCAAATAGCATACACCAAGGGATATCCTCATGCAATTGTTTAGTTACTTCATCCATAACTAAGGCAAAGAGATACGGACTTAGTGCAGAACCTTGATGCAAACCTATAGAAATGGGAAATTCACCAGTCTCCCCAGCAATAGTTCGAACACTAGTAATAGCACCGTCGTACATATCCTTAATCAAATCAACATATCTTTGAGAGATTCCTTTCTTTCTTAATGTCCACCAAATCAATTCTCTCGGTACTCGATCGTACGCCTTCTCTAAATCAAGAAAAACTATATACAAATCTTTTCTCATCTCTCTATACTTCTCCATTAGCTGCCGTAGCAAGAAAATAGCTTCTGTAGTAGATCTATTTGGCATAAAACCAAACTGATTTTCCGACACAGTAGTCATACTACGGAGGCGTTTATCAATTACTCTTTCTCAAAGTTTCATAGTATGACTCATAAGCTTAATTCCACGATAATTATTACAACTTTGGATATCTCCTTTATTTTTATAGAAAGGAACTACAACACTTTTTCTCCAAACTTCTGGCATTCTCCGTTCCTTTAAAATTTTATTAAAAAATTTAGTTAGCCACTGAATACCAATATCTCCTAGGCATTTCCATACTTCAATAGGTAAGCCATCTAGTCCTAAGGCCTTGCCCACTTTCATTTTCCTTAAAGCATCCTCCACTTCTGACATCTTAATACGCCTGAAATATTGATATTTATCAAATATTGTGGACTCTTGGGTACCTTCTAAAGATAAATCCTTGACGGAATCTCCATTAAGTAACTTCTGAAAATAGCTATGCCACCTCCCTTTAATCTCAAGATCCTTAGTTAAAACCCTTTGATCTTCACCTTTAATGCACCGAACATGATCTAAATCTCTAGTTTTCCTTTCTCTTAATTTAGCTAGTTTAAATATGTCCTTTTCACCCTCTCGGGTTCCTAATTTATTATATAAATCTTCAAATGCCTTTGATTTGGCTTCGCTGACTATTTTCTTAGCTCTCTTTTTAGCGATTTTATACGCTTCTAGGGTTTGAGCATTTTTGTTAGCTTGCCAAACTTTAAAGCATTCCTTTTTTACTTTAATGGTATTTTGAATTTCCTCACTCCACCACCAAGTCTCTTTTTCTAAGTTCTTTTTACCTTTAGATTCGCCTAAGAGTTGTTTTGCAACCCTCGTCATACAATTTGTATCATTATTCCACATTACATTAGTTTCTTGTTCTAAATTTCAAATATTTTCCTTTAATAGATGATTTTTAAAAGTTTCTAAACTTTTACCTTTTAAATTCCACCATTTAATCTTGGAATAATTATTTATAATGATCTTTCTTTTGAATTTAGGGATAGTGATATCCATTACTAACAGTCTATGTTGAGGGGCTAGACTCTCACCAGGAATAACTTTGCAATCTTTACATAAAACTCTATCGACCTTCCTAATGAGAAAATAGTCAATTTGACTTATATGTGTTCCACTCTTGTATGTTATTAAGTGTTCGTCCCGCTTCTTAAAGAAGGTATTAATAATTGCTAGATCATAGGCCATAGCAAAATCAAGAATAGTGTTACCCATATCATTTCTATTACCAAAATCAAGCCCTCCATGAATCCTCTCATAGTCTCTATTATCTATACCCACATGACCATTAAGATCCCCTCCAATAAAGATTCTCTCTTCACTAGGAATATTTTGGATCAAACTATCAATAGCCTCCCAAAATTTCTTTTTAATGCTCTCTTCTAATCCTACTTGAGGTGCATATGCACTAATTATATTCAAAATATCATCACCTAAGATAAGTTTAATTACCATTAGTCTATCCCCCAATCTATTTACTTCCACAACTCTGTCTTTTAAGTTTTTATCTATTATTATCGCAACATCATTTCTAGAGTTATTATTACCCGTATACCAAATTTTATACCCATCAATGTCTTTAGCTTTATGTCATTTCCACCTAGTTTCTTATAGGCAAGCTATGTTAACCCTCCTGTCCTTCATTAATTTAACTAATTCTAAACCCTTACCCGTTAAAGTTCCTATATTCCAAGTAGCTAGACGGATCCTATGTTTTTGGACTTGCTTCTTTACCCGTGTGCGTCCAACCCCACACGAGAACCCTTGCCTATTTGACACCGCAATCGGGCGCCATTGCGGCGCGTCGCTTACGGGGGACGCCCTAGCTAGCCCTTGCTCACTTGTCATTCCATCCGGGTTCCGATGTAACGCGTCGCTTACGGGGAACGCCCTAGCTGGCCCTTGCTCACTTGTCATTCCATCCGGGTTCCGATGTAACGCGTCGCTTACGGGGAACGCCCTAACATTAGCACATAATGTATTTGGATCAGAATTCATGTTGGAGATGTGACAAAATTTTACTGCTGGCTGTCGACCTAACGCAAACCCTCCTCTTTTCTCACCCGGGCTTGGGACCGGCCATGGCAGAGTTAAAGTATAGCTCCCATCATCGTATGTTAATGGTGAGCACATCACCTACCCCTTGTGGTGGGACATCAACGGTGTGAATATCACCTTCTCCCGGAGGCAAGGGAGTTTCTTCGTCAGGAAGATCAATATTGAGGGAGGAATCCTTAGAGATTAGATGTGCTGCCAAGAATTTAGCCATTCCTTTCCTTTTGATTGTCCTTTGGGGAACAAAAGTGATATTGAACTTCATAAGGAGTGCCCATTTCTCCAATTGGTCAGATAGAAGGGGTTGTTTTGTTTGAGGAGGAAGTTTAAGGGATCAAATCACGATATAAGTTCCACTTTATGAGCCAATAGATAGTCTCAGCCTTTTGACAGCGACATCAGGGCTAAACATATTTTTTCCATTGGAGAGTAGCGATGTTCAAGCCCCACCAACTTCCTGTTGAGGTAGTATGATGGTTGTTTATTGCCACCTTCATTTATTTGTGCCAACAAAGCTCCTAGAGAAGCATCCATGGCGGCACTATACAATATGAGCGGCTTTCCTTTCACCAGTGCTCCCAATACTGGGGGCTTGAGTAAATACCCTTTGATTTCGCCACCATGTCCCCAGTATCCCTACCTCCAATCGCTTCACCGCGTATGTCAAGAGAAGGCGGAGTTGAAGACAGTCGGAGCCAAGTCTCAAGTTAGAGGCAAGCGCATCGACGGAGCCCAACGCCCCTAAGCCCAAGCGAGGTGGTAATCCTGTGGAGGAGCATCAACTCTTTATTAAACAAATATGGGTCACCAAGGAGGAGACCTGTGCAATTAGAAAGGCTAGGGTAGTTTGATTCCTCAACCCAGCCACAAGTCGAAGGGTCGGCCAACAACCCTGGACTCTCCATCACCATGGGCAGAAAAGAACGGGGGTTTATAAGAAGCCCAACAATGTCCTTCAATCCTCGAAAACAATCCAAGCCAAAGGGACTAACTGTACTGGGGCTTCCTCGTCTCGAGTGTCAGTCGTTGACCAGCTAGGAGTGCTCGCTCGTCCGAGCTTGCATCCTCAGAAAAAGAGGAGGGTGGTGTAGGTTTCTGATGGCACTCTAAAGATCTACAATTGTTACATTTCTTCTCTTCATAATTGGCCGCTGTAGTACCTAAAGATTCAGCCAAATTGGCCCACTTGTTAAATTGGGAGGGTCCCATAACTCACCTTTAGGCCAGAGGACATCTGGCCTAGAATAATCGCCCTATCAGGTTGTCATCTCAACAAGAGCAGGCTTAACAAGGGGGGTTTGTGTTTGATGATGACTATAGTCAGGCCGAGGATAACCTAGGTCCGAGGTTTATGTCCCGAGATCAGGTTGAAGGTGGCACTTGGGAGGGTTTGTAGCGACTGAATCTAAAACTGAGTGCTCTTTTGCAGGGTATGTTACGGGAACGAGATGTCGTGTCCCAACATCCCATAGCATCGGCACTCAACCAAATGCTCCAGGGTAACCTGGGGATCATTAATCCTCCTGCCATCAATTCACCTATCGTGGTGGCCAATGCTCCCACTGTAGAGGTGGATTTCGAGGCTCCTCATGTTGAGCCGACATATGGCCATTGCAGATACCAGTCATAGATAACATCGTCACTTAAAGTGTTCTTATTGAGCAAATAGTAGAGGCCAAGTTTACCCACCATGGTGAAGGCATTGCCGCTATCAATTTATATAGTGTGCCTTATCCTTTGCACCACCAATTGAAGAAGCTTCCTCGGGATTACTCCAAGACGCCCAAACTCCAAAAGTTCAATGGTCATGGTTCACCTCATGAACACTTGGCCTATTACATTACGGTCATGGGCGAATTAGCTCTGGAGGAGTTTTATCTCTTCCGTTACTTCGCGACATGTCTTACGAGTACCACTTATCGATGGTACTCGGGATTGAAACCCAATTCAGTGGCAGATTCACCAGACATGCAAACGAAGTTCCTTGGCTGTTTTTAAACGGCCGAGCAGAAAGTCTCATTGGCTGAATTGTGCTCCATCAGGCATGATCGAGGGGAAATCGCTTTGGACTTTGTCAAATGTTGGAGGGACTTTAGCATGAGATGTGATAACCCTTTGGTCGTAGAAGAGGCCATCAAAATATGCCGAAAGGGGTTGGCAACTGAAGTTAGTGAGAAGCTCCTCAGCACTGACGTCAGAACTTTTGATCAGCTTAACAATGTGGTGGGGGACATTGAAATGTTCTTTGTTGATAATCCTATGCTCATTCCCTCTAAGGCTAAGTCCTCCGAGGACCGTCATGCCATCGGGAAAGAGGTGAATGTTGTGGACTTCTGTCCAGCAAATGGTAACAATGGGGGAAGCTCCAACTCAAGCAAATGATGGCAAGATGACGGCATATTCATTCATTAAGGAACATACCAAAAGTTGCTAGAGCTTTGCATAAGGGAGAAACTCATTACCTTACCAGAGCCTTGGAAGCCTGCAAATGTTGGCAAGACAAATGAGCTTAACTATTGCTTGTACCATCGCATGTTAGGCTATGTTGTAGAAGATTGCTACATCTTTAAGAATGAGGTAGAAAAGCTGATTTAGTTATGGGTGATCAAGATGGGAAATCATCAAGTCAACCCTCTATAACCCCACTCCTGGAATCGGTAGAATTTTTCGGCCAATGTGATCCGTGGCATGGCCTCGTTTACATTTCTTGATTCAAGAATGGATGAAGCAGGTCCAAGCCATGTTAAACTCACCAAGTGGTATCCTGGTCGACGGCTATCCGATGAATGCACATTTCCTTTGGAAGACACTAAAAGGATCTTTGATATCCTTACGAAAGAGGGCTGAATATTGGAATATGACCTTCCAAAACCCCTTATGGAAGCAGACTGGGGGCATCCTTTGCTTCTGCAAATATCATGTTAGGATATGCCACTGTTGCACCCATAATTTATCTCACAAAATTCTGGGATACTATCCTCGCATTGGCCGAGGTCTCTATTCGGCGTATCGCCGTCCTATGGAGTATTTCCACGCGGGGTTCAACATTGGGCGTATCGCCTCCCCACGTAATATTCCCTCCATCACAGGGCTTCATAGCCCACATATTTCTGCAAAGCATAGACCCCTCGCAGCGAACGAGACCGTCGAGAGCCTGGTTGAATCCATTGCGATTGTCAGGATCGCGTGGTTCCAGGAAAATCCTTAACGGGTGGAGCATCTCTCCTTCAAAAATACAACTATGGGCAAGGGAAGCTCCAACGGAAAGGAAAGCAACTCAAAAGGAGGCCTACGCACCAAGACCAAAGTCCCTCGCACGTGTACCACGCAGCACGGACGATAACAAGTCTTCCCGTCACACCCCACGGCACAAGGAAGACGATAACGAACAAGGAGGAGCACGTTCTCCTCTCCCTCCACGCGGCGTAACAGCAAGCAAGCCCTCAAACAGCCCGGGGAGCCCCCTTTTATTGAAAAAATCAAGACGGAGGACCCGATCGGGGCCGGGGGGACCCGTATGGGGTTGCCCGACTCCGAGCGGGCCGGTGCGCAGGTGGGTAGGGCCCGCCTGGGGCCGCGCTACCCCGGCGGGACCCGCTCGGGGTCAATCGACCCGGGGCAGGCATGCCCGGGGTTGGCCGACCCCGGGGCGGACCTGCCCGGGGTCATCCACCCCGGGCAGGTCCCGCCCAAGGTCAAATGGGCGGGACCAAATGACCCCGGGCAGGTCCCGGGCGGACCTGCCCTAGGTCATTTGACCCCGGGTGGGCCCGGGGACCTCCCACCCCGGGCCATTCCCCTCTCCCGCGCTATGGAAACCAAAAAAAAAAAAAGAAAAAAATGGAAAAAAAGGGGGAAAATGATCTCCCCGGGGTCATTTGCATCCCGTTTAACCCATACGGGTTCAAACACCCTCCCGTTTAACCCATACGGGTCCAAACGACTCCGGGGAGCTTCCCACTTCTATAAATAGACCCCCAAGGGTCCAGAAAGAGGGCATCTACAACCTACGGAGCACACTTAGAGCATCTAGCATTTCGAAGCTTGTTCGTTGTTTTGACCCGTGAGGGGTAAGTCCCCGGGTCTTGTGTATATGCCCCTAAGGGGTATTTTTATAATTATGCCCCTCAGTGGGTCATGCTTGTAAGTTTCTACGCCCCGGGGCGACTAAATTAAGTAATTCCACCCATATATTGGGGGAATTACGAAAATGTCCTCCCCGGGCCCGAGAAACAAAAATCCTGTTATTTATAGTTATACCCTGCAACTTCTTGTAATTGGGGCTACGCTCCTACTTCCCGCGTTAGTGTGGATCTTTGTACAGTCGACAATTCACCGACAACTCTTGTACCCACTGGGACTATAAAATGAAGTTGTGTATTCCACCAATCTCTTCTGTACACCAATCGGGAAAATTACAAGAAAATCTCTGACTTGTGAAAATTGCACATATACCCCTCTCTTGGCAGAATTGACGTGTGCGTTTTCTATGAAGCCTCTTGTCATCTCTTTGGTTCGAGAGTGTTGCCAGCTCAGTCCCACACTCGGGTACCGCCCTAAACCTAGGTCTGTATAGGGTATGGTAAAATTACTAAAATACCCCTGCGACCTAGACATGGCCTACCAACCCGGAATTTTCAGGAATATCCCTAGCTTGGTAAAATTACCAAAATACCCATGGGGAGCTAAAATTATCAAAATACCCTCGGGGTTTAGAAAATTTCCCTCCCCTTCAAAAATGCCTATGGCTTTTGCATCTTTGCATTCATACTCCTAAATCCTAGGGTTTTGCCTGAACTTAAGAGACCTTTGATGAAAGCCCTAACCCTATCAACTTGTTGGTGGTAAATGAGTGGTCATCGAGAGCTACCCGAGTGAACTTGCCCTCCGCATCTAAACCTATGGAGATGACTTTGGGATTTCTTTGACAGTTAAACAAAGGTGTTCGGACGTTAGGCCGATGTAAATCAACACTGACTTCGGTCAGTGGGGAGAGTTCCACCACCCGAACCCAAATCATCTGATACTATGCGCACCCATGGAATAAACCCCTATACATAGAGGAATGTCTCTTTTCAAAAAGAACATTTAAATATCTATTTTTCTACGAAAAAATTATGTGGCCAACAGACTGGCACGCCCGGTGGGACCTTTCACGCCTTTTTTCTTTCTGTCAAAGTCAATTCCCAAAAACCTTCTTCAAGGTTTTGATTGTCCCTCTTCCTCTTACAGGACGGGAAGAGGAGGGCATATCTCTCTGTTCATTCGAGAGCTCTTCGTGCATCCGCACGCCACTCCCTTCGTGCTACGCACCATCACCACCACCACCAACAACAAGACGACGATGGCAGCCGTCACCTATGGCCCCCAGGTCATCGCCAACCACGCCAGGTTCGGATACCTGTCGACGCTGCTCGTCTTCGGCGACTTCCCAGCAGTAGTCGGATCGCCCTTCTTCTTTGGCGTTCTGCCCGTGGTTGAGGTCAGCTCAGCCACATCTGCGGCGATAATTACTGAGGGTGCCAGGCCCTCCACTTCATCAACCGACCGGGTTCGCTCGGTCAACAAACCATCTATCGGGGGTGCCAGAACCTCCGCTCCAGCGACTGGCCGGGTCCACCCGGTCAACAAGCCAACTGTCGGGGGTGTCAGGCCCTCGGCTTCAACAATTGGCCGGGTTTGCTCGGCCAACAGGTCAGCTCTTGGGGGTGTCAGGCCCTCTACTGTAGTAGCCGGCCGGGTCCGCTCGGCCAACTCTCCACATACCAGGGGTGTCAGGTCCTTCGTCTCAGCAAATGGCCGAGTTTTCTCGGGCAACCAGGTTATTGTTGGCGTCGCTCCTGCTCAACGGGGGCAATGCCGCCGCCGCAACGGCTCAAGCTCTACGGCGGCCACTCTTAGAGGTGCTGCTCCTGCACAATGGGGGCAGCGTCGCCGCCACAATGACGCCAGGCCTATGGCAGGCGTAGCCAGCGCCGCCCCTGCTCAACGGGGGCAGCGCCATAGCCGCAAGGGTACAAAGCCTACAGCGGTGACATCTCGCTCCGGCAAAACTGTAATTGTCGGAGACATTCGCATCCGGCTCGATGGAGGCGAGCCGATCTTGTCACGGGACCGCTACGTCTCGACTATCCCCACCTCTAATCGCTTCGAACTCCTCCGGCAGGTCCGGGAAGGCGGAGCGAAAAAGAAGAAGCCCGCCGTACCGGCAGCAAACTAGGGCCCAGTGCAATGGTCCAAGCCACCGGCTCCCTGACCGCAGTCAGGGGGCAACCCAATTGAGGAGCGTCAGCTCCGCTTGAAGAAAATATGGGTCACCAAGGAGGCCCAAATTATAAGGTGCGCAAGGGCGGAGGAGCCATTTTGCGTGTCGGATTTGCAACATATGCGGAGTCCAACAAGCACTGAGGCCTCAGCCTCTCTAAGGTCTACAAGTTAGCCCCTACGGTGGCAAAAGCGCTGAGGAACCGGCAAGAAGGTGCGGCCGACCTCCCCGTGGGCTAGTTCCACGCACACGGAGGAGGATCGGTCCCCTCAACCTTCTACATCTTGAGTTTCTGTCTTTGACAGACTAGGGATGGCGCCCAAGCCGGATCGACAACCACCCAGGAAGAAGCGGGTGGTTCAGGTGACCAATGACACTGTCAAAGTGTTCACCTGCTATGCCACCTCTGCCGACAAGCAACCAGAGGACACCTCGGGTGAACTCAACCAGCCTCTTAACTATTTGAGGAGGTCAAGACCCGTGTCCCGGATCCTGGCCCAAACACAACAGGCGCCGGCTGTTGGGACGTCTTAGCTCGAGCCGGCATGGCAAGAAGAGCGCCAAGAGGACGTCCACAGTGTCGATGGGGACAGCCACCCCCGGCACGAGGAAGATCTGGGGGAAGAGGAGCAGACTCCTGCGTTGGAAGAGCTCCGACGCGAAAACCAAGAACTCAAGAACCTCTTGCAAGCGCTATTGCGTGAAAAGGAGGTTCATGTCCCACCTCAAGCTGCGCCAACTGGAGTGGAACAACGGCCGCCTCCTATTCCAGTTGCGGCCAACACCTCCGTCACCGCAGCGAAATTACCATTGGCCGTGGAGTTTGAAGTTTCGTAGCCTGAAGCCAATGCGCGATCATCTGCCACTCCTGCTACAGAAAGCCTTATGGCGTAAAGGCAGATGATTGAGCGGATCGTGGAGGTGAAGTTTGCTCAACATGGCGAGGGTGTGGCTACTGTTGATTTGTACAGCGTGCCATATCCCCTCCACTATCAAGTCAAAAAGCTTCCACCGGATTGCCCAAAGGCCCCAAAGCTTCAGAAGTTCAACGGGTAGGGCTCCCCACATGAACATCTTGCCTATTACATGATGGCCATGGGTGAATTGGCACTGGAGGAGGCATATTTGCTGCGATACTTTGCCACGTCATTGACTGGCACCGCCTTCCAATGGTACTCCAGGCTATAGCCGAATTCTATTGCTGATTGGGTGGATATGCAGAAGAAGTTCGTCGACCGTTTCCAGATGGTTGATCGCAAAATCTCCCTGGCGGAACTTTGTGCCCTCTGTCAAAAGAAGGGTGAGACCGCACTGGACTTCATTAAGCGATGGAGGGACGTCAGCATGCGCTGCGATAATCCTCTGACGTCTGAAGACGCGATCATCATCTGTCGCAGGGGCTTGTCGCCCTAACTCAGCGCCGGTTAAAAGATGTGATCAAATCTTAGTGGATGCTAGTAAAAGAGCTCGAGGAAGGCCTAAAATGAGATGGTGCGATGTTATTAGGAAGGACATTAGTTCCTTGAGTTTAAATATGCATATTGCACTTGATAGAAATCTTTGGCGGAACAAGATTCATGTAGCCGACCCCAATTAATTGGGATAAGGCTCTGATGATGATGATGATGATGATGTCAAGCACCAAAGATTTCTACCAAGTGTGCTTGACTCAGAAACTGGCTTCATGGTCTACGAAGTCCATGCTCATGGAAGGTAACAATATTGAGGAGGAAGATTGGCAAACTCCCATCATCAAGATAAAGAATGACTGGCTTATTGCCGATCAAGTTAAAAGGTTCCAACTGTTCCGCAGGGCAACATCCTATGAGTTTAGAGACAATACAGGCTCGTACATGAAAAAGATAAATATGTCTTATGATGTCTCTCGCCAAGAGATACCAGAAGAATAATGCATGAGGTCTACTCGAGACTATCTGGGGCTCATCAAGCGGGAACTAAGATGAAAAATATTAAACTCATGGACTTTTATTGGCCGACTTTGTTTGCAGATTGCTACCTATATGTTCACATATGCCCCCAATGCCAAGCATTCGGCCCTGTACCTAGAAAACCTCCTAATCCACTGCACATCATGATCCCTACATGGCCGTTTGTGGGCATGGTTTTGTGTGCCCCTACTCACCATCTTCCAAAGGTTATAAATTCATTCTGGCCACCACAAACTACTCCCGATACATTGGGGTTATTCCTCTTTGAGAAGTAACTAGAGAAATTGTAGCCCGATTTGTTAGTTAACATATCATATATAGGTTCGACACTCCCCGCCAGATCATGTCAGATAATGATACGCCATTCAAAAACAAGGTTATATACTAATTGGTGGCCAAATTCCATATTGACTGGAGAACATTGTCTGTATATAATCCCTAAGTCAATGGTCTGGCTGAAGCATTCAACAAAACCCTTCGTAAGTTTCTGATCAAGATATTGATGGCCGTAAGAGAGATTTGGGTGTAAAGATACATGAAGCTCTTTGGGCGTATCGAACTATTTTTAAAACTCCTACGGATATTCACATTTCTCCCTAGTCAATGGGGTGGATGCTATAGTGCCAATCGAAATTGAACTTGCATCTTACCGAGTGACGGTAGATTATGGATTGCAAGACTATGATCAAAGTAAAATTAAAAGAAGACTTGAGGAGCTTTCCAACTTGGAAGATAAAATATTGGCGACTTATCAACGCCTTCAAGCATATCAAGCTCGGATGACGGGAGCTTATGATAAGTTCATGAGAGAAAAAAATATTCAAGAAAGGTGATCTCGTCATGGTCAAAGAGCGAGAAGTGATGGTAGGGAAGCCCAATGGCAAACTTCTCCCAAACTAGCGTGGACCGTGTATTCACAAGGCCTATGAGCGGGGGGCGTATATAATCACCAATCATAAAGACAATATTCTTTTTCTCCCTTGCAACGGGAAACATATGAAACTTTATTATGCTTTCGAACATGAATTCATATACAACCCTCCCCAAGCGGACCACCACGTTGTCAAAACTTAGGTCCCAATTAAAAAAAAAGGAAAAGTTTGGGGGCTTAAAAATGAGGTGCTCTGACAGACTTAGACATCCTCCTTGAAAAATGTTTAAGTGTAATGGAGTCAAAAAATCCCGGCTAGATAAAAGCCTGAAAGAACATCTCAGGCAAAAAAGGGTAAATCCCGTTGTGTGAAAACCTAAAAAGGTGCACATGCAAAAGCTAGCGGAATTGGTTCGGTTGAAATTCAAAGGGGCATCGAGGTCAATAAAAAAGGCAAACTACTCGTTTGGGAATTCAATCCCAATGTTACAACTCAAAATCAACAGGTTCTAGGAGCCATCACGACCACAAACCCAAACCTCAGTTCCAAACCCTTACGGGACAGGAACCACCAAAAATCAAGCTTTGGTTCCAAATCCTTACGGGTCAGCAACCACTAAAAACCCAAACGCTTTTTTTTTGAATAACGAAAGTGTAGTCATGGGAGAGCGCACACCACTTCAGAGAAGTGACATGGATCCGCTTCACCAGGTATACAGTTTGGTAAAATTTTATTAATTAGGAAATAAGGCAGTACATAAAACCAAAGGCTATGCGTGGAGGGAGGGGCATCCAGATTTATCTAATCTGAATGTTCCCCGTACATCAGTAGGAAGCGCAGCCCAGGTAGTCCAAATACAAGTTGAAATAGCAAAACAACACAAGTTGGTGAGTTTATCAGCCACTTGGTTCCTTTCTCTGAATATATGCTGATAGGAAAAGTCCGAAGTCGCTACGAAATGGAATATATCCCAGAGGATAAGCAGTAATCTCCAAGGTGCATTATGTTACCCATTGAGAATATTCACCAGTGTGGCCGAGTCAGATTCCACTTGGACAGAGTGAAATCCACGAAGGTAGCAGTAGTGAACGCCATCTCGCAAGGTCATCGCCTCAGCAAGCAGGCTGGATCCCACACCATATGCTCGTGCAAAAGCAAATGTAAGATTGCCATGGTGATCTTGCATTATGCCATCACCGCCTGCAGCCCCAAGAGAACGCTTGAAAGCACCATCAATATTCAATTTGATATAAGGCAGCAGCTGTTTCAACCATCTAACAATCCGGGGAATACAGGGCTGCGTGCAAAGGACTGGAATTCCCCAAGAAGATAGCAAAGAAACAATAGCAGCCAGCGGAGAAATACACGTAGGTAGCAATTGTGCGCCAGATTTCAGATGCGAGATGGTTCTTCTAATAATATTAGTAGCGCTCATTTTATGACCATCATGAATTGCACGATTTCTGCTAGTCCAAAGTTCCCAGAGAACAGACAATGAGGAATATGCTAATGGTTCCATGTGGTGAACAACTGGCCTGAGAATGAAATAGGTCGAGAAAATAGGGAGTGCAAGGGCGAGAGCTGACCAATAGCAATAGAAAAATAGGCCATACAGATGCAGCAACCTCACAGCTAAGGAATAGGTGCATGGGAGACTCCTGAGTGCTATTGTTGGCAGTAATTTTCGCCTATAAGAAAAGTTACCCCGGGATAATAGTCACTATGTGGGGGTGAGATATTGCTTAAGCTTACCACTGTCGAAGAGGGTGACTAGAACTCACCGGGGGGTCTTTAAAGGGGGTGATTGGACCACTAGAAACCCCACAGCAGCAGCAGCCCATGACTTCCCTGGGTTGAAACCTTACAGCAGGGACAACAGCCCAGCAGGTCTGTTCCCGGGGTGAAATGGACCTTCCCGTGGTGTGTCAGGTTTGCTCCAGCCAGACCCAGCAAGTGGACCTTCCCGGGGTGAAATGGCAGTCCAGCAGGTGGACCTTCCCGTGTGTCAGGTTTGACCTCCCCGGGGTGAACTGCTCCAGCAGGCAGAGCCACGTAAGGAAAACCCGTCCGGGGTGACAACTTGCCCGGGGTGGAGCATGGGCCCGCAATAACTTGCCTGGGGTGAAAACCCTGCAGACAGACCTGTCCCGGGGTGGATGCAGCAGACAGTGACCACTTGCCCGGGGTGAAACCCTGCAACTACTTGCAGCAGACAATGACCATTTGCCCGGGGTGGACTGCTCCCTGTCCGAGCCACCTGCCCGGGGTTGAGATCTGCCAGCAGCAGCAGCAGGGATTTCCCCTCCCCGGGGTGAACTGCTCCAGCAGGCAGAGCCACGTAAGCAAAACCCGTCCGGGGTGACAACTTGCCCGGGGTGGAGCATGGGCCTGCAAAAACTTGCCTGGGATGAAAACCCTGCAGACAGACCCGTCCCGGGGTGGATGCAGCAGACAGTGACCACTTGCCCGGGGTGAAACCCTGCAACTACCTGCAGCAGACAATGACCACTTGCCCGGGGTGGACTGCTCCCTGTCCGAGCCACCTGCCTGGGGTGGAGATCTGCCAGCAGCAGTAGCAGGGATTTCCGCACCTCCCCAGGGAGAACCACCTGTCCGGGGTGCAGTTCTGCCAGGAAGGACCTCCTCGGGGTGAACCTGCAGTAGGGGCTGTCCGGGTGAAGCAACCTGCCCGGGAGTTCTGCTAGGAAGGACCTCCCCGGAGTGAAACCTCCAGCAGCAGCAGCAGCACAGCAGGACCTCCCCGGGGTGAGACCCGTCCGGGGTGAAACCTCCAGCAGCAGCAGCAGCAGCACCTCCCCGGGGTGCGTTCTGTACGTAGCAGGAGGGAAACAAAAGCCCAAGTTGGGATTTTTGTGAGATGGGGGTGTGGTCACCCCATTTTTCTTCCCCCCGCCCCCCGGGGTTCCGGTCACCTCCTTGGCCATTAGTGATCTTAAGACAATGTTCACCCCCCTCTCTCACTTAAGAGGCTTCCTGCATTTGCGGGATTTTCTGCTTGCGACACATCTCTTTAATGTGCTTGGGCATGTCGTCCATTTTTTGGACAGGCTCAAGGGCGTTCTTGGGCCTCTCGCTCCAGCCAAAGTCATCGTCAGGAGGACCATGAGGGACCAAATCCTCTTTGTAGAAAATGATAGGCTTGTAGGGCTTACTGTTCTTTTTCTTTCCTTTGGTAGGTGACAATGAAGGTCTTTAGCTGCTCAACCATGTGTTCCTCCCTTTGAGAGAGTAGTTGTATACACGTGGGAGGTAGTGAGATACTCTCGTTTATAGCCCGATTGATGAGGTTAGCCTCAAAATTGATCTCCCGTCTTTCTGGCCGAGTCGGCTTACTGTCGGGATGGCCGGATTGCAAAATTAGCCGATGTATTCTGGCGAGGTCTTCGTTCACAACGAAGAGTTCCTCGTCTTCTTCTTCTTCTTCTTCGGCCACAACCTTTCGCTTCCCCTTGTCCTCTGTTTTAACGAGAGGCTCCGTGGTCGGCTCCCCAAAGTATAGTTGGGCATCCGTCAAGTTGCATTCATTTGGTCTGAAGGGGGATCGATCAGCAAAGACTGTGTGCTGCTCTCAACCTTTCGCATACTTGATGCATTGATGGAGGGTAGAGGGGACAACCCAGTTTTCGTGCAACTAGGGCCTTCCAAGCAAGGCTTTGTACGAGGTGTTTGCATTGATGATATAACAAGTGGCTTTAGTGACAAAATTGTCCATCGCCACCTCCAGCTCAACCTTACCTAGGGCGTCCTCTGAATCTTGATTGAACCCTGAGATCTTTACATCATAGAGACTTAAAAGTCTTAAGGGGCATTATGTTGACGGACGCCCCTGGATCCACCAAGATTCTATTTAACTCATGCCCATTGATCTTCCCTTGCATATATAAAGGGCGGTTATGGCATGGTGAAGATAGCAGCATATCTCTATCAGTAAAGGTGACTGTTGCTGCGAGAGGCTTGTATGCCTGGGCTTGAAGTTCGGCTACATCGGCCTCATAGACTTCTGGTTTCTGGAGGACTTTCACGAGAGCTTCTCTTAGCTCTTTACTCCAGGCAATAGCCTCCCATATGGTAACATAGGTCGGCATTTGCTTCATATGCTGAATGATTTTACGATCAGCCCGAGCGCGAGCCTGATCCAATGGAGGGATCATTTCCAACAGAGGCTTAGCTTGGTAGCTGGGCTTCTTACTAGGTTCTGCTTTTGCCTGTTCATTTGGTTCTTCTTGAAATAACGGGACTAGAGATTCCTCTTCCGGAGGAGGTACACCGTCATTATCCTTATTAGAGGGACCTGCCTGAGCTGACTCGGCGAGTTCTCCTTGCGGGCTTGGCCCAATGGGATCACTATCCTCGTCCGACGGATCAAACATGAAGACACCCCGAGCTTGGATTTGAGAATCGGCAATCACTTCTTGCATGGCCGGCACAATAAGCTTGTCTTCCTCGTCCGATGGGTCAAAGATAAAGGTTTCGGCCCGAATTTGAACTTCGGGAGGCTCGGTAGGCTCCTCCCCCCGAAAAACAATGACCCTTCGAGGGTTTGATGGGTTGGGACTCTCCCCTTTGGAGGTTGTCGAAGGCCTCCCTTGTCCACGGCCTTGTCCTCTACCGCGATCACGGTTCCGGAGTTCCGCGTTCCGGCGTCGATATGTCGCCATGGTGATTCTCTCTCCAGTTGCAGGAGTTGACATCTGTAGACTTTCCGGGGGAGGTATTGATACCATGTTGCATGAGAATTGATTTAACATGGCTTCCAACTTTTCTATTGTGAGTTCCTCATCCTTGTAAGATGGACAACTCTTCTGGAATCGGGAGCTTTTCGCCCTTTTGTGCTTGTTGGTACATTAGTTGGAGCCACTCCCTGAGTTGGGTTTTGCGCTCCAGATCCTCTCATGGGATATATTTATCAAGTGAGACGGCCCCGGTTGGTACGGGAGGAACATACTCCTCCAATTCATCAATTAACTTTTGAAGTTTTTGTAGAGGGGTTAACTCCCCATTGTTGACCACGTAAAATATTTTCATCAGTTTCAGATTTTCTGAAAATCTATAAAGAACAATGTGTAAGGGTATCAGAAACACTTATTTGGAAGTATTTCATTACGACAAGGAAATGCTGCGGGAATAGTCCCTGGTAGAAATTAAGAGTATGGGAAATGCACATATAAAGATCGAGAGATGTGTCACCACCCGCATGTTCAATGAAAAAGGCCAAGGCAGAGATCCTCCTGCGAGCCAAAAACAATTGAAGAAGGGATAAACTCCAAGTCCACGTGGAGAAAGCAATTTTTTTTTTGTGTGTGTGGATGGTACGGCCCCTTTTTATAGGGAGAAGAGTCAAAGAACTCCCTTCGGACCTGCGGACAGGCCAGAGGGTCCCTCTGCTGGCTGCCTGTCCGGAGGAGAACCCCTCCGGACCTGCCAGGCCGGAGGGGGCTCCCTCCAGACCTGCACAGGCCGGAGGAGGAGCCTCCGGTCCTGTCCAGGCCGGAGGGGACTCCCTCCGGGTCCTGCCAAGGCCAGAGGAGTCTCCTCCGAACCTGCCAGGCCGGAGGGGGCCTCCTCCAACCCTGCCAGGCCGGAGGGATCCTCTCTGGTCTTGCAAGGCCGGAGGAGGAGTCCTCCGCCCAGGCAGCAGGCCGGAGGGACTCCCACCTCCGCCCATGGCCCCTGCGGCTAACAAAAAAAAGAGGAGAGAAAGAGGCAGAGAGAGAAATGAAACAGCAGTAAAAGGAGATGAAGGGACAGGGAGGAGAAGATTAAGAGTCTACCTCTTGAGATTCCACCGGAGGAGAGATAGACAAGCTTCCTCCGCCCCTACTCCAAGCTACTATAAGAAGAGGCCTCCACTAGAACACAAAAGAGGAGAAAAGAGACAGCAAGAAGATCATAGACAAGAAGCAAGAGGAAGACACAGCCGCAAGATAGTCAAGACAAGCAGAAAGAAGAAGAGAACAGCCAGCAACAGCTGTGCACAGTATACAAAGGATTTTTTTTAAGGTCTGGGGACAACTTTTTTAAAGGTCTGGGCAGAGCACACCAGTAGCAGGAGGATGGTCTGCTGCGGAGAGACCAGGGGAGGCCCATGTGGTTGATGGCTTGTTTAATATGGAAAGGGGTATGGTCACCACAAAAGGCCCCCCCGGGAGTTCTAGTCATCTCCTTTGGGAGTGGTGATCCTAAGAAGCTTCTCACCCCTTTCTAAATAATCATGGGTGTTCAAAGCTTGCAAAGAAATGAAATGGCCTTATGAATCTTATGAATGCTTATTGCATTTGGAGAGCTGGCCTTATGAATCTTATGAATGCAATGCTGTGCAGAAATGCAACCATATGACTGTGCAGAAATGCAACCATATGCAATGCCATTACAGAAATACTGTAACAACATTACAGAAATGTCAGAAATGCAGAAATGCTGTTACAGAAATACAATGAAACATTACAGAAATGCACAAATGCTGTAATGACATTACAAAAATGCATAGAAATGAAACATTCCAGAAATTCATAGAAATGCAACAAGTTTCAGAAATACAATATTACATGCTGTGAGATATTCAACAAATTTCAGAAATACAATATTACATGCTGTGAAACATTTGCATAGTTGAGGCTTTGAAGCTTTACAGAAATGTTGAAACCTCACAAAAATATCACAGAAATACTGGAAATTGCAGAAATCAACAATTTCAGAAATCATGCTGCCTGAATGCCTTGCAGAAATCAACAATGCAGAAATCAACAACACATCAGAAATGCCATGCTATATGCTTTACATAAATGCCAAGGAAAACTATGCAATGTTTGAGGCTTTGAAATTTTATAGAAATGTTGAATCCTTACAAAAACATTACAGAAATACTGAAAATTGTAGAAACACACCCGGGTGGCGAAAAGTTGTAGAAATATCCCTGGTGGTCAGAAAATTACAGAAATACCCCTGGTGGTCGAAAATTACAGAAATACCTCCTGTGGTGAAAAATTACAAAAATACCCCCGGTGACAGAAAATTACAGAAACACTCCCACTGGCGGGAAAAATGTAGAAATACCCCCGATAGTGGGAACATTACAGAAATACCCCCGATGGTGGAAAAATTATAGAAACACTCCTGATTGTGGGGAAATTGTGGAAATACCCCCATGGGTGGAGTCTCAAAATTACCAAAATATCCTCATTCTGGTTTACGCCGTTTGCATGACTCGGTGGAGCGGGACCTCGCCCCTTCATTGAAGTGGTGTGCGCTCTCTTGAGTTCGGCTTATGGCTAACCATCCACATCTATGGATCCTTTTCATATCATGTCTGAAAACTTAGAGGCAAATGATATTGCAAAGAAACCATAAGAAGTCATAAAAATCAAAACAAGGAATACCCACGGGGTTATTTCTGAGAAGTCACCCAACAAGTCGGAGGACAGGTTTACTTCCGATAAGTCAAGAAAGGAAGTCAAGAATGCTCAAGAAGTCAAGACATGACGGGGCTATCTCCGAGAATTAAGAAATGTCACATGTAATGTCGAAAAGTCAGATCGACAAGAATGCTCGAGAAGTCAAGACATGACGGGGCTATCTCCAAGAAAGTAAGAAATTATAAAAATATCCCAATGTGTGAGAAAACTACATAAATATCCTGAGGGAGGATATGTCCCGTCTCAGGAGGAAATGTCCCTTACGGACATCAAGTCAACTTAAGAGTCCGATCACGATCAAAAGAGTGGTCATGACCATGAAGTAACTCCGAAGGATTGACAACGATCATCTTGGCGATCTAACGGCCCTCGTGATGAAATTCAAGTTCAATCGTCCGATCAGGGGACAAAAGTAAATACAATGACCCGATCAGGACGAAAGCAAACTCAAAGATCCAAATGCAGATTGAAGCAAATTCAAAGGCTCTAGTTGCGACCGGATGTTATCTTGAAGACTCGATTACACAATCGTGATCATATGTGAAGATCCTGAAGAACCGATTGTAATCCCAATTATCTATGTTCAAGAAATGAAGTCTTCAAATTTCTTTGCAAGAGTATGTACCCGTAATGGGCGATCGTCAAGATCATTTATGTCACAACGTATAGAGGCAAAAGACGTTCTTCGACAGTTAATCAAAGGTGTTCAGACTTGTACCGATGTAAATTAACACCGACTTCGGTCGGTGGGGAAAAGTCCAGTACACGAACCCTAACTCGTTTGATAAACCCAAACAGTACGGAATTAACAAATGTCAAAATATACGACATATTCATCCAGCGAAATTGGATGTCCGATAAAAATTCCGCGTGTAAACAGACTGGCACGTCCGGTGGGACTTTTCCTTGCCTTTCATTTCTCTGTCAATGAATAGCCTTGCCTCGATAAAGGTTGTGACTCTTTCACACTCTTGCAAGAAGTTCAAAGGATTCCTACCGTTGAAGTTGCCGCCAGGGGCATCGAAAGTTATAGCCACTAGGGGCATCAAGGTTAAGGCCGCCGGGGGGCATCAATGTTAAGCGGTCCCTTTCAAAGGCCAAATGTCAACATGTATCTAAAGTTGGTCCTACTAGCAAGGGGGTGCCATTCTGGCCGTGGTTGCTGCCGCTGGGGGCATCAAGGTTGAAACTCCTTGTCAAAGGCCAAATGACAACACAATACATGTCCAAGTTGCAATTACTAAGAGGGTACAACGCCACCGTAGTCGTGGCCACCGCTGCTCGGTACGTCCAAGTGAAGGCTTCATGTTGAAGACTAAGTGCCCACAAAATTCATATGTTGTTCTTGCTAGCCGGGGGCAATGTCGCCGCTCTGGAAGAAAATTTGTTGCGGCTGTACCAAGTCTGGCGAGGTTGGTCGACAAAATAACACAAATTGCTAGACATAGGCGAGCCAATCTCATAACAATACTTTGTCAAAAGCACTAAGCCGTGGAAAAGATGAAAGACGCCAACGCCTGAGCTTCGTTTTGAAGTTGGCACACCGGTGGAAAGGCAAAGCCTCTAAGCCTGGACAAGGGGGGCAATCCTGTTGCTGTCTACATCAAGTTAAGGCAAAAATTAAAGAAGCTGGCGTCCTCATGCGAAAAAGAAGAAGGGGTGTACCGACGGAAAGCCAAAGCTCTTAAGCCCAAGCAAGGGGGCAATTTGGTGTACCAACTTTGTTTTAAACAAATATGGGGATCAAGGAGGAGGCCCTAGTAATCAAAAAGGCTATGGTAGTTAAATCGGCCCAGTTGCCATCTTGACAGCGAGCCAAGGAGCCAACTATCCAAGATCCCTGAACCCTCCAACATTGGGGGCGGAAGAGAAAGGGGTCTAATAAGGTCCTTTTGAAAATTCAGTCTTCAAAAGCAATCTGAACCGGCTAGGGGCACTCACTCGTTCGAGTCCAGAGTCACAAAAGCCTGCCAAGGAAAGTAAAGTCCAAGCAACCAAGTTTTGCCGGCACCATCGAATGGTGGGACATGTTATAGAAGATTATTATGTCCTTAAAGACCAGCTTGAAGACTTAAAGACCAGCTTGAAGACTTAAGGATCAACTTGAGGATTTAATACAACGGGGAGTTATCTAGCTCAAGCAGCATCGGGTTTTTCCCCTGCGGCCGCATCCTTGGAACCAATCCAAGCGTTCTGACAACAAGGCCCTCGTCAAAGTAGCATCTGCACTGCCCGAATTTATTGCAAGTGAAGCAAAAAGCAATGCCCCGTGTGGGGGAACCAAGCCTTAAGATTCACTATTCCATTAACATTATTGGACTGTAGCCTGCCCTTGGGAGTCCCCCATCTGCAGAATGGCAACCAGTGCAGGACCTTGTCGAAAGTTCCTCACAATTTCAAACTACTGAAACCGATCACTCAACTGACTACGACGCTTATGTCGTTGAGTCAGAAGAAGATGAAAGCTTCGTAGATTTACAGCCTGCCCCACGGGAACTTGAAGATGGTGGACAAGCAATTGTTGATGAATTGATTGAGCTCATCCTCGGGGATGCTAATGAACCCCGACCCATCTTTATTAGTGCCCTCTTTACTGAGCAAGAAAGACAAGCTTACAAACAACTCCTAGTGGAGTACAAAGATTGTTTTGCCTGGACTTATAAAGAGATGCCCGGGTTAGGGCCGTCAGTGGCAGAACATGAGCTGGCGATACTCCCTACAGTTAAGCCTGTTAAGCAAGCTCAGAGACGCATGCGTCACGAGCTGGAACTTAAAGTAAATGTTGAAGTTGACAAGCTCCTGGAGGTGGACTTCATAGCGCCCTGTCTTTATCCAGTGTGGCTCGCCAATATAGTCCCAGTCAAAAAGAAAAATGGCCAAGTCCGAGTTTGTATTGACTTCAGAGACTTGAATAAAGCCTGCCCAAAGGACGATTTTCCAGTCCCAATTATTGAAACTATGGTTGATATGACCACATGATATGAAGCTCTGTTCTTCATTGACGGGTCCTCGGGCTACAATCAAATACGAATGGCCGTTAAAGATAAGGACCATACAATATTCCGATCCCCCGAAGGGATTTTCAATTACAAAAGGATGCCCTTTGTCCTGAAAAATGCTGGAGCCACCTATCAAAGGGCCATGACTAAGATTTTCAACGAAATGCTTCACGACTTGGTCGAGTGCTATGTTGACAACCTCGTCGTAAAAACCCGCAAGCGCGAAGATCACTTAGATGATTTGCGTCGGATTTTTGACAGACTCCGCCCTTACAAGCTCAAGATGAATCCCATGAAGTGTGCTTTTGGCGTCTCAAGTGGTAAGTTCCTCGGCTTCATTGTTAAGTACCGGGGGATAGAAATTGATCCAGACAAAATCAAAGCAATTCGGGAATTGCTGCCGCCCAAGAATATAACAAAACTGCGGTCTTTACAGGGGAGGTTAGCCTATATCAGGCGTTTCATATCTAACCTCTCTGGAAGATGTGCACCATTTGGGAAACTGATGAAAAAAGGTGCCCCATTTATATGGGACCAAGAATGTCAAGGAGCATTTGAGCAGATCAAGGAGTACCTCCTCACTCCTCCAGTGCTCGGAGCACTTGTCAAGGGAAAACCATTGATTCTCTATATTGTTGCCATGGACGCTTCCTTGGGGGCGTTGCTCGCACAAATAAATGAAGAAGGTAAAGAGCAACCGTTATATTACCTCAGTAGAAAGCTGGTGGGCCCCGAGCATCGCTATTCCCCGATGGAGAAGGTATGCCTGGCACTAGTGTTCGCCGTCCAGAAGCTAAGACATTACCTCCTGTCCCACCCGGTGGAGTTAATTTCAAAATACGACCCTCTCAAGTTCCTTCTTAAACAGCCTGTCTTGTCGGGTCGACTGGGAAAATGGGCATTACTCCTTATGGAGTTTAATATAACATTTGTTCCCCAAAAGGCAATTAAAGGACAGGGAATGTCAGAGTTTTTGGCAGCACACCCAATTGCGGCCGATTCTCCACTTAACATTGAACTGCCCGATGAAGAAACACTTCCATCCCAATCGGGAACTGAAGAACAAACCGAGGGCGGACCAATGCAAAAAGGGGAAGAATCCCTGGCCATTGATGTGCCATGCTGGGAGCTCTACTTTGATGGTGCTTCTCGAACAATTAAAGAGGCTAACGGGGCAACCACACTCGCCTCAGGGGCCGGCATCGTTTTTGTCACTCCCCAAGGAGGGATTCTCCACAATTCTTGTGCCCTCATGAAGCCGTTGACAAACAATGAAGCAGAATATGAAGCCTTGATCATTGGACTTCAGCTAGCCATAGAAATGAAGATCAAATGCATTAAAGTCTACGACGACTCGCAGCTTGTCATACGATAAGTTATGGGCGACTATGATGTGCGAAAGCAGGAATTAATACCTTATCACACAGCCGTCCTGAACTTGAAGGAGAAATTCTATCTCTTTGAGATAAACCTTGTCCCCAGGAGCAGGAATTCTCAGGTAGATGTCCTAGCCAAGTTAGCCTATGCTATAAAGCTACCCCCGGAGGGAGAAGTCGACATAACCGTCAGGCACAGGAGATTTATGCCAAGCGTCCTGGACGAAGATGCTGACCTCATAATTTCTGAGGTTAGCACCTTGGAAGAAGACATTCCTAATCAGGAAGAAGAATATGACTGGCGTCAACCCATTATCGAAATAAAGAACGGACGTCTCCCTCATGACCGGGTCCAAAGGGTTCAGTTCCTGCGTAGAGCAGCGTCCTATCAGCTAATAGGTGACCAATTATATAGATTGGTCCATGAAAAAGATAAATCTGTTCTCCTCTGCTGCCTTTCACCCAAGGAAGTTAAAATGGTCATGCGCGAGGTCCACTCAGGACTTTGTGGTGCTCATCAAGCCGGAGATAAAATGAAGATCAATATAACGTTTAAAGGCTTTTATTGGCCCGCAATGTATGCGGACTGCAATCGATATGCCCGCACATGTCACCGATGCCAAGCCTTTGGTCCAGTCCCGAGAAAGCCGCCAGGCTCGCTACACCCAACAACTCCCACTTGGCCATTCGCAGAATGGGGAATGGATATAGTCGGGCCGTTCCCTCCATCCTCTAAAGGTCATAAATTCATATTGGCTGCATCAGACTATTTTTCTCGTTGGGCCGAAGCAGTTCCCCTACGGGAGGTCACAGGAGAAGCAGTAGCTCAGTTTGTCAGACATAATATTATATACAGGTTCGGTACCCCGAGTCGGATTATGTCAGACAACGGCACGCCATTCAAAAACAGGACAATATATGCACTGGTAGCCAAATTTCACATAGACTGGAGAACGTCCACAATATATAACCCTCAAGCCAATGGGTTAGCTGAAGCATTCAACAAGACTCTTTGCAAGTTACTTGCCAAAATAGTAGGCAGTCGCAAAAAGGACCGGGGAGAGAAAATTCATGAAGCTCTCTGGGCATACCGGACCGTATACAAGACTCCTACCGGCTGCTCACCCTTCTCTCTAGTATATGGGGCGGAAGCCGTAGTCCCAATTGAGATTGAAATGTCTTCTTACAGGGTGGCCCTGCATGTTGGCCTTCAAGCCCATGAACAAGATGAGATAGAGAGAAGACTCGAAGAGCTCTCCGATCTAGAAGGTAAAAGGTTAGAAGCTTATAAACACCTGCAGCTTTATCAAGCCCGGATGATTCGAGCCTATGATAAGCTTGTGAGGCAAAGAGCATTCAAAAAGGGCGATCTCGTCATGATTAAAGAAAGGGAAGTCATGGCTGGAAGGTCCAGTGGCAAGTTACAACCAAATTGGCGATGGCCATATATCGTCTCCAAAGTCTATGAAGGAAGCGCTTACAAGGTCGTCGACCACAAAGGGGAAAACCCCTCTCCACCATTGAATGGAAAACACTTGAAATTATACTATGCTCCCGAGCACGAGTTTCAGCAACAAACTACGCAAGAATTGCCCTCCTCTGCAGGGGACTAAGGAAAGATAGAGGAGCTTTTCCCCCAAGAAAACTCAAAAGTCACGTATGCTTTGAACAGTTCTCGTTCATGTCCCACCGTGCCAAATCTCAAATTTCAAGTTCCGGCTTGTCAACATAGTTGGGGGCCCCAAAATTCTAAATTAAAAAAAAATCTCAAAATTCTAAGTTTTGGCTTTCCAATTTCATTGGTCAGCCCCCTAAATCCAAAAATCCAAGTTTCGATTTTCCAATCTCATTGGTCAGCCCCCTAAATCCAAAAGAAATTCAAGTTTCGGCTTTCCAATTTCATTGGTCAACCACCCTAAATCCAAAAATCTAAGTTTCGGCTTTCCAATCTCATTGGTCAGCCCCCTAAATCCAAAAATTCTAAGTTTCGACTTTCCAATTTCATTGGTCAGCCACCCTAAATCCAAAATTCCAAGTTTCGGCTTTTCAATTTCATTAGTCAGCCACCCTAAATCCAAAAAATCCAAGTTTCGGCTTTCCAATCTCATTGGTCAGCCCTCTAAATCCAAAAATCCAAGTTTTGGCTTTCCAATTTCATTGGTCAGCCACCCTAAATCCAAAAATCTAAGTTTCGGCTTTCCAATCTCATTGGTCAGCCCCCTAAATCTAAAAAAAATCCAATTTTCGGCTTTCCAATCTCATTGGTCAGCCCCCTAAATCTAAAAAAATCCAATTTTCGGCTTTCCAATTTCATTGGTCAGCCACCATAAATCCAAAAATCTAAGTTTCGACTTTCCAATCTCATTGGTCAGTCACCCTAAATCCAAAATTTCAAGTTTCGGCTTTCCAATCTCATTTGTCAGCCCCCTAAATCCAAAAATTCCAAGTTTCGGCTTTCCAAGTTCATTGGTTAGACACCCTAAATCCAAAATTTCAAGTTTCGGCTTTCCAATCTCATTGGTCAGCTACCCTAAATCCAAAATTTCAAGTTTCGGCTTTCCAATTTCATTGGTCAGTCACCCTAAATCCAAAATCCAAGTTTCGACTTTTCAATCTCATTGGTCAGCCCCCTAAATCTAAAAATTCAAGTTTCGGCTTTCCAATTTCATTGGTCAGCCACCCTAAATCCAAAATCCAAGTTTCGGCTTTCCAATCTCATTGGTCAGCCCCCTAAATCTAAAAATTCAAGTTTCGGCTTTCCAATTTCATTGGTCAGCTATCCTAAATCCAAAAATCTAAGTTTCGGCTTTCCAATCTTATTGGTCAGCCCCCTAAATCCCAAAATTCCAAGTTTCGGCTTTCCAATTTCATTGGTCAGCCACCCTAAATCCAAAATTCCAAGTTTTGACTTTCCAATTTCATTGGTTAGCACCAAGTCCCTGAATCTTCGGCCTCCAAGTTTCTTGGCCGACTACAACTCATCCACTCACACCCCGAGAGTGTAACCTTATTGTCAAGAGCGACCCTAAAAGAAAAAAATGGGGCTTAAAATAGAGGTGTCCCGGCGGACTTAGCCATTCCCATCACAGGGGCGGCTAAGGGCAAAAAGGCCTAAGAAACCCGGCTGAGGTGAAAACCCGAAAGGGCGTCTCAGGCAAAATTGGGTAACCCCTCAGCGTGAAAACCCGAAAGGGCGCGTTGGAAAAAGCTAAAGGGGGCTAGTTTTGGTGAAAACCCGAAAGGGCACTAAAGCTAGTGTAAAAAAAAAGAAAAAAAAAAGAGGGAGGTTTCAAGAACAAAAGAATTTATGCCTCCATCAATGTATGAATAATTGCACTATTCATCTGCAAAACTGGAGCCCAAGACAAGCCCCTGGGGATAGTTGCAAAATAATGAATGGAAGAGAATATGAAGCTAACAATGGGCCGAAGAAAAGAGCTATACAGACTCAAAAATGGGAGGGCTTCTGTTTCATCAAATCGGCAAGCTCCTGTTCTTTTGCGGCAAGGGTCTCCTCCATGCCTGAGCACTCTACAGCAAGAGAACTCTCCTCAACTTGCGCCTCCTGAACCGCTTTGGTGGTCGTTTCAGTTGAAGCTTCCAAGGCCGCAATCTTCTGCAAAATGGTCCGCACGGTCTCCTGAAGCGAGGCAGCCTGACTCCTACTCTCAGCAAGGGTAGTCTCAAGGGAGCTACGGCGATCTCTAACCCTCTCAACCTGGGATCTCCTCTTGCGGATATGGTCACAGATGATTTTTATTTCATCTTCTAGCTGCCGGATCCTTAATTCTTGGGCTTTCCAATTTGAAGCTTCATACAGTTGCTGGAATTCTTGCCAAGTGTTATCCACTGCCGCCATCCAGGGTTCCTTCGGCAACCCTAACCCATGATAGCTCCGCGTGGCAGCCTTAAGAGTGTTGCGAACAGTCTCCACTGGAGGAAGCTCGGCCCCCTGGAACAAGCTCCGGGCGCTGCCAATCAGGGTATCAACCATCAGGGCTGCCCCCACAAAAGGTGCAATTTGAGGGCCATCCGGCCACTCAATCCCATGGCAGGGGAAGCCGTCCATCTGCGGGAGAGTTTCCTTGAAAGAAGCTGCCAGAACAAAAAGACGAAAAGAGAGGAAAACAATGAGAATGGTTCTGATCCCTGTTTTTCAACCCACATCAAATAACAAATTTGATAGCATGTGAAGAGAAATGACTACCTGAGACGGTGGGAACCTCCGAAACCGGGGAGTCATCAGAAATTGAGGCATCCCTCATTTCCTCCCGGGGCTTTACTGTTCCTATGGGGTGCAAGAAATCACAAAAAGAGTGGTGATCAGCAGCTGACATAATTAAAGCCATTGGTGATATAAAAGAAGAAAAGACATGGGGATACCTAATGCTGCGGAATCTAGGGTCTCCTTATCTCTGCTCAATGAGGCAAATTCAGCCCCTTGAATGCCCCATGCAAAGAAGAATCAGGGGTCAACTCACAAAGTCGTCTCAATATACAAAATACCGTTATGAAGAAGTAAAATACCTCTCTAACCAGTCTCCTCCCCATCAGAAAGACAAACTGTGTCTCCTGAGGTACAAGGAGAACCTTCGGGATTTCCCTCTACGAGGGTCAAGACTGGGCTCTCCTCCATGGCGGTAATGCCCTCACTGTCATGCCTCAATGATGTCTCCTCGCCCTGAGTTGCGGCGTCCAAGGCAGCACCCCCTGAATCCAAAGGCACAGCACCTCTGCTTGTCCCCTCTAAGGACTCCAAGGGATTTTGAACATAAGGGCTATCAGCTGCATAAGATACTCAGATGATAAATTTATACAGCAATGTCAGCAATTTCAAGTTCAACACTGAATCCAACTACATGCTGTATGGGGTATACGGTCACCTCCCCGTAGTGGAGAGGTTGACAAAACTCCACTATCCTGCCTCTGTCCCTCTGGGGGTGGAGCTTGTTCTTTATAAATCTCATCGAGAAGAGCTTGAGAATATCTGGCTACCATCTCTCTATCTGCAGAGGGGTTGGCAGAAAAGTCAGGCAAATCCATATTATCCCGGAGTCGAGAAGTGTGGTGAACTGCTGCACAGAGATCGCTACGGATGCATCCAAACCACCTAAAAGTGAGATTGTCAGATCGCTTCCCACAAACTCAACTAAAAAAAAGAGAAAGAATGAGGCATAGCCTTACGCGAAGTAGGTGGGGCGACAGTCGACTCCGGCTCATGCCTATGAGGCGCAGCTATGTCCCTATCCTCATGAACCCCTGGCGAAAAAAAGAAAAGGAGAAAAGAAGCCATATTGGCAAAGATAAAAATAGGAAGAATAAACAGGGCAACAATAGAAAGAGATAGATGGCATGACGCCTTAAAATAATCATACCAGAACCAATAGTGTTGTGATGACCTCCACATAAAGGCGGGGTGAAGCATTAGACACAGGATTATAGTTATCATCCTGCAATTCTCCATCTTTCATGTCATGCTCTGACCTACTGCCAGCTCATGTGTGGGGGAGAATGTGCGTATGATCTTGCTAATGGAAGAACCTGCAGACCAAAGAAAGAGGGGGGGGGGGGTCATCAATGAAGCGCCACAAAGTATGCTAAGGGCAAGTCTAAAACTCCACAAAAGTCACCTAGTCGCCCTTGCGAGCAGCTCCCTTTTTTGCGAGGGAGACGAACTCGGGTGCTTGGCCCCTCCTCCTCGGAGGACCTCACCCGCTTCGCTGGCCCAGGGGCCTCTTTCCCCTTTGTGGAAGCATCCACCACTGTAACAAAGCTCGCTGTGAACAAAAAGGGAAGGGTAAGGAAGAATGAGTCAAAGCTACATACAGATGAAGTATAAAGAAAGGCTAAGCTAATCAAGAGGAAAAGAAAAGAAAAAGGGACGAAAGTTGATGTCACTCACCCTTGGGAGCAGGAGAGAAAGTGGGCCTTAACACTACTTGCTCTGCCTGAAGGCCAACAATCTCCCCTGCCGTAGCTACTGCATCTCGGACGTCTTGCAAGACAATACTATTTTCTAGTAAGGAGAGCTGCTCAAACGGGCCGATGCGAACAATAGAGCTCACTAAATGGCTCTGCCACCGTGGCCATAAGATCACTGAAATTGTCAGGATGCAGTGGAGTGGATTTATCGGCATTTGGAGGATAGCCGCAATCTGACAAGAAGTGCTCCCACCATGAATACACTTTACGCACTGTAGAAGCTGTACCTTGTTCTGAAGAAATAGCGGCACGCGGCCTCAAAGACTTAATAGCCCCAGTATAGGCTTGCCGATCAATAGTAACTAGCCCGTTCTTCGCCTCCCATTCAGCACGGAAGTCTTGCACATCTCTAGCAACCTGCGGGAAGTGAGTATGAAGAAAAGATCTATCATTAATAAGAGGAGGCAAATCTGCCCGCTTCAAACGGGCTTCTTCTCTTTCTTTTAATTCATGGGGAGACTGCCTGAATGTATTACTATGCTTGAACCACCAGCGGGCATAATATATATCAATCTGACCGACCCTCCTGGCCTCTGGAAGAGTGCAACGTGGCTCTGGTACCCCTCTGAAGAAGAATTCCCACCAGCTGCTGGCAACTAAGTGAATCTCCTGACCCCGGTGAATCCGCCCAGTCAAGCCAAAGTCAGCGTCAGGAGGAACTGACTGGTCGTACCCAAAGTTTCGTGCAAAACGATGGGGAAAGTAAGGCTCCAAGAAAATGGTGCTGCCCTTCCTGAAAACCAGAACACTGGGTTGAATGCTGCAGAGCCAATCTTCATAAAGTGATGGGTCAGCAACTTGGCAATATGGGAGGCCATAGGAGACCCCATGCAAGTTCTCAATAACAAAGGGCCTGAAATCATGAGAGCTATGGGCGAAAGGCAAGCCCTCCTTCCCTTCCGTGGGAACAAAAGACAGTAGCCTGCGAGCCTTCCACAAGTGCTCTGACAAGCGCGGATCTGGGCGGTTCCTGAACAAGAAGATTAAAGGAGCAACCGGGTTCTCAACTGAAATATTCGGACATAAAGATGGCAGCAATAGACCAGCCCATGCGCTCAGATAATGGGTAGCCATGGATAGATTTCGATCTCTGTGAGAGCTGTGAGATGTCAGATTACCGAAGCCATGATAGATATTCGCAAGGGCAGCAGGTGCAATGGCGAGTCTATGCCCATCAACAAGAATGCAAGCAGGGTAAATAAGCTCGGGCCGAACAAGCCCCTCCTCTCCATAAGGTACAACAAACGTAGCAAGCCAATAGACAAGATAAGCAGCAAGATAAGTCCGGTCTGGAATATTGCGAGGATTCCACCCCGCATTCATCGGCGCAGGCAGATGGCGGCTACTCTCCTGAGGATGCAAAATAAGTTGATACAGAGGCCTGTCATCCTCAGCAAAGCTCTCATAGAAATAGAACGGCCCATTGTAGAATTATGAAATCCATACATTGAGGCTGACCCTCACAGCACCAGAAGAAGCAGATGGGGCTTTGCTTTTCCCAGCCCGGGCCAAGTCCCGCCATACCTTCATCAAATATCGGAAGCTGAAAGACAAACCATACTCTCCCAATCCCGCGGAGAAGTTTATGTGCAGATCATCCATGGTAACTTCTTCATAAGGTCGCCCCGAGATGGGTAAACCTGAAATCCTGTGAAAACTCCACAAATCGAGGGAAATTTCACCCTCAGCAGTGGCAAAAGTGTTGAAGCGGCGATTGAAGCGTTTCGCCAAAGCCTGAAGCAACTCAGCATAATATGGATATCTATACAATGTTGCTGTGACTGCGTGTCGGATACCAACCGGGTCTAACAGGCGGCTATAATGGTGAAGAACACCCATTAGCCACTATGTGGCTCCCAAATGAAATTTATGAGAGGGAACCACGGACCACTTCCCATACCAACTGGGAGAGGACCCACTCATAATTTTATCAAGCAAGCATAGTTTATCATACCCTTCACCGGTAAATTCTGTGCCCGAAGGAGATAAGAAGCAACCAGGAGCGACATCTGATAATGTCTTATGCTGGCCCCCCAAGTCCCAAGTAGCAGGTGCGAAATATTTCATCTTGGTCGGACATCCTGTCTCGGCACCGAAGAAGCCCAACTGCGACGAGGCCGGAAATTGAATATGACGGCCATTAGCCAACGGAAAACTGGGGAATGAAGTCTTGCAGGTCCCCAACATACTATCACGTCCCATTAGAATCGCCCTCTCAATTTGACACCGGACTGTAGGCAAGTAACTGTCACCCTCTTCCATGTCTGGGGGAATAAAATTTTGGATGAAAGGAAATAGATGCCTGTCAAGAGGGAAATGTCTCGGATACCCGCGAGGTCGTTGATACTCATAAAAGCCTCTCCGGGAAACAAGCAAACTCAAGTCAACTGCTCCTCCTTCAGGTTCATCCTCTGGGAGGGGGCCCGTAGCAATCATAGAAAGCCCTCGATCAAGTGAGTAAATATTCTCCACAGTTATTCTCGGAGAACCCCATGAAGGCATCAACTTCTTGGAAGTGATGGGGACTGTCTCCTTGTACATCCTCTTTGACCAGCGACCACTGCTCTCCCTTGCACGAGACATGATGGCTACTACAAAACAACAACGACAAAAAGAAAGGATGATTCGTCAGTCCCAAATTAATATTAATGGCATTATGCATCAAACAAAGCCAGGAGCCAGTGAAATCAGGAATGCACGTGGCGGCCGCCGTCACCCTTGGCTCCGACGGACCTCCCCGTGGGGGGCATTTGTTGACCCCGTAAAATATTTTCATCAATTTCAGATTTTTTGAAAATCTATAAAGAACAATGTGTAATGGTATGAGAAACACTTATTTGGAAGTATTTCATTACGACAAGGAAATGCTGCGGGAATAGTCCCTAGCAGAAATTAAGAGTATGGGAATGCACATATGAAGATTGAGAGATGTGTCACCACCCACATGTTCAATGAAAAAGGCCAAGGCAGAGATCCTCCTACGAGCCAAAAACAATTGAAGAAGGGATAAACTCCAAGTCCACGTGGAGAAAGCAAATTTTTTTTTAGTGTGTGTGGATGGTACGGCCCCTTTTTATAGGGAGAAGAGTCAAAGAACCCCCTCCGGACCTGTGGACAGGCCAGAGGGGCACTCTGCTGGCTGCCTGGCCGGAGGAGAACCCCTCCGGACTTGCCAGGCCGGAGGGGGCTCCCTCCAGACCTGCACAGGCCGGAGGAGGAGCCTCCGATCCTGTCCAGGCCGGAGGGGACTCCCTCCGGGTCCTGCCAAGGCTGGAGGAGTCTCCTCCGAACCTGCCAGGCCGGAGGGGCCTCCCTCCGATTTGCACAGGCCGGAGGAGGAGCCTCCGGTCCTGTCCAGGTCAGAGGGGGCCTCCTTCAACCCTGCCAGGCCAGAGGGACCCTCTCTGGTCTTGCAAGGCCGGAGGAGGAGTCCTCCGCCCAGGCAGCAGGCCGGAGGGACTCCCACCTCCGCCCATGGCCCCTGCGGCTAACAAAAAAAAAGAGAAGAGAAAGAGGCAGAGAAAGAAATGAAACAACAGTAAAAGGAGATGAAGGGACAGGGAGGAGAAGATTAAGAGTCTACCTCTTGAGATTCCACCGGAGGAGAGATAGACAAGCTTCCTGCGCCCTTACTCCAAGCTACTATAAGAAGAGGCCTCCACTAGAACACAAAAGAGGAGAAAAGAGACAGCAAGAAGATCATAGACAAGAAGCAAGAGGAAGACACAGTCGCAAGACAGTCAAGACAAGCAGAAAGAAGAAGAGAACAGCCAGCAACAGCTGCGCACAGTATACAAAGGATTTTTTTTAAGGTCTGGGGACAACTTTTTTAAAGGTCTGGGCAGAGCACAGCAGTAGCAGGAGGATGGTCTGTTGCGAAGAGACCAGGGGAGGCCCATGTGGTTGATGGCTTGTTTAATATGGAAAGGGGTATGGTCACCACAAAAGGCCCCCCCGTGGGAGTTCCAGTCACCTCCTTTGGGAGTGGTGATCCTAAGAAGCTTCTCACCCCTTTCTAAATAATCATGGGTGTTCAAAGCTTGCAAAGAAATGAAATGGCCTTATGAATCTTATGAATGCTTATTGCATTTGGAGAGCTGGCCTTATGAATCTTATGAATGCAATGCTGTGCAGAAATGCAACCATATGACTGTGCAGAAATGCAACCATATGCAATGCCATTACAGAAATACTGTAACAACATTACAGAAATGTCAGAAATGCAGAAATGCTGTTACAGAAATACAATGAAACATTACAGAAATGCACAAATGCTGTAATGACATTACAAAAATGCATAGAAATGAAACATTCCAGAAATTCATAGAAATGCAACAAGTTTCAGAAATACAATATTACATGCTGTGAGATATTCAACAAATTTCAGAAATACAATATTACATGCTGTGAAACATTTGCATAGTTGAGGCTTTGAAGCTTTACAGAAATGTTGAAACCTCACAAAAATATCACAGAAATACTGGAAATTGCAGAAATCAACAATTTCAGAAATCATGCTGCCTGAATGCCTTGCAGAAATCAACAATGCAGAAATCAACAACACATCAGAAATGCCATGCTATATGCTTTACATAAATGCCAAGGAAAACTATGCAATGTTTGAGGCTTTGAAATTTTATAGAAATGTTGAATCCTTACAAAAACATTACAGAAATACTGAAAATTGTAGAAACACACCCGGGTGGCGAAAAGTTGTAGAAATATCCCTGGTGGTCAGAAAATTACAGAAATACCCCTGGTGGTCGAAAATTACAGAAATACCTCCTGTGGTGAAAAATTACAAAAATACCCCCGGTGACAGAAAATTACAGAAACACTCCCACTGGCGGGAAAAATGTAGAAATACCCCCGATAGTGGGAACATTACAGAAATACCCCCGATGGTGGAAAAATTATAGAAACACTCCTGATTGTGGGGAAATTGTGGAAATACCTCCATGGGTGGAGTCTCAAAATTACCAAAATATCCTCATTCTGGTTTACGCCGTTTGCATGACTCGGTGGAGCGGGACCTCGCCCCTTCATTGAAGTGGTGTGCGCTCTCTTGAGTTCGGCTTATGGCTAACCATCCACATCTATGGATCCTTTTCATATCATGTCTGAAAACTTAGAGGCAAATGATATTGCAAAGAAACCATAAGAAGTCATAAAAATCAAAACAAGGAATACCCACGGGGTTATTTCTGAGAAGTCACCCAACAAGTCGGAGGACAGGTTTACTTCCGATAAGTCAAGAAAGGAAGTCAAGAATGCTCAAGAAGTCAAGACATGACGGGGCTATCTCCGAGAATTAAGAAATGTCACATGTAATGTCGAAAAGTCAGATCGACAAGAATGCTCGAGAAGTCAAGACATGACGGGGCTATCTCCAAGAAAGTAAGAAATTATAAAAATATCCCAATGTGTGAGAAAACTACATAAATATCCTGAGGGAGGATATGTCCCGTCTCAGGAGGAAATGTCCCTTACGGACATCAAGTCAACTTAAGAGTCCGATCACGATCAAAAGAGTGGTCATGACCATGAAGTAACTCCGAAGGATTGACAACGATCATCTTGGCGATCTAACGGCCCTCGTGATGAAATTCAAGTTCAATCGTCCGATCAGGGGACAAAAGTAAATACAATGACCCGATCAGGACGAAAGCAAACTCAAAGATCCAAATGCAGATTGAAGCAAATTCAAAGGCTCTAGTTGCGACCGGATGTTATCTTGAAGACTCGATTACACAATCGTGATCATATGTGAAGATCCTGAAGAACCGATTGTAATCCCAATTATCTATGTTCAAGAAATGAAGTCTTCAAATTTCTTTGCAAGAGTATGTACCCGTAATGGGCGACTGTCAAGATCATTTATGTCACAACGTATAGAGGCAAAAGGCGTTCTTCGACAGTTAATCAAAGGTGTTCGGACTTGTACCGATGTAAATTAACACCGACTTCGGTCGGTGGGGAAAAGTCCAGTACACGAACCCTAAATCGTTTGATAAACCCAAACAGTGCGGAATTAACAAATATGTCAAAATATACGACATATTCATCCAGTGAAATTGGATGTCCGATAAAAATTCCTCGTGTAAACACCCATGTATCCCCATGGCGGTTGCCTGCTCAGCCTGCCTCTTCATCCTTCTCTTCAAGTTTTTCCTTCTATTTTTCTCTTACTTTTTAGCCAGTGCTAGGTCACTTTGTGACGGAGCAGCCGTCTTTGGAGGGAGCCGGGCGACGTGCCCTGCACTAGAGCTACTGGGGTGGGACTTCCCTTTGTAAGACTTATGGGAAGTGCGCTTCTTTGAAGTCACATTGACCCAGTTAGGCTCTGTTTCATGGGCCTGGAACGTGGCGTTAATTGCCTGTTCTACTATTTCTGGAGGCAATTCTTGAAATTCGGCCAGATAGCGGCTGGTGTCCCGAGAGGTCGACGCCACCTTCGTTTGCTGCTGAATTAGCGTATGACTCTGCTCAGGTGCCTTTGGTTTGACTTTGCCTTCTTGCTTCTACTTAGGGATCACCTCAGAATTTTCCTGTTGGGTCGCTTTACCTCTACTTGACTCGGTACCTGGCTTAGCTTTTGAGTGCCGGGACCGAGCAACTTGGACCTGCTCAGGGCTTGCTTTAGCAGTAGTTGCTTGGGGCATGCTGGTTCGACCTTGGTCGCTCCTTAGCTTGGCCTCTTGTGAATTTCTTGGTCCACTTGATTTGCATGTAGAGTGGACAGAGCTTGACCAGAACTCCCAACATTGGGATCGGGGCGATGCTTTGGAGAATCACGCACTAGCACCTCCCTTCCCCCTAGAAGAATGTCAAGGAGTCTCTGGGTGTCGTCTCTCGAGAAGGGTAGACTCTAAATCCTCCCATGACTACCAGCTAGAGCATTGGGGTGGGGTCTGGACTTGATTGGGCGTAGTTTTTCCCTTGTCTTGTTTGTAGGATGTCTGGGAGGTAGTTGTGTGAATGACATTTGCTGAGAAAATTACTCGGCCCGGCCATGGTTGGCAGTATCGGCCGAAACCGATACGTTTCGGCCGGTACTGATCCGAAATCGAGTCCCAACACTGTAGCATGTCTGATACCTAAAAAAAATAATTTTTTAATGGTTTCGGAAGAAACTATTAAGGGTTTTGGCCGAAACTGACCTGTTTCGGTCCGAAACTGTCCGGCCGAAACCAGAGAGGATCACTCTTTTTTTTTGAATGGTTTCAACTGATTTCGGCCGAAATCGAAACTGATACCGAAACCGGTACGTATCGGTTTCGGTACCGACCGAAACCGGTACCGAAACCGATACTGCCATCCTTGGGCCCGGCAGGGGAGATTCGGAGGGCTCCCAAAGAGAATTGTCTATGTTTATTACTCGACTTACAATCAAATCCTCCGCAATGTCCTTGAAGGCCGGGCAATCATAGATAACATGGCGCGATGGTAGAGGCAATAGCCGTGCATCATGTTGGTACTTGGACCATTATCTGATGCAGGAAACTGGATCAACCCTTTTCTTCGGCAAATATGGATGATTTCCAAGGTTTTATACCGAGGAAAAGAATACAACTTTTGCGGGATCTTATCGGCAGATGAGTCTGCTGATTCTTCAGGCAACCAGTCTCCAAACCTCGGCCACCTCCGAGGTTCTACCATGGCTTCAAAGTTGCGAGTGGAGGCCGGAGACGACTCTCTCGTGGAAGGTGTCGGAGAGAGTACTGCCAATCTCTCATCAATTTGCTTTACAAGCTGCAGTAACTTTTGCTGATCGCGTTGCAGTCGTTTAACCTCTTTCCTGACTTTTCGAACAGTCCTTCGAATGGCCAAGCATTCAGACATTTGGAGGAGAGTGCCTCCTTGTAGAGCTTCCTGCCCAATAAGGGGAGTCGCTGAGGGCGGGTCAACAATCCCTCTTGCCTCCTGACTGCAGAGATCCGATGAATAACATTCACCGAAAAATTTTCCTTCCTTTGATCATGGGGTTGAGGAGGGTCACCCGCATTGAGATGATGCCACTCTGGATTACTTCTTCTTACTTATTTTTGCAAGCGTAGCAATCTTCAATGACATGGCCCAGCACGCGATGATAGTCACAATAATTGGGCTCATGTGCTTTGTTTAGTTCTGCAGGCCTTTTTGGCTTTGGCAAGGATATAATCCCGTTTTTTATACAGAGCGCGAAGAGCTTCTTAGTATGTTCTCTTTTGAAAGAGTATACTGCTGGCCTTGCAAGTGGCTTACTTTTGCTCGTCTGGGGGCCCTTGCCCGAGCCGCTTCTTTGATAGAGATGGCTATCCTGGCCAGAGCGTCCTGTGACACTGAGTTCTTCTTGGTGTGAGACCTTTGAGGGGCAACTTTGGTCCAGAATCCGCATGGCTGCTTCCCTGAGGCTTTTCATTACCATACTACTTCCTTGGGGATCGATTCCCCCCCTTTGAATGAGGGTTTCGATGCAGTCTTGGATCTGCTCACACTCCCCGGTAGGGCGAGATATCACCACATGACACTCGCAATATCTGGGGTGCGCTTTATCTTCCTTAGTATAAGTTGGTGGTGGGTCGGGTGCCATGATCCGACCCTCCTCAAGGAGGACATGAAATATGCTCCTGGTATTCTCTTTTGAAAAGGAACATTGATGAGACGACCTCCAATCGGGATACCACAACACGGGCTTGGTCCCATTGGAGCCGACTTCTTCTGCCCCCGGATCCGGGAATGCAAAGGCCACCGTCTGATAGCTCTCAATAGGCGGATGATAATGATCGATGACATTGACCGAGCGGGTGGACCTTTCCCAAGCATGAGGTTGGGGAGGGTCAACCAGAGATCCTTCGTAGTAATGAGTTTATTTTGAATCATTTTCTATAACTCATTCTTGAAGACAGCAATTTTCGACTGTGTGTCCCAGCAAATGATGGTACACAGTAATTAGGATCGTCCACCTTGTTGACTTCCTCCGGCTTCTTCGGCTCGGGCAAGGATATCAACTTGTTCCTGGTACAAAGGTCAAAAAGCCTCTTGGTATGTTCCTTTTTGAAGGAATAAGGGGCTTTCATCCGTTCGGCCAACCTTGTGGTTGATGCCTTCGCTTCAAGCTTCTTGTCGGAATCTCCTGGCGGTGCTCCTTCGCCGGCTCCCATTGTTGGGGAAAAGTCGACGTCATTTTCCTCTTTCCCAATAGCGGTACGCTCCTTGGGCTCCTTAGCCTTGGAAGGTGTAAATGTAGTGTTGTCAGCGAAGAACATTTCAATCTCCGCGACTACTGAATTCAGCTGGTCGAACCCTTTGATATTTGCTCCTAGGAGTCTCTCACTGACTTCTGGTGCCAGGCCTCTACGGCATCCTTCTGTGCCGGGGGATTGTCGCATCGCATGCTGAGATCCCTCCTGCGTTTGATAAAGTCCAACGCTGTTTCTCCCCTCTTCTGCTTAAGCGAGCAAAGCTCGGCAAGAGATACTTTTCTCTCAGCTAGCTGGAACCGATCAATGATTTCTTTTGTAGATCGGCCCAGTCTGCTACAGAATTGTGCTTCAATCTGGAGTACCATTGGAAGGCACCACCGGTGAGAGAAGTCGCAAAATATCGGAGGAGGTAAGACTCCTCACGGGTGAGGTCGCCCATGGCTGTTACATAGTAAGCCAGATGCTCATGTGGCGACCCTTGCCCATTAAACTTTTGTAATTTCGGCGCCTTCGGGCAGTCCGGCGGGAGCTTCTTAAATTGAAGGTGAATAGGGTAGGGGACACTGTTAAGTTGACAGTGGGAATGCCCTCGCCACGCTGGGCAAATTTATCTTCGACTATCTTCTCTATCATGCGGCATTGGGCGATAGCCTCTTCAGCTCCCAGTGTCCGAGAGGATTGAATATTGGGTGGAGCTCGGAGTGGCTCAGCCCCTGCCTCGGCATAAGTGCTATGAGGGGGAACAACCTGTCGACTAGCGATGCCCGGATTAGGCAACTGTTGCTCTTGTCGAAAATCTTGATTGTACATCGGCGTCTGAGGCCTTTGGACATTTGCATCCATTTGCCGCTTCATCTCTAGCATGAGATTAGTCATCTCTATATGCCAACGTTGCATGGTTTCAAACTTAGCATCGTCGGACATTGCTTTGAAGGCGGCTTTCGTCGGTGGTTCAAACACCGGGTTGAAATACATGCCACTAGGGTGAACTGCTTCCCCATGGACGCTCACAACCTCATCATGATCTGCTCCTTCCTGAGGTACATTCTCTCCTTGATTTTACAGTTGGTTCTAGATGGGTACCTGGTCGAGCCAAGACCACTTTTAGACAGGGTCGACACCAGAGGGAAAAGGGGTCGACGCAGCAGCACTTTGCAGGAGAACGCGGTCACATGCCGACTGCTACCAGAAGGAGGCGGTCGCCTGAGGGCCGCGACTAGTCTAGAGCACAGGATAATGCGAGAAACTCAAGTGCTTTCTAATCTATTGGGTTTTTAGGGTACAACTAGCTCGGCGTCCTAGTGAGAATCCCAGACTCGCGGAGACTTACGGAGGCCTTGAAACATGATCACCTAGTCCGGCAGAAGGAATATCCGACAGAGAGGGTCACAAGTCCAAGAAGGTGTGCCTATCAAGTGCGTGTATAACTAATAGCAACGTATCAGAATACGCGCTATGTACTTAAGAAAGACTAGAGGTGAGAATGAAACGTGTGGAACAACGTTCAAAACACTAATATAACGATTTCCACAAATCATGAGAAAAGTATCTTTATTACAAGACTACGATTTTGGCCTGAATTTAACATAAGATTAAAATAGATTCTAAAACATGATATGGCACGAAATCTACCATGATTAATGGATAATATAACCAAAATCATGAATATAACGACATAACTAGGTATACGACCTAATTACTTAGGTTTAGCATAAATTTACAGGGGCTAATCTGCATTCTGTTTAGGGTTAACAAAAAACATAATGCGGTCTAGGGAGAACCGCCTATTGGAAACCGCGGTCTATGATGGACCGCCTTTTGTCTTTCAAATAAAAGGTAAATATAGTGCGTGCAAGGCCTATTATAGGGCAACTAATGCATGGAAAACATGGTAACTGAAAGATAAAGCATGCTAGAACATGATTGGGACATAGGAACGCATGTATATACATGATTTAAGTCAAAGCTCTTATCTTTTAATTGAGGGTTTAGGGTTATGCATGCAGTAAGAATTTAGATGCGCAGTCATGATAAAACATGAAATTCTCTACATAAAGTGCATGAAACTTCAAGGTAAGAGAGGGCTTTTACTCCTAACACGTAGTTCAAGCCATCACGAGATAACCTACCTCTGGGACGGGCTCTAAAGTGCGAATTTTCCTCTGGAAGTATGCTCCCGTTCTTGCGCGTCCTGCGTAGAAACAACAACTTCCCGACCTTCTAAGTCCCTGACCTCTTGGTTTCCTAGCACGAGATTTGGAGGGTAGTGAGAAGACATAAAGATGAACAATTAATTCTAAAGACCAAACTTGAAATTACCTCGGTTAGGGTTCCTAAATCTCTGATCTTTCTCGGAGAAACCCACTCGTTCCTGTGCGGTCTGCAGAGAACCAACGACTTTCGGGGCTTCTAACTTCTCAAGGTCTTGATCTCCTGGCATGGGATTTAGATGGGAATTAGACTAAACTAAAAGGAACAAAATCTTCTAAAGGACGAACTTGGGAAGACGATTCCTTATCTTCGAAATACGCGCTCCAAAACTAGGATTCGCGCAGGGTGAAGTTCAGGCCTATTTATAGGGTTTGGCCTAAGGTGCCTAGATTAGATCGAATTAGAGTCCTAGTTTGGAGTAAAATCGATCTCCAAGAGTTCTAGACTAGGTTGCCATGCCAGATAGCATCGAACTCGAGCAATTGAATGGGATAAAAATCCAAATTGTTTGGGTTTTATCAACCCCCTTTTATGGAAAATGAACGCGGTCTGTCTGGGACCGCCTTCATCAGGACGCGGTCGCGCGATAGACCGCGTTCTGGTGATTTTCTCAAAATTTTGGGATTTTTGGATTTATCCCTTATTTGCCCTATTTATCCAATTTAAATCCGAAGTTAGCCCTAATTACGTCTCTTTAGGTGGGCTTGGGCTTTAGGCTTGGAATTTGGTCTTTTGGGCCTATTTAGGTGGGCTTAGACTTTAATTATTGTTTGGTCTTTTAAATAATTGTTAATTAGTCAAAGTAGCCCATTAAATCTAATAATAGGCTTTATAACTCTATTTAATTCGTGAAAATCCCTGAAAAATTCCAGGATAATTTTCGGGGGTGCTACACTCTCCCCCACTTAAAAGAATTTGGTCCCTAACTTCATTGCATGGGATTTATAGAGAGCGTAATTTTACTTACATTCGAATAGCTCTGGGAATCTCTTGCCCATAGCTTCCTCCGTCTCCCATGTTGCGTCTTGGTCCGTATTTTTATTTCACTGGATTTTTATCATGCGAATAGTTTTATTCCAGAGTTGACGTATTTCTCGATCAATTATTTTGATTGGCCTTTGCTCGTACGTCAGATCCTTTTGAATCACCAGGTCGTCATTATTCACAACATGGAATGGGTCATAGACATACCTTTTAAGCATAGAAACATGAAATACATCATAGACTCCAGCTAATTGAGGAGGCAAAGCAATCCGATATGCGACCTCGCCAACCCTTTCAAGAATTTCAAAAGGGCCGATATATCTCGGAGTGAGCTTGTCTTTGATGTCAAACCTTCGAATACCTCGACCTGGGGAAACTTTGAGGAACACGTGGTCTCCCACTTGAAATTTCAGGTCTTGCCTTCTATTATCAGCATATGATTTTTGTCTATCTTGAGCTATCTGGAATCGCTCTCGAATAAGCTTCACTTTCTCGGTGGTATCCCGAATGAGTTCAGGGCCGAGAAATTATTTTTCCCCAACTTCATTCCAGCAGATAGGTGAGCGGCAGTTTCTTCCATATAGAGCCTCGAATGGTGCCATTTGAATGTTAACTTGATAGCTATTGTTGTAGGCAAACTCCACTAGAGACAAGTGATCGTGTCAACTCCCACCAAAATCAATAGCATAAGCCTGGATCATATCTTCTATCACTTGATTTGTTCTCTCAGTTTGACCATCGATTTGCAGATGGAAAGCAGTGCTAAAGTTTAGTCGAGTCCCTAAGGAATGTTGTAAATCCTTCCAAAATTGTGATGTAAAACGAGGGTCTCGATCAGATATAATAGTGACAGGGACACCGTGTAGCTTGACAATTTCTTTCATATACAAAGCTGCTAATATATCCACAGACCATCGGCTTTTGATTGGTAGAAAATGTGCAGATTTAGTCAATCGGTTTATGATCACCCATATACCATCATGTCCACCTCTTGTCTTTGGCAGACCCATAATGAAATCCATCTCTATATTTTCCCACTTCCATTCGGGAATTTCTAAGGGATGAAGTTTTCCAGCGGGCTTTAGATGTTCTGCCTTGACTTGCTGGCAAGTGAGGCATCGAGATACAAAATCCGCTCTCTTTTCATGTTGGGCCACCAGAAATTCTTTTTTAAATCTTGGTACATCTTGGTAGCACCAGGGTGAATAGCATACCTTGATTTATGAGCTTCTTCCATAATCAACCTCTTAGTGTCGGCATGATCCGACACACAAAGGCGACCCAATAGCCTTCCCTCAGTCGAAACAGAAAATTCCGACTGTTGATCAATATTAGTTTTGATCTCCATTAATGTGAGGTCATTATCTTGCAACTTGACTAAGTCTTCTATGATTGTGGGTTGCGACCGGATATTAGCAATAACGGCTCTTTCTTCTTCTGCATCAACATCTAGATTCAAATTTGCAAAATCTTCTATAAGATTAGTCGTACCTTTCTTGAGACTTGCTAGAGTTGCCAAAGGTTTCCTGCTGAGAGCATCTGCTACAGCATTTGTCTTACCAGGGTGGTATTGTATAGAAAAGTCGAAGTCCTTTAAATATTCCTGCCATTTTCTTTGCCTCATATTCAAATCTTTATGGGTGAAGATATACATCAGACTTTTATGGTCCGAAAATATGGTGAATTTCTCCCCATAGAGGAATGTCGCCATATCTTCAAAGCGAAGATACCAACAACTAACTCTAGATTATGAACTGGGTAGTTCTCTTCATGACGCTTCAATTGTCTTGAAGCATAGCAGATTACTTTGCCATTCTGCATAAGGACACAACTAAGGCCAATGCCAGATGCATCCGTGTAGACTTCAAAGCCACCACCTTCAACAGGTAGTGCTAATACAGGTGCGGTGGTGAGATGTTCCTTGAGGGTTAGAAGATTATCCTCACAGTCCTTCGACCATATAAAGGGATTCTCCTTTCTTGTGAGTCCGGTCAAATGGACAACGATTTTAGAGAAATCCTTGATAAATCGCCTATAATAGCCAACCAGACCGATAAAACTCCTGACTTTGGATACGGTCGTTGGTCGACTCCAGTTCTTGACAGCTTCATCTTTTGAAGGATCCACAACGATACCTTCCTTTGAGATAATGTGGCCAAGGAATGAGACCTCCTTTAGCCAGAACTCGCATTTGTTGAGCTTCGCATAAGTTGATGTTCCCTTAGTGTTTGCAAGACTATCCTTAAAGTGTTCTTCAAGATCCTCCTTGGTCTTGTAGTATATGAGAATGTCATCAATGAAAACGACCACGAATCGGTCGAGATAGGGTCTGAAAACATTATTCATAAGTTGCGTAAAAGTAGCAAGGGCATTGGTTTAACCCAAATGGCATAACCACAAACTCATAGTGCCCATATCTGCTCCGGAAAGCAGTTTTGTAAATGTCTTCATCTTTAATTCTCAGCTGATGATAACCAGACCTGAGGTCAATCTTTGAGAAATACTCCGCTCTAGAGATTTGATCAAATAGCTCATCGATACGCGGCAATGGATATTTATTCTTGATGGTGAGTTGATTCAACTGCCGGTAGTCGATGCATAACCTGAGAGATCCGTCCTTCTTCCCGACGAACAAGACCGGCGCATCCCAAGGGGATGTGCTGGGTCGAATAAAGCCTTCCTCTAATAACTCCTGAAGTTGCTTCTTCAACTCTTTAAGTTCTGTGGGGGACATCTTGTAGGGAGCTATTGAAACAGGTGCTGCTCCAGGAATGAGTTCAATAGAGAAGTTTAGTAGTTCGGATGGAAAGACATCAGGGAACTCTTTTACAATAGGGAATTCTTCTAGAATGATTTCCTTAGACTTGGTGATAATCACGGAAGCAAGGAAATCTTCACAACCTTGCGAGATGAGTTTGCAGGCTTTAAGAGAAGGAATGAGAATAGGATGCTTCCTATACTTGATGCCAAGGAAAGAAACTTGTGGGAGATCCGGTTTGTGGAAAGAGATTGTCCTATTGCGACAATTTATATCGGCGTAATGGTCACATAACCAATCTACGTCTAGAATGGCATCGCAGCCTTCCATGTCAAGGCATACGAGATTTGCGGGAAGATTATGGCCTTCTATAGTCACTTCACTATCCAGGTAGTGGGTTGTAAGATTGGTTCTGGGACCCAAGGGTGTTGTGATAGCTAGGTCCGAAGGCAAAGGAACATGTGAAACTTGCAAAGTTTTAGCAGAAGCAGTAGATATAAAGGAATGAGAAGCACCAATATCAAATAGTACAAAAGCAGGATGGAAATAAATTTGAACGGTACCTTCCATCAACCCATCATTCTTGGGTGCTTCCTCGTCTAGTACAGCATTAAGACGAGCCTGCCGCCTACGCCCGCAATTATAAGTTTGGGCAATTTGGCATGCGATGCTCCTGGCTTCCACAGCGTAAGCAAGTGCCGAGACGCTTCTAGCACTCTTCGGCCGAATGACCGAACTTCTCACGGAAAGAGCAAGCCGTCATGACTTGCTTTTCCTCTTCTTTGACCTTATTTTTGTTATTGTCGCCATTCCCATTACGGGACCTCTTCTTGTTATCACGAGACTTGTAGGACCCCATGATACTAAATTTCTCTTCTTTTCGTCCGCATTTGTCAAACCTCCGGCTTGACTCCTCGCCCTTTCTTTTGAATTTCTCGACCTTTTTCAAGGTCCTTTCGCATAAATGAGCTCTGTGGACTATCTTCGTATAGGTACGGATATTTTGAGGTCCAAGTTGATTTATAAAGACGGTCCTCAATCCGTCCATAAAGCGATTTGCCTTCAAGATCTCCGTAGCCACCAGGTGTGGAGCATAAGGTGCCAGACGAGAAAATTGAAGCTCGTACTCCGCCACGAACATCATACCCTGTCTTAAAGAGGCAAATTTCGCGGCCTTTCGTTCGCAGGCATGCTCTGAGAAATATTTCTCTCGGAAGAGCTCAAGGAACTCCTCCCAAATAATATGATCATTTTGAAGATGGGCAGAAGTGGCCTTCCACCATGTTCGGGCATCTTTATTAAGTTGAAATGCAGCAAGTAAGACCTTCTCTTGGTCGGGGCATTGCATAACATTGAAATCCGGTTCATCTCATCGATCCAATTTTCAGCTTAGTTCGGATTAGAGGAACCGGAGAACTGTGGAGGATTCATACTCCGGAAGTTGGGATGTAAGTCACCAGTGCTTGCCCTCGCGCCAGCTTGGGCCACCGTTTGGAGTGCCTGGGTAAGACCCGCAACAGTTTGTTGCATAGCTTCCCAGTTTGCACAATTTGCGGCCATCGTGAGAATGAGGTGCCTGAGAAAATAAACAATTTGTTATTTTCCTATGGAATTTAAGGGAGTTAACCTATAGAGAATTTCTAAATAACGATCTCATCCCGGGCTCTACCCAGTCCTCACATGTGTTCGGAAATTTCTTCCTAATTCATAGGTATGGGTCCTTAAACTTTGGACTTAGCTTATGACATTTTTCTAAGACTTATGCCTAGGCTCTGATGCCAATTTAACTGTCACGCCCCGAGATATGCAGCGGAATTAAGTCGAGAACGTGAACAGCCGGCAATACGTCTCAAGCTAGCAATATAATCAGAGTGCTAAACATTCACACATAAGAAGAGGAATGCACAAGATCATATACTCAAAATCCAACTTTTATTGAATAATAATCAAGGTACTCTTATATTCGACTCTTTGACATTTCAATTCACTAGACTCAATAAAAGAAAATTACATAGTTGACTCATGACACTCTAGCATTCTAGGGCTTCTCTCGTTCTTTAATCGCTCTCGCCCTCGGATCCGTCATTCGAGAAATTTGAATCCGATTCACTAGAATTTCTTGAAAATGATTGGAAAAGTAAGGAATGAGCACACTTGCCCAGTAGGTATTTTTGTATCAACATGAAGGCATATTTAAGTAATTAACATTTTAGCTCTAGCGGCAAGATAAAGAAAATACGATAAAACATACGAATAAGACCAAAGTAACACTAGCAACATGACATGAACTATAGAGACATGAAGATTATGAGCATGATTAAGCAAGAATAACATGGCCTTTCATTAACGAGATTATACTAGTATGTAACGAGAATGTACTTTCATAACCTTGATAAGGCTATACACTAGAAAGTCATGTAGCAAGCAAGCACGTTAATTTCATCATGAGTCTCGTGGATTTCACCCGTTTATAAAAAAAGTACTCTCAGCGCAATACGACGCCAGTGTTCATCATACCCCATGATTTACAGTATGTTTTCGACCATCTGTCGAGGGGGCTAGCGTGGAGACCTTGGACACTGTCCGTGCCCGCTCATGTATCTTCAAGTTATAAATCAAGCTACTTTCACGAGTAAAATAAATATAGGCCAATAATGTCAAGTTCAAACAATAGGTTCATGATAACGACATCAAGGTAAGAGCGTACCAAAAATGATTCATGAGAGTTCTAAGGATGAATTAATTAAACATTATGCCACGGAGGAATTCCGGCAGCATAACGGTACATTTTTATAGTTCCATAACGCATTAATGAGTCATTTACCAAGGTGTTGGGTTCCTAATAATCAGAAGACTATATGAGAACGGAGTAATGTTAACCCTTTGGTCAAACCACGGGTTAGACACAATCTGGGAGAACGTGGTCTCACGGGGACCGTTTCTTGAAGTAGCGGTCGAGTCAAGACCACTTTTAGACAGGGTCGACGCCAGAAGGAAAAGGGGTCGACGCATCAGCACTTTGCAGGAGAACGCGGTCACATGCCGACCGCTACCAGAAGGAGGCGGTCGCCTGAGGGCCGCGACTAGTCCAGAGTGCAGGAAAATGTGAGAAACTCAAGTGCTTTCTAATCCATTGGGTTTTTAAGGCACAACCAGCTCGGCGTCCTAGTGGGAATCCCAAGCTCGCGGAGACTTACGGAGGCCGTGAAACATGATCACTTAGTCCGGCAGAAGGAATATCTGACGGAGAGAATCACAAGTCCAAGAAGGTGTGCCTGTCAAGTGTGTGTGTAACTAATAGCAACATACCAGAATACGCGCTATGTACTTAAGAAAGACTAGAGGTGAGAATGAAACGTGCGGAACAGCGTTCAAAACACTAATATAACGATTTCCACAAATCATGAGAAAAGTATCTTTATTACAAGACTATATGATTTTGGCATGAAATTAACATAAGATTAAAATAGGTTCTAAAACATGATATAGCACGAAATCTACCATGATTAATGCATAATATAACCAAAATCATGAATATAACGACATAATTAGGTATAGGACCTAATTACTTAGGCTTAGCATATATTTATAGGGGCTAATCTGCATTTTGTTTAGGGTTAACAAAAATCATAATGCGGTCTAGGGAGAATCGCCTATTGGAAACCGCAGTCTCTGATGGACTGCCTTCTGTCTTTCAAATAGAAGGTAAAAATAGTGCGTGCAAGGCCTATTATAGGGCAACTAATGCATGGAAAACATGGTAACTGAAAGATAAAGCATGCTAGAACATGATTGGGACATAGGAACGCATGTATTTACATGATTTAAGTCAAAGTTCCTATCTTTTAATTAAGGGTGCAGGGTTATGCATGCAGTAAGAATCTAGATGCGCAGTCATGATAAAACATGAAATTCTCTACATACGGTGCATGAAACTTCAAGGAGAGAGTGGGCTTTTACTTCTAACACGTAGTTCAAGCCATCATGAGATAACCTACCTCTGGGACGGGCTCTAAAGTGCGAATTTTCCTCTGGAAGTATGCTCCTGTTCCTGCGCGTCCTGCGTAGAAACAACAACTTCCCGACCTTCTAAGTCCCTGACCTCTTGGTTTCCTAGCACGAGATTTGGAGGGTAGTGAGAAGACATAAAGATGAACAATTAATTCTAAAGACCAAACTTGAAATTACCTCGATTAGGGTTCCTAAATCTCTGATCTTTTTCGGAGAAACCCATTCGTTCCTGTGCGGTCTGCAGAGAACCAGCGACTTCCGGGGCTTCTAACTTCTCAAGGTCTTGATCTCCTGGCATGGGATTTAGATGGGAATTAGACAAAACTAAAAGGGACAAAATCTTCTAAAGGACGAACATGGGAAGACGATTCCTTACCTTCGAAATACGCGCTCCAAAATTAGGGTTCGCGCAGGTCGAAGTTCAGGCCTATTTATAGGGTTTGGCCTAAGGTGGTTAGATTAGATCGAATTAGAGTCCTAGTTTGGAGTAAAATCGATCTCCAAGAGTTTTAGACTAGGTTGTCATGTCAGATAGCATCGAACTCTAGTAATTGAATGGGATAAAAATTCAAATTTTCTGGGTTTTATCAACCCCGTGTACGGAAAATGAACGCGGTCTGTCTGGGACCGCCTTCATCAGGACACGGTCGCTCGATAGACCGCGTTCTGGTGATTTTCCCGAAATTTTTCGATTTTCCGATTTATCCCTTATTTGCCTTGTTTATCCAATTTAAATCCGAAGTTTGCCCTAATTACGTCTCTTTAGGTGGGCTTGGGCCTAAAAGGCTTAGAATTTGGTCTTTTGGGCCTATTTTGGTGGGCTTAGACTTTAATTATTGTTTGGTCTTTTAAATAATTGTTAATTAGCCAAAATAGCCCATTAAATCTAATAATAGGCTTAATAACTCTATTTAATTCCTGAAAATCCTCGAAAAATTGCAGGATAATTTTCAGGGGTGCTACATGCATGCACACATGCATGTGGCACACGCGTGCACACACACTACCGTTTGGGTCTGCTGCACTCACCCCCAGGAACTCCCATCTTGTTCCCAGGAATTTCATGAGAAATGCCCCATTCCTTTGTATGTCTGTTTGGTATGTGTAGAAGATACAGGAAGCCTTTAAGTTAGGGACTCTTGCTAATGAATCAATTTGATGAGTGAATGGTAACCAATAAGTGTCAGATTCTTATTTCATAATATGTAATAACATCATCCGCCAACTACTGTAATTATTGTCAGTTAATCAAGCTGTTCCACAGGAAAACGGAGGTAGGTTAAACCATTAAAGTCTGAAATTACATTTCAATTAAGTTTCAGGAGGCTTTTCTTATACCTTGGCTTGTCCACACGCAAAGCAGAAACTGGGTTTAGTTGTGAAGAAGTGCCATGTTACTTCTAATGGAAGGGAGAATAGTATCTCCAGTTCGCGGCCCCATTGATATAGAATTTGATCTGTTGTATTTTTCATGTGATGGAAGAGGCTGTGGAGGATGGAGTGACAGATAAACTACGGTTGGATGGGATAAAGGAGTATTTTTCATTGCCACCCTTATCACTTTACCAGTGGTGGTTGCACTAGGATGATATGCCTTCTGTTTACTTTGCTTCCATTCAAATCCAGTTTTTTTTTTTACAGGGAGACCATTGATGGCTCTTGTGCGGAGACTTATGGATGACATCAAGTTGAGAGGAATCTATGCAATATCTCAAGAGAAATAGGTCACTGTTTACAATCTGCTGAAATCTGTCTCCTGTGTGGTACAGTGGGATATGGCGGGGCTCTGTTTTTTATTTTTCCTCTGATCGCCATTAATGTGGACCCATTTGCTTGGTTGAAGGTATGTGGTGTAGATTTCAAGGCATTACCTAGGAAATAGCTAGGCATCGAGACACTGTTAGAGGCCAAGGCACTTGGGAGCCTACACAAGCAGGCTGAGAAGGAACTTATGAGTCGCCTTCATTGCCTTGTTTGTTGCACCTTGTTCAGCAAAGTGCAACAGTGAAGGCTGTCGCTGAACTATATGCTCCTAAAGGATGTTGCTTCTCATGGAAAGTCATGCTAAACAAAGGAAATTGGTAAACCTCATACCAAATGGAGTGTTGAGCTCAAGAACCCATCATGGTTAGCTCCAGTAGTAATAAAACCTTATTGACATCAAAGAACTTAAAACTTTGCTTTTCTGGGAGATAATTCTTCAGGCAATTACATGGCCTGCAGAGAAAGAAAGAACGTGGTATTTCAGATAGGACTCCAGAAATGGATATTTTTATGTGAATCCGAATTTCTGCTTGGGTACCCATTATTGTTTGACAAAGATAGGGAACTTTAGAAATTGGTAGATGGACAATAACTTCATGAACTGAGGAAGTGGGCTTCTTTGTCAAAAATTGGTCTCAGGTTACCCATATTGTTTGACAATGTTGAATTATATGCACAAGAGATGAGCGCCATTTTCTTAAATATTTTACGAGTTAGCTATGAGATAAAAACCTACTTTTTTCTCATGGTGGTTCAGATTATAGGGCATTACTCCGTTGGCAAAGGGTAGAGGTTTTCCAAAATTGTGTTGGAAAAGTTGCATTTCACATAAAAAGACTATGAATGGTGTAGTTTTTCTGTGTGGTTGACTTTCTTAATAGTTGTAAACATTTCATATTTTCATGTTTCAACCCATAGTTTCCCTTTTCTGTCTTGTTTGTTCTTGCTGTCCAGGTAGGTGATACAATATCTCGAGAAATAGGTAATCATTTACTTGTATCTGCCTAAATTTGGATGGACCCATGGTAGGAGGACATGGCTGCCATATTAAGGATTGCTTTCTGGTTGCCACAGATTGAGACTCTTTTGGTTCATTAAAAGCATCTTTCAAGGCATTGCATAAGCAATGCCTAGATGTCAATGTACTACTGGAGTCCACGGCATTTCACATTAGACGAGTCTCTAAGTGGGCGAAAAGTCACTGACCTTGGTTGCCTTGGGCTACCAAACATTGGAATACTGTTATCGAACTATATGCTCCTAGAGGATGGTTATGGAATATCGTGTGCCAAACAAAGGAAATTGGTGAACTTACAGGCCAAACGGGATATTGAGCTCAATAACCTAGTATGGTTAACTCTAGTAAGCAAACCTTTTGACATCATTGAGCTGAAAGCATTGGTTTCTGGGAGATAATTCTACAGGTGATTACAGACCATGCATGGAAAGAGAGAGCATGACATTTTTAGGATAAAGAACATTGTATTAAGAGGCCTCTTAGACTTGAAACTAGACCCAATTATGCTTATTGTCTGACAATGATAGGAAGCTTTACAGACTGGTAGATGGATGATAGCATTAATGGTGATAAAGTCGGCTCCTTTGTCTGAATTCTTGAAGGTGGTCTCGAATTACCTGTTTTGTTGGAAGCATTAGAGACTGGTAAACGGACGATCACTTCAGCGGGGGAATAGGGTATTTCCTTTGGGGATTTCACACTTTTTTGGTATGCTTTCTACATTATTGTTATAGAGGGGAACTTATGGGCCCAGTTTTTGCCACTACTGGAAGTATTTTCTCCAAAAGGGAATGTGTGCATCTCAAGAAAGCAAACAAGAGATCTTGGTACTTGTGCTGCATAGGAAGTTGTTTGCAAAAACAAGGTAAACATGGTTCTTTCTGGGTTCTATTTTCTAAAACAATTCATGTAGTCAGCTATAGGGTAAAATCATACTTTCTCTAAAACTCCAACATGGTAGTTGTAGTCAGCTCTAAGGTAAAATCATACTTTCTCCAACATGGTAGTTGGATTGATGGGACACCACTCCCTTTGAGGGTAGATGGTTTTGGTGCTTATGTACAAAGACCTAAAAATGGTGCAGTTTTTCTTGGTGCCATCAACCAATGCTCAATAGTTGGGGGCAGGCCCATTGCGGAATGGTTGGGATAGTGGCTATTGAATCGGAGGTCCTGGGTTCGATTCTGTGTGGGGGCAGATCAATTGGTGTGCTGGGGCTTCCCGCCTGTAGCCACCTGGGGTTTACCGGCAAAAGTGAGGTTTCCTTCATCATCTAAAAGAAAATAAATGCCCAATAGTTGTAAGCATCTCACATGTTTCCCCCTATAGTTTCATCTCTTCTTTGGTGTTGATGAGGACAGCGCGTCATCATTATGAGTTTATACTTGTAGATGACCCTACAGTTGATTTATCTAGTGTTATTTTGCTTATCAGTGTTAGTTGTGTCGTTGGATTCACATTATTTTCTTGTTCCTTTTGTACTTTAGGGACTATGTCTTTATTTTGGGTACTTGAGGGTATTTTGGTCTTTTTGTCATGTATGGGCTTACTTGTCGTTGGCCATCCTTGTTGGAGCCTATAAAAGGCCTGCAAACTCTAATGTAATTTCAGTTTTTTGAAAGGAATAAAAATGGGCATTTTTTTCTTGGTTGTGTTGTGAGAGTGCAAGGGGTGTGAAGCCCAAATCCTAGCTGTTGCCACCGCGCCCTACCACCTCCGTCCGCCTGAACTCCCCTCCCTTGTTCACGTCCATTCTCCTCCTTTTCTCCCTTGTGCCACTGTCACGCCACCCTACCGTGACCCCTCTTCCTCTTCTTCTTCCACGCCTCCTACCACCACCACTTGCCTGTTGCCTTCTTCCCTACCTCCTCTTCTTCCTCTTCTCCATCCGCCACTGCCAACCTAGCCTCCACCTCTCTTTCCTTCTTCCTCTTCTCCTTTCCCAACCCGCCGACAGGCCGTGTGAATAGGGCCAGCTCTCACCACCAGACGCGCCGGCTGCGGTTCTGCCCCCACTGTCCACCACTTCCGTGACCTCCCTCTTCCCGTGAGCCCAGCACCACCGCGGCGTCCTTCTCCTCCTTCCTCTCCTACTTCTGCCGTGGCTGTCCTTCGTTGCTGGTCACCGCAGCAGTAGTAGCTAGAGCCACCTCTGGCGCCATTGCTGTGGCTTCCCACCACTGCTGGCAATTGCAGCAGTAGTGGCTCTAGCAGTCCACGAGCATCCCTCCGCTTGCAGCCACCATCATCGTCTTTGCATCCGTCCCCGAGCGTTGCTCCTCCCGCAGCCACTGTCGTCGTCTTTGCTGTCCACCCGCACACTGTGTCAATGCCGCCACACACTCGAGTGTCGTCGGTAACCTCGTCCCCTCCCCATGGCTACTTTTTATTTGGTTAAATAATTGGTAGAACTTCGATTTATTTCCGTTATAGTGTCACGCTTGCTGTCCACTTCCAATCGCAAGTGTATGTGCATCTGTTTGGCCCTATACCCGACTGTCTAGACATTATGTGTGAGACGGTGCCTACTTTGCATTGAGATTTCGTCTTTAACTCTGAATGTGGCAATAATTTCTTGTCATGGTTCTTGCTTTAATTATTGCATTTTTTGGGATTCACTTGTTCTTTTATTTTGCACTATTCATCCTATTATTGCTTGGAACTTGTCATGATAATGCATCATTTTGGTATCATAGCATGGTTAGTGTTTAGAACTCTTCCCTATAGGTTTGATCATCATTTAATAGCATACATAGGTTTACCCACATCATTTAGTCACCTAGGTTCCACCTCCCATGCATGCCTTTGCGTAGTGGTCGAGATTACCTTGTTGACACCTTAAATGGGTTTTGAGAGTCTATCGCAAATTCTAGAAGACATCCTAGCTAGGTTGGGAAACATCGAGCAAAAGCAACAAGAAACCCAAGAAAATCTGAATGCTCAGCTCGATTGGTTAGAACATGAACACGGGGTATCTCAGAGCCTAGTGACAAAGAAGCCTCCCAAGCTATCCCTAGAAATTGTAAGCAAGGAGTTCGGAGACCCTATCCCCATTACCTTGGCTTAGGACGTGAATAGACCCTACCTAAAAGGGGAGGCAGGCAAGGTCCACCCCCTCGAGAGGGTGAGATCATTTTCTCCGAGGGGAAATGAGAAGAATTATAGAATGGGTTGCTAATTATGCCTAGATCTCGGATAAATGGAAATTTTAGACCCAAACGACAACTTTCTTAAGAGCGTGGAAATTGACGCTCCCACTTACGATGGTCGTCGGGATCCCTAGGCATTCTTGGACTAGATGTTGAGCATGGACCGCTACTTTAACTAGTACGACATGTCAAAATTGAGGAAAGTCAGATTGGCAATCATGAAGTTGACTTGTTTGTGGGCCAGTACTAGGAAAATTAGGAGCCCTAATTGGCCTTGAGGAGAGAAGACCCTGTGATGACTTAGGATCAATGGAGCGATTAAAGGTTTAAGTACCTTCCCTTTTCATTCCACCAAAGGATGCTCGACTGACGGAACCGGTTGATCGAGGGCAACAAATTGGCCATTGAATATGTTGCCAAGTTTGATGAGTATCTGAATCAATGTAGTGCGTTGGAACTAGAATCCTACACAAACTGTCGCTCTTTCGATTGGGGGTTGCGATGGCTATCGTTGAGAGCTCATTGCCAGAGGCACACCTACATTAGAGCTGGCCTATTAGTTGGTCATGGATTTGGACGAATCTAGGGGCGCTTTCTTTCCTCGAGGCCCATAACAAACATGGTATGCATGTGGGCAAGAGTACTACTTTCCACCCCGACCCTCCTTCTTCTGCTAAGCCTCTCTCTAGTTCTTCTAGCCATGTTAAACCTCCTCCTGTTGCTGAGAGGAGAGCTGCTAGTGAACCATTCAAGGTCAACCCTAGGACTCAATGCTACTGATGGCAAGGGTATGGCCATGTGGCTAGTCAGTGTCCAAGTTAGACCAAGTCCCTTTACATTGATGGTGAGCATGTGAGTGACGAGCAAGAGGATGTAAAGGAAGTTGTTCACCAAGTCGAGGGAGGCTCATATGACTCGACGAATGAGAAAGAGTTTGTGGGATGCATCAAGAGCGTTGTCCCGTATCACCCAGTTTCAGTTTGCAAAGATCGAGGTTAAGACTGGTTAGGTGCACCTTGACGCAACCCCAATCGACATACGACTGGAAGAGGACAACAATCTTCTACACATTCACCAAAATTGGAGAGAAGAGTTGCAAGGTGATTGTGGACAGTGGAAGTTGCATCGACGTTGTATCCTCTCACCTGTTGACCACTCTCACGTTGAGATCTATGCCTTACCCTCAACCCTACAAAGTGTCATGGATCGACGCCACATTCATTGAGGTTAAGGAGTGTAGCTTGGTTCCCACTGAGTTTGCTACGTTTAAGGACAAGGTGTGGTGTGATATCATCACTATAGATGTAGAGCACATTATTCTAGGGAGACGATGGTTGTTTGATCTAGACGTTACCATCTATGGATGCTCAAATATTTGCTCATTATTTATTCATGATGGTAAACATGTGAAGCTTGTGTGAAGCCAACCCAAGCTCCTGAGTTTTGAAAAGAAGGTTGATAACTAGACTGAGAAGGACAGGGGGAAGAAAGTGGTCAGCCTGATCAGCCCCAAAGAACTAGAGCAAGATTTGAATAAAGGCCAACCAATGCTTGCTCTAATAGCTAGGGAAGTTGAGAAGGATGCCCCCCACCCCTCCTTTAATCTATCAAGACATTCTCGAGAAATTCACGGATGTTCTCCCGAAGGACTTAAGTTACCTCCCATGCGTGACATCCATCATGTCATAGACCTTATCCCAGGAGCCACCTTGCCCAACCTACCCCACTATCGAATGAACCCTGTAGACCATGCAGAACTTAAATAGTAGGTTGACGAGCTGTTGCCAAAAGGTTTCGTGAGAGAGTCTGAGTCCCTGCACAATTCTAACACTATTGACATAAAAGAAAGATGGCACATGGTGTATGTGTGTTGACAGTCTTGCTTTTAACAAGATCATGGTCAAGTACGGTTTCCCTATCCCAGATTTGATGATATTATGCTAGACCTTATGGTTGGTGTCACCATCTTTTCTATGATCGATATGAAGAGTGGGTACCACCAGATTAGGATTCAACCTTGGGACAGGTGGAAGGCGGCCTTAAGAACAAGGATGGTCTCTGTGAGTGGGTGGTCATGTCTTTTGGTATGTCTAATGCCCTGAGCACCTTTATGAGAGTCATGACTCAGGTGTTTCGGCCTTTCATGGATAAGTTCCCGGTTGTCTATTTTGATGATATCTTGATCCACAACTAGAGACAAGAGCTTCACCTAGGCCACCTCTGTCAGGTCTTCACCGCACTTCGTATTGAAAAGTTCTATGTCATCCCAAAGAAGTCTCTTATGCACTAATCGTGTTAGTTTCCTCGGATTTGTGGGCTCTATTGAGGGAGTCTCAACGGATCCAGAGAAGGTGAGGGCAATCAGAGAGTGTCCATTACCTCGCAACGTTAGAGACGTCTGTAGTTTCCATGGATTAGCCACCTACCATAGGTTCATCAGGAGATTCAGCAAGATCATGGCACCGATAACTGACTGCATGAAAAAGGGAGTTTGAGTGGACCACTGCAGCCACTAAAATCCTTTTGGGAGATCAAGGCTAGGATGATTGAGGACCCAATTATGCACTTACCTGATTTCTCTAAATCTTTGAAGTGGCTTGTGACGCTTCAGGACTTGCCGTTAGTGGTGTTCTCAGTTAGGAAGGTCACTCGATTGCCTATTTTAGCGAGAAGATGAATGACATCCGCCAATGCTATTCCACATATGACAAGGGATTCTATGTCGTTGTTCAATCCTTGCGGCATTGGTGACATTACCTATTGCCTTAAGAAATTTTCATCAATTTGGATCATGGGACTTTTAGGTACATCAACTCACAAAAGAAACTAGACTCACGATGGGTCCAATGGGTTGAGTTCCTCCGGGAATGCATATATGTCCTCAAGCACGAGGTGGGTGTTGAAAATAAGGTAGCCGATGCGCTCAGCCGAAGGTTGAACATCCTCACGAATATGAGCGCAGATTTGATTGATAGGCTTTGATTGGATGAGAGAAGATTTGAGGTGTGTCTCGACTTTGGGGAAGTTTTTGTCAAGCTTAGGGATGGGCACGAGCATGAGATTGAATCCTCATCCAAGATGGAATTCTGTTTAGGCACAACAAACTATGCATTCTCCGCACGTCTGTGAGAGAATTCATCATTTGAGAGTTGCATGCTGGAGGTGTAGCTGGCCATTTCGGCTAGAAAAAAAATCATTGAAGTTGTTGAGCATCGGTTCTATTAGCCTATTTTGTAAAAGGATGTTGCCAAGACTGTTGGGCAATGTCGGATGCAAGGGAAACAAGTTTAGGTCCTTATATGTCCTTCCCTATTCCCAACTGCCTGTGTGAAGGCGTCAGTCTGGATTCTATGTTGGGCTTGCCTAAAACCATGAAGAGACATGACTCGATTCTGGTGGTTGTTGACCAATTTTCGAAGATGGCGCACTTCGTTCCTTATTCCAAAATCTCTGATGCGTCTCGAGTGGCCACGCTTTAGTTTGACAATGTGGTCAAGCTCCACGGGTTGCTTAAGACAATGGTGACCGATAAGGATATGAAATTCTCGAGCTACTTTTGGAAGACCTTGTGCACAAGTTGGGGACAAAACTGCAATTCTCTACTACCTTAATCCCGCTGATTACACTTCTGTGTGCTACTTCATGTCTGATTTCTTCAGCACTATTTCTGACAAATTGTTTACCTGGATGGTAAGTAAACTTATCATGATGCTTTGGCTTTGGGAGGTTTGGTGTGAGAGGAACAAGCGGAGATATGATGGTAGGAGCAGGGATTCGGATGCCATTTTGTAGAAGGTTCTTAGCTCGGTTTGCTGCATTCAATTCCCTGTGTGCTAGCGGTTGGGCAATCGTCGTATAGCCCAATTTCTCTCCAACTTCCAAATTTCTACACCAAATAAATTTGCTGCTTCACTGCGCATTGTGCATTGGCTCCGTCTGCCTGTAGCTGCCTTGAAACTAAATATCGACGGGGCCTCAAGAGGCAACTCGGGTATCAACGGCGGTGGTGGTTTGATCAGAGATGATATGGGCCGTTGCTTGTTTACTTTTAGTCATTTTTATGCCCTTTCTTTTAGCTTGGTCCCTGAGGCTAGGGCGATGTTGGATGGCCTCAAATTTGCTGTTGTGCTGGGAATGAGAATTCATCAGATTGAAACTGACTCAAAGATTCTTGTGGGTGTACTGAATGGTGTGTTTACTTGCCCTTGGAGATTGCTGCCTTTTGTGAAAGATCTACGCTCTCACATTGCCAGTTTGGGAGCGGCTGTCCAGCATACTTTTCATGAAGGGAATCAATGTGCTGATGCGTTGGCCAATTTTGGTTGCGACATGGGAGCAAATCATGTTTTCCTTGTTGAGTTGTCTGTCCCTTGTCCTGTTATTGGCTGTATTAGATTGGACAGGTTGGGTCTGCCATCTCTTAGATATTAATGGCTATGTCTATGTATAGCTTTGTCTATGTCTTTCAGGGGCATGCCCCTGTGCCTTTGTAACTTGGTTTTTTTGGAATAAAATCTCACCTTTGTGGGGTTGGAGCGGTGGAGTGAACAACTCAGTCCTTCCTTGAAGGGGTGAGCGCTCTCCCGCCCTTCCCACTTAGGCTATTTGCTGAAAAAAAAAATCTCTATTGCCTTTCACCCACAAACAAATGGGCAGATTGGGGTGGTTAATCGGAGTTAGGAACTTGCTTAGATGTCTAGTTAGGGAGAACCTTCGAAATTGTGATCTAATCCTGCCTACAGCTGTCAACAGGACCATTGGTCTTAGCCCATTTGAGATCGTGCACGGATTTAAACTTAGCTAGATCTCTTACCCATGTCTTCCCACACCTTGTTTCAGATTCTGCATCTGCATTTGCATCACACTTGCACATATTGCATGAAGAGATCCGAGAAGAAAATCAGGAAAAACAATACTAGATATAAAGAATTTGTTGATAGTCATAAGTGATGTCATGGGTTCAAAGTTGGGGACGATGTCATGGTTCATTTGCGGCCTGAGCGGTTTTCCCAAGGAACCGTGAAGAAATTACGTGCACTGCATTGGGCCTTTTTAAATCCTGAAGAAGATCAATCCCAATGCTTATGTGGTGGAACTGTCACCTGACTTTGGCGTGGTGGAATTGTCACCTGACTTTGGCATCAGTCCCATATTTAATGTTGATGATCTAGTTCTGTACAAAGGTTCTTTGATTCCCCTACATGATCTATTTACGGATGAGCCTACCCCGAACACTTTGGATGAGAGCCTCTCTTTACCCTAACTTCCCCCAAATAATCCTATTGTAGCTAAACACATTGATACTATCTTGAATGATCAAATTGTCTTTACCCGAGACGGATTGGTTTGCCGTTACTTGATCAAATAGAGTGGTAGACCCAAGTCAGAGGATTTGTGGATCACCGAGGATGATGTAAGATGCCTGGACCTTTTGGAACGCTATCTCTTCCACCGCCAGTCGACGGAGTCGAGCTTTCTCCACTCCCAGGGAAATGATGAGGGCATCAAGCCACCATTATGAGTTTATACTCGACCCCGTGGTTGATTTTTCTTGTGTTATTTTGCTTAGTGTTAATCGTATCGTTAGGTTTGAGTTATTTTCTTGTTTCTTTTGTACTTTAGGGATTGTCTTTATTTTTGGTACTGGAGGATATTTTGGTCTTTCCGTCATGTATGGACATACTTGTCTTTGGTCCTTGTTAGAGCCAATAAAAGGCTTGGAAACCCTAATCTAGTTCTAGTTTTTTGAAAGGAATGAAAATGAGCATTGTCTTCTTGGGTGTGTTGTGAGAGTGCAAGGAGCGTGAAGCCCAAACCCTAGCTGCTGCCACTGTGCCCCGCCGCCGCACCAGTCGCCGCCGTCTGCCAGAACTCCCCTCCCTCGTGCATGTCCGTTCTTCTTCTTTTCCCCCCTATGCTATTGTCCCGCCAACCCACCGTGACCCCTCTTCCTCTTCTTCTTCCCTGCCCTTTGTCGCGACCGCGCCCTCTTCCTCGTCTCCTTTTCCTCTCCTCCATCTGCCACTGCCAGCCCGTCGTCCCCTCTCTCTTCCCTTCTTCCTCTTTTCCTTTCCTAAACCCACCGATAGGCTGGGTGAATAGGGCCAGCCCTCACCACCAGACGCGCCGGCCGCAGTTCTGCCCCCACCCTCCACTGTCTCTGCGACCTCCCTCTTCCTGGGAGCCTAGCCCATCGTAGTCCCCTTCTCCTCCTCCCTCTTCTTCTCATCCTTTTGCCGTGGTTGTCCTCTGCCGCCGACCACAACAGCAGCTAGGGTCGCCACCCATGCCATCGCTGTGACTCCCCTCAACCGCCGGCCACCGCATCAAATAGCGGCCAGAGCCGCCATCGGCACCATTGTCGTGGCTCCCCTCTGCCGCCAACCACAACAGCAGCCAGAGCTGCCACTGGCGCCATTGCCACGGCCCACCATCTCCAGCAATCGTAGGAGTGGCGGCTCTAGTTGTCCACGAGCACCCCTCTGCTGGTAGCCACCGCCGCCGTCTCTACGACCGTCCGTGAGCTCTCCTCCAGCAACCACTGCCGTTGTCTCTGCCGTCTACCGCACACTGTGTTGATGCCACCACACACTTGAGTGCTACCGGTATCCTCTTACCCTCCTCTTGGCTACTTTTTACTTGGTTAAGTGATCAGTAGAATCTCGATTTATCTCTATAGTATCATGCTTCTTGTCCACCCCCATTCGTGAGCGTGTGCACATCTCTATGGCCTTGTATCGACTGTCTTGACATTACGTGTGAGATGATGCCTACTTTGCATTGGGATTTCATCTTTAACTCTGAATATGACAAAATAGTTTCTTGTCATAGTTCTTGCTTTGATTATCACATCGTTTGGGATTCGCTTGTTCTTCTATTTCGCACTGTTCATCCTATTATTACTCCGAACTTGTCATTTTGGTAGCACATCAGGTGCAATAGATCCTTTCCCCTCTTTCTTTCAATTTGTCTTGGATGTTTGATCTCAAACCAATTCACTAAGCTTTGGAATTGTATGCACTTGATTTATTTGACTGAATGTTATACTGCATAATAAAAATGATCTATATATTTTATATGTTTTACTTTTTTAAAAAATTTAACTTATTCTAGTTATCAAAATATTGTTGTTTTCCGATGCTGCACCATCGTTTCTTTGACCATGGCCATTTATTCAGTATACTGCATAATAAAAATGATCTATATATTTTATATGTTTTACTTTTTTATAAAATTTAACTTATTCTAGTTATCAAAATATTGTTGTTTTCCGATGCTGCACCATCGTTTCTTTGACCATGGCCATTTATTCAGTATATACCTATTCCTGACATGCTGCTCCAGTTAGCTGAAATCTTGATATAGCTTTACTATTGTCTTTGCATTCCTTATCTATGATATAACTTCTTTCAATTTCTAAACTAATGTATAAACCTTTTGAATTAGATGATGGAGGGCAACATGTGGTTAAATGACACCATTGGAGTTGTTCCCAAAAATTCTTGGTCGATTGATCCATTTGGATACTCAGCAACGATGGCTTACCTCTTAAGGCGAATGGGCTTCCAGAACATGCTTATACAGAGAACTCACTATGAGCTGAAGAAGGGACTTGCATTGTACAAGAACCTGGAGTACATATGGAGGCAGAGCTGGGATGTGGATGAAACAACTGATATTTTTGTTCACATGATGCCATTTTATTCCTATGATATTCCCCACACATGTGGACCAGAGCCAGCTATCTGCTGTCAGTTTGACTTTGCTCGGATGTACAGATTTGGTTATGAGGCCTGCCCATGGAGACAGGATCCTATAGAAATAACCCCAACAAATGTACAAGAGAGAGCACTTAAACTCTTGGACCAGTATAGGAAGAAATCCACTTTGTATAGAACAAATACACTTATTGCACCTCTTGGGGATGACTTTCGCTATGTGTCCTTAGATGAAGCAGAAGCACAGTTTAGAAATTATCAAATGCTGTTCGATTACATCAATTCTAGTCCTAATTTGAATGCTGAAGTGAAGTTCGGCACTCTAAATGAGTACTTCCAGACACTTCGTGATGAAGCAGAAAGAATAAATTATTCTCGTCCTGGAGAGGTAGGCTCTGGAGAACTTGAAGGTTTTCCTTCCCTATCAGGTGATTTCTTCACATATGCTGATAGGCAGCAGGATTACTGGAGTGGCTATTATGTTTCAAGGCCTTTTTTCAAGGCTGTTGATCGCATACTGGAACAGACATTACGTGCATCAGAGATCATGCTCGCATTAGTTCTGGGTTACTGTGATAAATCGCCTTGTGCAAAGATTCCTATTGGTTTCTCCCATAAGTTAACAGCTGCAAGAAGGAACCTTGCTCTTTTCCAGCATCATGATGGTGTCACTGGTACAGCTAAGAATCATGTGGTGGAGGATTATGGAACTCGAATGCACACTTCCTTACAGGACCTGCAGATTTTCATGTCTAAGGCAGTTGTGGTGTTACTAGGGGCTCAACATGAGAAGTCAGATCCAGCTTTGCCATCTCAGTTTGAGCCAGAACAAGTAAGATCACAATATGATGTGCAACCTGTGCATAAAGGACTTGATATTCCTGAAGGACATGCCCATTCAGTAGTCCTTTTCAATCCATTGGAGCATGTCAGAGATGAGATTGTTATGATTATTGTTGATAAGCCTGACGTATGTGTTCTGAAGTCAAATTGGTCAAGCATCGAAAGTCAAATTTCTCCTGAATTGAAGCATGATGACAATGGCAAGATATTTACTGGGAGGCATCGCCTTTATTGGAGAGCATCTGTTCCTGCTCTGGGTTTGCAGACTTATTACATTGCCAATGGATATATGGGTTGTGAGAAAGCTAAACCTGCTGAACTGAAACTATTTTCTGATGTTAACCTGTTGCCTTGCCCGGAACCTTATTTTTGTTCTGACCTCAAAGGAAACAAGGCTGAGTTAAAGACCCACCATTACACAGTCACTTTTGATCTAAAGCATGGTCTTTTGGAGAAACTAAGCCGTAAAGATGGCACCCAAACTATTGTTGGAGAAGAGATAGGTATGTATACTAGCTCCGGTAGTGGCGCCTACTTGTTCAAACCTGTTGGAGAAGCCCACTCTGTTGTTGAAGAGGGTGGGTATATCATCATCTCCGAGGGGTCTTTGGTGAAAGAATTATACTCTCATCCAAAGACAGCTTGGGAAAAGACACCCATCTCTCATAGCACACGTATCTACAGCACAAAGGATACAATTCAAGAATTCTACATAGAAAAAGAATACCATGTTGAGCTTCTTGGTCATGAGTTCAATGACAGGGAACTGATAGCTAGGTTCAAAACAAGCATTGACAACAAGCGAGTGTTTTACTCTGACTTAAATGGTTTCCAGATGAGCCGCAGGGAGACATATGATAAAATTCCGTTGCAGGGGAATTATTATCCAATGCCCTCACTTGCTTTTTTACAGGATATTAATGGTGACCGCTTTTCTGTTCATTCTAAACAGTCTTTGGGTGCAGCAAGCCTGAAAAATGGTTGGTTAGAGATTATGCTTGACCGACGCCTTGTTCAGGATGATGGCCGTGGACTAGGGCAAGGGGTGATGGACAATCGTCCCATGAATGTGATCTTTTACATTCATACTGAATCTAATATTTCTTCTGCAGCTTCCATTTCTAGCTCGTCCCCACTCCAGCCTTCTCTTCTCTCCCACCGCATTGGGGCACATTTAAATTACCCAATGCATACGTTTATTAGCAAGAATGCTCAAGAAGTTTCTCTGCATTTGCCTCCGAGGTCGTTCTCTCCTTTAAGTTCATCCTTTCCCTGTGACTTGCATATTGTTAACTTCAAAGTCCCACAGCCTTTGAAATACTCTCAGCTGCAACCTGGAGATCTGAGGTTTGTAATTATTTTACGAAGGCAAGGATGGGACTCTTCTTTCTGTAGAAAGGGTGGTCTGCAATGCTCTACAATCGAAGATGAGCCTGTCAATCTGTTTTACATTTTCAAAGATCTTGAAGTGCTGAGTGCAAAAGCAAATTCTTTGAATCTCATGCATGATGATTCGGAGATGTTGGGATATATCGAGCAGCTGGATGATGCAGCACAAGAGGGACATGTATTGCTTCCTCCAATGGAGATACAGGCCTACAAGTTGGACATCAGGCTGCAAAAATAAAGGCAGATAGCAATTTTGGACTGCCTTGGAGGTAGTCAGGCATTGAGCAGTATCAGATCTGCCTTGGACATGATGACTCAGTTACTTGTATACCTGCAATGGGAAAGAAAAAAATGCTAGCTATTTTGGATGGTTGTTAGATCAAAGGCTAGGGCTAGGTAGTGGAAATTTTGGTCAAAGTTTCCATGCCCCACCATGCTTGCTGGGAGATGTCAGTAAAAATCAGTTTGTAGAAAGGGAAGAGCAGGCTAAATGTGCTAAGCTGCAGCATGCATGGTTACAGCTTGACAGTGAGATCACATGCAGAAGCTGAAACTTTGTCAGAGATCAGGAAAGAAACCATGTCCAACATCCACAAAACAGCACCCCCCAAATCTACTCCAGATGTATAGCAGTTTGACTGTCTCCAGAAAAGTTTGTTTCCACACCCCCCTTCATTTCTGTCTTCTTTGAGGAGGATCATTAACATCACCATGTTATGTATGTTATAACTGTTGTATTTACGCTTTGTATTTGCCTAGGAACATGGGTTCGACATCAGAAACGGCCTCTTCATTAAGGAATAGGATAAGGCTGCAATAATTTACCCTTCCCTGGACCCCACAGTTGCAACAGCCCTTTTGGCAGTGGGTTGCCCTTTCTATTGGGCAAGGATTGAAAGTAGTGTGTTTCCACTTTCTAGGGGACGAGTATGTTAGTTGTTTGTGCTTCTACTCTATATGTTTCAGCTTCGTTATCTTTATTTAGCAATGTTGTGATGGGTGTTCAGCCTAGACGTATTTCAAAACATGATGTTTCTGACAGGGTGGGGATCTTGTGCGGTGCTAAAACTACCTGTTGTCTTTCCAGTTCTAGTTTGTTCTCTCTCTCCATCCAAGAGATTTATACTGGTAAAATACAGGAAGAGACGCAAATCTTACTTCCACCAGGCTGACTGCTGCAAACATCTAAATTTTTTTGATTGATGCCTATTTACTTCCAAACGATCTCAACCAGGTCCGGACATTTCGTTATTTTGGCCGCTAGATCGAGTCCGGCAGTCTGAACGAGAACGCATCTCAATTCAAAAATCAAGGTTAATGGCCGGTATTCAGGTCCGCATTCGGTCAGGTTGGGGGCTCACCACTTTTTTCGTGCAAGAAGATCTGGCCATGGTCAGAAAACATTCTTGATTAAGAGATCCCTCGTTGAAGGAGAAATGTTGTGAATGTTCAAGAACTCCTTGCTTGTGAGGACATGATGAGTACCTACCTGGTCAACTGAGACTATGTTTGACCAAAAAAGAGTAATAGTGATTGTCATTTACCAAGTCATGAATATTGGCGATAAGCAAGAAAATGCATGCAAGTAAATGTTCAGTTCTTTATTAGTGTTGACTCCGAATGACTAGCTTCATTAGCTCATTACTTTTTTGGGGGCACGCTTGGAAAAGATTGTGAAAATGATCCCAATTATTAGAATTTTGACATGACACAATCTTTTTTAAACACATTATAGGTACCTCGGTGGGTGTGAAAAATTGAATTTTGTGGGAGAGATATATACATTTTTTTTATAAGTAACCGTAATTGTATTGCGTAAACAAATTTATAGAAATGAGCCCAAACATACTTGGACTATTTTTTTGCTAGGTACTTTTGTTTTTTTTTTTAAATTGGGTGAGAGAACTCGGGACTTCCCCCAAAGGGGGGGAGATGGTAAGACTACCAGAGCAAGTCATGGGCTCTACTTAGACTGCTTATAATTAATGCAAATCTCAAAGGCCCTCTTTGATTGAAGAATAAGGTGGGGTATCCCATCTTTATTCACGCTAACTGATTTGACTGTAGAAATAAGATATTCCGATAAAAAGGTGAGTTAAACATATTCTAGTAAAATGGTGGAATAAGCTAACCCAAATACAATCAAAGTAATATTGTGTATTTTTTGGTACCCCTAACCCGAGTTATAATATCTCCCTTAACTTATTCTTCAATCAAAGAGGCCTAAAGGGAAAATCAGGGTCACATAGCCCGTGGATTATGATTTCCTTATATTGCTCATGATCACACAATCTGTGAACTATGAGTCTCCTATCCTCACTTCTTATTCTACATAACACACTCTTTTCCTTGTAGTTATTCCTACAAATACTTGCAAGGATTGTTGGAGGCAGTAGTAAAATGCGTAAATGCAAGGAGCTGAAAAATGTGGTCCGAAGGCTATATCATGTGATATTGCAATATTAGTAGGAGCTAATGTTGGATCTTGAAATGCCATTACCTTGGAGAATATGTTTTGGCCAGTGACAAACTTCATTAATAATATGTTTCAGAACCAAGTTGGAGAGCATGGAAAGCGAAACCCAATAACTAGTGCACTTTGATACTAAATCTAGTTGTTCTAGACAATCGTCTCCTGACATTCTTGGACTGCATGCAACTTCTCAGATCCTCAAGGATGCAAACGCAATTAGGTTGGCTAGTGGGCACTATCTTCAAATGTTCTCGTGCAACGCTCTCTCCAAATCCATCATATGGTTGTGCGGAATGCAACTTGAGCTATCTGTGTAATTATGCTTGTGTTTGGGAAGCTGGTGGCAAGTGTGTCTTTCTTTCTGGCAAGTGTGCTTTTCTTTCTGAATGTTGTCTTCAGGTCTTCTAGTAGGCTCAAATCTTCTATGAATTTGCTGCCACACCCATTTAGAATGGCCACGACCAAAAATAAATGATCAATGCTTTCTGCATCCTGTTTGCATAGGTAACAACTATCGACAATTTTTTCATTGATGCCTGCCATGTGCAAAGAGATGACCTCTGGCTTCTTGGCTGCCCCCAGACCCCAATTGTAGTGCGCCAGCTTCCGATGTTTCATTTTGATCTGGTTGCATGTGGAACTTACACCGAATTCCCCATTTTCATGCTGCCAAACAATTCTATCAATTCCACTCCTCTGGATGTTTTTGTTTCTTATGACCGGCCAAAGTGCAATCATGTCAAGAGATGTAGGTGTAGGCAAGTTCCATTTTCCCTCTAGGATAAAGTCAACAACACTTTGACCTTTTGATGGTCCAAAAACATGTCTTATTCTATCCCCATATATTGGAAAGATACTCATTGTTAAGTCCCGACACGAAATATCGAAACACAACAATTATATCAATCATATCAATCAGAATATACACTTAAGAAACATTCATCCATAAGAGACATCTCATATAGGCTAAGAACAAATTGAAACTTTTGTTAATATTCAAAATAGAATAAATATGTTTACATTGCCTTGAAGACTTCATCAAAGAACCATTGACTCATTTTCATTAAAATTACATAAGATACTCTCTCTTGACAATCCTCTCATAATAATCTTCTCTCTCGAACACTAGCTAAAAGAAAAGACAAGACAAAGACTTCTATGGTAGACTTGATCACTCTGCTACTCTCGCCCATCCCCATCAGAGTGTGACTCATCATCAGAGTTACCTGAAATATCCACAATAACATAGAGTGAGTGAAAGCTCAGTAGGATTTATATCTCTAAATCAAGCATCTTTAAGTGATTAATATCTTTGACAAAGTAAATGCACTATTGCCGAGAAACATAATAAACCATGTATACTAGACATTAGAATCATGAACAGGAAGATATAAGAAGGTAAATATTTGTGTCACAAGTAAGATAGGGGTAACAAGAATGAAAGTGCAAGCATAGAATACTAGAAATAATCTTTCAATGTCGCAAACATGTAACATACATGGGATTGGCCATATCACGCAATAAACCCACAAAGGGGTAACAAGTACAAGTGAAGTACTTCAAGTATTCATGAATGAGTGGAATGTCATAGATTAATCTAGCACACATGTACTTTGGTGCAATGCCACACCAGGTCATTCAACTCCCATAGGCACAAATACTTTCGGGTGCTCCTCCCGAGACCAGACCGAGTCTTATTAATGCAAAGTATTGAAGTTATGGATCATATATCCCATGTAAATATCTAGACATCCACATTAAATTATAATGGCCAAATAAATTCAAAGATAAAGCTTATGTAAGCAAGGTCTAGATTATAGTGATATTTCATGATTTCTAAGGAATTCAAGGAATATTCATGCTAGGAATTAATCAAAGAACATGTGATGTAGACGATAATAACGACATTCCAGCATCATCATGCTAAAATAGAGACAAATCCTCGTTCAAGCAATCAAACCTAGACTAATAAATATTTGATAAAACGTGGTCAATCATGGTGTCACGTTCAAAAAAGTTAGACAGAACACGGTCATGCGCACGGGCGTAATTTAACAAAATCTGGGTAGAATGTAGTCAGGTGACTGGTCGCGATTAAAAGAACGTAATGGGGGTCACCGACGTGTTCAAGAGGGGTCTAATAGGATGCGGTCTCTGGGCAGATGCATTCTTGGAACAAAAGCTAAACGCGGTCTTTGGGTCATCCGCATTAAAGTTAGCTAGAATAGAACCTGAACGAAACCATGTTCCGCCATTCCAAAGGCCGGTTGAATCTCGTCTTACAATAGTAGGATGAGATTCCAAGGGTTTTTAGAGTTTTTAGGGAACAACCTGTTCGGCGTCCTTGTAGAAATCTATAGCTCACAGAGTCTTACGGAGGCCTTAATGAAGAAGTTTCAGTCCGACGGAAGGAATATATGGCGGAGGGTTTTAACTTCACCAAGAAAGAGTTTTTGCGAGAACCAGAAACCACTAGAAGTGGTAGATACATGCCACCGGAGTGACACGATCTTCAAGCAAAATCAACAATATAATATGTGCGTCAAATCGTCGATCATAAGCAATAAAACTAACCAAGATTAATAGCATAAAAAGACTTTGTAAGAATAACTTCAACAGATTATCATGATTAAAATCTACTCTTTTAACATGCTGAAAAAGTGGAAATTAGGGTCACGAAGAAAGATCATAAGATTCATAGCATGGAATTAGGAGTAATTAACCTTAAGTATATCCCTATCAAGTTTCGTTTCAGTCAACATGCATCAACCAAAACATGCATATTTCAATGGATTAAATCATAAAATAATATCTAGAAATTTCTCATGGGCCGGGTAAGGTCGTGGTCTCTGGATAAGTTGCGATCTTCACTAAACGTGACTGCCTTGATAGCCGCGATCAAGATGAATGCGGAGTATCGCAATACCGCGACCAGAAAGCGGTATTTGCGCTGGCTGTGATCTCAGACCGAACATGCAGAACACCACAACTCTCGAAAACTGTAATTTCAACTCAAAAATTGACGAAGTTGAAGGAACATCGGAAGGAGAAACCAATCTAGAATGAAAGTAAACATGCTATTACATTTATATACACATTTAGTTAGGTTTTGGCCTGAGAGAACACCTATCTTAAGTCAATTTAGTAAGAAATGTATGAAGAATGCGAAGAACGCCCCAATCTCACTCTTCTCCTTGAAATACACCCTCAATCCCTCGTCCAACCATCCTCAAGCGTGATTAGGGTCGACTTGAGGGATCTAGGGTCCTATTTATAGATCAAAACCTCTCCAAGAGTCCGAATTCGCCCCAAAACACCCCAGGATAGAAATTACCCAAAATTTGAGTTTATCCTCTAATTTGTGCCGCCACCCCCCCATCTAGCCCTCATTAGGGCTAGGGTTTAGCAAGAGTTCAACCTAATTTAGTGGATTAGGGTTTAGACATGAATTTTGGCCCATTAGTTTTGGGTTTAAACAAATTTAGTTCATTTAAATGAAGGTTTTTTAGAGAATTCCTTTTTATTCACAATTGAGCTCAATTAGGTCCACATTTTAGCCCATAATTTAATTATAATTTTTTTATAAATATTTAAAATTTTAACTCCATCGTTAAATCAAGGAATTCTAATTATTTAATCAATTTATTTATTAAATTTATGATCGAGTCACTACACTCTGTCCATTGATCTAGAGGTCCTAGCACATGCCTTTCCAACTCCTATAGCTAAATTATAGGATGTATGCGTGACAATCCAACTTCTTTCTTTAGGAGAGATAAACTCAAAAGGTAGATAGAGTGGATAATCTCTAAAAGTTACTTTTTTATGAGTTTATGAGAAATAGACATAGATTTTGAGGCACAAAAAATAATTAAAATTGAGAAAGATAAAAATAGACATCAGTGATCTATCTTTCTAATAAAAAAGATAGGGGCATTGACATAAATTTCTTTCTCAATAATTTACAATCTAATGAAATATCCAAATGAAATTCTTAACCCACATTGTCATCATTAATATTTATGCCTTTTGCCTTTTTAATAAAACTACGAGATTATAAGCAAAATCTATAATCTTGTATTGTTACCGAACATGCCCTTTTTTTCCGATAAGTAAGTATATTATATTATATTTATAAAACATACAATGTATAATGTACAAAGAGACAAACTTGGAAGAACCTTGACCACACAGGCTGTGGACTGCGTGGACCGTATATGATAGGAGAAGATCACCTACCATGAATCCATTCTTCGAGAATGCAAAAGTAGAGCCATTGAGGACAAGACAGTTGTAGGTATATGCATCCCCACGCCACTATCTTGTGAATTTGCAAAACACCCTTCATACTTTAACCAACAAGAGACGGAGGATGCCTCGTCTTCGTCACACCAAGTGACCCGAGAATCACCCAAGTTTAACTTTATTCTGAAATCACTAGCAAATTCAGTCATGTACCAATAAATTCCAAAAGTGTAAAAAACTAGAAAATAAAATTCATAAGGCATCAGTGATATTGCAATACAAGAGAAGCTACAGTACATCAGCAGACAAAAAATCATAAGAAAAATAGCATTTGGCCAGATACAAGGACACACAAATGATCTCATTGTCCCAGAGTGACGAAGAATATATCTAGGATCCCCTGGGTCCTTCTAGTAAGATGACCCTTCCACTGCTTGGCTTCCATGCAAGCTCTAATGTCAGAAAGAATATGAATGAGAATTTGCACTTTTTCATGACTAGTCTCCTAAAAAATTCTATGACATCTCTCTCTCCGAATCCACCAAATGATAGCACAAAGGAAAATCTTTGCAAGATGGGAGAGGATGCATTTAGAGGAAAAATGTTGTTTCAGGAGATCAAATTCTTGGCTGATATTGGGAATAGGGTCCCTAAACAAGTCAAAGTGCAGAAGGATCTGTTTCCAAATCCAACTAGAGAAGGGGTAGCCAAAGAAAAGATGGTCAGTGCTTTCCTCAGCCTGGTGACAGAAGAGACACTGGTTTGCCAAGGAGATCCCTTTTTTGTTCAAGTTATCCAGGTGTTGTACCCAGACATTTTCCCAGCAAAATAACAAGAAATGAGGGCTCAGGGATTTTCCCGAACACTTTTAAGGCGTTGTTCACCTAGCCCCTTCTACGACACATCGGGTCCAATCAAGGGTCCTAACCAGTTCGCCGTGACCAACGGCATCATCAACAGTTGATTGGGGCCACCCCCGATCACCCAGCTTGCGGGTTTACCTGCCTTCAACCAAGCCACCCGGGCCAACCCGGAGGCGCCCTGACCACAAGCCACGACACGTGGCATCCAGCAACAAGGCCAAGATTAACTCCCAAGACGCCACCATCCAGCCCTCTAAAGTCAAAGGAAGACCTACCCCTGCCAACCCCGGGCTTTAGAGACCCATAGCACGCTCATGCGGCCCATGCACTTGTGCCGGGAATTTCTCCGAACACCTCGCAGGTGCGCATATTCCAGCCATTCTACAGCCAGTCAGGGGCCAACCCGCGGCTCGAACAACACCCGCCGTATTCTACGGCAACCCTCTAGCAAGTCGGGCCCACCCCTGACCCTTAGACATGTGGCGACGAGCTGTTTACTTTCAGCTCCCGGGCCAACCCGGGGCTACCCTGTCAACCGGCCTTACAACGCGACATACGTCACGAGGCCAGACCCACACACTCAAAACGCCTTCACTCGACTCCTGCGAGCTCTCACCCTCAGCCCAGGGCCAAATCTAAGGCCCGCCAGTCAGCTACCCGAGCCCTTCGGCAACCCGAGGTGTGTCGAAAATTTCCCCAAACACCTTGGGAGCGGCAGCAATAACCTTAAACGATTGACCCCCACGGCTCAATCCCAGCACTTCTTCGGCCCGAGTCCTTGAAAGGACACTGCCAAACAGCCACAGGAGGTCACCCGGGCCAACCCCACGCGATGGCCACCCCGCCCGGGGAAAGTTCACCCCGGGCGCGGCCGCACCCCAAGGAGGGCGAACTCCCCTTTGCGGGTCGCACCCTCCTCCCAACTCCGTGGGTCCCGCTGCCATCCCGCCCCAGCTCCGCGCAAAGGCCGATCGATGTACCAGCGTGGAGAAACTCGCAAGATGCACCCTCGGGATCACAAAGGTCAACTCCCCGGTCCACGCGCACAAGCGGCCAGCCAACCAATCTAAGCCCGTATCTTTTATCCTCTTGCGGTCACATGGAGTTAACATGGGCCCAAAATAGACAAAAATGGGTTTTTATAGGCCAATAGGGAAAAAACCCCATTTCCAGCCCGCGTAAACCCCCCAGAAATTAAAAAAACCATTTTTTCATTGGGGAAAAACCCCATTTCCGGCCCGCATAAACCCCCCAAAAATAAAAAAAAAGATTTTTTCATTGGGGAAAAACCCCATTTCCAACGCGCGTAAACCCCCCTGGAGGGGTTTACGCAGACCAGACCGGCCCCCTTGGTCTATTCCATGTAAACCCCCCAAAAAATAAAAAAAATGATTTTTTTATGGGAAACTATGCCATTTTCCAGCCCGCGTAAACCCCCATCCCCCACTCTGAAAATAAAAAAATATACATATTTTTAGGGGGTTTACGTGGACCAGATCGCCCCCTCCAATCCAGTCCGTGTAAACCCCCCTTACCCTTCAACTTCCCCTATAAAACCCCCTTAGAAGCTCAAGGGGCATATGGCATGCTAACGGATACGCATTCAGACATCCGCAGGCACTCAGCTCTAGAACTCAAGCCCCAAGGCTTCCGATAAGGACGCGAGGAGATAAGCGTGCGTTGGGTGGCTTGTTGATCGGCTCGTATACACCGAGGGTATGTCACACGTACTCCCCTTGCATGGCGTCTAGCCGTCTCACTCAAGCCCATTCCCCGCGTATGAGGCGTTATGATAACGGTGAACACACCCGCACCTCGGGTCCGCCCGCGTATGGCGCGTTATGATAACAACACATACGCCATGATGCCGCATTTGCTTCCGTCACGGGACCGTGTGCCTGCCGCTCGCCCCGAGTCGGCCACCGACCGTCCTGACCACTGACCCGCGTTGGCTGGACCCTGGCTCGGAAGTAATATTCCCGGGACCGGCCCTCACTCTCCAGCATGAAGACACCTGCCTTTTGGGACCCGTACCCGACTGCTCATCTCGAGCCACATCCGGCCTCCCTCAGGCGCCAGCCAGCGCCCCCCCTACCATCCAGTCTATCCCTCCCTCGACGATTCGGGCACGTCCCTAGCTCCCCGAGGAGAGCCACTGTAAAACACGCGGATAATCCGCTTTACCCTGCAACGACCCGGGGACTGACCTTTGTGTCGGAATTATCCCGCGGCTTGCACCAGTTGTATTTCGGCCCTTGCGGCCCCTCTGCAAAGCACACGTGGAACCTATAAAGTATGAAACAAGTTGAAAATACATACCCGTATCCAGGGTCCCAGTTTTGATGCGGGACGGACACGCGACCTGGGACTCTAGCTCGCGGACGTCCCTAGCGAGAGAAACGTGGGACCTTATGCGGTTGAGGAATCGGCGATGAGTCGGGTAGTCGGCTCTCTTTCGTGCCCGGATCGGGTCACGGGACATGTTTCGCTCTCTCTCTCTCTCGCAGCGGTGTTTAAATTGAATCGAGGTAGTAACCTATCACTCTAGCAGCGGCATTAAAAAATATACGAATTGAGCAAATGCGATAAAGAGGGAGGCGAGTTTACCTCCACGCTCTGGGTGTGGGTAAGACGACCCCGGCCAAAGCTCGTACTCCCGGTACACAGTAATTAAATTATTAGAGCAGTAATTTTATGGCCCACTCCACGCAGGGAGGTAAAGGGCGACAAAAATAACCCGGGAATACCAAGTTTGGGTTGACAGGCAGCAATTTGGAACACTCCCGGGCCGGAGACGGGCTACTGGTCCGGCTCGGTTCTGCGGGGCACGCGGACAGCAGGCGGGGCCGGCAGTGCCCGGGCATCGCCTTGCTGCACCGGCTTGCTGGGACGCTGCTGATGGATTGTCGAGCGATCTCCAGGAGCGGTGGTCGTCGAAGGTATCTCGGCGTATTTTACTGGGATTTACCGGTGGACTGATTTGCTGGCCTGTCCACGGATCTAAACTGCGCGCCTCCACAAAAAGAATTTCTACGGCCAGATCCGATGTTGGATTGACGCAAAAGTGATACCGATGGATAGAGAACTCAGAGGGCTACAACATATCATTTTTTCAGATCCATCAAGTGAATGGATTGAAAATGAAAACGACTATTCCAAAAAGATTTTTGCTGGCTCGGACTGACAGACACATAGGACAGACTGAGTTTCCCATAAAAAATGAATTTTGACCAAATGGAAAACAATAGATCTAGACTCCAAAAAAAATTATGGTGGAAGGGGGGGTATGTAAGGAACACGTATGATTTTTTTGGGGATTTATGGAGATGTATACGGGGGCGGGAAAAATAGAAGAACAAACTCCTATCCTGCAGATCTACTGAATGGCAGACTATCAGGGGTGGAACAAAAAATACGGGAAAAATACTAAATGACCTCTGATTGACACAAAATATAAAATGGAGACTGGAGATAACAAGAAGAACAAACACTCAAAATTTCAGCTCGACCAGATCTCCTAATTTGGAGATAAAAATCAGGCTTCAACCTTCTGTCTTGACCTGGACAGAACTTCGACGCGGTGGCGGTGGCGGTGCGACGGCGGCTCGATGGCGGCGGTGCTGAGCTTCTCACTCAGAGAGGGGGAGGGGAGGAGGCCTCACACCTCAAGAAATTTGTAGAACTCCATCTGCAAGGGGGGTGGGAGAGAGAAAGGGGTGTCTTTGGGCTTGCTCTTGATAAAAATACTTACTGTGGGAATGAGGCTAGAGGTGGACACTCCGGGGTGGGGTCAATCTCAAAGGGGAGGAGGCAGCTCGAAGATTCACTAGGAATCACCGCTGGGTCCCTTTACGTGACTAGATCCGAAACATAGAATGGTAGAGCCGATCCCAAATTCCGGCAAGTCTACAACGTACGCAATAGACCGGACTTGCACTGCACTCGAAAGGGACTGACAACGCGAGCGTATAAAAGACCGACTCGACTCGATGCATGCAGACTCACTATGCACTCGACAATCTTGACAAAAATAAAGAAAAACATGGACTCACACATGACCCTAAACAACCCTACTGTTAGTCCGACCCATACACATGCAATGGTGGACCAAGGCATCCGAATGTGTGCCATACATACACTAGATACAATCGATGGTTGACGGAATGGGGGACTTCTAGACATCCTAATATGTCCCTAGCATGCGGCTGCCTGTTGGGTTTGGGAGACTGGGGAGGGCTAGGAGAGCCGAATGCTTCGTCTTCGTCACCCCTATGTGATGAGCGTCAACTTCCATTGCCAGTCTAATCCCTTGATAAGAGCTTCCAAGGTGTCTATGTGGTGACTAGACTGGAACGTGGTGTGGAAGGAGTTGACCGGCACTACTTGTAGTGCAAGGTCCAGGGATGGGTAACATGGTGTCCTAGGGACCAAGCCTTTCTTGAGCCAGCTAAGTAGTGGCTCGTCTATGAGTAGCTTCCCCATTAGAAGTACGGGTGGCTCTGGCTAAGGTGGCTCCGAATAAAGATCGGAAGGTGAGGGTAGTGGCAACGGAGCTCTCACGAGTGGGAAAATACGGTCCTCCATGATGGGGAGAGGACTTTGGGATGGCACCGTAGATGGCGCCAGGTTAGGACTACCGACTGCTACCTCCTTAAGCTCGGGCAGGAATCCGTCAATATGGGTACACATCCTATCCAACCGACCCGAAATGGTTTGAAGAGTTCGACAACAGTGGGGGTTGGAGTAGGGCTATCGGGATGGACTCACCCATGATCAACCGGCCTAGGCTTGGGTCTAGGCTCTACTACATGTGCGGCTCTTTGCCTCCGACTATGACAACCCCAGTGGGAGGTGACTGGGTGAGGAAGGTTGGAGGTGGTTGGGTGGGGCTGGTTGGGGAGGACTGGGTGAGGAAGGTAGACCCTCCTAAGCTCCCTCTTCATGTCCCACCACGACTCGATGGGCCATTGCCTCCTAACTTCCCTTAAGCGTTCAATGTCGTCCCATTTTTAGGCGGCTTCATGAAGGAGCCGCTCCTTAGCAAAAGTGAATTCCGCGGCCTCGGACATGGGGTAATAATCAAAGTATTTGTCCATAGCGGCTTCCCAATGTCGGTAGTCGCTCGGGACCTTGGAGCCATGAAGGTTCGAGGCCTCGGGCCTAATGAAGGAGATGGGATGGTTTCCAAACCCATGGGTGTGGCAACGGTCATATCGCCTGGGCGACCGGGAGTCCATTGGAAATGGGAAACTACAAGATGGACATGTCGACACTTGGACAAGACACTAGACACGACTCTAAAATGCGTTGCAAAGTTGGAATGCCGACTCGACTACAAACCTAGACGTAACCAATAGACGGTACTTGGCGGAGTTACGGGATCTGAAGATCCTCTCTCGCAAATGTGCGACCTTCCCGATAGGCGTAACCGAACGTTCGGGCAACACCTTTTGATATACCGAATAAAGGAATGCAAATGAGACACTTAGACTTAGACACTCTCTAGATGACTCTTTTTTTTGATTTTAAGCAAATACTACCCTAGACTCAACCTTCCGCTCTGATACAAATTTGATGCGGGACGGACACGCGACCTGGGACTCTAGCTCGCGGACGTCCCTAGCGAGGGAAACGTGGGACCTTGCGCAGTTGAGGAACTGGCGATGAGTCGGGTAGTCGGCTCTCTTTCGTGCCCGGATCGGGTCACGGGACGGGTTTCGCTATCTCTCTCGTAGCGGTGTTTAAATTGAATCGAGCTACTAACCTATCACTCTAGTAGCGGCATTCAAAAATATACGAATTGAGCAAATGCGTTAAAGAGGGAGGCGAGTTTACCTCCACGCTCCGGGCGTGGGGAAGACGACCCCGGCCAAAGCTCGTACTCCCGGTACACAGTAATTAAATTATTACAGTAGTAATTTTATGGCCCACTCCACGCAGGGAGGTAAAGGGCGACAAAAATAACCCGGGAATACCAAGCTTGGGTTGACAAGCAGCAATTTGGAACACTCCCGGGCCGGAGACGGGCTGCTGGTCCGGCTCGGTTCTGTGGGGCCCGCGGACAGCAGGCGGGGCCGGCTGCTGGGACGGTGATGCCCGGGCGTCGCCTTGCTGCGGTGGCTTGCTGGGACGCTACTGATGGGTTGCCGAGTGATCTCCGGGAGCGGCGGTCGCCGAAGGTATCCCTGCGTATTTTACTGGGATTTACCGGTGGACTGATTTGCTGGCCTGTCTACGGATCTAAACTGCACGCCTCCACGAAAAGAATTTCTACGGCCAGATCCGATGTCAGATTTACGCAAAAGTGATACTGATGGATAGAGAACTCAGAGGGCTACAACATATCATTTTTTCAGATCCACCAAGTGAATGGATTGAAAATGAAAACGACTATTCCAAAAAGATTTTTGCTGGCTCGGACTGACAGACACATAGGACAGACTGAGTTTCCCATAAAAATGAATTTTGACCAAATGGAAAACAATAGATCTAGACTCCAAAAAAAATTATGGTGGAAAGGGGGGTATGTAAGGAACACGTATGATTTTTTTGGGGATTTATGGAGATGTATACGGGGGCGGGAAAAATAGAAGAACAAACTCCTATCCTGCAGATCTACTGAATGGCAGACTATCAGGGGTGGAACAAAAAATACGGGAAAAATACTAAATGACCTCTGATTGACACAAAATATAAAATGGAGACTGGAGATAACAAGAAGAACAAACACTCAAAATTTCAGCTCGACCAGATCTCCTGATTTGGAGATAAAAATCAGGCTTCAACATTCTGTCCTGATCTGGATAGAACTTCGACGCGGTGGCGGTGGCAGTGCGACGACGGCTTGATGGCGGCGGCGGTACTGAGCTTCTCACTCAGAGAGGGGGAGGGGAGGAGGCTTCACACCTGAAGAAATTCACAGAACTCCATCTGCAAGGGGGGTGGGAGAGAGAAAGGGGTGTCTTTGGGCTTGCTCTTGATAAAAATACTTAATTCTTCAATAAAATATCTAATGACACTATAAATAGGCTTATATAAAGAATGACAAGGGGTGGGGGGCTGGGAATTTCGTGGGAGAGAGGGGAGGGGTAAACTAGGGATATCATTTTCTTCCCCCATGTGGTCAAATGATCAAATTAAATAAAAATACAACATGGAATTATAAGGGGGAAGCATCTTGGACTTTGCTTGGTCCAAGTTTAAATTTTCTTCCACCTTGTCCCTCCTTGGTCCAAGTCTAATCTTGGACTTTGAACCAGCCCCACATGGGCCCTAGAACCTAGGTGGACCAATGGGAAAGAGGGTGGGGGACCCTGCTGGACCCACTTACAATTTACATAGAAACCCAAAGACTTTAAAGACTAACCATTTGGCTTATAATGCCTTACAATTGTAAACCCAATTAGCCAAGGGTATAAATACAAACAAAAGGACACAAATGTAAAATAAAAATGTTAGTGCCCGGTGTTGATTCCCATCAAGTTTCCTACCCACACTAGCCAGTGTGCAACCCGTTTCCCCGGTCCCGGTTTACCAATCCCCCAGCTGCCGGATATACCCGGTCCCGTGTCCTTGGCTTCAGAAATATCCTGGCTCTTCTTCAGCACAGAACAAAAGTGTTCAGATTCAATATGATGTAAATAAACACCGGTTGCTTGCGACCGGTGGGGAAAGAAGTCCCATACACGAATCCTCAAAATCACCTGCGCACTCGCACCCATGGAACCTCCCTTCTCTCCACGTGTTGCCCGATACCCCGTGCCCACGTGCCGCGTCCTGGCGAAGCTTCCCCAGTCAACTTTTGGTTCCATAGGTGATTGTCGAAAAATTGATTGGCACGCCCGCATCTTTTCCGGTCACCCTAAATCCCAGAAACCTCTCGTGCAAGTTGACCCCTCTCGACTTTTCGTAAAAGGTGAGTGCACGGTACTGCCGTGAGAGGCATACAGCTACGAAGGAGAATATCTCGAGATAACATAAGCTCACTTATTTTCCTTTATCGTTTTATTCCCTTCCTCACCATGGTCATCGACACCATTCTGACTTCTCCCTCTCCCCCTCGCGGGTCAGGAGGGACTCGAGCACGAGCGAAACAAAAGTTGGCACGCCTGGTGGGATGTCTCCCACCTTTTTTCTTTCTGCTGAAGAGAACCCTATGCCAGCCCTGAAGCCATGGTGCCCTTTTCCTGTCCTTGCAGGAGAGGTAGAGGAGGGACACACATCCCTGTAGCTTCTAGTTCACGTTCTGACAGCCGGACCGTGCTCGGCGACCGTCTTCGACTATCGCTCCCCTTCCAGCAACCAGCAATCTAGCAACTATGGCAGCCGTGACTTATGGCCCCATCGTCATCGCCACCCATGCATGGGTGGGCTACTTGGCGACGACGATCATTTTCGGTGACTTCACCCCCGTCATCGGATCGCCCTACTTCCTGGGCGTAATCCCTGTGGCTGTTCCACAGCCAATCCCAGTTCCTGTGCCTGCTCGTGTGGTTGACGCGCCGCGCTCTGCTCCAGCACTGGTGGATCGCCTGAGCGTCAGACTCGGGGCCTCCACTATCGGCCCCCGTAGGGGTCCCAGATCATCTCCTGCCCGGCCAAGCGTTAGCTCCCGGGCCCAGCATCGACCGATCTCCAAGACGCGCTCTATGCCCCGGACTTCGGCTTCTACTGCATCATTTCACTCGGGCCCTCAACCCCACGTCCCAGCCAAGCCGGCATCCAACACGGGCTTCTCGCCCCAGGTCCTCGGCCCCTCAGCACTCCACTTGGGTTTCCAACTCCGAGTCCTAGTTGAGTCGGCACCCGGCACGGGCTATCTTCCCCGAGTCCCCGGCTCCTTAGCTCCTTACTCGGGCTCCCAGCTAGGCTTGCCCCCGGAATGGGTTTCCCACCCCAGGGCCAAGGCTCCCTAGTGTTTTACTCAGGCCTCTCGACCCGAGCCTTGATCAAGCCAACACTCAATACGGGTTCTCAACCCAGAGTTTGAGGCTCCCCAGCACCCGGCTCGGGCATACAACCCCGGGTCTCATTAAGGTCGGTCCCCGACGAGGACTTCCCGCATCGGGCCCCTGGCCTCCCAACTCTACAACGGGGTCTTTACCCCTACAATCTAGTAATGCCGACTCCCAGCGCAGGTCTTCCCCCTTGGGGTACGACAACCTCAGCGCCCAGCCTGGGCCTTCGTGATGTGACACCACCTTGGGGTGATGACCACAAGACAATATGACCCTTGGACCTAAGGTTGCAAGCAAGCAAATTGGCGATGATACCACTCGAGCGGCTCACTCGCTTGGTGCACACTTGTGCCCGTGGGCAACTAAACGATAATGGAGAGGGTCCGGGGTGGGACAATGATGCTCCGGTGCTTGGCAAGCTTGGGGAGAACCCCAATTGGGCCAGGGATGCCCACTCACGGGCGGCCGTCACACCATGGGTGTGGGTTGAAATGGCTCGCTCACAACTCGCCCGCGATGGACACTCACGTGTTCGGCAATTTGGGCCGGGCCCTCGCTCTCCGTCCGACGCAACAAAGCAAGAATACTAAGCTAAGCAAGTGATATTGACCAGCAAGGAAAGGGGGACCGAGGCTCACCTAGCCGGCGTGAAGACGCCAACTCCGGCCGAAGACGGGGGCGAGCGGGGAGGCAAGGGTTTGCGCCCGCAAGCTGCGTCGATGTCGCTTCAAATCTGCGAAAATATTATTACATGAACTACACCTCTCGCAGGAGGGGGGCTCTTGGGGTGGGGGTTAGACTTATTACAACCAAGATTACCTCCACGTAGGGAGGGGCCTTCAGCCGGCCAAGCGGGGTGGGGAAATTATGAAGAGAACGCCGACTCTCCAAGCTTTGCCGGTTCTGCCACTCTTCAGTTTTGCTGAACAGATTATCGATGAAGATGCTGCCACGGACTCAACCGAGCTCCAAATTTGATGAAACCAGTGCCAAAAGTTCCCCAACTGGCCGAGGATGATGCTTGAATTTTTTGGGAAGCTCTGGAACTCGGGGCTGATCGGACCGGCGACTAGAGCAGGACAGAAACACTCTACCTCTGACTGATGCAGAACTGATACAGTGGATTGCAGAAGGCACTGCGGTCGCTCCCGAATTTAAAATCGAACGAAACTGACGATGACGCGATCGTGGTCAGAGTAGCTTCGAGCAGAAATTGACGGGGCCACAATCCGATGTCGGAGAGGAGAATGGTGGCCGGAGAAGTGAAGACAGGTCGAACCTGGACCTGCAGGGGGCAGACTGCACACTCCGGCGAAGAAACTCAGAAAAAATAGCTCGGGCGGGCGATTGGCATCGTTCCTTCTGCTACTGATGGAGGACTAGACGAAGAAGAATTTTTTAGAAGGAAGCGTGATCGAATTTCTCCAAGGTTGGCCACTGAACGGCTTCCAAGATCGCTCTGGCCTTTAGTCTGGGACAGATTGCGCAGTCGTTGAAGATGACATTCCTCCGGACAGCTCCGAACTCGGATGCAGGCAGGAGTACCACCGTTGGAAAGAAGACTTGGAGACGATTCCAGAAATATAAGATATGCCACCGGGAGCCTTCAGCGGAAGTCGTGGCTGCTACTGCAAATCACTGCTTTTCTGAAACCTGCAACAGGGACAGAATAGGTGGAGGAGAGGGTGTGGGGAAGGGCATGAACAAGGGGTTATTTGGTGGATGGGGAAGGGGGGGGTGCGACCTTGGGTGGTTAGGGAGGTGGGGAGATGAAAGGGCACAGCCCAAGGGAGCGGGAAATTTGAAATTTGGCCTAGGGAAGGGCTCTTTCAGTCTTGGGGAGAGGGAGGGTTGCTTGGGAGAGTGGAAAGGTGCCTAGGAGAAGGGGTTTCCACCTAGGGGTTGGAGGGGGAATTGAATGAGTGCATGGGGAAGGGGCCTTAATGAGGGGTGAATGGGGAGGAGAGAGAATGAATTTCAAAATTGGGGTGGGGAGGAGAGAGAGAGGGGGCACAACCCACTTAGAGAGAGTGATAGTAAGAGAGAGAGAGAGGGAGATATTGAGAGGGAACTAGAAGGTGTGGAAATTTTCTGGATTCAATATTCAAGCATAATTGTTACAAATGAGAGAGGGGTGGGGCTATTTATAGACCCCACACTTTTCCTAAGACCAAACTGACCCTGACAAACTAACTAATGACCAAACAGTCCAAGGGAGGGGCGTCCCTGGGCCTAGCCCAATGAATTGGGCCCATTAACCTATCAAACCAACATAATGACTTCAAGACTTAGGAAAATGACTTTCTAACCTAGGTACATGACTCAATAAAGGGAAAATTACATGTTTAAGACTCAAATAAAAATAAGAAAATTACATGACTCGACTCACAAACACATGAGGAACATAATGGCGTACACCGACGATCAATCCGAGCTTCAGAAAATGTGGAGGGGCAAGGGATGTCCCCATCACTTCGGCCACAAATTCTAGCAGGGCCGACACTCGATGTGGGTTCACAACCTTGAGTTTTTGGCACCCCAGCATTTCCCATAACATCAGTTCTCGGTGCAAGAGCGGCACCTCGGGCATCGACAACACTTCTATCGGCTTGGGTAGAAGCCTACACTCGGGTCACTCAGCCATCGGCTCTCGATACGGACTCCATGCCCCGAAGGCCGATCCCAACACTTTTTGTTGACAGCTTTATGCTGTCGGCAATGATAGATCATGTCTTCTCAGTCTACCACCTTGGAGCAGCCTCCTCCTCGGCTCCCCAGAAGAAGCGCCGTAGCGGTTGCAGAGGCAGGCGGCCCACCGTCGCAACCAACAATTCCGGCAAGACCCTCCTTGTCGACGACTTGAGGATTCGTCTCAATTGGGTCCAACCCAATATACCCTTGGATTAGGCCATGCCTACCATCCCTACTACCAACCGCTTCATCCTCCTGCAACGAACGTGAGAGGATAAGATGAAAGTAAGAGGAACAGGCGCCTCGACAACAAACCAGGGGCATCTGCACCAGTCTCGTACCAAGACTCCCAAGTCTCGTCGAAAGAATCGTGACACGGGAGGTCAGCAGTCTAGCATGAGAAGAATCTGGGTTATCCAGAGGAGGCTCAAGCTGTTCGAAGGGCACGTACCAAGAACCCCCTTCGAACTCTCGGGCGCGGCGTCGATCGAGACATAGCCGATCCTACATTGGCACAGTCCGATGGCTACCAGTCACTCAGTGTCTCTCGCCTAAATAGGCAAAAACAAGGAAGGGCCCGTGCTGAGCCCCACTAGCATCTAGCCTCAACCTCTCCTCGGGTCGATTCCAGGATGGAGGCTCCACCTCAACGGACCTCAGTCTTCGACAGACTGGAGGCACCCGTCTGCTCCGATAGGCATTCTCAGAAGAAAAGGACAGTTCGGCTCATCAACAACGCTGTTTAGGTGTTCGCGTGTTATGCCACCGGACACCAACCCGACACTCAGTCTGATGACTTGAACCAGCCACTGGCTCAGCTCAGGAGGCCTCGCCATCAAACTTAACCCCCGGCACCGCCAGGCCACATCGGCACCTCTGCCGGACCTCAGACATCAGAATGTGCAGAAGAAGTTCCCACCGAGGACTATGGCACTCCTGTCAACGCCGATCCAGTCAACAATGATCTCCAGCAAATGAGGTTCAAGAGGTAACTCTTGAGACTCTCATGAAAGAGAATCAACACATGAAGGCCCTCCTACAAGATCTTCTTCAGGAGTGAGACCTTCACCCTTAGCAACTTGCAAGGCCCCTGGTCGAAGCACCAGCACTACTAGTGGGGCACAATGGTGCCAACGCCTCAGCAGTCGCTGCCCAAACCCCGATGGCAGTAGGGTTCGACATACCACTAGTGGAAGCGCATCCACGAGCCTCCAACATGCCAGTGTCGGAAAACCTCATGGCACAACCGCAAATGATTGAGCGGATTGTCAAAACAAAGCTCACCTAGTATGGGGAAGGGGTTGCCACTATAGACCTCTATAGTGTACCATACCCACTACATCACCAGCTGAAAAAGCTTCCCCAAGAGTACGCCAAGCCCCCGAAGTTGTAAAACTTCGACGAGCAAGGGTCTCCACATGAGCACTTGGCCTATTCCATTACGGCCATGGGTGAGCTAGTGTTGGATGAGTCATACCTCCTCCGCTACTTCGCCACCTCACTTACAGGAATAGCCTTTCAATGGTACTCCCGCCTGAAGCCCAATTTAGTATTTGACTGGGCAGATCTCCAGAAGAAATTCCTCGATCGCTTCCAGACGACCGAGCTCAAGATCTCCTTGGCAGAGCTCTGCTTTCTCAGGCAGAAGAAGGGCGAGAGTGCCCTAGACTTCATCAAGAGATGGCGAGACCTCAGTATGAGGTGTGTCAATCCGCCGGCCCACGAGGATGCCATCACCATATGCTGTAAAGGCGTGGCAGCCGAGGTCAGCAAAAAGATTCTCGGCACCAATATTAAAGGCTTCGACCAGCTCAACTTGGCAGTTGCCGAAATAGAGATGTTCTTCATCGATAACCCAAGCTATACTTCAGTGAAGGGTAAACAGGCGCGAGAACGCCAACCCGGGAAAGAGGTAAACATCATTGAGTTCACCCCCACTGCCAAAGCCAGCAAGGAGGGCGAGTCAAGCGGCTCCGATAAGAAGCCAGCAAACAAGCCAGCCGCTCTTCCTTTTCGGAGCGTATGAAGATGCCCTTCTCCTTCAAAAAGGAACATACGAAGATGCTCTTCGACCTCTGCATGGCTTAGAATATCATCGAGCTACTAGAAGCTCACAAGCCCGATGAGGCCCAGAAAACTGATAATCCTAGCTATTGCCCATATCATTGCATGTTAGGCCATCCACTTGAAGATTGCTATGTCTTCAAGACTCAGGCACAAAAGCTGATCCGAGACAGCCTCATTAAAATGAAGAGCAGTCTCGTCGATCCCCTGTAGCCACATGTGTGGTCCAGACCTGCTAAGGCGGTGCGTGTGATTCACTACACAGCTAGTGTAATTCACATGATGGCTGCGTTCTCTCTCTCTGACGTCGAAGCAGAGGAGCCCAGCACTAGCCAAGGCGAGCACTCATTGTGGTATCCGGGGTGGAGACCCTGGCATGACCGCATACCTCTCTCCTTTCCAAAAGAAAGGACCAGGCGGCTCTTCGATATCCTCGCCGAGAGGGGGCAAATCATGGCCCACGAGCCGCCGACAGACTATACCCAATGGGACTTTAATCATCCCCAGTACTGCCCTTTTCACGCCAGAATCTGCCATGCGATCGAATCCTGTGAGGAAGTTCAGCACTTCATCCAGGAATAGATCCAGTGGGAGTAGATTGATGTTGAGGGGAACTCTATGGCGATTCTGAGACTTCGAGAAGCCATCGAGGAAACCCTGAGCATTGCCAGAAATGCGCTAGACCACCCAGATCCTCCTCAAGCAAATGGGCATGAATTGCCTTACCAACATGTTCTGGAATGGCTCAACTTTCGGACTAATAATCGAGAAGCTCTCGAGCGACTCCGAAGCCGTAGAAGGCAAGACACCAGCCAGGAGACTGAGCCGAGTAATTTCTCGATCAACGTCATCCATCATCTTGCCACCCCAGCTCCTCCAGATGACCAGATGCTGAGTACTAGTCGGCCAGTTCCTGCCACCCCGGCCTCGCAATGGCTACCTTGGCAAGAGCTGGAGTCTCTTCCATTCTCTAAGGAGGATACCGCCAGGCTACTCCGAGTCCTTCTTGGCCGAGAAGATGTCCTGGTAAGCGAGACGATGATCGGTGTCCCAAGCTCCTTTCGCTACTCTCTTGTTACGTCTCCACCTTCTATACCAAGAGATAAGAAGGGGAAGTAAAAGCAGGATGAGACCGTGGTGCGACCATGCCATGTCTCTCCAACCGGCGAGCCTTCGGGTCCTCTCCGAATACCCTACAGTCCAGTCCCACACATGAAGGAGACATCTTCGGAGTCTTCAGCGACTTTGGCCAACAAGCCTGGTCCAGGAGCGGCGATACCCCGTACACCTTCAGTTGCCACCAGATACAACTCCAAGCTAGACAGTAAAGGCAAGACCAAGGAGCAAGACTCCAAGCGAGTCGCCCAGTCCACATCTCAACAGAGGGCTGCGCCACCGCGGGTAAGGCATCAAACCGCGCATACGTCTTCGGACGCCGGCCCCATCATACCAACTTATCGAAAGCTGCCTCCTTTACCACCACATGTAAGGCATCAAACCGCGCATACGTCTTCGGACGCCAGTCCTAGCATCCCAGCATATCAGGAGTTACCACCTGAGGTCATCGAGCAGGCGATCAATGCCACCTTCCAAATACAACAAGCGGAAGGTGCCTGGATCGAAATCCGGGTGAAGAAAAGCCGTCAACCTCACCCCGCCAAGACCTCAGCTCGGAGATATCTTCACGGGGACTTATCAACTCCAGCTCCAGCACCTCTCCCTCCTACTCCCCTGGAGGCGGCTATGGCCAAAAGGCAGGAGAGGAATAGGAGGAAGAATATCAAAAGATGGCTCAAGAAGCAAGCTGAGCAAGCAGCCCCCTTACAGGTGTCAAATGAGCTAATGCCTCTCAAGAGGCTACAGCGGCTCATCGATGACCTGGAGGAATACGTTCCTCCTTGTCCCACTGGTGCTCTCTCACTCGATAGTTACATCCAGTGGGAAGAGATGCAAAAGCGAGCTCGCCTTAGAAGCTGGATTCAGGAAATGATCCAGAAGATCAAGAACAGCGAGAGGCTCCTCATCCCAGAAGAACTCTCCTTGTTCTACAAAGATGAGGAGATCACCACAGAGCAACTAGAAGAAATGCTGCGAGGCTGCACCTACAATATGGTGGCTATCCCACCCCCTGACAACATCAACGCTTCTCGACGAGGCGAGCCAGTAGCCTCCCGAACGAGGCAAAGAACTACCCCCCGCTAGGGCTACAACCAACTCTAGAAAACATAGGCCGCGGTCGATGTAAGGCCCCAGAATTTTTTATAAATTATTTTTGGTATATTTAATTATTTTCTGGGAATTTTAAAGACCCAAAATGGATTAATAAATAAATATTGGGTTAAATAAATCATTATAAGGCCTAATTTATGTTAAGTAATTAATCTAGCTTTGATAATTGAAACCCAATAGGTTAAAGGACCAAGCCCATTAAGTTTGGCCCATATTCTAGAAGGTTATTTAGCCTATCTACGAATTTTAAAGATAAATACTCTTTTATATAGATAATTAGAAGGATAAATGAATAAAAGAGTTTTATTAAATTAAAACTCTGCACACGTTGGTGTAACAGTCTATCGGGCGACCGCTACAGCATGTAACGCACTAGTCCTGATGCGTTACACCCTGTCAGTTCTGTGAATGGAAGAACTTGTAAAAAGATAGGATCTTTAGGATCCTATTTGCAAGAGACCTAATTAGGAGAACCTGTAAGGTTACTAGGGACTCTTAGGGATCAGGTTTGGCCAACTAAGGACTCTAGAATCGATCTAATCTTCAAACCCTAGCCAAAACCCTATAAATAGGACCCAGTTCTGAACTGAGCGACCCTTACTTTTGGCTCGCGAAGAATCAAAGTAAGGAGTCACAATTTTAGGTAAGTCCCTTAGAACTTTTTATTTATAATACTTTAGACTAACTACTCTCAAAATTTCATGTTAGGAGATCGAGTATCCAAGGAGTTTAGATCTTCCAAAGTTTCTGGTTTCATCACACCAACCCAGGAAACTGTGCCACAGGGTACTGAAGATCAGGAAATTAGAGAGCATAAATGAGGTAATTAGAGTTAGATGCTTTAGAACTTTTTGTTCCCAATAGTTTCATCTTCATAACCTCCAAATTTGACGTCCTTAGGTCAAGAGGTTGAGGAGCTAGAGTAGCGTGAAGTTGCTGGAAACTCACTGGAAAGGGAGAACTAGGGCACGTCTTTCAGACTCAAATTAGAAGTTTAAAGCCCAGTTAAAAGGTAGGTCATCTCATGATTGGTAAAAATATCTTGTTAGAGATAAAATCCCTCTGATTGTGTTTGATTTCATGCACTATAGATCATGGATTTCATGTTTTAGTCGAGTCATGCATACATGAGTATTCTTAGCCCTAATTAAGTTAAAAAGAAACTTTCTTGTCAAATTCACTGAAAACCCATGCATACCAGTAGCTTAGCCTTCATTCTATCATGTAGAAGTTTATATATGATTTCCAGACATGATGTAAGTTGAAACCTTGGATCTTTTTATCTATTGCTGTCAGCAGAAGCTCTGACGAATTAGGGTAGGACCGTCACAACACTGTAACGGCCTTACGATAAGCCGTCACACCCTCTGTTGCATTTTAATTGCTCTGTTATCTCTGATGCACCATGACAGGAGCGTTACACTACTGTAACGGCCCCTCAATAAACCGTCATAGGTACTGTGACGCGCTCTTGTTAGACCGTCAGACCCCTGTGTTTTGTCGGCCCGAGGTAGAATGGTAACCAATTAAGTTTACTTATAAATAAGCTTAGATAGCTAAGTTTGGACCTGTTATCATGACTTTAAGTTTATTTACTGATTCATAATAGAAATTGCATGATTAAGGTATCTTAAGTTAATTTAAGTTATGTAAATTTCATGTGTCAAAATTCTATAGCTTTGTATCCTAAATCATGATTTTCAATGATGTATTGACGGAGTTTTATCTTGGTTTCACGTTGCTACACATTCTCTCTATATCAATAGAGTCATTTTCTTTAAGTACATGGCATATATTACGGTATATGGCCATTAGTTCACACTTTTGCACTATAGGAACATATTCTTGAACATGAGGACCTCTCTATTGGATATTCCTTCCAATGGACTAGGAAATCTTGTTTCAAGGCCTCGGTAATTCTCTACGAGCCTGGGATTCTCACTAGGACGCCGAGTTGGTTGTACCATGAAAGCCCAATCATTAGAAAATACTATCGATGGTTTCTGGAGATGTAACGGATCAAGGTTGGACCGTCAGGCTCATCTAACGGCCCAATAAACGACCGTCACATTATACTGAGTCCAATTTCTTGTTTCGGGATTCAGATCATTGTAACGGCCCAATATTGGAGCGTCACGTTATGTAACGGCCCAGTACAAGACCGTCACAGTTCTTGAGTACATTAACCCGAGGTTGACCCAAGTGTTGATATTCTAAGTTTCTAGGTGGCTTGATAATGGTCTAGGACTTATCATATCGATCAAGAAACTTAATATAATGAATGGAAGTTAAGAAATATACCGTTATGCTGTCGATTTGTTTCCATAAGCATAACATAGTATAAGTCATTCTTGATCTCTCATATTCTTAATTGAAGCATTCACTCTTTGATAGTTGTTGTCATGAGCTTATTGATTGAAATTGTTATATTACTGGCCACGCTTTATTGATATACTCATGGAAGTAGCTTGGTTTATACGTGAAGATGCAGTTCGGGCACTGATTGTGTCCAAGGGCTCTATGCTAGTCCCCTCGGCTGATTACCGGAAACATACTATTATAAACTATGGGGTATGATACTACTGGCGTCGCATTGCGCTAAGAGTACTTTCTTTATAAATAAGTGAAATCCATGAGCACTCGTGAAAATCTAGTGAATTGCTACGTGATTGACGTTCTAGTGCGTAACCTTTATGGTTATGAAAGTGAAAAGTGAAAGTGCATTCTCGTTACATTCTTGTTCATGAAAGGCCATGCTATACTATTATTACATTCTTGCTAGTTAATACTTGTTCATTCTGTCTTACATGATCATCTTATTACTTTGGTTTAATCGCGTGATTCATCGCATTCACATGATTTTACCTTATTCCTCTAGAGCTAAAATGTTAATTACTTTAATAGTGCCTTCATGTTGATGCGAAGATACCTACTGGGCAAGTGTGCTCATTACCTATTTCCAATCTTTTTTAGGAAATGGAAGTGATACAGATTCGGATTCGAGTTATACAAGTAGCGGGTCCGAGAGCGAATGAAAATCATATCAAATTGAGAGTGAAGACTTAGGAAGTCTACAATGTTTAGATCGTTTCTTGAGAATAGTGGAATGGAAAAAGTATGAAAAGGTTATTGTACTTGAATACTTGATTATCAATGAAATAAAGTTGGAGTTTGATTAATTATTATGTGATTGCATTCTTATGTGTGATTGTCTTGCACTCTGATCATTCTTACTTGCAAGAGGCCTACCATGCCGGCTGTTCACGTTCCTCGAGCGAGTCTTCCGCTGTAATAAAGGCTCGGGGCGTGATAGTCGAGGTTGTGGCCGAGGATGTGGAAGAATCCCCGAGTTGCCTCTCCATCCGTACACTTTCAATCCAGAGCGAATCATCCTCTTTCAAGGGGAAGAACCTGCCCCCATTCCGGAGACAGAAATTCGAAAGGGCCCCAGCATCTTTGATCCCTCCAGTACGGAGGGGATCTCCACCAATGCTCCAGTCCCTGCACCGGTTCCGGTTGCTTCCGAAGATCGAGCAGGTCCATTCGATAAGGATGACCCGGCTCGCCAGTCACTTCCAGAAGAGCCATCATTGACACCCTGTTCCAAGAGTCCACTGGTGATCAGAGTCAGTCCGATCCCAGTGGCAAAGGCAAGGTAGTGTGTAAAGCCCTAGAATTTTTATAAATTATTTTTGATATATTTAAGTATTTTTTGGAAATTTTAAAGACCCAAAATAGACTAATAAATAAATATTGGGTTGAATAAATCATTATTAAGACCCAATTATGGTAAACAATTAACTTAGCCTATTTAAATAAGGTCCAAAAGGTTCAAGGACCAAGCCCATTAAGTTTAACACATATTCTAGAAAGTTATTTAACCTATTCACGGAGTTTAAGGATAAATACTCATTTATTAGATAATTATATGGATAAATAAACAAAAGAGTTTAAATTTTTTTGAATTCTGCGCACATGGGATGTAGCGGTCTATCGTGCGACCGCCACAGTCAGGTAACGCGCCTGCACTAGACCGTTACGCTCTGTTAGTTCCGTGAAGTGAAGAACAAGCCAAAAGATTAGATTTTTGCTAGTCTATCTCTTAGGGATCGAGATGGGAAGACTAGTAGAGATGTAAGGACTCTTAGAAGTCGATCTAAGTTTTAACAAGGACTCTAGAATCGATCTAATCCTCGAATCCTAGCCAAAATCCTATAAATAGGACCTAGTTCTGAACTGAGCGACCCTTACTTTTGCTTGCGTGGAATCAAGGTAAGGAGTCACAATTTTAGGTAAGTTCTTTAGAACTTTTTGTTTATAATACTTTAGACTAACTACTCTCAAAATTTCATGTTAGGAGATTGAGTATCCATGGAGTTAGGATCTTCCAAAGTTGCTGGTTTCATCATGCCAACCCAGGAAACTGTGCCACAGGGTACTGAAGATTAGGAAATTAGAGAGCCTAAACGAGATAATTGGAGCTAGATGCTTTAGAACTTTTTGTTCCCAATAGTTTCATCTTCCTAACCTCCAAATTTCACGTCCTTAGGTCAAGAGGTCGAGGAGTTAGAGCGACGTGAAGTTGCTGAAAACCCACAGGAAGGGAAGGATTAGGGCGTGTCTTGCAGTCCCAAATTGGAAGATTAAAGCCCAGAAAAGAGGTAGGTCATCTCATGATTGTCAAAAACATCTTGTTAGGGATAAAATCCCTCTGATTTGACTTGATTTCATGCACTATAGATCATGAATTTCATGTTTTTAGTAGAGTCATGCATACATGTGTATTCTTAGCCTAACTAAGTTAAAAGGAACTTTCTTGTCAAATTCCCAAAAAACCCATGCATGTTATTAGTTTAGCCTTCATTTTATCATGTGGAAGTTTATACATGATTTCCAGACATGATGTAAGTTGAAGCCTTAGATCTTTTTATCTATTGTTGTCAACAGAAGCTCTGACGGATTAAGGTAAGGCCGTCACAACACTGTAACGGTCTTACGATAAGCCGTCACACCCTCTGTTAGATTCAAAGCTCTCTGTGGACTCTGACGCACCATAACTGGAGCGTTATATGACTCTGACGGTCCCATGATAAACCGTTACATCAGTGTAACGCGCTTAGACTAGACAGTCAGAATGCTTTGTTCAGGCAATTCGAGATAGAATTGAAGAACATTCACATTAACTTATAAATATGCCTAGTTATCTAAGTTTTGACCTGTTAGAATGACTTTAAGTTTATCTACTGATTCATAATAGGAATTTCATGATCTTGAGTTATTTTAAAGCATATGTTAATTTTATTGACTAACTTTATAGTTTTGTATTTAAATCATGATTTTTTCAATGTTGTATTGACGGAGTTTTATCTTGGTTTCACATTACTACACATTCTCTCTCTATCAATAGAGTCATTTTCTTTAAGTACATGGCACATATTCGGGTATGTTGTCCATTAGTTCACACTTTGCACTATAGGACCCTTATTCTTGGACATGAGGACCTCTCTATTGGATATTCCTTCCAATGGACTAGGAAATCTTGTTTCAAGGCCTCCGTAATTATCTGCGAGCCTGGGATTCCCACTAGGATGCCGATTTGGTTGTACCATGAAAGCCCAATCATTAGAAAACACTATCGATGGTTTCTGGTTTTCAGATATGTAACCGATCAAGGTTGGACCGTCAGGTTCATCTAACGGCCCAATAAACTACCGTCACATATACTGAGTCCATCTTTATTTCTTCCGGATTCAGACCATTGTAACGGCCCAATACTGGAGCGTCATGTTATGTAACGGCCCAGTACAAGACCGTCACAGTTCTATATTTTGTTAACCCGAGGTTTGACCAAGGGGTTGATATTCTAAAATTCTTAGATGGATTTATAATGGTCTAGGACTTACCAAATTGATTCAAGATACCTAATTTAATTTATGGAAAGTAAGAAATGTACCGTTATGCTGTCGATTTATTTTCATGAGCATAACATAGTATAAGTCATTCTTGATCTTCCATATTCTAAATTGAAGCATTCATTCATTGATTATTATTATCATGAGCTTATTGAACTTATTACATTCTTGGCCACACTTTATTGTTACATGCGTGAAAATAGCTTGATTTATACTCGAAGATACGATCGAGCACTGATTGTGTTCAAGGGCTCTATGCTAGTCCCCTCGGCTAATTATCGGAAATATACTATTATAAACTATGGGGTATGATGCTGCTGGCGTCGCATTGCGCTGGGGGTACTTTCTTTATAAATAAGTGAAAATCCACGGCACGACATGACTTTCTTGCTTGATTGCTTGATATTCCACAGAAATTCACGAAGTACTTGCTCATAAGCAAAAGATGCTGGAGTGATGATTATGTGGCTTGCTAGTACATTCTCGATATATTCTTGTTTATGAAAGGCCAATATCATGTTCTTGTTACATTCTCGCTAGTTCATACTTGTTCATTTTATCTTACATGATCATCTTGTTACTTTGGTTTAATCGCGTGATTCATCGCATTCACATGATTTTACCTAAATTCTTTAGAGCTAAAATGCTAAATTACTTTAATAGTGCCTTCATGTTGATGCGAAGATACCTACTAGGCAAGTGTGCTCATTACCTATTTCTAATCTTTTTCAGGAGATGGAAGTGATACGAATTCAGATTCGGGTTATACAAGTAGCGGGTCCGAGAGCGAATGAAAATCATATCAAATTGAGAGTGAATACTTAGGAAGTCTACAATGTTTAGATCGAGTCTTTGTAATTTCTTATTTCTTGAGTATAGTGGAATGGAAAAAGGATTAAAAGGTTATTGTACTTGAATACTTGATTACCAATGAAATAAAGTTGGAGTTTGATTACTTATTATGCGATTGCATGCTTATGTGTGATTGCCTTGCGCTCTGATCATTCTTGCTTGCAAGAGGCTTACCATGCCGACTGTTACCGTTCCTCGAGCGAGTCTTCCGCTGTAATAAAGGCTCGGGGCGTGACAGTTAAGTTGGTATCAGAGCCTAAGTCTCAGGACTTAGGGAAAAGAGTCATGTCCTAGGATAAGTCCAAGATTTTAGGACCCCTACCTATGAACTAAGGAAGAAATTTTCATACCCATGTGAGGATTGGGTAGAGCTTGGGATAAGATAGTTATATAGAAATTATCTTAGGATGAATCTTCCCGACTTTAAATAACTAAAATGTCCATGATTCTCAGGTACCTTGATTCTCAATGGCTCATCGTATAAACTGGGATGAGATGCAGCAAACTATTGCGGGACTTACTCAAGCCCTACAGACAGTGGCACAAGCTGGTGGAAGGGCTGGCGCGGGTAACTTACACGGCAATTTCCGAAGTTTAAATCCCCCACGATTCTCTGGATCTTCTAACCCAGATGAAGCGGAAAATTGGATCGAAGAAATGAATCGAATATTCGATGTCATGCAATGCACCGACCAGGAGAAAGTTCGACTTGCCACGTTCCAACTCAACAAGGATGCTCGTATATGGTGGAAATCTATTCCGGCACCACCTGCAGATGCACCTCTTACATGGGAGGGTTTTCTTACACTTTTCCGAGCCAAGTACTTCTCCGAGCATGTGAAGGAGAGGAAGGCTATGGAATTTACCTCCTTAAAATAAGGCACAATGTCCGTGGCAGAGTATGAATTACAATTCTCTCGACTAGCACCTTATGCTTCTCACTTGGTAAGCACAGATTTACTGAAAGCCAACCAATTTATGGATGGTTTAAGACCCAGATTTATCCAACAACTTGGAACTCAGAATATCCGCACCTATATCGAGATGGTTCAAAGAGCGCATCTATGTGAATGAACCATGGAGAAGGTAGAAAGGCTCCGAGGAGAAAGGTCAAGCTGAAAACATGATAGGCAAGAAGAGAAAGAAGTGGATGAGGATGAAAACCGTCACATTAAGAGGTCCCGTAATGGGAACGGTAACGGAAAAAGAAACGGAAATGGAAACAAAAAGAATAAGAAAGTTAAAGAAGAAGAAAGAATGCAAGTCTCCACGGCTTGCTCATTTTGTGAAAAATTTGGGCACTCGGCAGAAGAATGCTGGAAGCGTCTCGGCGCTTGCCTCAAGTGTGGAAGCGGGGAACATTGCTTGCCCGTATGTCCTCTCATCAACGAACAATCTTTAAGGGATAACAACGGATGCGGGAAGCGAGGTCGATTAAATGCCATTCTAGACAAGGAAGGTGAAATGATTAAAGGTACTCTCTTAACCCATTCGCCTTACGTTAGATTTTTATACCTTAAAATACATACACTCTCCGTAAAAATCCATATATATATATTAAATTTGGGGACTAAATTCTTTTAAGTGGGGGAGGGTGTAAAGCCCCAGAATTTTTATAAATTATTTCTGATATATTTAAGTATTTTTTAGAAATTTTAAAGATCCAAAATAGATTAATAAATAAATATTGGGTTGAATAAATCATTATTAAGTCCCAATTATGGTAAACAGTTAACCTAGCCTATTTAAATAAGGTCCAAAAGGTTCAAGGATCAAGCCCATTAAGTTTGACCCATATTCTAGAAAGTTATTTAACCTATTCACGGATTTTAAGGATAAATACTCATTTATTAGATAATTATATGGATAAATAAATAAAAGAGTTTGATTTTTTTTGAACTCTGTGCACATGGGATGTAGCAGTCTATCGTGCGACCGCCACAGTCAGGTAACGTGCCTGCACTAGACCGTTACGCTCTGTTAGTTCTGTGAAGTGAAGACAAGCCAAAAGATTAGATTTTTGCTAGTCTATCTCTTAGGGATCGAGATGGGAAGACTAGTAGAGGTGTAAGGACTCTTAGAAGTCGATCTAAGCTTTAACAAGAACTCTAGAATCGATCTAATCCTCAAACCCTAGTCAAAACCCTATAAATAGGACCTAGTTCTGAACTGAGCGACTCTTACTTTTGCTCGCGTGGAATCAAGGTAAGGAGTCACAATTTTAGGTAAGTTCTTTAGAACTTTTTGTTCCCAATAGTTTCATCTTCCTAACCTCCAAATTTCATGTCCTTAGGTCAAGAGGTCGAGGAGTTAGAGCGACGTGAAGTTGCTGAAAACCCACAGGAAGGGAAGGATTAGGGTGTGTCTTGCAGTCCCAAATTGGAAGATTAAAGCCCAGAAAAGAGGTAGGTCATCTCATGATTGACAAAAACATCTTGTTAGGGATAAAAGCCATCTGATTTGACTTTATTTCATGCACTATAGATCATGGATTTCATGTTTTAGTAGAGTCATGCATACATGTGTATTCTTAGCCTAACTAAGTTAAAAGGAACTTTCTTATCAAATTCACAGAAAACCCATGCATGTTATTAGTTTAGCCTTCATTTTATCATGTGGAAGTTTATACATGATTTCCAGACATGATGTAAGTTGAAACCTTAGATCTTTTTATCAATTATAGCAACAGAAGCTCTGACGGATTAAGGTAGGGCCGTCACAACACTGTAACGGTCTTACGATAAGCCGTCACACCCTCTATTAGATTCAAAGCTCTCTGTGGACTCTGACGCACCATAACTGGAGCGTTATATGACTCTGACGGTCCCACGATAAACCGTTACATCAGTGTAACGTGCTTAGACTAGACCGTTAGAATGCTTTGTTCAGGCAATTCGAGACAGAATTGAAGAACATTCACATTAACTTATAAATATGCCTAGTTATCTAAGTTTTGACCTGTTAGAATGACTTTAAGTTTATCTACTAATTCATAATAGGAATTGCATGATCTTGAGTTATTTTAAAGCATATGCTAATTTTATTGACCAACTTTATAGTTTTATATTTAAATCATGATTTTTTCAATGTTATATTGACGGAGTTTTATCTTGGTTTCACATTGCTACACATTCTCTCTCTATCAATAGAGTCATTTTCTTTAAGTACATGGCGCATATTCCGGTATGTTGTCCATTAGTTCACATTTTGCACTATAGGAACATTATTCTTGGACATAAGGACCTCTCTATTGGATATTCCTTCGAATGGACTAGGAAATCTTGTTTCAAGGCCTCCGTAATTCTCTGCAAACCTGGGATTCCCACTAGGACGTCGAGTTGGTTGTACCATGAAAGCTCAATCATTAGAAAACACTATCGATGGTTTCTGGTTTTCGGATATGTAACGGATCAAGGTTGGACCGTCAGGTTCATCTAACGGCCCAATAAACGACCGTCACATATACTGAGTCCATCTTTATTTCTTCCGGATTCAGACCATTGTAACGGCTCAATACTGAAGCGTTACGTTATGTAACGGCCCAGTACAAGACCGTCACAGTTCTATATTTTGTTAACCCGAGGTTTGACCAAGGGGTTGATATTCTAAAATTCTTAGATGGATTTATAATAGTGTAGGACTTACCAAATTGATTTAAGATACTTAATTTAATTTATGGAAAGTAAGAAATGTACCGTTATGCTGCCGATTTATTTCCATGAGCATAACATAGTATAAGTCATTCTTGATCTTCCATATTCTAAATTAAAGTTTTCATTCATTGATTATTATTATCATGAGCTTATTGAACTTATTACATTCTTGGCCACACTTTATTATTACATGCGTGAAAATAGATTGATTTATACTCGAAGATGCGACCGAGCACTGATTGTGTTCAAGGGCTCTATGCTAGTCCCCTCGGCTGATTATCGAAATATACTATTATAAATAATGGGGTATGATACTACTGGCGTCACATTGCGCTGGGAGTACTTTCTTTATAAATAAGTGAAAATCCACGGCACGACATGACTTTCTTACTTGATTGCTTGATATTCCACAGAAATTTACGAAGTACTTGCTCATAAGCAAAAGATGCTGGAGTGATGATTATGTGGCTTGCTAGTACATTCTCGATACGTTCTTGTTTATGAAAGGCCAATATCATGTTCTTGTTACATTCTTGCTAGTTCATACTTGTTCATTCTATCTTACATGATCATCTTGTTACTTTGGTTTAATCGCGTGATTCATCGCATTCACATGATTTTACCTAAATTCTTTAGAGCTAAAATGCTAAATTACTTTAATAGTACCTTCATGTTGATGCGAAGATACCTACTGGGTAAGTGTGCTCATTACCTATTTCCAATCTTTTTCAGGAGATGGAAGTGATACGAATTCGGATTCGGGTTATACAAGTAGCGGGTCCGAGAGCGAATGAAAATCTTATCAAATTGAGAGTGAAGACTTAGGAAGTCTACAATGTTTAGATCGAGTCTTTGTAATTTCTTATTTTTTGAGTATAGTGGAATGGAGAAAGGATGAAAAGGTTATTGTACTTGAATACTCGATTACCAATGAAATAAAGTTGGAGTTTGATTAATTATTATGCGATTGCATTCTTATGTGTGATTGCCTTGCGCTCTGATCATTCTTGCTTGCAAGAGGCTTACCATGCCGGCTGTTCGCGTTCCTCGAGTGAGTCTTCCGTTGTAATAAAGGCTCGGGGCGTGACATAGTGCAACTCCCGGACGGAGAGCTGCGCGGATGCCCACAGAAGGCCCAGCTTGACATACTACCATCATTGGTGGATGCTCGAGCCCGAGCCGACTGGAAGGTCCTCCAGCTGATGAAGCGGTTCCCTGCCAGCATTACAATCTGGGAAGCCATTGCTTGGAGTAAGGAGCTAAGAGAAACTCTTATCAAAATACTCCAAGAGCCGGAAGTCTATGAAGCGCATGCCGCGGAGATGAAGGTGGCGGCATATGAAGCCTTCACAGCTACTATCTCCTTTACGGAAAAGGACATGTTGCTCTCTCCTTCGTGTCACAATCATCCTCTCTACATGAGAGGGAAAATCAATGGGCATGGGGTAAATCAGATCTTGGTGGACGTCGGTACTGTAGTCAACATCATGCCGCTGAAAACTTTCAAGACTCTGTATCTGACCCCATACCTTCAGAATGTTCAAGCGGTCAAAATATCAGGCTTTAACCAGGACACCAAGGATGTCCTCGAATGGGTAGATGTGGACTTGGTACTCGATGATTTCACCTCCAAGGCGACGTTCTACATCATCGATGCCAACACATCTTGCAAAGTGCTATTGGGCAGACCCTGGTTACATGAAAATTGGGTCGTCCCATCAACTCTCCACCAGTGCATCAAATATGCCAAGGATGAGGAACAACATATGGTCTTTGTAGACCTGTCACCATTCACTCTAGCCGAGTGCAATCTAGCCGACGTTGCTCTTTATTTCAGAGAAATCAGTCCTTACCCCGTAATCAAAAGCAAAAGTAATGACTAGCTCTCCGAGGAAGACGATGATGATCTTTTCTCCGTTGACGAAGAGAAGGCTCAGCTTCATCGAATGCGCCTCAGCTCTAAGTCAACTCCATATCGCCCTGAGAGGCGTAAAATTGACTTCGAGGCTAATCTCATTAGCCGAGCCATCGACATGAGCATATGCTTGCTGCCAGACTGCATCTAGCTCTCGTGTGCATCAGAAGAGCACAGGGTTGAACCACTCACAACATTTGTCGTTACCTACAAATGGCAACTCAGAAGCGAGAAGAAGGCTAATAAGGATAAGCCCATTGTCTTCTACAAGGGAGACATGGCCCCTCAGTCTCCACCAGAGGACGACTTCGGTTGGCCCAAGCGAACTGATAATACCCCTAAAGCTGTCTAGATAATGGACTACTTGCCGCAGCATATTCGGGAGATGTGCCTAAAGCAACACATTCCCCAATGGCAAGATTCCACATGACGTAGGTGCTTTTACCTTTTGTGGACTCCTTCCTAGGTCCGAGGGCAACCCCTGTTCTCCCACAATGATACCAGGGGACTCGGCTACGACCAAAACCTGGACTTCCGCATCTACTACGCGGTCAACGTCATAGGCTCGACACAGCAAGTCGACAAACAGACTAAGGTCGATGTAAAATTTGACAGCTCCGGGGACGAGGGTGAGGAGATCCTGATCTCGCTCCTCTCCAGGGCCAGCACCTCAGTTCAAGCAATTAATGAGTCTTCGCCGCCCTCCTGCGAAGACATTAGGGTTGAAGAAGCCCCCCTGCCACCCAGCCTGTCAAAGAATCCAGCTCTACAAACTCTCCTGATGGGGGAGGTGTCCAGGACACTAGTCGTGAAGGGTTGTCAGCTTTAGCAGGCAACCCCAGGGAAGTTTCCGTGGCACCAGTTGGCAACCGCCGGCAAAAAGCTAGCGGTCCAGAACAATCCTTGCCAGATCCCAATAACAACAATTCTCTAGCTTCATCAGCGTCAACCCATGGCTTCGAAAATCAAGAGGTACACGAAGCTGACACTGATGATGGAGGCTTCATCGATTTCCAACCCGCTCCTCCCGAGCTGGAGGACGGTGGCCAGGCAACCGTTGACGAACTCGTTGAAATCAACTTGGGCGAAGACAAAGTCCACTAGCCAACTTTCATTAGCGCTCTCCTTACAGAAGCAGAAAGGCGGGACTACAAGCAACTCCTGCTCGAATACAAAGATTGCTTTACCTGGACATACAAAGAGATGCCAGGGCTCGATCCCTCCATAGCGGAGCATGAGCTAGCTATTTCTCCCTTAGCAACACCAGTCAAACAGCCAGAGAGGCGCATGCGCCATATGCTGGAACTCTAGGTTTCAGCTGAAGTTAGCAAAATGGTGGAGGTCGACTTCATCGAGCTATGTATCTACCCGATCTGGCTTGCCAATATTGTCCTAGTAAAGAAGAAGAATGGTCAAGTCCGCATTTGCGTCGACTTCTGGGACCTCAACAAAGTCTGTCCGAAGGACGACTTCCCAGTACCAATCACAGAAACCATGGTCGATATGACCACCAGACAAGAAGCCTTGTCTTTCATGGATAGGTCGTCCGATTATAACCCGATCCGGATGTCCCTCAAAGACAAGAACCATACTGCTTTCTGATCCCCCAAAGGGATTTTCAACTACAAACGCATGCCCTTTGGTTTAAAAAATGCCGACGCTACTTACCAAAGGGCCATGACCAAAATATTCGACGAGATGCTGCACAACATCGTCAAATGCTATGTCGACGACCTCGTCGTCAAGACCAAAAGGCGCGAAGACCATCTACATGATCTGCGCCAGGTCTTCAATCGACTCTGACAATATGGGCTCAAGATGAACCCTATGAAATGTGCCTTCGACATATCTAGCGGCAAGTTTCTCGGCTTCGTAGTCAGGTACCGAAGAATTGATGTGGATCCCAGCAAGATCAAGGCGATCCGGGAGCTTCCACCACCCAAGAACCTTACCAATCTCAGGTCCTTCCAAGGAAGACTGGCCTACATTCGGAGGTTCATCTCTAATCTCTCCGACTGATGCGCGCCTTTCAACAAGCTGATGAAGAAAGACACCCCATTTGTTTGGGACCCAGAATGCCAGACCACTTTTGAGTAGATCAAGGAGTATCTCCTTACTCCCCCAGTCCTGGGGGCACCAGTCAAGGGCAAACCCCTCATACTCTACATCGCTGCCATGGACGCTTCGTTGGGAGCCCTATTGGAGCAAATCAATGAAGAGGGCAAAGAGCAGCCGCTCTACTACCTCAACCAGAAACTAATCAGTGCTGAGTATCGCTACTCCCCCATGGAGAAAGTCTGCTTAGCATTGGTGTCTGCAGCCAAGAAGCTACGACACTACCTCCTGTCCCATCGGGTTGAGCTCATAGCCAAGCATGACCCACTCAAGTACCTCCTCAGGCAGCCCGTCCTCTTAGGCCAGTTGGGACAATGGGCTCTCCTGTTGATGGAGTATGGCATTATCTACGTCCCAAGGAATGCGATCAAGGGACAGGGCATGGCTGAATTCTTGGCAGCCCATCCAGTGCTGGACGACTCACCTTTCAACACAGAGCTCCCTGACGAGGAGTCCCTTGCTTCCCAGTCGCCAGCGCCAGTTGAACAGACCAGATATGTCTTGCATTACCAGTAGCAAGACGCCCTCACAGCTAATGTACCCTGTTGGGAGCTCTACTTCGATGGCGCTTCTAGAGGGATTACCCAAAATAATCAAAATCCAACCGTCATGGCAGGTGTCGACATTGTTTTCCTGACTCCTCAGGGCGGAGTTTTTTACAACTCATGTGCCCTCATGAAATCCCTGACCAACAATGAAGCTGAGTATGAAGATCTAATCATCGGGCTTCAGATGGTTCTCAACATGGGCATCAAGTGCCTCAAAGCTTACGGGGACTCCCAACTAATAGTCCGGCAAGTCCTCGGCATTTATGACGTGCGGAAGCAGGAGTTGGTGCCATACCACACCGCCATCACCAGACTAACCCAGAAATTCTATTTCTTCGAAATAGATCATGTTCCCAGGAGCAGCAATGCCCAGGCAGACGCCTTGGCAAAATTGGCTGCGACCATCAAGCTTTCGCCCGAGGGTGAAGTCAACATCACTGTCAAGCACAGAAGACTGATGCTGAGTACACTCGAGAATGAGTCCAGCCTCACCGTCTATGAGGTCCATGACCTTGACCAGAACACTCCTCCAGAGGAAGAATATTGGCGCGAGCCTATCATCAAATTGAAGCGAGGTTGGCTCCCTCTGAGATTGACCGAGCCTAAAGGGTCGAGCTACTCTGCCGAGCAACATCATACGAGTTAATCGGTGACTCTCTATATAGACTTGTCCACGAAAAGGACAAGTCGATTCTTCTGAGATGTGTCTCCCTAGCAGAGGCTCGAGCCATCATGCGTGAAGTCCATTCAGGATTATGCGGCGCCCACTAGTCCAGAGATAGAATGAAGAATAACATCAAGCTCAAAGGCTTCTATTGGCCGACCATATATTTGGATTGTACCCAGTATGCCCGTACGTGTCACCAGTGTAGTGCCCCAGAACTTCATAAATAATAAAGACCTAAATAAATTTATAAATGGGTTATTTGATTAATAAGTCATTATAAGGCCAAGTAGTGTTGATCAATTAACCCAACCCACGTAATTAAAGTCTAAAAGGTTTTTAACTCAGGCCCATTAAGTTAGGCCCACATTCTAGAAGGTAATTAAGTTTATCCACGGATATTAAGGATAAATACTAATACTATAAGATAATGATTTGGATAATTAACAAGAGAGTTTTCATAAATTGAAACTCTAAGCTACGATGACTGTAACGGTCTATCGTAAGACCGCCACAGCCAAATGACGCGGGGGCATTCGACCGTTACATTCTTGCTGGTTCCGTGAAGAAAGGAACTCATGAAAAGGTTGTAATTTGAGGTTCCTATCCACTTTGGATCGACTTGGGAAGGATTGTAAAGACTCTAAGGACTCTTAGGGATAAGGATTCAGTGGAATAAGGACTCTAGAAACGATCTAATCCCCAAACCCTAACCGAAACTCTATAAATAGGGCATAGTTTTAAACAGTGCAACCCTTACTTTTTGGACGAAAAGAAGCAAGGTAAGGAGTCATTATTTCGGGTAAGTTGTTTAGAAGTTTTTGTTCATTATACTCTAGACTAACTCCCCTCCAAATTTCACATCTCTAGGTCAAGAGAGCGTGGAGTTAGAGCCCAAGGAAGTAGCTGGAAAAGTCACAAAGGAAGGTGAAGAACTAGGGCTGGTTTCTCAACCAAATCCAGAAACTTCAACCTAAGTAAGAGGTAGGTTATCTCATGAACGGCAAAAAGAACTTGATAGGACAAAGAGCCTCTGGTTTTATGAGTTTTTTTTTCATACATGATAGATCATTGATTCCATGTTTTGATAGTTCCATGCATATCATGCATCCTTTAGCCCTAATAAGAGAGGATTATAACATGTTGTTCATCTACTCACAATTACCTATGCATGTGGAAGACCTTTACTTCGTTGTCATGTCTAAGAAACTCATGATACTTTGATTATAGACATGATGTGAATTGACCTCTTAGGTTTCTTATTTGTTTTCTGTTAGCAGACACTGTAACGCATCCCAGTAGGACCGTCACTTGAAAGTAACGCGCCTACCATGATCCGTCACAGTCTCTGTATATCTTATTTTCCTCTGTTGATAATAACGCGCCAAGACTGACGCGTTGCTTTCATGTAACGGCTCCTCGACAGACTGTCATATTCACTGTGACGCCCTGACCCTAGACCGTTACAATCTGTGTACTGGCAACCCTAGGAAGAATATATCATGCCACTATTACCTATGTTTATGCCTAGATATCTAAGTAGCAACCTGATTTCATGATTATCAGATCGTTCATATTAGGTATTGCATGGTTGATATCTCACTTTTATTTTGAGTTTTGCTAGTTTCATAAAGCCTAAATGTATAGTTTTGTACTATAAAGCATGACTTGTAAAACGGAGTTTTCATCGTGATTTCACATAGATTATATATCTCTCTCTGTCAATAGAGTCAAATTCTATAAGTACATGGCACTTACTCCGGTATGATGTCATTAGTTCACACATTGCACTATAGGAACACTATCTTGGACATGAGGACCTCTCTATTGAATATTCCTTCCAATGGACTAGGAAATCATTGTTTCAAGGCCTCCGTAAATCTCCGCGAGCCTGGGATTCCCACTAGGACGCCGAGTTGGTTGTACCAATAAAAGCCCATTAACTAGATTACACTATCGGGTTTCTGGTTCTTGAAAAATAACGGCCCTGGACTGGACCGTCAGGCCAAGTAACGGCCCAGTTCTAGACCGTCGCATTCCTCTGAATCTATCTTTATCTTTCTGGACTCTGGTCATTGTAACGGCCCAGCATGGACGCGTTACATAATGTAACGGCCCAGACCCTGACCGTTACTTACCTTGTATATGTTAACCCAAGGATTGACCAAGGGTTAATATTCTAATGACTCTAGACATACCTTGATGATCTAGAACTTATCATATTGCTTAAATTGACTTAATATAACGAATGAGAGTTAAGAAAAGTACCGTTATGCTGCCGATTTATTTCCAAGAGCATAGCCTTGTTTAAATCTTTCTTGACTCATATTGTTCATCCGTTGAAGCATTCATTCATTGATTTTAGTTATCATGGAATTACTGAACTTGTTATATTCTTGGCCATACTTTACTGTTACATGCGTGGAAGTAGCTTAATTTATAACTGAAGATGCGATCGAGCACTATTGTGTTCAAGGGCTCTATGCTAGTCCCCGCGGCTGATTGTCGGAAACATACTATTTTATAAACCATGGGGTATGATGCTACTAGCGTCGCATTGCGCTGGGAGTACTATTTCTATAAATAAGTGAAGATCCACGGCACAACATGACATTCTTGCTTGATATTCCACAGAAATTCACGAAGCACTTGCTCTTAAGCATAAGATGCTAAAGTGAGGAATATGTGGCTTACTAGTACAATCTCGTTACATTCTTGTTCATGGAAGGCCAATATCATGTTCTTGTTATATTCTTGCTAGTTCATTCTTGATCATTTTATCTTACATGGTTATCTTGTTTCTATTGATTTGATCGCATGAGTGATTCGCATTACATGATTTTACCTAATTCTTTAGAGCTAAAATGATCATTACTTAAATAGTGCCTTCATGTTGATACGAAGCTACCTATTGGGCAAGTGTGCTCATGACCTATTGTTCAATGATTTTCAGGAGATGGAAATAGTTCGGATTCGGATTCGGGCTATACTAGTAGCGGGTCCGGAAGCGAGTGAAAGTGTTATAAAGATGAGAGTGAAGACTTAGGAAGTTAAAGTGTCTAGATTGAGTCAATGTAATTTTCCTATTTCTTGAGTCTAGTAGAATGGAAATCAAATTAGTGATTGTATCTTGAATATTGAGCATTATGAAATAAAGTTGAAGTTTGATTAAATCTTGTGCAATTACATTTACTTGTGTGATTGTCTTGCGCTCTGATTGATTCTTGCTTGCAAGAGGTTTACCATGCCGGCTGTTCGCGCTCCTCGAGCGAGTCTTCCGCTGTAATTAAAGGCTCGGGATGTGGCAATTAAGTTGGTATCAGAGCCTAAATCTCAGGACTTAAGGAAAAGAGTCATGTCATAGGATAAGTCCAAGGTTAAGGACCCTACCTATGAACTAAGGAAAAATTCCACACCCATGTGAGGATTGGGTAGAACCCGGGATAAGATAGCTAATTAGCTTTAAGAATTATTTTGATTCATTCCAATTTCATGAGAAATAACAAATTGTTATTTTCTCTCAGGTACCTTATTATTCTTATCATGGCTCATCGCGTAGATTGGGACGGTATGCAACAAACTGTTGCCGGCCTCACCCAGGCACTGCAAACTATAGCACAAGGTGGTGCGGGGGCAAGGGCAGGAGACCTTCATCGCAATTTTCAGAGTCTAAATCCTCGGTGTTTCTATGGATCTTCCAATCTAGACGAAGTAGAAAATTGGATCAACGAGATGAATAGGATATTTGATGTTATTCAATGCACGGATCAGGAGAAAGTCCGTTTAGCTACGTTCCAATTAAACAAGGATGCTCGCACTTGGTGGAAATCGGTTCCGGCACCTCTAGCCGATGCGCCACATACATGGAATGTTTTTCTCACTTTATTCCGTGCCAAATATTTCTCCGAGCATGTAAAGGAAAGGAAGGCTATGGAGTTTGTCTCCCTTCGTCAAGGGATGATGTCCGTGGCAGAATATGAGTTGCAGTTTTCAAGACTAGCACCGTATGCACCACATTTGATTAGTACAGACTTATTAAAAGCAAACCGATTTATGGACGGGTTATGGCCCGGTTTCATTCAACAACTGGGGACACAGAATATCCGCACTTATGCGGAGATGGTTCAAAGGGCATATTTATGCGAGAGGACCTTAGAGAAGGTCGAAAGGTTGAAAGGAAAGGGAGAAGAATCTAGCCGGCGCTCTGATCAGCATTATAAGAAGGAGAAGTTCAGTATCACGGAACCATACAAAAGTCGTGATAATAAGAAAAGATCAAGGAACGGGAACGGTGGAAATTCTCAAAAGAGTAGTAAAAAGGTGAAGGAAGAAAAGGAGCAAGTCGTCTCAGCGTGCATCTTTTGTGAGAAATTCGGCCACTCGGCTGAAGAATGCTGGAAGCGCCTAGGTGCTTGCTTGCGCTGTGGAAGTAGGGAGCATCGTGTGCCAGATTACCCCCTTATGAAAGACCAATCAAATAACGGAGAACGTAGGAGGCCGGCTCGCCTCAATGCAGTTATAGATGAAGAAGAAGCGCCCAGGGATCAAAATGATGGGCTCATGAAAGGTACTCTTCAAATCTGTTCTCGTCCTGCATTCGTGCTATTTGATACTGGTGCTTCTCATTCTTTTATCTCCACCACTTTTGCAAAAACCTTACCAACTGCATCAGTTCCCCTACCTTCAGATATCGCTATTACTACACCTTTAGGATCTGGAACTAAGCTTACCAACTATTATCCTGATTGTGAGGTAGTGGTAGAAGGACACAATCTCCCCGCAAACTTAGTATGCCTTGACATGAAAGGATATGATGCCATTTTAGGGGTAGATTGGCTTGTAGACCATGAGGCTTACATCAACTGCCGAAATAGAATTATATCTTTCCGAAAGTCCGGTCTTCCAAGATTTTTCTTTCTTGGCATCAAATACAAGAAGCATCCTACCATTATATCTTCTCTACACGCCTGCAAACTTATCTCGAATGGATGTGAAGTTTTTCTTGCTTCAGTCATTGTCACCGAATCTAAGGAAATTATCCTAGCAAACATTCCTATTGCAAATGAATTCCCTGACGTATTCCCATCCGAACTACCTAGTTTACCGCCCGAGAGGGAAGTAAACTTTACCATTGAACTCATTCCAGGTGCATCACCTGTTTCTATAGCCCCTTACAGGATGTCCCCCACAGAGCTCAAGGAATTAAAGAAGCAATTACAGGAACTTCTAGACAAGGGTTTTATCAGAACTAGCACATCCCCTTGGGGTGCGCCGGTTCTATTTGTCAAGAAGAAGGATGGTTCTCTCAGGTTATGCATTGACTACCGGCGATTGAATCAACTTACAATCAATAACAAATACCCATTACCGCGTATTGATGAGCTCTTCGATCAGCTTTCGGGAGCAGAATATTTTTCTAAGATTGACCTAAGATCAGGTTATCATCAGCTTAGAATCAAAGAAGAAGACATCTACAAATCGGCTTTTCGAAGTCGTTATGGCCACTATGAGTTCGTGGTAATGCCGTTTGGGTTAACTAATGCCCCAGCAGCATTCATGCAACTTATGAACAGTGTCTTCCAGCCATATTTAGATCAGTTCATCATCGTCTTCATCGATGATATCCTGATATACTCCAAGACAAAAGAAGAACATGAAGAACATCTAAGGATAGCCTTGCAAACACTTAGAAAACACAAGCTATATGCCAAACTCAATAAGTGTGAATTCTGACTCAAGGAAGTCTCATTCCTAGGCCACATTATTTCAAAAAAAGGAATTGCTGTGGACCCTTCTAAGGTAGAAGCTGTCAGAGATTGAAGCCGACCAACGACTATATCTGAAGTTAGAAGCTTTTTGGGTCTAGCAGGTTATTATAGAAGATTCATAAAGGACTTTTCAAAGATCACGGTTCCTTTAACTAGACTTACCAGAAAAGAAAATCCTTTCATCTGGTCGAAGGACTGTGAAAAGAGTTTTCAAAATCTTAAGAATCATCTTACAACAGCCCCTGTTTTGTCACTACCAATAGAGGGTGCTGGATTTGAAGTATATACGGATGCATCTGGAATTGGCTTAGGGTGTGTCCTTATGCAAGATGGAAATGTGATTTGCTATTCTTCAAGACAATTGAAACGTCACGAAGAAAATTATCCTGTACATGATTTGGAATTAGCAGCAGTTATTTTCGCCTTGAAAATTTGGCATCATTATCTTTATGGAGAAAAGTTCACTGTCTATTCGGACCATAAGAGTTTAAAATATTTATTTTCTCAAAAAGAGCTTAACATGAGGCAGAGGAGATGGTTGGAATATCTTAAAGACTTTGATTTCGCTATTCAATATCACCTTGGCAAGGTAAATGCTGTAGCAGATGCACTCAACAGGAAACCAATTGGTATGTTATCAAGTCTCATAATTAGTATGACTAACCTTGTTCCTCAATTTGCTCAATTGAATCTAGATGTTGACATTAAGGAAGATAATTATTTCATGGCAAATATCCGAGCTCAACCAACATTGATTGAGGATTTGGCCAAGTTACAAGAGGATGACCCAATTTTACTGGAAATTAAGGCCAATATTGAACAAAGACCGGATTTTTCTATATCCGAAGATGGAAGAATGATATTCAAGGGCCGAATGTGTATACCTGATCATGAAGATATAAAGAAACTGATCTTAGAAGAAGCACATAAATCAAAGTATACCATTCATCCAGGAGGTACAAAAATGTATCAGGATCTCAAAAGAAACTTTTGGTGGCCCAATATGAAGAAGAAAGTAGCGCACTTCGTATCTCGGTGTCTCACATGTCAACAAGTGAAGACGGAACATTTCAGACCCGCAGGTAAATTACATCCCTTAAGCATCCCGAAATGGAAATGAGAGAGCATAGGAATGGATTTCATTATGTGACTACCTAAGACAAGAGGTGGACACGATGGAATATGGGTAATTATAGACCGATTGACTAAATCTGCACATTTTATACCAATAAAAAGTCGATGGTCTGTAGATATTCTAGCAGCACTATACATAAAAGAAATTGTCAAGTTACATGGATTCCCTGTCGATATTGTATCAGATAGAGATCCCCGATTCACATCACAATTTTGGAAGAGCCTACAACATTCACTTGGGACTAGATTGAATTTTAGCACCGCTTTCCATCCACAAACTGATGGCCAAACAGAAAGGACAAATCAAGTGGTAGAAGATATGCTCAGGGCTTGTGTCATTGATTTTGGAGGAAGTTGGCATGATCACTTGCCTTTGGTAGAATTTACATATAACAACAGCTATCAAACAAGCATACAAATGGCACCTTTCGAAGCTCTATATGGAAAAATGTTGACGATCACCAATACGTTGGAATGAAATAGGGGAAAGGCAATTTCTAGGCCCCGATTTAATCAGGGATTCTACAGAGAAAATCAAGCTCATTCAGGAAAGGATGAAAATGGCACAAGATAGGCAGAAATCTTATGCTGACAATCGAAGGCGCGACTTGGAATTTCAAGTAGGAGAACATGTATATCTAAAGGGTTCTCCGGGTCGTGGTATTCGAAGATTTGGCATTAAAGGAAAGCTAACTCCAAGATTTATCGATCCATTTGAAATCCTCGAAAGGATCGGTGAAGTGGCTTATAAATTGGCTTTGCCACCACAATTAGCAGGAGTTCATGACGTATTTCACGTCTCGATGCTGAAGAAGTATGTGTATGATCCAGATCACATTATCACTTATGACAATCTGGAGATTCAGAAGGACTTGACATATGAACAAACGCCAATGAAGATTTTGGAACGAGAAGTACGTCAACTCAGAAATAAGGTCATTCCTATGGTGAAGATTCAAAGGAAGAAAGCATGGCCTTATGAAGTAACATGGGAAATCGAATCAGCTATGAAGAAAAGATTCCCGGAAAAATTTAATTGTAAGTACACTCTCCTCAATCCATATATTGAATTTGGGGACCAAATTCTTTCTAAGTGGGGGAGGGTGTAGTGCCCCAGAACTTCATAAATAATAAAGGCCTAAATAAATTTATAAATGGGTTATTTGATTAATAAGTCATTATAAGGCCAAGTAGTGTTGATCAATTAACCCAACCCACGTAATTAAAGTCTAAAAGGTTTTTAACTCAGGCCTATTAAGTTAGGTCCACATTCTAAAAGGTAATTAAGTCTATCCATGGATATTAAGGATAAATACTAATACAATAAGATAATGATTTGGATAATTAACAAGAGAGTTTTCATAAATTGAAACTCTAAGCTACGATGACTGTAACGGTCTATCGTAAGACCGCCACAGCCAAATGACGTGGGGGCATTCGACCGTTACATTCTTGCTGGTTCCGTGAAGAAAGGAACTCATGAAAAGGTTGTAATTTGAGGTTCCTATCCACTTTGGATCGACTTGGGAAGGATTGTAAAGACTCTAAGGACTCTTAGGGATAAGGATTCAGTGGAATAAGGACTCTAGAAACGATCTAATCCCCAAACCCTAACCGAAACTCTATAAATAGGGCATAGTTTTAAACTGTGCGACCCTTACTTTTTGGACGAAAAGAAGCAAGGTAAGGAGTCATTATTTCGGGTAAGTTGTTTAGAAGTTTTTGTTCATTATACTCTAGACTAACTCCCCTCCAAATTTCACATCTCTAGGTCGAGAGAGCGTGGAGTTAGAGCCCAAGGAAGTAGCTGGAAAAGTCACAAAGGAAGGTGAAGAACTAGGGCTGGTTTCTCAACCAAATCCAAAAACTTCAACCTAAGTAAGAGGTAGGTTATCTCATGAACGGCAAAAAGAACTTGATAGGACAAAGAGCCTCTGATTTTATGGGTTTTTTTTTTCATGCATGATAGATCATTGATTCCATGTTTTAATAGTTCCATGCATATCATGCATCCCTTAGCCCTAATAAGAGAGGATTATAACATGTTGTTCATCTACTCACAATTACCTATGCATGTAGAAGACCTTTACTTCGTTGTCATGTCTAAGAAACTCATGATACTTTGATTATAGACATGATGTGAATTGACCTCTTAGGTTTCTTATTTGTTTTCTGTTAGCAGACACTGTAACGCATCCCTGTAGGACCGTCACTTGAAAGTAACGCGCCTACCATGATCCGTCACAGTCTCTGTATATCTTATTTTCCTCTGTTGATAATAACGCGCCAAGACTGACGCGTTGCTTTCATGTAACGGCTCCTCGACAGACCGTCATATTCACTGTGACGCCCTGACCCTAGACCGTTACAATCTGTGTACTGGCAACCCTAGGAAGAATATATCATGCCACTATTACCTATGTTTATCCCTAGATATCTAAGTAGCAACCTGATTTCATGATTATCAGATCGTTCATATTAGATATTGCATGGTTGATATCTCACTTTTATTTTGAGTTTTGCTAGTTTCATAAAGCCTAAATGTATAGTTTTGTACTATAAAGCATGACTTGTAAAATGGAGTTTTCATCGTGATTTCACATAGATTATATCTCTCTCTCTGTCAATAGAGTCAAATTCTATAAGTACATGGCACTTACTCCGGTATGATGTCATTAGTTCACACATTGCACTATAGGAACACTATCTTGGACATGAGGACCTCTCTATTGGATATTCCTTCCAATGGACTAGGAAATCATTGTTTCAAGGCCTCCGTAAATCTCCGCGAGCCTGGGATTCCCACTAGGACGCCGAGTTGGTTGTACCAATAAAAGCACATTAACTAGATTACACTATTGGATTTCTGATTCTTGAAAAATAACGGCCCTGGACTGGACCGTCAGGCCAAGTAACGGCCCAGTTCCAGACCGTCGCATTCCTCTGAGTCTATCTTTATCTTTCTGGACTCTGGTCATTGTAACGGCCCAGCATGGACGCGTTACATAATGTAACGGCCCAGACCCTGACCGTTACATACCTTGTATATGTTAACCCAAGGATTGACCAAGGGTTAATATTCCAATGACTCTAGACATACCTTGATGATCTAGAACTTATCATATTGCTTAAATTGACTTAATATAACGAATGAGAGTTAAGAAAAGTACCGTTATGCTGTCGATTTATTTCCAAGAGCATAGCCTTGTTTAAATCTTTCTTGACTCATATTGTTCATCCGTTGAAGCATTCATTCATTGATTTTAGTTATCATGAAATTACTGAACTTGTTATATTCTTGGCCATACTTTACTGTTACATGCGTGAAAGTAGCTTAATTTATAACTGAAGATGCGATCGAGCACTGATTGTGTTCAAGGGCTCTATGCTAGTCCCCGCGACTGATTGCCTGAAACATACTATTTTATAAACCATGGGGTATGATGCTACTAGCATCGCATTACGCTGGGAGTACTATTTCTATAAATAAGTGAAGATCCACGGCACAACATGACATTCTTGCTTGATATTCCACAGAAATTCATGAAGCACTTGCTCTTAAGCATAAGATGCTAAAGTGAGGAATATGTGGCTTGCTAGTACAATCTCGTTACATTCTTGTTCATGGAAGGCCAATATCATGTTCTTGTTATATTCTTGCTAGTTCATTCTTGATCATTTTATCTTACATGGTTATCTTGTTTCTATTGATTTGATCGCATGAGTGATTCGCATTGCATGATTTTACCTAATTCTTTAGAGCTAAAATGATAATTACTTAAATAGTGCCTTCATGTTGATACGAAGCTACCTACTGGGTAAGTGTGCTCATGACCTATTGTTCAATGATTTTCAGAAGATGGAAATAGTTCAGATTCGGATTCGGGCTATACTCGCGGGTCCGGAAGCGAGTGAAAGTGTTATAAAGATGAGAGTGAAGACTTAGGAAGTTAAAGTGTCAAGATTGAGTCAATGTAATTTTCCTATTTCTTGAGTCTAGTAGAATGGAAATCAAATTAGTGATTGTATCTTGAATATTAAGCATTATGAAATAAAGTTAAAATTTGATTAAATCTTGTGCAATTGCATTTACTTGTGTGATTGTCTTGCGCTCTGATTGATTCTTGCTTGCAAGAGGCTTACCATGCCGGCTGTTCGCGCTCCTCGAGCGAGTCTTCCGCTATAATTAAAGGCTCGAGGAGTGACAACCAGTGCCAAGCCTTTGGTTTGGTACCCAGAAGTCCTCCGAACCAGTTGCGTCCCATGGCCCCCACATGGTCGTTCGCAGAATGGGGTATGGACATCGCGGGACCCTTCCCGCCATCTTCCAAGGGCCATAAGTACATTCTGGCCGCCACCGACTACTTCTCCCGATGGGCTGAAGCTATCCCATTGTGGGAGGTTACCGGCGAGGTGGTAGCCAGATTTGTCCGGTACCACATTATTTACCGATTTGGTACTCCCAGCCGCATAGTGTCAGACAATGCCACACCCTTCAAGAATTGCGCCGTCTATCAACTAGCGGCCAAATTCTACATCGACTGGAGAACTTCTTCAGTCTACAACCCTCAAGCCTGCAATGGCCTTCAACAAAACTCTCTGCAAGCTGCTGGCCAAAATTGTTAGCCACCGGAAGCGCGATTGGGGCGAAAAAGTGTTCGAGGCGCTATGGGCCTATCAGACAATTTATAAGACCCCTACGGGGTGCTCACCATTCTCCCTTGTTTATGGGGCAGAAGCTGTCATCCCCATCGAGATCCAGCTAGCCTCTTACCACGTGGCGAACCACACCGGCTTTGCCGGCCTAGATGAAGATGAATACCAGAGAAGGCTAGAAGAGCTTGTCAATTTAGAAGGCAAGCGGCTCGAGGCCTACCGACACCTACAAGTATACCAAGCTCGCATGGCTTGAGCCTATGATAAGATCATCAAACAACGAGCCTTCAAGCAAGGCAATCGTGTCATGATTAAAGAAAGGGAAGTCATGGCAGGGCACTCCAATGGTAAATTACAACCTAACTGGCGAGGTCCATACATCATTCATGATGTCTACGAGGGTGGGACTTACACGGTTGTAGACCACAAGGGTAATAAGCCGTTCCCACCTCTCAATGGTAAACACATGAAGTTGTACCACGCCCCAGAGCACGAGTTCGCGCTCCACCCAGACTAAGGCGCGTGCCCCAGCTGTCACCAATAAATCCAGTAGCCACTCCCTCTAAAGGGTGGGACCAGTCACTTCCTCTAGTCTCTCTCCTCAGTAAAGCAGTAGGGCCAGCCAGCCCCCCCAGTGTCACCATTACTCATTTGTAGAGGTTAGCCTCCCAACTTCGTCCCTGCGACTGTAAGAGCGAGGACGCCCGGCACCAGCAACAATCTAGCCTTCAGGCTCCCAGGTAAGCAAAAACAAAAAAGATAAAAAAATGGGGTTAAAAATAGAGATACCCCAGCAGGCTCGGTCGTCCTCAAGAGATGATTGGCGGCAAGAAGGCCAATAACCCGGCTGAGGTGAAAACCCGAAAGGGCACCTTAGGCAAAATTGAGAAACCCCTCGACGTAAAAACCTGCAAGGGCACGTCGGAAAAAGCTAGAGGGGGCTGACCCTGGTGAAAACCCGAAAGGGCGGTAGGGCCAGTAATGAGATAAGAAAAAAAATCTCTCTCCACCAGTCGGGGTAACTACCCACCCACCTCTCAACAAATTATAGGCCTCTCCAGTTAAACTGATGGGGACATCACCTCCCGTGCCCACACTCACGGCTCGTCTCCTCGCCTCAGAAGCATCCGACATGGTCTAGTCATTTATTTTGAGTCATATGTTGTATTTCCTCATTTTTATTTGAGTCATATCATTGTAATTTACCTTTTATTTGAGTAATGTCCCTAGGTCTTTTATTTTTTTCCCTAAGTTTGAGTGTCATTAGGTTGATTAGATTAGCTATTAGGCCCAATTCAGTGAGCTATCCCCAGGGGCGCCCCCTACCCCCTTGGTTATTTGTCATTGTAGCAAGAGTCAGGGACTTTTTGTAAAATGTGGGTTGCCTATATATAGGACCCCATTCCCCCCATTTTAAGTTAATGAAAATTTGCCATTTTAGAGTTCAAATTTCAGATTTCTTGTGGAGTGAATCCATTAGTGGGTGAGAAGCCCTAGGGAGAGAATCCCACCCCATCCCTCTCTTACTCTCTCTCTTCATCTCCCCTCCCTCTCTTGGCCACCCCCTCTCTCTCCTCCACCTCACCCTCCACATCAGCCCTAAATCTGCCACCCCTTCCCTTCTCTAGGAGCATTCATTACCCCTCCACCACTCCCCACCAAATCTCCTCCCTCCCTAGGAGAATCTTGATCCACCCAACACAATCTCCCTCTCCCAACACAATCCAGCCTAGTCCCCACACAATCTTGCAACTCCCAAGGAGAATTTGAATTATTTCCCTCCACTCTCTCCACCCCTTCCACTTCCCTTCACCGTTAGTCACCTCCCTCCCCTATCTCTTGTGCCATTGGAGCTACTCCCAGCTAGCCAGTTCGCAGCTCAGGATTTGCAGAGGACCAGCAGCTTGCAGAGGCGACCTCGACTTCATCCCGGCATCCCTGGAGGCCCAAGTGGTACCGTTGGAAGCGTCTCCGTATATTCTTTGCAACGGCGGTGGTCTCGTCCCAACCTGAGCTCGTGGTTGCCCGGGGAAGCCGATCTCCCCACACTGCGCGTCTTCCTCCAGACTGGCAACCTGAAGCCGCTTGCAGAGCCTCCCACGGCCAACCCCTTGAAGATCTGGTGGCGGGACTTGGCTGAGTTTTTCTACAACGAGTCTCCTTCCAGAACCAAGAAGCAGCTCCCCGATTGGACCCCGAACAAGTGAGTTCTGAATTTTCTCCCTCGGGTGCGCTGTTCTGTTCACTCTGGGACTGAATAGACACCTGATCACTGTTTGGGCTGTCTTTATCTACTCCGACCTCTTCTGGCATCCCCGTGGGACTCGTTTCGAAGAGGACTCGACAATGAATCCAGCGACTCTGGCCAAGCCTGAATCGGAGCTGAGGAGCGTCCGTGGTAGCCTCATCTTCCAGCTGTAGGGGTGCAGAAGCTACCAGAACCAGCAAGCAGAGCCCCTGTTCGCACCTCTGCCCCGACCAGCACCGCCATCCAGAAATTCTCCTAAAAATCGGACGTCTTCATAGGTCAACTACAAAGGTTCTCCAACTAGTTTTGTCAACAACGGAGTTCGAGAGATGCCGCAGCGGTGCCGACTTCGACTACCTATCCCCTAATCCAGAGGGCGGACAGAACCATCGATTTTCTTTCAATAAGTTCCTAGATTGATTCTCCCCTTCCCGCCTAGCCGGCTTATAGCCCCTCCCTGTGGGAGGTAGTGTTTGAATGTAATTTTGTGTTCCCTTCCACAAGTTCAACCCCCTTGCATGGGGGCGTAGTGATGTAAAACCTTGAACAGGTCGAAGCTACACCAGCGCAGCGTGTGGGGAACCCACGCTTCCCCGCTTGCCCTCGTCTCCGAACGGGATCGGTTTCTTCAAACCGGTCGAGTAAGTTCTCTACCCTTGCTCTCCTTTGGATGCCATGTTCCTTCAATATTAGTTCATAAGCTCCGCTGGTCCGTGAGAGTGAGCGCCCGATCCTCAAGACCCATTGCTTCGAGTGACCGTCGTGGGAGAGAGTGTGATCCAGGCCTTCGGCACCGGGTCGGCCCCATTGAATTGGGTCTCCATTCCTTTGGGAAAAAAAAAACCTTTGACCTTGCTGGCCCTCTACCAGCAAGGGTCCAACCCTCACAACCTCCACTCGGCATCGCCGAGTTACCCCTGGTTTTGGGTGAGTGTCGGGTGAGTGGCTGCCGATATCGATCCGTTTCGATTGCGAATTGTGCTTGCTTGATAAGGTCCAAGGTGCACCGGCCTTGTGACTATCACCCCCAAGGTGGTGTCACATCATAAACCATACCAGTCCTTAACCAATGCATATTCCTGACTTATTAACCTTACTCTCCCCAGTTAGTCTTATATTACCCTGGTTGGCTTACCTTACCTGTGGCCTTCGCTCCGTTGTAACATGCCCATATACCCCAGCACTTACATATTATCCTAGTCACCTGTTCCAGCAAACCTCAGTCTCAGCCAACCCGAGACCCTCTTTATTCTACGTCCATATACTTCAAGTACCCCTCAATCCAAAATTTCCAGTTGCCCGTTCGTCATGGTCAAGCCACCATGAACCCAGCCATGACCCCAACAATATGCCACAAAGGCGTAACACTTCCCAGAGCCCAGTCTTGATTCCAGCAATACGCCACCAAGGCTCATCGGTTCCCAGATCACCAGTCAAACTTCAAATTACTTAGTGACCAGCTAAAGCCACTACCATGGTTACAATGACGACAAACCATACACAGCATCAACTTTAGGTTACATCCCCTGACAGTAGCATGCTATAGACGATTATCCCCAGATTTGAAAAAAAAAACAACAACAACAAAAGATAAAATATGGGGTTTAAAAAAGAGATACCCCGACGGCCTCAAGCAGCTCCCTCCATAGGACTACTGAGGGCAAAAATTACCATCAACCCAGCTGAGGCGAAAACCCGAAAAGGCACCTCTGGCAAAATTGGGTAACCCCTCGGTGTGAAAATCCATAAGGGCGCACCGGAAATAGCAAATGAGGGCTAGCTCTGGCGAAAACCCGCAAGGGCGATAGAGCTGGTAAAGAAAAAAAACTCTCTTCCTCTCTACTCCTCACTGATGAAAGCCGTTGACCACGACATCTCGCCGATGGGGAGCTCAACATCACTCCACATCAATGATGGCCATTACACTCCCGAGGGTCGGTCATCACCAACTCCAGCTCTAGTATTCGGCTATACACCTCAACGGTCATCCGACCAGTCCCAAGCTTCGGCTACTACGCATCAGAAGTTAGTCGGCCAGCCCCAGCTCCAGTATTCGACTATACACCTCAATGCTCAGCCGACCAGTCCCCAGTCATCCGGGTATTATGCATAAGCAATTAGTCAGCCAGCTCCAGTTCCAGTCTCCAGCTCTAGTATCCAGCTACACACCTCAATTGTCAGCCAACCAATTCCAGCCTCCGGCTACAATACCTTAAACGGTCAGTCGACCAGCACCAGTCCCAGCTCCAGTCCCGGTCTCCGACTGCAACACCTTAAACGGTCAGCCGGGCAGCACCTGTCTCAGCTCCAGTCCTAGACTCCGGCTACAACACCTTAAATGGTTAGCTGGCCAGCACCAGTCCCATCCCCAGTTCCAGCTTCCGGCTACAACACCTTAAACGATCAGTCGGCCAGCACCAGTCCCAGATCCAGTCCCAGTCTCCGGCTACAACACCTTAAATGATCAGCCAGCCAGTTCCAGTCCCAGCTTTTGGCTGCAACACCTTAAATGGTCAGCCGACCAGTTCCAGTCCCCATTCTAACACCAGTTCCAGTCCTAGTCCCAGTCTTCGGCTACGTCACCATGGCGGTTTGCCGGCCAGCTCCAGCTCCAGTTCCCCAGACCAAACAACTCCAGCACTACAGTTCAAAGCATCCCTACAGGTTGGCCTCCAGCTTCCAGTCTCCAGCTATACGGGCCATCATACCCAGATGGGTCGGCTCCCAGCCCCAGTTCCCAGCAACATAGGCCAACGCCCCCCTCAGGGTTAGCCTTTAGCCGCCAGTTCCCAACTCCTAGTCTCTCGAATCATTGAACTTGTATTCATTATGTAGCACCCCGGATGGAATAATAGGGAATAAAATATTATATAATAAGGCCAAATAAAGAAATACCTAAGTCATATTAACCCATATATATACACAAATGGGCCTAAAACACATAAGCATGGGGTTTACATATGCAAGTGGGTGGCCAAACAAAAGCTGTGAAACTAGGATAACCAAAGCCCAACTCATATCACCCACATACATAATGTGGCCTTAAACCCATAACCGTGAGGAAAAGCCCATGAGGTGCCAGAACCAAAACCCATTTCCTTTGGGGCCTTTCTCCATCGAAGGCCAACCCAGCAAAACATCAAACAAGCATGGGACCTTAGGGTTTTGCACATAAACTGGGTAAGCGGCTGATTAAATAGCAGGGTAATAAAACAATCGAAGGAACGCTTGGAGGGGCGTTAAACCTTGCTTTAGTTGGCTTTCGATCCTTCCTTAGGGTTTCAATCCCTATAAATATTCATCCTCATCGAACGGGGGTGGGTTACTGCCATTTCATCGAACGTACGACGTCCCCCTGCAACCTGCAACGTGAAGCCCTTGTCTGCTTCCTTTCTTCCTCCTAGTTTCTGCAACCGTGAAGAAGGCTTGAAGGAGCAAGCCACATCTTCCCCCGATTGCTGCACCTTGCTGTCGTGAACGAAGGGAGGAAGGCTTGACGTCTTCATCCCTTGGCTGCTGTTGCGGGTGGCTGCAACAGTGATCTTCTTCCTCTACTTCCCAGCTTCCTGTACCTCATTAATCACTCCAAAAAGGTAGGTGTTCTCAAGATTAGGCACAACCCGTAGTTAACATAGGGTGACATGCATGAGTAGCATTAGTATAAATCCATCTTCTGCATTATATAGCCTGTTACACTGATTCTACGAAGATCTGATGCATGTTTATAAATGGCGCCCAACAGACTGCCATCTATTAATGGGCGGCCGGACCATGGGCGCCCATTCTTGAATGGGCGACCAGAGTGCAGGCGCCCATTAATGGGTGACTGCATGCACATGTGCCAATTCCTTTTTGCTGTATTTAATAATCACCATGTTTAGAAAATTATATCTATGAAATCTAAGTCTAATACTCTTGCATGAGCATGTTCCTGAAATCCTGATATTTTCCTCTACCTGTTCGTGTCTTTACTTTCATGTTTCGATAAACTGAAAATTTTATGTGTCTGTGATTGTACCTGCCCGATGTGTGGCATTAGACAAAATAATGGGCGCCTCTGTCAAGGGCGCCATTTTATAAAATGATGCCTCTGTAAGAGGGCGCCAATTGTTAGGGTTTAATATATAAATATATATATTGGATATGAGGATTGGGTGCCCCTGTGAGAGGGCGCTAATTAGTCAAATAATGGCACCTGTATTCGTGACTGCCACTGAAGCTAAGGTGTCTAGGCTGGAAGACATCCGTATAGTTCAGGAATTTGCCGACGTCTTTCCGGAAGAATTACCCGGCTTACCCCCGGAGCGAGAAGTGTCATTCACAATCGAGTTTGCCCCTGGTGCCGAACTTGTTTCTAAGGCACCGTACAGAATGTCCCCCGCTGAGTTGAAAGAACTAAGAGAGCAACTAATGGAATTGTTAAAAAGGGGTTTCATCAGACCAAGCACTTCCCCGTGGGGAGCACCAGTATTATTCGTTAAGAAGAAGGATGGATCAATGAGACTCTGCATCGATTATCGGTAGCTAAACCACCTCACAATAAAGAACAAGTACCTGCTGCCGAGGATCGATGAGTTATTTGATCAAATCTCTTGTTGTGTCCCTGTGTTTTGATGCTATCAAAAACTATAAGTCATTTATACTCTCAAATATGATCAATCAATGTGTTTTTGTTGATAAAGATTCATGGATATGCTCTCATGCTTTTGCTTGAGTTTTTTAGGTGTTTAAATTATCATTGTTACACAAAGAATAGGTTGAAAGCCAGTTAAAGTCAAAAGTCAACACACAGTCAATGAGAAAAGTCAACATGGTCAACTCTAACAGTCAACGAGAAATCCATGGTCAACAAGGTCAATGCACAGTCAATAAGTTCATCACAAAGCCCAGGTCGATGCACATGCTCACTGGTGCATGTAGAAGTCTACCTCAGTTACTGTACAGGTCGATGCTACTTTTGCTCTCTAGCAACTAAGGTCGATGCTAGTTCTGGCCGAAGCACATCCAAGGTCTGTGCAACTTTTCCAATCTGCTATCAAAGGTCGGTGCATATACTCTCTTCTGTCAGGCAAGGTCGATGCTAGTTTTGCTTTTGTGCAACTAAGGTCGACGCTAGTGTAGACCATATGCAAGCAAGGTCGATGCTAGTTTTTGATTTCGTGCAACAAGGTCGATGCTAGTTTTGCTTTTGTGCAACTAAGGTCGACGCTAGTGTAGACCATATGCAAGCAAGGTCGATGCTAGTTTTGCTTTCGTGCTTCAAGGTCAGTGCAATTTTTTGTTCAACGTCATGAGGTCTGAGCACATGTGGTTTGAGGGTCTGTGCACATCGGTGCAACAAGGTCTGAGCTATCAAGTCTGTGCATGTCTTGTTTCAACGTTACAAGGTCTGAGCTAACAAGTCTATGCACACTAGGCTTCAACGCCCAAAGGTCTGAGCATTCTTTGAGGAAAGGTCAGTGCAAACTATACAAATCTGTTAGTAAGGTCTATGCTACTAGTCACCCATATAAGATCAGGTCGGTGCATAAGGTGTTTGATGTAATGCCTGAGTGAATTCTTGGTTGGCAGCAGTTCACTTAAGTGAAATTGTGTGAACTCAAGGCAATCACGTGGGTTCAGCCAATCATTGGTACTGTAGGCAAGTGGCACGTGAACCCATGTGAGTAGTAATGGGCACGTGATCCAAGGAAGGAAGGCACGCCATTTTTCAAAAAGTTTTGTCTGAGGAAGAATCAAGTGTCGACTCTATGAGTCGACACTTTCTTACATGACTGCTGTCTGCAGTGCAAACAGAACATGGTGAAAATAGTGTCGACTCTAAGAGTCGACACTTCTACTGGCGAACCCAGAACCGGTTTTCTCCTCTAGTTTGGGCGGTTTGATTCTATCACATGGGATGGCTTGGGCACATAACTCCAGGCCCCAATCATTGCAGAGGATGTTGGCTCGATGGTCTTACGTTACAAAGGAATTTATTGAAAAGTAAAATCAACTTTTTCTGTTGGACCAATCATATGCAAGTAGAAGAACCTTCTGTCCGGCTCACTCCTTTACTTGGGGAAAAAGTCTCCTACATGGATAGTACTACATGACTCTCATTCGCTGTCCAATAGGAGGGCCTTGTACCTCATCTGCTGTCACGCCCCGAACTGTTAGCATCGGAACGTGTAGTTCGGAATGTGACAGTGTTATAGTTGTGAACAATCAGAGCAAACATAAGACACAAAATTACAAGGCCAGTAATATGGTCAAATGTAATCTTTATTGATACTTAAATATTTGAATTACATAGCTTGACTCAACTTACATAAGTAAAGAAAGGATTCACTATTTCACTCTATTGAAAAGAAAAGACTCAAATGACAGGACTAGACTCAAAGAAAGATAAAAGACACTGACTCGATTCTCCATTACGCTCATCACTCTTGCCCTTCCCCGTCTGAATGGTTGTCTTCGATCTCATTACCTGAAAAATGTTAAAATAGGCTGGTGAGCAAAAAGTTCAGTAGGAATTATATCTCTCATCAAGTAGAATATAAGTGATTAGCCAATTAATGTGTTCACGATGATGCAATGCATGAAGCTAGAAAATCATGATGATCAATCTAATAGGAAAGATGAATATCAAAGTCAAAGGCAGTTACATGCTAAAGAGAAATAGGGATAATTCCCATGCAGAGTCAAGGGCAAGATATCCAAATATATCAAGGACAGATAATTAGATGAACATAACTTCAGAATTGGCCAGAACATAGCAGAATTTCAATAACAATAAGCAGAAATAATCAGTCTAACAGAACATTCAAAATTACCAGAATGACAGAAATAACAGAATATCAGAATAACAGACTAACATAAATATCAGAATAATTCTAGAAAAACAGAATTTACAGAATAACAGAATTTACAGAATAATAGATATAACAGATTTTTTACAGAATTACAGATGTTGGTGCAATGCCACACCCAGAAATTCCCATGGTTTACAGAATGGACTTCCGTCCTACCTGACATTGAAAAGTCACGGACCCACAACCCTTAATATTTCAGAATCAGATATGGCCAATACAGAGTCAAGGGGTTATGTTCTCAAGGAAATTCCCAAATAGGGACAGAGTGTCAAGGCTAATGTGGATGATAATTCATGCAAATATGTGATGGGTCTATCATGCGATAAACCTTACCAGAATAGGGAAAATGAAGAAAACTAGGAATTTGTGTGACCCCCTCCACCGTTATTTAGAAATAGCGTCCAGGGAGGGGTCGCACAAAAATTAAACTGCGCCTCTATCATGGTTGCCAATTCCTTTAGGCGTCCATGACATGGTCACAGTTCAGAGACATGCATGCTTTCACAAAAACCAGAGTAACACATATCGATTTCCAGCGTTTTTAAGGTACAACCAACTCGGCTGCCTTGAGGGAATCTAAGGCTAGCGGAGTCTTACGGAGGTCCCAATGACTAACTCACCAGTCTGAAGGAACGGAATGTCCGGCGGAGGGCTCGTTCATCACCGAGAGTTAAGTGGGTAAACGAGGAAACAAAAACCTGGACCAAGTCTACGGATGCGAGACTATGGTGCCAATGGATCTAGCGATAATGGATCAAAACATACGGTCACGATAAATCACAGTGGTCGTTTTATTTCAAGTTTTAATCGTTAGATTACATTTTTATCCCTATCTTCAATTTTTTTCAATTAGCGTCCTAAAACAGGGCGTAGTTCAGAAAATTTGCGTTCTTGTCAAGGGCGCAGATAAAGTTTAGGCGACCCAAGTCCGGGCGCCAATTCTATAAATTTTTTTTCTATTTTCCCCCTTTTAGATATTAATTCTGCAGGTATAATACAGGAACAAGATTAAAGTGTGACTAATTAAGGGAGTGTCGTAGATTTATTTTGATGTCTGTTGTTCGGTCGTAATTTTGGGTTTTATATTTTACTATTCATTTTAGCTATGAATAGTGCAACTTTCAGATTTCACAGGTTTCCAGAGAGCAAAGGGTATAGAAAAATAGAGAAAATTACAGAGGTTCCAAAAATATAAATAACATGATTTTAGTATATAGGGTTCCATATTTATTTAATTTCAAAGATGGGTAATTATTAATTATCCAGGCTATTAAACGGTAGGGGTTAAGGCGTCAAATAAATGGGCGTGAAGGGTTCTGCCGTCAATTTCTGAATCTTGGGATAGGTCGCTATTTTCATGATTATGCCGAACGGTGTAATCTTCTTACAAAAACATGTAAAATTGACCAATATGTACATGACCAGCCATTGCAAGTTTTTTTACGTGGAAATAACATGCATTCCTAATCATGCTTAGGCCAGGAGAAGCTTAAGGTATATACATATGCAGAGATCATTTCAAGGGTTAACAGTTATTATCGGTTTAACTCGATGCTGGGAACACCTACAGAGGCATCAAAAGAATATGGTATATACATGTAGGGATTATATTAAAGTTTAATATTAACGGCTTTAACTTGATGTCGAGATCACCTACCTTTTAGTGATTTGGAGGGGTGAACAGGTTGAAGAACTTGTTATAGAAACGATGCCCTGTTCCTTTTCTCCAACGAAATAGAGGGTGAACAAACAGCAGCAGCAGGAGGTAGATGGAAGGAGAAGTTGGCGCTTCTTCTTGCTGCACTCACGTCCGCAGGACAAGGAGGAAGATGGCAACAGGAAGAAGAGGAAAAAGTGGATGAAGATGCCACGCTGCTCCTTGTAGTTTGAACCGCAGTAGGAGGAAGAAGACGCATGGATTTGCAAGCAGAGGAAACGACAGCAACAAAAATGGGTTTTTGCTTGTGATGGCAATGTTATAAATAGAAGAGAGATCCTGAATGGAGGTGGAAAATTAACGAAGGTAAGGTTTTAAAGTCTTCCCGTGCATTGCCAATTCCCTTACCATTTGTAAGGCCGCCTGCCCATATTGGTTTTACAAAACCCTAAAATGATTCCACACAAGGCATGCATGGCTTCGGTTTTAGCCTGCGCCTAGGTGGTTGGCACGTGGGTCATGGGTTGGTGAGGTATGGCTTTAGAAGCATATACGTGGACGGGTGAATGGGTTGTTTTGTTAAAAGACCATTGTATAAGGCTTGCTTTGGGTTTGGTTTTAGAAACATATACGTGGATGGTTGACTTGTGTATGTGGGTGGCAAGGGTCTCACAGTTAAAATCCATTAACATATATATTTATATATATATATATGGGTGGTAATAATTGAGCTAGGATTTTATATACATATATGTAATTAGTTAGTGGGCTCGCTTTATATCACAGCTCATTTATCTTTGGCTGCTAAAATAAAATATTATTTATGTCAAGGCTCTTTGAGTTTATTATTTGTATACAGATTTTAATTTATTTAGGAGTTTTTATTCTTTAGATTTTTTTCTTCAGGGGTGCTACACCCACCCCCACTTAAAAGAATTTGGTCTCCAAATTCAACTGAATTCATTTTCAATCTATATCAGGGGGGTATCTAGTTCTAGTCTCCATTTCTAAGACAAAATTATCTAAGCATGCTAATAAAATAACCCAAAGAACTAGGCCTAGGTTAAGGGGCACCTCTGGTTACTTCATCGTCAGCAGGTTCAATTTGTCTTATTGCTTGTAATTGTACTCGATGTCATGCTTCCTTGTGATCCTTTGCTTGGTGAGGTTGATCTTTAGGAAGGGGGCAGTCAGCTTCCCTATGCTCTTCGCTTCCACAACGAAAACAAGCTCCGTTCCTCCAGCGACACTTCTCAGAGTTGTGACCGTCATTCCCACAATGCTTGCACTTTTCTTCCTTAGGCTTCTTGCCGTTCAGAACGTCATTTCCCTCATTAGGCCTCTTATTGCCATTACCTACTTTCTTCTTCTCCATTCTTGCCTTAACTTTGTCGGATAATTCCATAGAATCTTCCAATAACTGAGCTCTCTTAACCATCTCGGCATACGATTGAATGTCCATCGGTGCCAACTAGGATATGTATTGTAGTCTTCTTAATCCACTTAAGAACCTCCTAGCTTTCATCTTTTCCGTCATAATCAAATGAGGGGCATATCGTGACAACCTCAAGAATTGGGCTTCATATTCTACCACAGACATACTCCTTTGTTTAAGGGAGGCAAATTTTCTCGCCTTTCTTTCCCGAACTCTCTCTGAGAAATACTTCTTGTTGAAGTGTTCTAAAAATTCTACCCATGCCACTTGATCATTTGGCAAGGTTGCTTCCACGGACTCCCACCAAGCCCTTGCATCTTTCTCTAGTTGGAATGTTGCTAAGAGGACCTTATCTTGGTCCGAGCATTGCATCACTCTGAAGATTCTTTCATCTCTTTTGTCCAGTCTTCCGCTATATGGGGATCAGGGGTTCCACTAAACCTAGGGGGATTGATGCTCCAGAACTCACGATGTAATTCTCCAGCCCCTCGATTGGCTCCACCCTCGGCTACCCGTTGTAGAGCCTGTGTCAGACCCTGAACTGTCCTTTGCATTTCACGCCACTGGGCACACTCGGCGGCCATTGATAGTAACCTAGCATTACCACAAACAAGGCAAATTATATAATACTTATCAATTTATTTCCATGAAAGTTGCTAAGCCATTTTTTTAAGCCGATGTTATAACTATTTTTAGCACTTAACCCAAAGTTCTACCCAATCTCACAGGGAAACAATAGGATAGAACCTAGAACTGATGGCAACCTATAGTCAAGACCTAGGGTTTAATACACCTAGGCTCTGATACCACAAACTGTCACGCCCCGAACTGTTAGCAGCAGAACGTGTAGTTCGGAACGTGGCAGGGTTACAGTCGTGAACAATCAGAGCAAACACAAGACACAAAATCACAAGGCCAGTAATATGGTCAAATGTAATCTTTATTGATACTTAAATATTTGAATTATATAGCTTGACTCAACTTACATAAGTAAAGAAAGGATTCACTATTTCACTCTAATGAAAAGAAAAGACTCAAATGACAGGACGAGACTCAAAGAAAGATAAAAGACACTGACTCGATTCTCCATTACGCTCATCACTCTTGCCCTTCTCCGTCTGAATGGTTGTCTTCGATCTCATTACCTGAAAAATGTTAAAATAGGTTGGTGAGCAAAAAGCTCAATAGGAATTACATCTCTCATCAAGTAGAATATAAGTGATTAGCCAATTAATGTGTTCACGATGATGTAATGCATGAAGCTAGAAAATCATGATGACCAATCTAATAGGAAAGATGAATATCAAAGTCAAAGGTAGTAACAAGCTCAAGAGAAATAGGGATAATTCCCATGCAGAGTCAAGGGCAAGATATCCAAATATATCAAGGACAGATAATTAGATGAACATAACTTCAGAATTAGCCAGAACATAGCAGAATTTCAATAACAATAAGCAGAAATAATCAGTCTAACAGAACATTCAAAATTACCAGAATGATAGAAATAACAGAATATCAGAATAACAGACTAACATAAATATCAGAATAATTCTAGAAAAACAGAATTTACAGAATAACAGAATTTACAGAATAACATATATAACAGATTTTTTACAGAATTACAGATGTTGGTGCAATGCCACACCCAGAAATTCCCATGGTTTACAGAATGGACTTCCGTCCTACATGACATTGAAAAGTCACGGACCCACAACCCTTAATATTTCAGAATCAGATATGGCCAATACAGAGTCAAGGGGTTATGTTATCAAGGAAATTCCCAAATAGGGACAGAGTGTCAAGGCTAATGTGGATGATAATTCATGCAAATATGTGATGGGTCTATCATGCATTAAACCTTACCAGAATAGGGAAAATGAAGAAAACTAGGAATTGGTGTGACCCCCTCCGCCGTTATTTAGAAATAGCGTCCAGGGAGGGGTCGCACAAAAATTAAACTGCGCCTCTATCATGGTCGCCAATTCTTTTAGGCATCCATGACATGGTCGCAGTTCAGAGACATGCATGCTTTCACAAAAACCAGAGTAACACATATCAGTTTCCAGTGTTTTTAAGGTACAACCAACTCGGCTGTCTTGAGGGAATCCAAGGCTTGCGGAGTCTTACGGAGGTCCCAATGACTAACTCACCAGTCCGAAGGAACGGAATGTCCCGCGGAGGGCTCGTTCATCACCGAGAGTTAAGTGGGTAAACGAGGAAACAAAAACCGGGACCAAGTCTACGGATGCGAGACTATGGTGCCAATGGATCTAGCGATAATGGATCAAAACATACGGTCACGATAAATCATAATGGTCATTTTATTTCAAGTTTTAATCGTCAGAATACATTTTTATCCCTATCTTCAATTTTTTCCAATTAGCGTCCTAAAACAGGGCGCAGTTCAGAAAATTTGCGTCCTTGTCAAGGGCGCAGATAAAGTTTAGGCGACCCAAGTCCGGGCGCCAATTCTATATTTTTGTTTCTATTTTCCTCCTTTTAGATATCAATTCTGCAGGTATAATACAGGAACAAGATTAAAGTGTGACTATGGGAGTGTCGCAGATTTTTTTTGACGTCTGTTGTTTGGTCGTAATTTTGGGTTTTATGGTTTACTATTCATTTTAGCCATGAACAGTGCCACTTTCAGATTTCACAGGTTTTCAGAGAGCAAAGGGTACAAAAAAATAGAGAAAATTATAGAGGTTCCAAAAATATAAATAACACGATTTTAGTATATAGGGCTCCATATTTATTTAATTTCAAAGATGGGCAATTATTAATTGTCCAGGCTATTAAACGGCAGGGGTTAAGGCGTCAAATAAATGGGCGCGAAGGGTTCTGCTGTCAATTTCAGAATCTTGGGATAGGTCGCTATTTTCATGATTATGCCGAACGGTGTAATCTTCATACAAAAACATGTAAAATTGACCAATATGTACATGACCAGCCAGTGCAAGTTTTTTTACCTGGGAATAACATGCATTCCTAATCATGCTTAGGCCAGGAGAAGCTTAAGGTATATACATATACAGAGATCATTTCAAGGGTTAACAGTTATTATCGGTTTAACTCGATGCTGGGAACACCTACATAGGCATCAAAAGAATATGGTATATACATGCAAGGATTATATTAAACTTTATAATTAATGGCTTTAGCTTGATGTCGAGATCACCTACCTTTTAGTGATTTGGAGGGGTGAACAGGTTGAAGAACTTGTTATAGAAATGATGCCCTGTTCCTTTTCTCCAACGAAACAGAGGGTGAACAAACAGCAGCAGCAGGAGGTAGATGGAATGAGCAGTTGGCGCTTCTTCTTGCAGCACTCACGTCCGCAGGAGAAGGAGGAAGATGGCAGTAGGAAGAGGAGGAAAAAGAGGATGAAGATGCCACGCCGCTCCTTGTAGTTTGAACCGCAGCAGGAGGAAGAAGACGCAGGGATTTGCAAGCAGAGGAAATGGCAGCAACAAAAATGGGTTTTTGCTTGTGATGGCAATGTTATAAATAGGAGAGGGATCCTGAACGGAGGTGGGAAATTAATGAAGGTAAGGTTTTAAAGCCTTCCCGTGCATTGCCGATTCCCTTACCATTTGTAAGGCCGCCTGCCCATATTGGTTTTACAAAACCCTAAAACGATTCCACACAAGACATGCATGGCTTTGGTTTTAGCCTGCGCCTTGGTGGTTGGCACGTGGGTCATGGGTTGGTGAGGTTTGGCTTTAGAAGCATATACGTGGACGGGTGAATGAGTTGTTTTGTTAAAAGACCATTATATAAGGCTTGCTTTGGGTTTGGTTTTAGAAGCATATACGTGGATGGTTGACTTGTGTATGTGGGTGGCAAGGGTCTCATGATATATATATATATATATATATATATATATATATATGGGTGGTAATAATTGGGCTAGGATTTTATATACATATATGTAATTAGCTAGTGGGCTCGCTTTATATCACGGCTCATTTATCTTCGGCTGTTAAAATAAAATATTATTTATGTCAAGGCTCTTTGAGTTTATTATTTATATACAAATTTTAATTTATTTAGGAGTTTTTATTCTTTAGATTTTTTTTCAGGGGTGCTACATCTGCAAAGCACCAATCAGTGGCCATCCTCTCTGCGATCCGAAGGGTCTACTGATCGAATGGCTCAGGAAATATCTCTCCAAAGATCAAGGGCCAGGATGAACTCCCCTTGATATAAAAGCAATCGTCTCTCCATCGTAGAAGCAAGACGAACACAGAAAGAGAAAAAGAATAGACACGCTCAAAGCAGGAGAAGTTTGTCCAAAGAATGAAAAAGAAAGTAGAAGAAAGAAGAGGAAGAAGGAGCTACTATTGCTGCCTTCGTGGCCATAAGAAAGAAGAGGAAGAAGGAGCTACTGCTGCTGCTACCTGCGTTGCAAGACAGAAGAGAAGGAAAAGGAGAGGCCGCGAAGAAGAAGAGAAAGGGAGCTGTAGACGAAGCTGCAGATCTAGACATACAAAGGGCCAGCGGTGCTTGCAAGAGAAGATAGAAGATGAAGGTGAACCTACTGGGCTAGCAGGAACTGTGAGGAAACAGCCTCATCCACTGAAGAACGAGTGAAGAGAGAAGTAGAGACAAGGAAGAAGAATCTCGCCTACTGATGCAAGGAATCTGAGCATCGGTTCTTTGGTTTAGAAAGTTTTTTTCATTGAAGCTATTTTCTGTCATTTGTTGTCAAGCTTATCTGTTGTTTGTTTTTGCACCTTTGAACGATATATCCTTGTATGTGTATTGTTGTGCAAGGTTTGCACAGGCTCGGAGCTGAGCAGTGTTTGAATGTGTGTGTGTCACTGGGTTTCAGACCCAGGATGTTTGGGGTTTATCCCCGTGGTTGTGCAGGGTCAAACCTGCGTGTGTGTATTGGAGCGTGTCTTCGTGTGTACAGGCTTGTCCTACGTGTAGTTGGAGCATTGCTCCGTCTTGGGGTGTTGTCCCTGTGCTGGTGTTCCAGTAATGAAGCCTCACCGGGTTTCGGTGAGGGGTGGACGTAGGGTGCCCGTCGTGGTCCCAAACCACCTTAAAACCCGTGTCCCTTGTGGTTTGGATGATGTGATTGTCTCTATATCTTCTACCCCATTCACAGGGATTTATTTCAGTTTGCATATCTCATTTGTTTAAACTATTTTCATCATTGGTTCATGATTGATCATTATACACATCATCGATAGTAAGATTTCCGCTGTGTAAAATTTGATATGATTTAAATTGGACATAGTTTTGTAAAGGGATCTATTCATCCCCCCCTTCTAGATCCTATTCCTTGCACCTCGGGACCCAACATCTCTGGAGCAAAATACTTCTCAAAGATTGATCTTCGATTGGGTTATCACCAACTGAAAATCAAAGAAGAGGACATTCACAAGACTACATTCCGAAGCAGGTATGGGCATTATGAATTCACTGTTATGCCTTTTGTGTTGAGTTATGGTTTTGATGATTGTTGTGATTGTTAAGTTATGGTTTTGATGATAACTAAACTTAATGTGTGATTAACCGATGATAACTAAACTTGTGGTTGATTGCTCATGCTCTTGTTATCTATGTATGGTTGAGATGGCAAATGGCAACGGTTACATGGTCTTGATCCTTGGTTTGCATATGTTGGTTTTACAAGAGGCAAGAGGTTTCATAGCCTCTTTAATGTCAACAAGCATGGCATTAACCCTGACTATCTTGCATGCAGGATCAAACTCATGGCAGTCACATGGTGAACCAAAACTCTGCTCCTCTACAATCCAAAACAGGTGGTATATGTCATTTACTGTCAAGAACCATTGGTGAGACTCTTACCTTATCTTAGCATCGATCTCACCTTGTGTATCTCATATATACACCTCATTCATGCACATTAAAACATGAAACCCTTCTGGCCATCGTGCGCCCTAGCCCGCGGATCGACCTGCGCGGTCAGGTCACGGGGATAGACCTGCCCGGTCAGGTCGCGGGGGTCAAGGGGGCAGCGCCCCTTGCGGGGGTTTCCGGGGGCGAATCCCCCAGAACAAAATTTAGAAATGCTTAAGTGTTTAGCATTTCAAATGCATTCCTAAGAACTCAAATGAACTTGAAATAACTTATAAACATACGTTCAATACATGCCTCGATCTTGTGGATATGATTCTCTGGGCTAAACTCTTCATTTTCAGGTTTTTGATAGTCCGGTCGACCTCCGGCATGACTCCGGTCGACCTGAAATAACAGAATGCAACCTTCCACAGTCTGTCACAGTGGCGGTCAACCGCCCATCCAATCCCGGTCGACCGAAAATCTCAGGGACCGGCCTCCTACAGGTTTCTCAGTGGCGGTCGACCGCCAACCCCTGCAGGTCAACCGCCAGCCCCGAGCTGCCCAACATTGTTGACTTTTTGTGACTTCGAGGAAAGCCCTTCCTCTTGATATTTTTTAATCCCAAAGCCACCAAACCCTCCAGAATTTATGGATCTGGTGTAGGGCTTGTCCATAGACCTTCCGAGGGTTATAAAACATCATATTAGAGTCATAACCCTAACCAACCAAGAGGGCTTCAAGGGAGATCAAGGTGGAGGCTGTCCAAGGTGAAAGGAGAGGGTACTGTAGCTCCGTGAACAGTACTTCGTGCAGCAAGATTTTCATCCTTCCTCAACACATTGAAGGTAAATCTGAAGCCAATATACTTCCATTCAAGTGAAGAGGCAAGCAAGCATTCAAGGAAGATCTAGGAAAGGATATCCAAAGAAAAAGAAGAAAAGAAGCAAGCAAGCAAGCACAAATTCAAGAAGAGGGTGCTCAAGGTGAAATGATAAAGCTTTCCAAGGTCCATTCAAGCTTAGTTTGAAGCCATTCAAGCAAAGAAGGAATCAACGCAAGATCTGCATTATACACCAAGGGGGAGCCTAAATCAGGAGCATTCTAAACTGTGATTTATTTATTTTGATGTCTTGTGCTTTGAGTTTCAAATTTGTGTTTCTTATAAACTACAAACTCATGTGTTGTGTGGATCGTTGTTGGATCCGTGGTCGTGTGTGTGTGTGTCATATTTGATTCGTGTGTGTGCGTGGATCTTCCTAGATCTGCGTTTGTGTGTGTGTGGGTCTTTTAGATCCATTCTATCTTGTGTGTGTGGATTGCTGCACTTGTGGCAGCAAGTGTGTGTGTTGTTGATCCGGTTGTTGGATCGTGTTGAAGACCTCGTCTCCGTGTGTGGGTGTGTGTGTGTGTGTGTTGGGGTGCGTCCCCGTGTGTGTGTGCAGGCGTCGTCCTGCGTGTGTGGTTGGAGCGTCGTCTCCATTTGGGGATTTATCCCCGAGTAAAGCCTCCCCGGGTTTGGTGAGGGGTGGATGTAGGATTGCTGTCGTTGCATCTGAACCACCTTAAAAACCGTTGTGCATTGTGCTTGTATTGTGTGATTTGCTCCATTTCCTCTATCTCCATTCTACATAAACGTTAGTTTAAATTATTGTTCTGGATTTATCTTCGTATATCTTGCATAATCTATATCTTATCATATAAAGTTTGATAAATCCAATTTGTGTTCAAATAGCTTTGAATCTCTTAACTAGCTTTGTATCACATATTTTATAAAAGGTCAAAAGTTTTCTTAAAATTGGTGAACACCCAATTCACCCCTCTCTTGGTTGTCATTGATCGCGGGACTTCAATTGGTATCAGAGCCAATGCTCTAATTTCCTAGATCTAACGATCTAGAGAGATCCAGATCAATGACTACCAACATGTACACCTTGAGTTCTCCACCGGTGTTTGATGGTTACAATTTTGATTTGTGGTTAGGTAAAATGTGCAGTCTTGTCAACTCATATGACCCTAAGCTATGGAAGCTTGTTTCATATGGTCCTTATGAGTTGCCTAAAACCAAAAATGTCTGGACTGAAAATCAAAAGCTTAAACATGATCAAAATTGTTTGGTGTTAAAGTTACTAACTGCTGTAGTTGATTCTAATTATTTCCCTTTTGTCTCCGATTGCAGATCTGCGAAGGACATCTTGGATGGATTAACCAAAATCCGGGAAGAGCATGGAGACCAATGTCTTGTAGCGGGCACGAGTGATCAAGGAAGTGATCAGCCAAATGGATCAAGCTTAAAGGTAAATTCTAATTCTGATAATGAAGATGAATTTAGCTATGAAGATCTGTTGAATGCATATGATGAGCTTGCTGAAAGATACAAGAAGTTAAAATCAGAAAACAAAAAATTGAAAAAGGATGCTGAACAAAATAAGTGTAATTCCTCTTGTAAAAATTGCTTGCATCTAGAGGAATTGATTGAGTCTTCTGTGTTTGATCTTGAATTCCATAAAGATCAAATCTCTTCCTTGAGAAATGAAAATAAAGAGCTTAGAGAGAGAATAAGTTCAATGGACAATGGTCAGACTGAATTTGTTCATGATAAGAAACTTGAAAAAGAAAATGAGAAACTGAAGGAATTGAATAGGACCATTTCTGAAAGATTGCTTATTTTTGAAAAAGGAAAATCTGTGAATATTGATGAATCTGAAAAAGTGCATGCTTTGTTGTAAGAAATTAAAAGTCATAAAATCATCAATGCTACTTTACATGAACAAGTCAATTCGTGTGAAAATAAGATAGTTTCCTATAAATTGCACGTTGCATCTCTTGAATCTGAAATCCTTGACTTGAATGCTTCATTATCTAGATTTGTGGATGGTCAAAACAACCTGGATAAATTGCTAGGAATGAAAGTAAACTTTCAAAGAGAAGGGCTGGGGTTTAATCTTGTGAACAAAAAGAAATTTGAAAGTAAAACATATATTTCATTTGTTCATGACAATTGTGCACCCAGCACCTCCACATCTCACTCCCAGCAACCCACTGTATCAAGAACCCAATCAAATCAGAAAAATAGTGTGAATGTCCGAAGGATTCAAAAAGAAAATAAAAATCAGAAAATCAATTTACATCAAAAATCTAAAAATGCTGCTAGTAAACCCATGCATGTTAAACATACTTCTACCACACACACACAACCACTTAGAAAGAAACTCTCATATTTTTACTGTGGTAAATCTGGACATGCCATGCATGATTGTTTCATTATAAAGAATGATGATTTGAGAGCATGTAAGAAAATGAATGATTTTAAAAATGCAAAAAAGGTTTCATTTGGGAAAATGGCTTCTGTGCGTTGTTTCTATTGTGGTGAATCTGGGCATACCAAGCATGATTGTGAGTTGATGCATGGTTGTCCTTTGATGAAAAATGATAATTTGAATACTGTCAAAAAGTGGAAACCATGTGCAAATGTTGCTGCTAACTCACAAGGACCCAAAAGGATTTGGGTACCTAAGAATGGTAAATGAGAAATCTATTTTGCAGGTGTGCCTTGGGAATGTAAAGCATGAAATCTGTTTTCATCAAGAAGGAATACAAGTGAGATTGGGTTAGCTATGATCAAGAAGGATGAATCAACTGAAGAAATACCTTGCAAGGATGAAAAATGATGAGAATTTCCTTAACTGCCACCAAGTAATAGGAAGTGATTTTGATGAGTACCATGTGCTAATTACTGAACGGGATAACAACCTGAAATGCTTGAAGACCCAAAACATCCACAACATGTGTACCAGCTGCATGAAGCTCTGTACGAATTGAAGCGAGTACCCAAGGCATGGTATGAAAGGCTCGTATCTTCTTGATTGAGAATGGGTTCAATAGGTGGAAGACTTGGAAGATGACGGATGCTTAAGGCACAAGTATTGAGAAATTAACTTCTGAGCTCTATTTGAAAAACTCATAGTTGTTTTAACCATATTTCCATGATTGAAGATAAAAAAAAATTTGATTTTGTTATTAGAATGCATATCCATTTTCATGCATAAACATTGTTGATGAATCTTGACATTTGCATGTGGGAGATTATGGAATGCACCTCTCAACAGGTCTGCTGAACTCAGGTAAATATTCTGAAAACGTGACATACTGTTGCCCTAGTATGATGTGATGATTTTGTCAAATTGCTTGAAGCAAATTGAGAATCTTGAGAAATATGTATGAGGTGATTGGCTATTGAATATCTCTCAATTGGAATTGCATGATGACATCTGAGCTCAATTGAGTATCTGGTATATCAAATACTGAGTAGTGAAAAGGTGGGTCACATCCACCTGGGAACTCTCACTATGCGTGAGTTGGTCTTTGGATCAACGTTCTCCGCCTCGTACTAGAACTCAAAGAAGTCAAATGGTTGATCTATAAATAAATCTTTGAACTGAGTTATTTCAATTGAAAATATGTTTTTGCTCATGATTCAAACATCTGGCTTGTGAATGATTTCTAATTTCAAAACTTGTGAAAGATTTTTGAAAATCTGATTTTGAACAATTCTAAAAATTAGGTTGCATTGTTTAATTGTGATCATGTATGCAGCCTCATTCATAAAGATCATGTCAGAAAAAGATGCTTGTTTGATCCATTAATTGAATGTGAATAGTCTCATGTGGAAGTTGTCACATTGGATTGGAATCAAATCTCTCATCTTGCTTTTGTATCCTATTTGTCATTCTCATCTTGCATACTACATGCATGCATAAGGTGCTTTTAGATCATGCAAATGAAAATCAAAAGTCTGAATCACTTTGCACATTGCATCGCATTCTTATATGCTCATACGTTGTATTGCATTGGAACTCATGCATTAGTCGCACTTAGTTCATTCAGTTGGCATCCATTCAATTGGTATCATATTATCCATTCAATTGGTATCAAATTGACATCACATTGCTCGCATGCATGTCATAGTGCATTTGTATAAACTCTCAATGTGTGCTTGCTTGCTATTACCCCCATCCTTGAAACCTCTATGACCTTATGTCTTCTTGATAAATAATACTGCATTTGAGTCATTATTGAAGTGTTTCATGTCGTACACTCAGGGGAAGTTTATATTTCATAAGTGCATCTATTTAGGGGGAGTTACACTGTTATGTATTCATGATATTTTCGGTATACATGCTGAATCAAATTCACACACTTCATGCACAAAATGTGAAAATGAGTGTTAAAGATAAGGATATATGAATTTCTTTTCAACACTCTCGAGATATTAAACTTGCTGCATGTATGTTTAAGAGACAGTTGAGGAAAGAGCTGCCTACCTATCCTTTTTTTTTTAAAATTTTGAATGAAAATGAAAGGCAGAGCAATGCTAAGTCTCACTGAGTAAACTGGACACATGTCACCTGAGACGTGATGTGGTTCATATCTGAAAAGTGTTGACTAGTATCTCTATTCAAAATGAGGTGAAATGGTTCAGTATTCTGAGTAACCGGGGATTCTGGCATGAGCTCCATGCGTCTACTCGCGTAAAAAGGAATTATTTGAACCTGATCACTCTTGAAAAATTCTAACTATCTTGTGTTATTTGTTGAGTTGAAAAATGATGGTGAAAACTCATTGTGGTAGAGCGTAGCCTCCAATACGCTGTTCTAAAAATTGAAGTGCAGTCTGTAAAATGTCTCCTTGTGTTAATTTGAAAATTTGAATATCCATATTGTAACTATCATTTTTCATGTTACTCACTTACACATCTGGAAATTTGATTTAATATGTATTCAGAAAGTTGATTGACTGCTTTAGCAATTGTATGAATCTCCTATATGATTGCACAATTTCCCATGTGCTACACATGTGCATTCCGGTTGTCATGACTCTCTTGCATCTTTCTTATACCCATTCCCTTCTTATATAAGTATAGGGGAGCTGTGTTGCATGTATATATATACGTATTGGTTTGATAGCTCTTAATCATCCCACATGTCATCTCTTGCATATGTTGCATTTCATGCATTTCAAACCAAAATATAAAAATTTGAAAATTTAGAAATCAAAGAAAATCTTTTTGATATATTCTCCTGCTCTTGTTTGTTGTAAAAATCTACCATGGGATCTAGATTTTGAATGCTTTTCTACTGAACACCTCATCCTGTGCACATCTTCCTCCACTGGTTCATATCCTTGAGGCCAATCACCACCTTCAATTGGTATCAATACATGCTTGACTGTATTTATTTTGGATGGTATCATATTGATTTGTGAGAATAATCATCAATTAGTTTCATCTGATTGGAATCATGTTGACTTGTTCGTCCATGATTTGCCCTTGCCTCTTCTGATTTGATAAGATGGGCTATTGCTGTTTCAAAGGGAGATAAGTTTGTTCTTCCTAATTTGGCTTCTTCCAGCTTGTTGATATTGTTGATCATGTCACAGGGGCAGAAAGATCTGCATTATCCCGCTTTTTGATTATGTCAAAGGGGGAGAAAAATTGATGATTGTGTGTGACAAGGGGAGGAGAATATCTGTGCCATTCTGTTGTATCATCATTAAGTTTGTCATCATCACTAAGTTTGTCATCATCAAAAATGGAGAGATTGTTGAGTTATAGTTTTGATGATTGTTAAGTTATGGTTTTGATGATAACTAAACTTAATGTGTGATTAACTGATGATAACTAAACTTGTGGTTGATTGCTCATGCTCTTGTTACTTATGTATGGTTGAGATGGCAAATGGCAACGGTTACATGGTCTTGATCCTTGGTTTGCATATGTTGGTTTTACAAGAGGCAAGAGGTTTCATAACCTCTTTAATGTCAACAAGCATGGTATTAACCCTGACTATCTTGCATGCAGGATCAAACTCATGGTAGTCACATGGTGAACCAAAACTCTGCTCCTCTACAATCCAAAACAGGTGGTATATGTCATTTACTGTCAAGAACCATTGGTGAGACTCTTACCTTATCTTAGCATCGATCTTACCTTGTGTATCTCATATATACATTTCATTCATGCACATTAAAACATGAAACCCTTCTGGCCATCGTGCGCCCTAGCCCACGGATCGACCTGTGCGGTCAGGTCGCGGGGGTCAAGGGGGCAGCGCCTCTTGCGGGGGTTTCCGGGGGCGAAGCCCCCGGAACAAAATTTAGAAATGCTTAAGTGTTTAGCATTTCAAATGCATTCCTAAGAACTCAAATGAACTTGAAATAACTTATAAACATATGTTCAATTCATGCCTCGATCTTGTGGATATGATTCTCTGGGCTAAACTCTTCATTTTTCAGGTTTTTGATAGTCCGGTGGACTTCCGGCATGACTCCGGTCGACCTGAAATAGCAGAATGCAACCTTCCACAGTCTATCACAGTGGCGGTCGACCGCCCCTCCAATCCCGGTCGATCGAAAATCCCAGGGACCGGCCTCCTACAGGTTTCTCAGTGGCGGTCGACCGCCAGCCCCTGCAGGTCGACCGCTAGCCCCGAGCTGCCCAACATTGTTGACTTTTTGTGACTTCGAGGAAAGCCCTTCCTCTTGATATTGTTTAATCCCAAAGCCACCAAACCCTCCAGAATTTGTGGATCTGGTCTAGGACTTGTCCATAGACATTCCAAGGGTTATAAAACATCCTATTAGAGTCATAACCCTAACCAACCAAGAGGGCTTCAAGGGAGATCAAGGTGGAGGCTGTCCAAGGTGAAAGGAGAGGGTACTGTAGCTCCATGAACAGTACTTCGTGCAGCAAGATTTCCATCCTTCCCCAACACATTGAAGGTAAATCTGAAGCCAATATACTTTCATTCAAGTGAAGAGGCAAGCAAGCATTCAAGGAAGATCAAGGAAAGACTATCCAAGGGGAAAGAAGAAAAGAAGCAAGCAAGCAAGCACAGATTCAAGAAGAGGGTGCTCAAGGTGAAAGGATAAAGCTTTCCAAGGTCCATTCAAGATTAGTTTGAAGCCATTCAAGCAAAGAAGGAATCAATGCAAGATCTGCATCATACACCCAGGGGGAGCCTAAATCAGGAGCATTCTAAACTGTGATTTATTTATTTTGATGTCTTGTGCTTTGAGTTTCAAATTTGTGTTTCTTATAAACTACAAACTCGTGTGTTGTGTGGATCGTTGTTGGATCCGTGGTCGTGTGTGTGTGTGTGTGTCGTATTTGATTCATGTGTGTGCGTGGATCTTCCTAGATCTGCGTTTGTGTGTGTGTGGGTCTTTTAGATCCATTCTGTCTCGTGTGTGTGGATTGCTGCACTTGTGGCAACAAGTGTGTGTGTTGTTGATCCGGTTGTTGGATCGTGTTGGAGACCTCGTCTCCATGTGTGGGTGTGTGTTGGGGCGCATCCCCGTGTGTGTGTGCAGGCGTCGTCCTGCGTGTGTGGTTGGAGCGTCATCTCCGTTTGGGGATTTATCCCCGAGCAAAGCCTCACCGGGTTTGGTGAGGGGTGGACGTAGGATTGCTGTCGTTGCATCCGAACCATCTTAAAAACCGCTGTGCATTGTGCTTGTATTGTGTGGTTTGCTCCATTTCCTCTGTCTCCATTCTACATAAACGTTAGTTTAAATTGTTGTTCTGGATTTATGTTCGTATATCTTGCATAATCTATATCTTATCATATAAAGTTTGATAAATCTAATTTATGTTCAAATAGCTTTGAATCTCTTAACTAGCTTTGTATCACATATTTTATAAAAGGTTAAAAGTTTTCTTAAAATTGGTAAACACCCAATTCACCCCCCTCTTGGGTGTCATTGATCGCGGGACTTCATTTTGGACTAACAAATGCCCCTGCCGCTTTCATGAAGTTAATGAACAACATCTTCAGGCCCCACTTAGACCAATTTATTATGGTCTTTATTGATGACATTATGATCTATTCAAAGATCGAAGAAGATCACGAAGTACACCTGAAGAAGGCATTGCAAATATTGAGGGAAAATAAATTGTATGCCAAATTTAGCAAGTGCGAATTCTGGCTCAAGGAAGTATCCTTCTTGGGCCATGTAGTCTCGAAGGACAAAATTTCTATCGACCCTTCAAAGGTCGAGGCCGTGAAGAATTGGGAACGACCAACAAATGCAACAGAGATTCGGAGTTTCTTGGGGCTCGCTGGTTATTACTGGCGTTTTATTTAGGATTTCTTGAGAATTGCTGTTCCTCTCACTAGGCTGACTCGCAAGGAAGTATCTTGTGAGTGGAATGAAGACTGTGAGAAGAGTTTCCAAGCATTGAAGGATCTCTTAACTACTGCTACATACTTCTCCAAGATTGATCTTCATTCTGGTTACCACCAATTGAAGACCAAAGAAGAAGACATTCATAAAACTGTATTTTGAAGTAGGTATGGGCATTACGAATTTACTGTTATGCCTTTCGGACTAACAAATGCCCCTGCAGCCTTTATGCAGTTAATGAACAACATATTTAGGCCCTACTTAGACCAATTTATTGTGGTCTTCATTGATGATATTCTGATCTATTCAAAGTCCAAAGAAGACCATGAGGAACATATGAGGAAGGCATTGCCAATATTAAAGAAAAATAAATTGTATGCCAAATTCAGCAAGTGCAAGTTCTGGCTCGAGGAAGTATCCTTCTTGGGCCATGTTGTCTCGAAGAACGGAATTTTCGTCGACCCTTCAAAGGTCAAGACCGTGAAGAATTGGGAACAACCAACAAATGCAACAGAAATTCGAAGCTTCTTGGGTCTAACTGGTTACTACTGGCATTTCATCAAGGACTTCTCAAAAATTGCTATTCCTCTCACCAGGTTAACTCGCAAGGAAGTGCCTTATGAGTGGAATGAAGACTGTGAGAAGAGTTTCCAAGCTTTGAAGGATCTCTTGACCACTGCTCCAGTCTTATCATTACCAATGGAAGGAGAGAAGTATGAGGTATATATCGATGCTTCTGGTATTGGCCTCGGGTGTGTCTTAATGCAGCAAGGGAGAGTCATTGCATACTCTTCCCAGCAATTAAAGAAGCACGAAGAGAACTACTTGGTGCATGATTTAGAACTGGCCGCGGTGGTGTTCGCCTTAAAAATCTAGAGACACTATCTCTACGGAGAATAATTCACAGTGTACTCCGATCACAAAAGCCTCAAGTATCTATTTTCCCAGAAGGAACTGAATATGAGGCAAAGGCGTTGCCTTGAATACCTCAAGGATTTCGACGTCACAATCCAATACCACCCTGGTAAAGGAAATTCCGTGGCAGATGTCCTTAGTCGAAAGTCGAGAGCAATATTGGCCAATTTTATGATTCAAGAATGGAAGTTGTTGGAGGAATTCTCTGAACTCAATATTTGCACCGACAAGGAGAAGGGATGTATTACTCTGTCCCATATGAGTTTACATCTGGATTTACTATCTGAGATCAAGAAGTTACAAGATGAAGACCCGATGCTAGTAGAGGTAAAAGACAAGCTAGAGGATTGACCCGACTTTAAACTGGCATTTCACGGTAGGTTTCTATTTCATGAAAGGACATGTGTACTAGACTGTCCCGATTTGAAGAAGAAGGTTCTTGAAGAAGCTCACCGATCAAGGTACATAATTCACCCTAGAGCAATGAAGATGTACCAAGATTTGAAGAGAACCTTCTGGTGGCCTAATATGAAAAGGGAGGTAGCAGACTTCGTATCTCGCTATCTGACATGCCAGCAGGTAAAGGCAGAACACTAGAAACCCGCTGAAAAACTGCATCTGCTAGATATTCCCAAGTGGAAGTGGGAAGACATCGACATGGACTTCATCATGAGCTTGCCTAAGTCTAGGGGCGGACATGATGGAATTTGGGTAATCATCGACTGTCTAACTAAATTGACTCATTTCTTACCCATCAAGAGCCGATGGTTGGTTGATATCCTTGTAGCCATATATACTAAGGAGATCGTTAGATTACATGGAGTTCCTGTGTCAATCGTATCTGACCGAGACCCGCGCTTCACGTCCCATTTCTGGAAGGGTCTACAACACTCTCTGGGGACGAAACTCAACTTTAGTACTGCTTTCCATCCCCAGACATATGGTTAGATCGAGAAGACAAACCAAGTTGTTGAAGACATGTTAAGGGCATGTATTGTTGATTTCGGCGGTAGCTGGCATGACCACTTACCCCTGGCCGAATTTGCTTATAACAACAGTTATCAAGCCAGTATTCAGATGGCTCTGTTTGAAGCACTTTATGGAAGGAGTTGCCGATCTCCAATATGCTGGGATGAAGTCGGCGAGAGGAAGCTTCTAGGCCTAGATATGGTAAGAGATATCACCGAAAAGGTACACCTCATTCGAGAAAGACTCAAGATAGCACAGTCTAGGCAGAAGTCGTATGCTGACAATAGAAGGAGAGATCTAGAGTTCCAAGTTAGAGACCATGTTTTCCTCAAGGTCTCTCTCGACCGAGGTATTAGAAGATTCGGTGTTAAGGGCAAGCTTACACCAAGGTTTATTGGTCTATTTGAAGTGTTGGAAAGAGTGGGGGAGGTGGCTTATCGCGTTGCTTTGCCTCCATAACTATCGGAAGTACATAACGTATTCCACATCTCTATGCTGAAGAAGTATGTGCACGATCCTTTCCACGTCATTGACCACAATGACTTAGTGATACAAAAGGACCTTACCTACGAACAAAAGCCAATGAATATCCTCGACCGAGAAGACCAAGTTTTGAGGACCAAGACTATCCCTATGGTGAAAGTACAATGAAACACGTGCTTAGAGCAAGAAGCCACGTGGGAAACCGAAGATTCTATGAGAAAGAGATTTCCATAGATATTTTAGATTATAAGTATTTTGCACCCTCCCTTGTCTTCAATATAAGCAAGTGAATTTGGGGGACCAAATTCTTTTAAGTGGGGGAGGGTGTAGCACCCTAGATGGAATAATAGGGAATAAAATATTACATAAGAAGGCCAAATAAAGAAATACCTAAGTCATATTAACCCATATATATACACAAATGGGCCTAAAACACATAAGCATGGGGTTTACATATGCAAGTGGGTGGCCAAACAAAAGATGTGAAACTATGATAACCAAATCCCAACTCATAACACCCACGTACATAATGTGGCCTTAAACCCATAACCGTGAGGAAAAGCCCATGAGGTGCCAGAACAAAAACCCATTTCCTTTGGGGCCTTTCTCCATCGAAGGCCAACCCAGCAAAACATCGAACAGGCATGGGACCTTAGGGTTTTGCACATAAACTGGGTAAGCGGCTGATTAAATAGCAGGGTAATAAAATAATCGAAGGAACGCTTGGAGGGGCGTTAAACCTTGCTTTAGTTGGCTTTCAATCCTTCCTTAGGGTTTCAATCCCTATAAATATTCATCCTCGTCGAACGGGGGTGGGTTACTGCCGTTTCATCGAATGTACGACGTCCCCCTGCAACCTGCAACGTGAAGCCCTTGTCTGCTTCCTTTCTTCCTCCTAGTTTCTGCAACTGTGAAGAAGGCTTGAAGGAGCAAGCCACATCTTCCTCTGGTTGCTGCACCTTGCTGTCGCGAACGAAGGGAGGAAGGCTTGACGTCTTCATCCCCTGGCTGCTGTTGCGGGTAACTCGGATAGCGACAACCGATCGGATGGGAATGAGACCGAGTGAAGAGTGTAGAGCTTCCGACCTTCGAGCCGATGCCGAGTCGTGTCCCGTCATATCTTGTTGAGTCCTATGTTATATTACCTTTTTGTCATTTGGGAAATACTTGTTAAGGCTTGTAGCCTAGTAGCTGATTTGAATAAGAAATGTTATGGATTGGAAATATCGTCGTTATGGATGATTGGTTAAGTTGTGGAATTTAATTGTGGTTGTTATTATATTAGCTTGTCTTTTGCACATTCTATCTTTGTGTCAAATTTTCTCGTGCTTTGATTGGCATGATCGATATAAACTCGTCACGCGTACCGGGTTCCTTCCGCGCTCAGGGCGTGACCCATTACTTCCCAGTTTCCCAGTCCCCACCCAGTCCCCAGTCCACATACCAAATTGGGTGAATCACCCAGCACCTAGCAATCAGCCTCCAGTCCCTGGTACTCAGCTTCCAGTGCCCAATACCTAGCATCCAGTATCCAGTACCCAGCCTCCAGTACCATGTACTTAGGCCCTCCAGTGCACCAAATATCCAATGACCACCATCCAATACTCAGTCCCTGGTCTAGTACCCGAATCCGGGTACCCAGTTCCCTGTCACCAGTGCCAGCATATAATAGAAGAATCAACCACGACTAATATTACGTGGTCGCCAGCTCCTGCATCCAACATTATTCCACAAGAAAGAAAAGGGCGGGATGACACAGAAAATGACAAGAGAAATCAAGGATTCTGTCATTCATACTATATAAAAGGAGCCCAAGACATGCCCTTTGTTGAGTCTTGTTGAATCTTTACATGTTTTGATGATGACAACACTATAAGTCTTAGTGGTCTTCAAAAATTATGTCTATGTGAAAATTTAACAAAAATATTTTTTCTGTGAAAAATGAACAAAGAACATGTTTGTTGAAGAATGAACCTTCATTTCACTTCAGGTATTTTTTAGGGACTGTATTCGTGTTGATTGGCACTTCGTCATGTTTGTATATAACACCTCGTGTTGAACTGTTTGTCTTCGTGTCGTTTTTCTCTGAAGTGTTTGTTTTGATTCAGTGACATTTTCGTGTCATTTGATCCTTACTTCGTGTTGTTTTCATCGTCTTCGTATCATTCTCCGTGTAGTGTGTGGTTCTGTCAAAGTTCACTTCGTGTCTGTCTTATGTTGAAACTACACTTCGTGTTGGTTTCTGTTTTGATGAACTTCGAGTCGTTTCCCAGTGAACCCCGTGTTGTTTTGTCCTCCTGCGTCATCCTTGTTTTCACTCCGTGTCTATTTTCTGTTCTCATCATACTTAGTGTTGTTTTTCATTTCATGTCAACTTCACTTCGTGTGGTTTTCAACCCGTGTCGATTATCGTTTTGACTTCGTGTTGTTTTCAACTCGTGTCGATTACTGTTTCGACTTCGTGTTGTTTTCAGTATGTGTCAACTTTGTCTTCGTGTCGTTTTTCACCTCGTGTCGTGTTACCCCGTGTCAATTACTGTTTCGACTTCGTATCGTTATCAGTCCGTGTCTCTCTTATGTTGAAATCACACCTCGTGCTGATCACTGTTCTTTCTTCGTGTTGTTTCTTTGTATTCTGTCTTCGTGTTGATCTTTCGTTATTTAGACTTCGTGTCTTTATCACATTGATCACACTCCGTGTCGCTTCTCCTCTCATAACTTCGTATCGTGTTGTTCTACACCTCGTGTCGTTGTCTCCTTGTGTCTTCACCTCGTGTTGTTTTCGTCTCTTCGTGTCGGGTTTGTTCTAGTGCGTACAGGACATCGCAGCACTTCATGTTGCTTCCTGTTTCACTTTCGTGTCATTTGTTTTGTTGTATCTTCGTGTCGTTTTTATTCTTCCTAGTCCTCGTGTCCTTCTTGTATTGAAACCATACTTAGTGTTGGTTTCTGTTCTTGTCTTCGTGTCTTTGCGTTGTTTGTCTATCTACCTCGTAAAATTCTCTTAGTAATGTTCATTGTGTCACCACCTTATCTCGTGTCGTTCTCTGTTTAGTACCTCTTGTCGTGTCCACTAACCTCATGCAGTTCTAGTTTTTTATGACACTCAATATTAATGGCTCTTATCTCGTTGCAGGTCCGAGGAAGAACTCTCACCAATGTCTGGGTGCACATGATCCGATGCTGAAGGAACAAATACAAAGAGGGCACGTGGCAGGAAGGTTCTAGGATCGAGCGTGGGAGGCACACGCGTTCAGTGCCCTATTCATCTGCTGCGGCTATAAAGAAAAACCTCTCGCCCACCGATGAAGGGCGATCAGAGCTAAGAAAGAAGAGGCAATGTTACAGAAAGCTCGATCCAGCAGAAGAAGAAAAAGAAAAGAGAGAGAGATAGTGCTCGTGTGAAAGAGGAAGAGAGTGTAAGAGAAAGAAAGAGAGATAGAGAGTGAGTGAGAGAGCTCGTGGAGAAGAAGAAAGAAGTTTACCTGAAGATCTGTCTTCACTGGACCGTGGATCAGATCCAGGCCAGTCAGCTCTGTTAGGAGCCAAATTGTGCATTTCGTGTTTCAGCTTCTGTTTGCTGAAGTTATTTTCGTTTATTATCTTTTCTTTGTTTTCTGGTTTGTTGTGCTTTCCGATCCTCTGGTCTGAGGTCGTGTTCCCTCCGGTTTGGAGGAAGGGAGATCTGATCTCCAGTTGCAAGTAGCTGGGAGCTACTTGTGGGTTCCCTCCGGCTTGGAGGAAGGGAGACTTGTCTCCGGTTCTGGGCTTGTGGATTCAAGTCCAGAGGTTCCCTCCGGTTTGGAGGAAGAGGGGAGGTTGTTCCCCTGGTCAAGCTGTGTGGCAGCAACTGTTTGCAGACTGAGTCTGCTTGGTTCTAGCGTTCGCTAGTGAAGCCTCACTCCGGTTGGGAGTGAGGGGTGGATGTAGGTCTGAAGGACCGAACCACGTAAAAATCTATTGAGCAGTGGCTTGATTGTCTGGTTTGCTTCCGCTAGATGCTTGAATAGGTGCGCTCAATGTGATTGTATTTGAGTTGAATAGAATTGGTTCCATTCTGTTTCCTTATCTAGCATCCGGTTTTAAATTTAATCCATTATTCGTAAAAGGATTCATTCACCCCCCCCCTCTGTATCCGGGCCAAGCACCCTAACAGTTGGTATCAGAGCAGGTGTCTGCTTACAAGGTTCAGCGACCTGCAGATCGATCTTGCAATCTTAGGTGCTTATTTCTTTTTAGTGCTTCAATATTCTTGTGCGTTAATCTGTGTGTTCTCATGGCCCATCCACCGATCTTCAGTGGTCCGCATTTTGATGCATGGTTCGCTGTTTTGAAGAGTTATGTTAAATCTGTGAATCCAGACCTGTGGAAAGTAATTTCACATGGTCCTCATGAACTACCTAAGAAAAAGTCCAAATGGACTGACAGTCACAAATCCATGCATGAAGAAAATCAGATAGCAATAAATTTAATGAAGGCAGCTACTGATAGAGCTTTTCATTCATGTTTCTTTGAATCCAGTTCTGCTAAAGATATTTTGGATGCATTGAAGCGAACTCAGGAGATAGATGTGGACAGATGCATGATGGCCAACAGAAGAAATCAAAGTGCCAGCGATCAAGGCAGCAATCAAACTAAAGAAGATGATGATGATGAGGTAAATATCTTCGAGAATTTCTCTCTAGAAGATTGGGAGAATGCATATGCTGAATTATTTGAATCTCATGAACTGTTAAGAAAACAGTATAAAAAGTTGAAAAAGAGTACTCGGGTAGAGAGTTCTAGCTCTCCATGTAAAAATTGTTCAAGTACGAAGCAATCACATGATGCATGTCTGTCTGATAATCATATGCATAAAAACCAGAATGCAGAACTGAAGATGGAACTTGAACGTGTCTACTCTGAACTGAACAATCTAAAATCTGAGGATGACTCTCTCAGAAAGTTCTCTGAAGAACAATTAGAGAAACTTAAACGAGAGAATGAGTTGCTGATTGAAAAATTTAATGCCATAAAATCTGTGAACATAGAATTACAGAAAGATTTTGAAAAACAACAAAAGGATTTGAGGGAGTTTGAAGCCAGGAGAGAAACCATGGTTAACTCAGAAGATCAGCTTCTAATAAATGAGTTAATTCAAAATGGTAAGCTTAAAGAAGAAGTTGAAAAATTAAAACTGTTAAACAGTGCCATGTCTGCAAGACTTCTCACATTGGAAAAAGGGAAAGCTATCTGTACAAACGAGACTGAAGAGGTAGATGAGCTAAGAAAGGAAATTGAAGAATACAAAACAGCTAACAAGGTTTTGAATGAAGCTGTCAATTGTAGTGAACAAGAGATCACTAGTTATGAAATACACATTGCATCTCTTGAAAATGAAATTCAGGATTTGAAAGCTTCCTTGTCTAAATTTGTTGATGGGCAGAAAAACCTAGACAAGCTGCTAGGTGTAAAAGTCAATGTCAAAAAGGAAGGGTTGGGCTACAATAATCTTAATAAGAAGGCCTTGCAGAACAAAGTAATGACATCCTTTGTAAATACTTCAAATGTAGCCACTACATCAAAAGACAAACAGCCCATTGTTCAGAAAATTCTGGGAACAAAGATTAATTCTAACAAGGAAGGACTGGGTTACAGTCCAGTCATGAGGAAGGAGGATGGAGTCAACCTGAAAACTGTCTTTGTCAAATCCTCTGAACAGGAAAAACCTTCTATCTCATCTCCACCTCAGTACAAGGCTAAGAAAACAGAAAAACAAAATAAAAATCATAAAACATCAAAAATTCAAAGGAACAATCTGCATGCTAAGAACTCATCAGATAAATGCCATGTTTTAAAGAAATCAAGTGGCTCGTGTCATTATTGTGGTAAGTATGGACATCTTATGAGTAATTATTTTGTGATGGAAAAAGATGACAACAAGCATGCTAGAAAATCTGTGTCTGGTCAGAAAAGGAATGTCAAATGTTCTAATTGTGATAAAGTAGGACACACTACTGCTCATTGTTGGTTTGCAAGTAGTAAGGAAAAATCATGCTCATATCATACAAAACACTTTGCAAATCAGCATGTCTTTAACAAGAACCAGCACATTATATGTTTTAATTGCAACAAAATTGGTCACAAGGTCTCTGAATGCTGGTCAGGTTCTTTTAAAAGAAATTCCACCTCATGCTTTGAATGTGGAAAGTATGGCCACAGGGCCATTGATTGTTGGCATGCTCAAAGAAAAAATTTCAGTTCTGAAAAGTTTAGATCTCCTGCTAGTACTAATGCTCTTAGAAAGAACAAAGTGGTTTTCAAAAGGAAAAACTTTGAATGTGTTGATTATGGAAAACAGTTTGGTCATGCAAATAATAGAAATTACCATGCTAATGCACATACAATTCATGCTAATAAGAATGTGCATAAATCAGATCTTAAAACTACTCCTGGAAATGTGCTGAGAAAACTTGCTAAACATAATAATGTCATGTCAGGACCTAAGACCTCTTGGGTACCTGTTTGTGCAAAATAAACCTTGTTTTGCAGGTGTGCCTTGGGACTGAAATAAAAGGGGTAATGATCCAAGGCACTCAAGAATGAAAACCCCATTCTCACAATTTTCAGGTAATCTCTCTACATGTCCCATTTTGAAACTTACTGCATATCTGGTTTGATGCATTCTTGCATATCCTGCTATTAGTTTCATCTAGTGCATGCATATTGAATCTGGTCTTGCATATTCATTCATCATCTGCAAGTTGCATTACTTTCTAAAACATGCACTCTGAAATTTCTGAAATCTTTAACTGAAAGCGAATGCTGGTTGAAAACTGTATGTTGCATAATTCTTTCTTGGCATACACTGCATTCATTAAATAATTAACACTTCCAAGAGTCGTGTGTGAGATGTCCTTGAGTGGGCTGAAGAGGAGCTTGTCAGGCTATTTGGTTTCTGAAGATTTTTGACAGCCGATGCAGTTAATGTGGTTTTAAGATCAGTCATCTCAAGAGGTTGCAGTCTGTTGTCCAAGAGTTGCTCTGGATGTGAGACAGAACTACTCCAAATACTATATTTGGATATGTCCTTAGTGCTTAATGTCTTGAGTGATCTCTCACTTGTTGGCTTGCTGATAGGAGTGCTGCTCATCTCATTTCATCTTTCTCTATTCAATCAGCCACCTCATTATCTCTCACCTCTCACTATTGGTTCATATTCTCTCTCGAAGAAATTGTGGTTTCAGTCTTCTTGCTCTTATCAGATAAGATCTGTATACCTTAAACCACCCTATATCAAGTGTAACAATCTACACCTGTTAATAAAGAATTTCAATGTTTGGGGGTTATATTTGGTCCTTGATCCTTCTAAGTTATCTTCTCAAGTGTTGGTCAACATATTATAAAACTTCCTGTTAAATGAGAAAAACTTATTGAGGATCTCGACTTAACTGAAACTTATGTAAAGAGAGCTCTGAGATAAAAATTATGTTAAGTAAGATTTTTTTTATCATGAGAAGTGCTTCCAGGGAATACGCCATTATTTGTGGCAGAGCAATGGCTTTTGTGGAGAAATAGACACTCTAGATCAATGAAGTCAAGAGTATCTGTCATGATACAATTAGCTATCTCTGTGTAGAAATGTTAAAATAAAAAAAAAAGGGGAAGGGGAAAAAATCCTCAAAGAAAAATATCTTTGGCATAAAGGTAGTTCGTCCTGAGTAACCAGGGTTTCTGGTGTCTGATAAACATGTCTCCTTGTGTAAAAAGGGACTATACTACCTTGTGTTCAACAAATTGGTTGACTCTGTATGCCTTCTCGTCCATTAAATGAAGAAATGATTTCTGCTTGACATTAATATGTTATTTCGTTGCTTGACTAACATAAGGTGCAATTTAATCGTGTCTCTCTCTAGGTTAAGCAACTTTAACAGCTAATTTTGTGATTATGCTGATTTAATATCTTGAGTTAACTGACCTTGGTTTTTGGAAGAATATAACCCGTCCACATATTGAAGGGCTAACTTAATATGGTGTAGCTGCGTTACATCAGAACTAAGGGTATTTTGGGTATTTACAGAAATAAGTGTGATAAGAGTAAAAAGCTACTCGACAATACCTCTTGTTTTGTTCACACGTCTTCAACCTCAAACCCTTATTTCCCCTTGTCGATTTCTATTCATCCTCGTGCCGCTCCACCTTGAGCGTCTTCTTCAAACCTATCTCCATCTCTTCCCGCTCACCTTCTTCCCCCCACAGAGGTCCATTCCTCTCTTCAGTCTAGCATCGCGTCCAACAGCAGCCTGCAAGAGAGAGTTGATACTCTGAAAGTTCCGGCAGATGGATCAGCAAAGGTCAGCAGCTCCGGGTGACAGGAAGAGGAAGGGAAAAGAAATAGTTGAAGAGCCTTCATCTAAACAACAGAGACGTGTTGAGCCAGAACCTGCTGCGGCAGTATCTTCAGAACAAGGTACCAGGATTTCTGAGTCAACCGTATCCTTAGAAAGTGGGAAAATCATCCCTCCTAGATTAATAGATTTCGGAGATGAAACTTTGATCTCGAAGTTCCCAGAACTGTTAAGAATCTTTGAGTTTCAGGAGTGGAGAGATTTCTTAGAAAATCACCGTGTCTATTACCCTAGGCCGGTAATGGAATTTTATAATAACTTGTCTTTGAGCCGAGACAAGTCTGCCTTATTATCATCTGTTAAAGGGGTCGAGTTAACTGTTACATGTGAGTCCCTCCATAAAGCCCTCGGTGTTCCAGATAAAGGGGAGGTAGAGGGAAGCTTTCGATATAGTCTCCATGAAGCTTTCTCAGTCATTACTGGTAAACCCAGTAATATTCATGATAAGGGGCAGTTAAAGCTAAAAGCTTATCAGACATCGTCATTTCCTCCTCTTCACAAGCTCCTTCAGAATGTCATCGCTTCCATTATCACTCCACAGACTGGGGCTAGAGGAAGAATTACAGACACACAGAGATTTCTACTGTTTTGTCTGATTCAAAATGTAAAGATTTGTTTGCCAGAGATTATTTTTTCAGTCATGAAGGGATGCATTGGATCCAAGAGACATCTTCCCTATGCCGCCCATCTGACTGAGATATTCAAGCACTCTGAGATTTGCTTGGATGGAGAGGCCGCATCAGAAGTGAAGGCCAGAAACATTTTTAATATGAACTTTGTTTCAGTATTCTTGGGGTTAGAGGACTCCTCTATGGTGGGACAAGCTAAGGTCCAAAAGGCCAGGGAATCACAATCTCAGGGGGAGCATTTAGAAGAATTTCAAGTCTTAGCCCAAGCTGGTGAGCAATTGGTTTCTGAGACTGCTCAACAGGAAACACCAGCTGAACCACCAGTGTCTACCTTGCCAGCTGCACCCATCGAAGTACCATTCTCATTTCAGAGGCTAGTTGAGGCTGCATCTGAGGACATCAGATTGTCTGACGAAAGCATTCAGACAGATCTAGATGCAACTATTGCTGGGCTATTTGATTCTTTTGGGAAGACATCTGAAGAGGTAATAGTGCCTGAAGAACAGCCAGCTAAAGAGCAAGACAGTACTGATCAAGATCTTGCTGCTTTTGTTAATGAAATTTTAAGAGAAACTGTTGAGCGAAGCTTGGAAGAGGCTACCAACTTGGTCGTATCTGAAAGTCTTGAGCAGGCCTTAGTTGGCAGCCCTGCAGATCAGGAACTCATGGAAGATAGAGAAAAGGTTCCTGTCATAGAACTAGATACAGAATCTTCAAGTGAAGAAGAGGAACCTGAAGATATATTCCCTCAGAAAGAAACTCAAGCTGAAGATGAAGTTCAGGTCCCAGCTGAGAGCAGTCAAATGCCAGTACAAGAGGAAGCAGCTGAGAGAACTGCACCTGGCAGTGAATTTTTTGGTACACCTCTAGGTCCACCTAGACTTCTATCTGCAGAGGCACCCAACATTGAATCTACTCGGGCGCCCAACATTGAAGAGCTTCTCATAAACCTGACTCAGCAGATGCAAAAACAAGACAAGAAATTAGATGATCTGCTTACATTTGTCACTCTCAACATTAATCAGGTACATACCAGATTACTGAAGCTTGAGATATCTCTCCTCACTGAATGGAGACGATTCCTTCTAAACAAAAGGGCTTCAGATGATGCAAACAAATCCTTGATGGAAGGATTACAGGAGATTTGTTCAAAAATTGCAAAAGCTCTGAGAGAGTCACATGATGTTAGTATTTCCTCCTTCAAAATGTCTTCTACCATAATAGATCATTGCTATGAGATCAGAACAGCTTTAGAATTGTTGAAGAAGTCTTCAAGTGCCCTAGGTCCAGGCATTCAGCAAATCTATGATAAGTTGGTCACCTTCTTATCAGAAATGACAACTCTGACTGACAGATATGAAACGGTCAATGTTCGCCAAGAAGACATTATTTCTGAAGTGGCAAATGTCAGAAGCACTGTGGCGTATTGGCTTGCTGAACTATCAAATGATTTAAAGGAATTTCAGTCTATCTTGGGTTCAACACCTGGTCACGCCTCTTCCAGCAGAACTCCACCTCAAGAACATTCTTCTGCTTCTCCAAGGGGGAGACCACCACAAGGCAGGACGCGTGGCCCCTCTAGCAGACAAGCCAGATACTTTTCTTGAAAAGTTGATGCTCTGTATTTTTGTTGCCCTTTTGAGGCCTTCTCCCTCAGACTCTTGGACAAATTAACTTAACTCATATCATTTGCGTTGTTGCATTCTTCTTGTTTTCATTTTTTTTTTGATGATGTCAAAGGGGGAGAAATCAGGAAAGGAAAAATGTTTAATGTTTGTGATATTCATTGCGAATGGCTATCTAGTGTTTTTTCCTTCTCTGCACAGACTCAAGACTCATAGTGTTGCCATCCATCAAAAAGGGGGAGATTGTTGAGTCTTGTTGAATCTTTACATGTTTTGATGATGACAACACTATAAGTCTTAGTGGTCTTCAAAAATTATGTCTATGTGAAAATTTAACAAAAATATTTTTTCTGTGAAAAATGAACAAAGAACATGTTTGTTGAAGAATGAACCTTCATTTCACTTCAGGTATTTTTCAGGGACTGTATTCGTGTTGATTGGCACTTCGTCATGTTTGTATATAACACCTCGTGTTGAACTGTTTGTCTTCGTGTCGTTTTTCTCTGAAGTGTTTGTTTTGATTCAGTGACATTTTCGTGTCATTTGATCCTTACTTCGTGTTGTTTTCATCGTCTTCGTATCATTCTCCGTGTAGTGTGTGGTTCTGTCAAAGTTCACTTCGTGTCTGTCTTATGTTGAAACTACACTTCGTGTTGGTTTCTGTTTTGATGAACTTCGAGTCGTTTCCCAGTGAACCCCGTGTTGTTTTGTCCTCCTGCGTCATCCTTGTTTTCACTCCGTGTCTATTTTCTGTTCTCATCATACTTAGTGTTGTTTTTCATTTCATGTCAACTTCACTTCGTGTGGTTTTCAACCCGTGTCGATTATCGTTTTGACTTCGTGTTGTTTTCAACTCGTGTCGATTACTGTTTCGACTTCGTGTTGTTTTCAGTATGTGTCAACTTTGTCTTCGTGTCGTTTTTCACCTCGTGTCGTGTTACCCCGTGTCAATTACTGTTTCGACTTCGTATCGTTATCAGTCCGTGTCTCTCTTATGTTGAAATCACACCTCGTGCTGATCACTGTTCTTTCTTCGTGTTGTTTCTTTGTATTCTATCTTCGTGTTGATCTTTCGTTATTTAGACTTCGTGTCTTTATCACATTGATCACACTCCGTGTCGCTTCTCCTCTCATAACTTCGTATCGTGTTGTTCTACACCTCGTGTCGTTGTGTCCTTGTGTCTTCACCTCGTGTTGTTTTCGTCTCTTCGTGTCGCGTTTGTTCTAGTGCGTACAGGACATCGCAGCACTTCATGTTGCTTCCTGTTTCACTTTCGTGTCATTTGTTTTGTTGTATCTTCGTGTCGTTTTTATTCTTCCTAGTCCTCGTGTCCTTCTTGTATTGAAACCATACTTAGTGTTGGTTTCTGTTCTTGTCTTCGTGTCTTTGCGTTGTTTGTCTGTCTACCTCGTAAAATTCTCTTAGTAATGTTCATTGTGTCACCACCTTATCTCGTGTCGTTCTTTGTTTAGTACCTCTTGTCGTGTCCACTAACCTCATGCAGTTCTAGTTTTTTATGACACTCAATATTAATGGCTCTTATCTCGTTGCAGGTCCGAGGAAGAACTCTCACCAATGTCTGGGTGCACATGATCCGATGCTGAAGGAACAAATACAAAGAGGGCACGTGGCAGGAAGGTTCTAGGATCGAGCGTGGGAGGCACACGCGTTCAGTGCCCTATTCATCTGCTGCGGCTATAAAGAAAAACCTCTCGCCCACCGATGAAGGGCGATCAGAGCTAAGAAAGAAGAGGCAATGTTACAGAAAGCTCGATCCAGCAGAAGAAGAAAAAGAAAAGAGGGAGAGATAGTGCTCGTGTGAAAGAGGAAGAGAGTGTAAGAGAAAGAAAGAGAGATAGAGAGTGAGTGAGAGAGCTCGTGGAGAAGAAGAAAGAAGTTTACCTGAAGATCTGTCTTCACTGGACCGTGGATCAGATCCAGGCCAGTCAGCTCTGTTAGGAGCCAAATTGTGCATTTCGTGTTTCAACTTCTGTTTGCTGAAGTTATTTTCGTTTATTATCTTTTCTTTGTTTTCTGGTTTGTTGTGCTTTCCGATCCTCTGGTCTGAGGTCGTGTTCCCTCCGGTTTGGAGGAAGGGAGATCTGATCTCCAGTTGCAAGTAGCTGGGAGCTACTTGTGGGTTCCCTCCGGCTTGGAGGAAGGGAGACTTGTCTCCAGTTCTGGGCTTGTGGATTCAAGTCCAGAGGTTCCCTCCGGTTTGGAGGAAGAGGGGAGGTTGTTCCCCTGGTCAAGCTGTGTGGCAGCAACTGTTTGCAGACTGAGTCTGCTTGGTTCTAGCATTCGCTAGTGAAGCCTCACTCCGGTTGGGAGTGAGGGGTGGATGTAGGTCTGAAGGACCGAACCACCTAAAAATCTATTGAGCAGTGGCTTGATTGTCTGGTTTGCTTCCGCTAGATGCTTGAATAGGTGCGCTCAATGTGATTGTATTTGAGTTGAATAGAATTGGTTCCATTCTGTTTCCTTATCTAGCATCCGGTTTTAAATTTAATCCATTATTCGTAAAAGGATTCATTCACCCCCCCTCTGTATCCGGGCCAAGCACCCTAACACCCTTGGGGTAACAAAATAACAGTACAACCGGACACATAGCATAACAAAAAAGAAGACATAGTCGAATCATAGCTCACTCCCCTCCAGCGCCGATAGGCGAGACTGAGCGGCCGCAAGCTCCGCCTCAAGAGTGGACAAGCGCTGAGCACTGGCCTCGACTGTGCTCCCGACCTCTCACCACTCAGGCCTGGCGTGCTCCGTCACTGACTACTGCTCCTCTAAGGCCCTCCTCAAGACCTCAGTCCTGCTCTTGGCCTCCTCCAACTGAATAGCTCGGCCTTGGAAGAGTGACTGAGCCACCTCGACGTGGCCCCTCTGCTCGGCTATGGATGTTGCAAGCCGATCTAGTCACTCCCGCTCCTCCTGGATGGCGGCCAGTCTCCGAGCCCTCTACTCCTATGCCTGAAAAAGCCACAGGTACTCCGCCCATATCCCAACCAGCCCGGACATCCAAGGCTCACGTGGGAAGCCAAGGATATGGTAACCCCGGGTGCACTCTGTCAGATGCTACCTCAAGTCCTTCGGAGAAAGGAGAGGGTCACTCTGAAGGTACCATCGCACTCCTTGGAGCAAGGAGGCACCCACACTCCCATCCACTAACGGCTCCATTGGTGGAGTGGAAGAAGGCCATTCCACCCCCAGGCTCAGAGAGGAGTCGCTCACCTCCATCAGCACATCAGTCGAGGCTGCACAATACCAGAAAGAACAAATGGAAATTGAGAAATACATGTGAAACTTTCCATAAGAAATAAGGTGGAAAACCTGAGAAAAAGAATTCTCAGCCCCTACCCACAGCAAGCCCCTCCACACCTATGGCGTCTCTCGCCGGGGTCGGGGAAGGCGGAGACTCCTCAACGGCTAGGGAGCCCTCTGCCATAGCCCTGTCCCCTCCAGAAGTTGTGGGAAGGTCAGGAATCTTCTCCCGGCCATCTACAACGGGGGCCGGCACACGCTCCCCCTCTGACACAAGTCCCACACACAAGATAGAAGAGTCAGCATTCTGCCAGGAAACACAAAAAAAAGGTACTAAAGGGGGAAGGAAAGAGCCCCACATACCTGTAGAAGTAGTCTCAGCCTCCCTCTTCTCAACAGATGAGGTCCCAGAGGAGGAGGAACCTGAACTCTCCTTCGTCTCCATGATAGAACTACTGCTGCTTGACGAGCCTGAAGAAGTCTCCGATGAATCTCCAGATGTGGTGGAACCACAGACCCCTACGGATCAATAAAACAAAGGGGTCAGCACACAACCTGACCTCACATAAAGAGAACAATCCAGTCAAGGGTTTTAGACCAGAAGCTCACTAATCGAGGCACTCCCCTTAGAGATCCTCTCTATATCGATGATCTCCTCAGTCTCCCCAGTCGAAGCTATTGCCGTAGGCCCCACGCCTGCAGCTCCAGCCATGTCACGAGGAAGCTCACCCTCTTCCAAAGGGGAGGAAGTACTTGTGACCAACACCAGGAAAATGTTTAGCATTTGGCAGGTGATACGAAAGCCCGCCACAAGTGGCTAAGTTCCTAGTCACGTATCTGAGGGTCCCACGGTGGAAGACCCAACTAGCCCCACCGTGTAAGCCGAGACAATGGTTGGCAAAGGAGGGAGGGGCAGCCCAATCGGTGGATGTGGTAGCGGCCCAGATACCACTCCAGCAACAAGGGCAGCTAGGCCACCCCCCACTTCTGGATCGACCTCAAAAGAGGGAAGCTCCACTGACGGCCTAGTGCTAACTAGGTCTTGGACCATCTCCACGGTAGCAGCTGGGTCATCGCCTGGCAAATAGGATAACAAACGTAGTCAACAACCTCAGTCCACCGAACGCCAGACAAAAGGAAGGCAACTTTCCTTATAATGGCTCGACGCTTACCTGAGCCGTCCTGGGTTGCAGTAGGCTCTCGTTCCTCAACAGGAACGGGCACCTCACCTCTCGCCTCAGGAGGGGCAATGTCCCCTGACGTCCCTGCCGTCCCTACATAAAAATACATGGCGATGTCAATTTCCAGAAGCAAGCATAGCCCTGAACAGAGCATTACCAGTCTCGGGGGACCCTACCTGGCCGAGTATTTTCGGGACCCTTCCATGACTCAAAGTAGGGGAACGTCCCGTCATTGGGGACAGTTTCGTCCATCATGCAAAGCACTTTGTCAACGTCAATGTCGCACCCAATCTCGTCATCCAGCAAGGGATCGGCCTCCAAGGGCGGCGAGAAAGCCACCTCTGCCCCAGCCTCCAGTGGAGCTATAGAAAACCAGCCAAATAACACGAAGTTAGTCAACTATGATGACTAAACCAGTAGAAGATGAAGGGTTGAGCATGGCACTTACTCAAAGCCAGCTCCGCCTCAATATGCTCATCTGCCCGGGGTCCTCGAGAGGACCCTCCCGCCTCCACTGCCCCAGCATCCACAAGGGGCGTTTCTGCCTCGACTGAACAGTCTTGTCACCACTCCCAGTAGATGCCCCCGCTGAGGAATGGTCTTCCCCTGCCGAGGAACCTGCCAAAAGGGTGCACCAATAAACAATATCTCAGCCGTATACACAAAGAAGAAAGATAGAGGCAATGTAAAAAGAACATGTCTCACTTGAAGCACCCAAGGGAGTCAATGGCAGAGGAACCAGTTGCTCCAACTTCAACCACAACACGTGGGCAGCCTTCGCTGTCACGCCCCAAGCTTTTAATACATCGGAATAAATCTCGGGAACGTGGACAGCCGGCATGGTAAGCCTCTCGCAAGTAAGAAATCAGAGCACAAGACAATCACATAAAAGTAATTGCACAAGTAATTGCTCAAAACTCTAACTTTATTTCATAATAATAATAATAATAATAATAATAATAATAATAATAATAATAATAATAATAATAATAATAATAATAAAGTACATAAGACCATTACTTTTGACATCCTTACATCATATGACTCAAGAAATCAAAAATTACAATATGACTCGACAAAACACTAGATAACTAGGGCTTCTCTCATTCCAATGGACCATCAATCGCTCTCGGACCCGTTACTTGGATAATCTGAATCTGATTCACTAGTATTTCCTGAAAAAGATGAGACAGTAGGTATGAGCACATATGCATAGTAGGTATCTTCGTATCAACATGAAGGCTGTAGCAACCCTGGTGAATTAAAAGAATAAAATCCTAAATGGATTAAAAATTAAACCAATATTCAAGGCCCAACACATATATATACTTAAACCCACTTATATATAGTTATGTCTAATGGTCCTTACACTTAAACCATAGAACAAATGGACCAAAGATGAAGGGCGCCTCCTTTTAGGGTGCCATTTCATGAATTGAAGACCCCTCAAGGGGGCGCTAATTGTTGGGTCCCGCGAGGTGTAAACGGATCTAGAAGGGGGGGGGGGTTGAATAGATCCTATCAAAAGCTTTGGCCTATTTAAAACTCTTAGCTATCGGAAGCATGAACCACTCCTATAAAGTGAATGAATCACTTAGACACAATGCACAACGGAATTAAGTAGAGTGGCACAGAGCATGCAATAGCTTGCAACAACCGTACGTGTGTGTGTGCTATCTTGATCACTCAAAGTTCATATGTGTGTGAATGCAATGGTGATCAACCAAGATGCAATTATGAGAGCTTGAGTGTATAAAATAAGATAACCAAGTTTGAAAGCACACAAACCTATGATTGGGGGTAGAAGAGATAGAGCAATCACACATGAAGAACAACCCACAACACATGGATTTTTAAGGTGGTTCGGTTGCAACCCCGCAACCTACGTCCACCCCTCACCAAAACCCGGTGAGGCTTCCTTGCTGACTCACAGCTTGACCGGGGACACGTCCCAAACCACAGAATAGAGAAAACCCTCTTTCTGTCTTCCTACACACAAAGCCGGCAGGGACGGCTACACCGCAGATCGGAGAACTCCCGATTGCCTTCCTACTAACCACCGGTAGGGACGATCTTCAGTTTCAATAGATTGAATAAAATGAAGAAAGAAACAAGATGAAAATGCTCAAACAAGATATGAAGATATGCTAGAATGAATTAGATCTTGTCTGAGATTGTTGGATCTTGAATCTGTTGAGGATTTGATCTTCCTTTGATCCTTTTGAGTTGATGGAGCAGATATAGGATGTAGCTTGATCTTTCCTTTGAATCTCCTTGAGTTGATGAAGAAGAATATTGGATGTAGCTTGATCTTTTCTTGAATCTCCTTGAGTTGATGAAGAGGTGTATGGATGTAGCTTTGATCACCTTTGAGAGCCTTGAATGCTTCTTACTTGCTTGGAGGTTGCTAGGCTTCAGATCTGAGCTTGAATCACCTTGGAAGGATGAAGAACTCCAACCCGAAGTACTGTTCACGCATGTGCTACAGTACTTGCGAAATGGCCTCCCTGGAGCTCTCTTTGATTCACTTCATCAACTGCATCAACTAGGGTTTCTAACCCTCTTGTATTGGTTTTATAGACTTTGAATGGTCTATAGACAAGCCCCAGACCAGATCCACAAATCATGGGTGATTAGGTGACTTTTGGATTAAACAAATCCATATTGAATGGCCCTTTTCGAAGTGGAAAGAAAAGTTAACAATTGATGGCTCGGGGCTGGCGGTCGACCTACAGCTTCTGGCGGTCGACCTCTACTGAAACATGCTGTAGACGGATGGTCCCTGGGATTTTCGGTCGACCGCTACGGGTTGGCGGTCGACCTGTAGCTGAAACTTGTGCAGACTGGCAATCCCTGGCTGGGGAGGTCGACCGCCCCTGTGCTGGCGGTCGACCGCCAGCTGGGCAGACCCCGGTCCATCCCGGGTCGGTCCGTTATCCACTTTAGCTCCGTCGTTCAACTCCATTAGCAGCCAGTGCATGTTTGTGACATCACCCTTGATAGTCTAAAAGGTATCAACTGAGTCTTTAACCTTGGGTTCTCTTGGCTATGCTTCTTTGTGCATTGACCTTGGATATTTGAATGAAGCTTGTGGAAGAGATTTGCATCAAGGCTTGGACGCGATCATATGGCTTTCACTTTGCCATGAAGCAACCGAATGCACTGACTATGCACAGACTTTGTGTTGGATCAACTATACATTGTACAGACTTCAACCAGACAACGTATAGACTTTGAGTTTGTGCTAGCAGCTAACGTACAGACTTTGACTTTGCAGGATGTATAGACTTGCTGATGTATGGACTTGCTGCTGAAGGATGTATAGACTTGATGATGTATAGACTTGCTGATGTATAGACTTGCTGGCTGTATAGACTTGCTGGCTGTATAGACTTGCTGATGTATAGACTTGCTGGCTGAAGGATGTACAGACTTGCTGCTGAAGAATGTACAGACTTGCTACTATATAGACTTGCTGTTGAAGGATGTATAGACTTGATGTGCCTGCAACAGGATGATGTATAGACTTAAGTTGCAGGATGTATAGACTTAGTAATGAAGATGCATGGAGAATGTAGAGACTTTGCATGGCAAACTATGCAATCCAATGTATAGACTTGTTAATGAAGATGCATGGAGAATGTATAGACTTTATGTGTAGCAGCATAAGAAATGCACCGACTATATGAATGAACCGATGCAAGATATGAACAATGGTATGCACTGATGCATTGCTCATGCACACAATCTGTTCGATGAAATGACTAACTGTTTAAATAGATGCACAATGACGTCATATGCAAACACAGTGTGACTTAGTATTTGCTATCAAAACCATGCACTGCTCATGCACACAACATGTTCGATGAAATGACTGATTGTTTAAACAGATGCACCATAGTGTGACTTATAGTAGTTGCTATCATCAAAACCATAACAGTAATCATGGTGCACATGTATTCAACATTCTCCCCCTTTTTGATGATGGCAACACTGTGAGTCATTATATGGCAGAAATAGCCAAGATAGCAAAGTTTATGACATATGTAACATGTGCAGCTCAAGATCCATGATAGTGAAGCATGTGAATGCAGATATGTATGCACGGATATACGTATGCATGGAGAAGTAAAGTGTATGAATGCTCTGCATAAACCCTCATCATAAATGAAGGTTCTCTCCCCCTTGGATTCTCCCATATCCACAATGCACTCTCCCCCTTTGACAACGCACAAAGGCAACATTAGGCAACATCTCCCCCTTTCTCCCGAATCCACAGCAAGGACTCACAACAAGACATTCTCCCCCTTTGCCAACAGCAAAAAGGAGGGATACGGTACAGTGGTTGACAAAAGTCCTGGAGATCAGAGTGGAATGGTAGTGGAAGAGCAAGCCATTATATGGAAATTGGAAACATGCCGGGAGCAATATATATGGTTCAAAGTTAATGAAAACAAAGATCATCAATAGAGTTCAAAAGGCATCGACATCCATGGTTTAATAGAAATGAATCAGAAGCGCATATCATGGCAGTGTTTAACCTTCCCTTGTCTTATACATCCATATTCAAGAACTATAAAGAAAATAGCACAAAAACTAGTATTGAAGCTAAACAATCATGATTAGATCATGGAATTTTATGATTGCAGCAAATGTGATTTTCAATATCTTTTGCATTTGAAGGCACAAGACTCATATTTTACGAGCAGTCTAGTCTAGTACATGCCTCCTAACCGTAAGAATACACGTTGTTTCGACGCCAGTATTCCTAGGTATTTGGTAAGACTGACTATTATGCTTCAAAATAAACAGAGATAGCAAAGTCACATCATGACATATCCGATCTCATTTCTTTGATGAGAGGATATATTTCTCAGCAATTATGCCAGTGCTCTGCCTAGAGTCCAATATTATTAAGACAGAGATAACAGGGGCACATCATGACATATCATCCGTCATTTGATTTGATGACGTGACATATTTCTCCGTGCAACAATATCATTGCTCTATCAAATTAATTTTTCAAGAATTCCAGCTCATCAAGATGTTTAGAAATAATACTAAGCTCTAGAGTATCACCAAAGTTGTCAAGATGTTTGGATTTTCAGATTTCAGGATAGTTATTCAAGGCACAACATGCAATCTCTAGTTAAGGCATATTAAAACCATAAAATATAGATGATTTCAAAAGATATATCAGAACTTCAAGGAAATCATTAAATCTGAACCATTCTCATTGAATGGACAATCATCAGTTCATATAATAGAAAGCTCTTACACCGTAGTGATGTCTGTCTCTTGAACTTATTATCACACTGGAGGCTATTGAGGTTCAGATGCAAAAAGGACGAATGAACCAAGAAAAAATAACACGACTCCCCCTAAGAATATGCAATGAATGCACTCAAGGAGTTATGTAGGCAGTCAAATAGAATGACGACAAGGAGAGGTTTACTTGAACCATGCAGGGGTTGACCTGATCAAATATGAATCTAGCAGACATGAAATGCATGAACCAACACATGATTTTACACTTATGAAATTCAACATAATGAATATGAAACATATGCACGAATGCCTCAAGAAGACAACTCCCCCTAGCTATATGGCCTATATGCGAAAGTGGCACATGATACTTGGCGGAGGTTGGTCCTCACGCATATTGAGTGCTTCCAGACAAGCATAGCCTGCCTTTCCATACATCAACATTTGATATACCATGGCCGTGCAAGAGTGAAATGATGTAAAATGATTCAAGCTAGATTGATGTTGACTCCCCCTGAATACATGCATGGGTTGGCAATGAATTATGCAGCCTAAGACTTATGTGAATACACAATGCAATGAAGATGCTGCAAAATAATTGTGCATTTTTGTGTCTACTAGGCATGATGTGCATTAAGATATGTGTGATCACAATATGATGCAAACACAAATCATTCACAATTGAATTTGAACTGAATGCAACATGATGATGTCAATTGCTAGACTCCCTCTTTTGAATAATGCTAACATGAATAACGAGTTGAAAATGCAGCCATGACATGCATCATCAAAACCAAAGTCCAAGAATTTTAAGTGGTTGATATCAGGTAGCAAACAACTCATCATCACATCAACATGACATTGGGCAGACGTATGATGCACTATCTACATGTCAAGACTAAACATGCAAGATGACTGAACTTAAAGGTTTATGTACATACCTGTGCTTTGAGCTTTTATTTACCTTATGATTCTTTGTTCAGCTCCAAGGCATCCTACACCCAAAATTCTCATTTGAAATTTTTAGGTATCCAAGATTGCTTGGGTCCTTGTAGGTTAGCAGCTTTATCATATTCACCAATGTAGCTCATCTGTTTCAAGGAAATTAGATCATCCTTTCTCATTGTTTGACAATCATACATGTCATGACCATTTTTCTCACAGTAAAAACAGCGCACAAAAGATTGAGTATTCTTTTTATGTTCATGTGCGTGTGCATATGTATTTTGTTGTTGTGGATAAGCATGTGATTTACCTTTCATGGCATGAAGGTGATACTTTCCCTTCAAGTGCCAGCACTCTTGGACAGTATGGCCAGACTTACCACAATGAGAGTAGCAAGGAGGAAGATTTTTATTTAAAGCCATGGAGAGTGTTGACCTGCTTGTATCAACTCTTCTGACTCCCCATGCAATTCTGTGCATATATCTGCTGAGTAGGTTCTCTGCCAGTATTGACCTGTTTCTTTCCTTACTCTTTCACTTGATCTCCTGCTCTAAGCTCATCATTTCTCAAGATAAAACAATCATGCACAGTGTGACCATGTTTACCACAATAATAACAATTGATATTCATTTTGTGGAAGGCATGGTATTTAGCATTGGACATGTTATGGTGCATGTTTGGATAATCATGCTGAATTTTACTTTTCTTTCGAGCAGTGTGCCCTTTTTGGTGACCACAGGAAGTGGTGGCTTCCGGTGAGCCAGAATCTTGGATTTGGGCAAACATTGACAGGAAATCATTCAAACTTTGAATTTCATTTTTAAGTGAGGAAATGTGCTGTTTAGATTCAACAAGGCCCTCTTCGCATGCTGCCAATTGCTCATTGAGCATGGCGTTTACTGCTTTAAGATTTTTATTTTGTTGTTCTAAAGCATGCAAAGTTTCAGAGTGATCTTCAATGACAGATTTGCCTTTTTCATGTGCAGCCAATTTTTCATGCAATTCTTCTTCAACTTTTTCATGTTCAATTTTCTTTTCCAACAACTCTCTACTCTCTTCTTTCAGAGAATCAATCAGTTTTTGTTGCCATTCAAGATCATCCTGGAGACTAACATTTATATTTCTCAAGAATGAACATTTTTCACATACAAAATTAGCAGAGCATGAAACATAATTTTTATTTCCTTCAATCAACTTCTCATGATAGATTAGCCCATCGGCTATAGTTTGATCATTGGAGATTGACTTAGGTTGGTTTTGGAGTTTTATTACAGTTTCTTCCAACCTAGTGATTTCATCATGAAGATTTTCATTTTCATCCTTTAGACATGCAATGCTTTGTTTATGCGTATCTAGATCAACTGAGAGAGTGTCGTTAAGCTCTTTAAAAATAGAACACTTTTTACAAATCGAGCATTCATTTTGGTTAATTTTCTTGAGATCCTTTTTCAAATTTTTGTTTTCTATTTTTACCTTTTTGTATTGTGTGATCAATTCATCATAGGCTTCCATAAGCTCTTCAAAAGTGAATTCCTCGGAGTCAGAGTTTACCTGTGATGAGGATGTATTGATGGACTATTCTGCACGGTCGGCCATGAAGCATTCTTGTTCTTGTTCCTTCCCTTCATGAATTTTCACCAACTTGTCCAATACTTGCTTGGCTGTGCTGCAAGAGGACACAAGATGAGTTAGTCTTAGATCAACTGCAGCTGTAATTAAGTTATATGCAAGACGATTATCATTGTGTTTGGTCTCATGTTAGGCTAACCAATCAATTGAATTTGATGGCAACTCATGAGGAACATTATATATAAGAGTCTACAATTGTGGATCTATGGAGCTAACATAGATGAACATTCTTCCAACCCATGTAGAAAAATCTGAACCATCATAAATGGGCGGAGAAGCCATCGAAGCATGTGTAGCATATGAAGCCATCTAAATAACAAACACCGGGATCTTTCCCTGCAGATCGTTGGATCTGGGAATGATAGAGCCTCGCTCTGATACCACTTGTTGGGTCTCACGAGGTGTAAACGGATCTAGAAGGGGGGGGGGTTGAATAGATCCTATCAAAAGCTTTGGCCTATTTAAAACTCTTAGTTATCGGAAGCATGAACCACTCCTATAAAGTGAATGAATCACTTAGACACAATGCACAGCGGAATTAAGTAGAGTGGCACAGAGCATGCAATAGCTTGCAACAACCGTACGTGTGTGTGTGCTATATTGATCACTCAAAGTTCATATGTGTGTGAATGCAGTGGTGATCAACCAAGATGCAATTATGAGAGCTTGAGTGTATAAAATAAGATAACCAAGTTTGAAAGCACACGAACCTGTGATTGGGGGTAGAAGAGATAGAGCAATCACACACGAAGAACAACCCACAACACATGTATTTTTAAGGTGGTTCGGTTGCAACCCCGCAACCTACGTCCACCCCTCACCAAAACCCGATGAGGCTTCCTTGCTGACTCACAGCTTGACCGGGGACACGCCCCAAACCACAGAACAGAGAAAACCCTCTTTCTGTCTTCCTACACACAAAGCCGGCAGGGACGACTACACCGCAGATCGGAGAACTCCCGATTGCCTTCCTACTAACCACCGGTAGGGACGATCTTCAGTTTCAATAGATTGAATGAAATGAAGAAAGAAACAAGATGAAAATGCTCAAACAAGATATGAAGATATGCTAGAATGAATTAGATCTTGTCTGAGATTGTTGGATCTTGAATCTGTTGAGGATTTGATCTTCCTTTGATCCTTTTGAGTTGATGGAGCAGATATAGGATGTAGCTTGATCTTTCCTTTGAATCTCCTTGAGTTGATGAAGAAGAATATTGGATGTAGCTTGATCTTTTCTTGAATCTCCTTGAGTTGATGAAGAGGTGTATGGATGTAGCTTTGATCACCTTTGAGAGCCTTGAATGCTTCTTGCTTGCTTGGAGGTTGCTTGGCTTCAGATCTGAGCTTGAATCACCTTGGAAGGATGAAGAACTCCAGCCCGAAGTACTGTTCACGCAGGTGCTATAGTACTTGCGAAATGGCCTCCCTTGAGCTCTCTTTGATTCACTTCATCAACTGCATCAACTAGGGTTTCTAACCCTCTTGTATTGGTTTTATAGACTTTGAATGGTCTATAGACAAGCCCCAGACCAGATCCACAAATCATGGGTGATTAGGTGACTTTTGGATTAAACAAATCCATGTTGAATGGCCCTTTTCGAAGTGGAAACAAAAGTCAACAATTGATGGCTCGGGGCTGGCGGTCGACCTACAGCTTCTGGCGGTCGACCTCTACTGAAACATGCTGTAGACAGATGGTCCCTGGGATTTTCGATCGACCGCTACGGGCTGGCGGTCGACCTGCAGCTGAAACTTGTGCAGACTGGCAATCCCTGGCTGGGGCGGTCGACCGCCCCTGTGCTGGCGGTCGCCCGCCAGCTGGGCAGACCCCGGTCCATCCCGGGTCGGTCCGTTATCCACTTCAGCTCCGTCGTTCAACTCCATTAGCAGCCAGTGCATGTTTGTGGCATCACCCTTGATAGTCTAAAAGGTATCAACTGAGTCTTTAACCTTGGGTTCTCTTGGCTATGCTTCTTTGTGCATTAACCTTGGATATTTGAATGAAGCTTGTGGAAGAGATTTACATCAAGGCTTGGATGCGATCATATGGCTTTCACTTTGCCATGAAGCAACCGAATGCACTGACTATGCACAGACTTTGTGTTGGATCAACTATGTTGGAGCAACTATACATTGTACAGACTTCAACCTGACAACGTATAGACTTTGAGTTTGTGCTAGCAGCCAACGTACAGACTTTGAGTTTGCAGGATGTATAGACTTGCTGATGTATAGACTTGCTGCTGAAGGATGTATAGACTTGATGATGTATAGACTTGCTGGCTGTATAGACTTGCTGGCTGTATAGACTTGCTGGCTGTATAGACTTGCTGGCTGAAGGATGTACAGACTTGCTGCTGAAGAATGTACAGACTTGCTGCTGTATAGACTTGCTGCTGAAGGATGTATAGATTTGAGTTGCAGGATGTATAGACTTAGTAATGAAGATGCATGGAGAATGTATAGACTTTGCATGGCAAACTATGCAATCCAATGTATAGACTTGTTAATGAAGATGCATGGAGAATGTATAGACTTTATGTGTAGCAGCATGAGAAATGCACCGACTATATGAATGAACCGATGCAAGATATGAACAATGGTATGCACTGATGCATTGCTCATGCACACAACCTGTTCGATGAAATGACTAACTATTTAAACAGATGCACAATGACGTCATATGCAAACACAGTGTGACTTAGTATTTGCTATCAAAACCATGCACTGCTCATGCACACAACATGTTCGATGAAATGACTGATTGTTTAAACAGATGCACCACAGTGTGACTTATAGTAGTTGCTATCATCAAAACCATAACAGTAATCATGGTGCACATGTATTCAACACTAATTGATGAATTGAAGACCCCGCATGGGGGCGCCAATTACATGAAGGGCGCCCCTATCTTGGGCGCTAATTATATGAAGGGCGCCTCTTCTCTGGGCGCTATTTCCTTGCAGTAGGAAAATTAGTAAGTCGATTGTAGTGTTTTCTTCGAACTAGGAAGCATTGGCCATTCAGGAAGGATAACATCTGGAAGGATTAACACGTAGGAAAGTTTAGATACTAGTAGGATTCCTTCCATGGAAACTTTGATTCCAATTAAATTCTAATCCACGATCGAATCCCTTCTCTATAAATACCAAACCCCCTCCATCGAACCCTCTGTTGACTCTCTATTTCAAAGACGTCCTTCTGCTCTTCGTTTCCCTAAAGTTACTGTTCCTTTCTCTTTGGATGTACGTGGAGAGGAGGGTCTACTTTCTTCTCTGCATCTTCCTGGAGGAGGCTTGTGGCTGCTACTCTTCTTCTTCCGTGGTGGTTGCCGTAGAAGAAGCCTGCTGCTTCTTTCGTTGGTGCTGTCAAGGGATCGTTTACCTACGGTTGCAGTTCTGCTACTGCTACCGTGTTCTTCCTCTGAAGCTGCAGTGCTTAGATCATCTTCTTCTTCCTGTTGCCGTTGTCTAGTTTCTCTGTTGCAAACAGAGTATCATTTTGTGATTATTCTTGTGGTTGATTCTTCAATCTCTTCACGATTCTCTCATCCAGATCACTACAAGGTAGGTGTTCTGAAGTACAAGTCCAATCTAATAGTTATCAGATCATGATCATGCATATAGGTCTGTTAGATGGTTTCCAGTAGGTTTTGTAAAATTTTTACTGAGTTTTAGTAGAAGGCGCCTCTTGATAGGGCGCTATTTGATATAACGACTGTGCAAACAGTCGTCAGTTAGTTGGTTAATTAATAAATACACATGTTCAAAATTTAATAACGGTGAACCATGACATCTAATCTAATACGTGAGAATACTGCTAGATTCCAGCTATTTTTCTCTACATGTCCATGTACTTGTTCCTGCCAAATTATTTTTATTAGAAAAGTGCTACTATTCGTGACCCAATACGAGCCTTCACTATTCTATGTAGCGCCCCTGACCTGGGAGCTATATCCCTAAAAGGTGGCAGCAGCTAGGGCGCTATTCAACTGAAACGTGGCCGCAGCCAAGGCGCCATTCACTTAAATTCTGGAATTTGATATATATGTCGATCTTAATATATTTAGAACCTAGATACAACGAATGAATGAACAGTCATTATATAATGAATTAGCGACCCTGCCCAGGGCGCTATTTCATGAAATGAAGACTTGACCTCAGGCGCTAATTACCTGATTTCTGATTTTCGTGGTGTTCTGTAACCCTTTACAATGGGTTATGTATATAGGCACTATATTCCATTCCGTGAGCATAGTCCCACGTTTCACGATGTTTTATCAATTACCCCTCAACTCTTGGTGACATACGAGCCCTCCGTTGGACATTTCGTTCCTTCGGACTGGTAAGTTAGTCATTGAGACCTTCGTAATACTCCTCGTAGCCTTGGATTCTCTCAAGGCCGATTGAGCAGGTTGTACCACTAAAACCCATGATACTTTTGATTGCCATGTCCCTCTAAAAAAACATGGTATACCGGCCCTCATGGTATGCTATTTAGCCACCGTGAGAATAATTATTGAGCTAATGGAATGGGAAAACCATACTGGAGAGGGGGATTTCTGTAGCCCATTCAAAGAGCAGCCCGAGTAGGCCTGACAGGACCCAACGAGGCCAAGCTCGCCTAAGTGATAGCCCACAGGGCCCACTTAGGGAAGAAAGTCTAATAAAAAATCGCTCGAGGACACAACCTTCCTAGGCGGCCTCTAGGCTCGGAGGGCCCGAGCGTCGGTTAGGTCACAGGAAAGGTCCGGCCCAAGCCATCTCTCCGCCCGGGAGAAGAAGGCGTACGCCGGCCTATCCGACCCATCTTCTCCCGAGCTAAGCCTATCGCCCGGATAGGGCTGGCCTCTCTGAACTCGGAACGGCCGACGATTGCTTATCCTTGCAGCCGTTAGGAGTCCACTACGGGCAGGAATTCAGAAAGGCGAGGGACTTCTTCTTCCCAAAGGTGATAACATTCCCACGATAAGGCAATGAAAGCCCACGTCGAGGACGTAACGCCCCCCTGAGACCCCGCGACTTACAGGACTCCGAGAAGGCGGCACACTATTTAAACCCAGGATACTCTCCGGCGAAAGGTAAGGGCAATCATACGCTCAAAGCTCCTGAGCAAGAACCACTTCACCCTTCTGGTGGAGAGGGATCTCACGCACATGCTCTCACCTCCCTTTATTGCTCCCGCCATAGCTCCACTGACTTAAGCATCGGAGGGTTTTCCCCAGGGATTCTCCCTGGGCCCCCTGATCCGTTTCCCTATCTTGCAGTTCACTACCTGGTGATCCTCCATCTGCTCAGGGCCAGTGCGAGATCACGCCCAGCCCTAGGAGTCGAGGATAAAACCGTAACCACCGAGCCAGGTGGCGAGTTACTGACGGTTTTCCTAAACAACGACCCAGCCCTAGGAGTAAGGATCGGAGCTGACCTACCGCCCAAGGTTCAACAGCAATATAAGAAATTCCTTTCTGAGTACATCCGAGTCTTTGCTTGGTCCGATGACCAACTCCCTGGGATACCAGAAGAGACCGTGATGCATAAGCTCAACCTCGACCCCGCCATGAGACCTGTACAGCAACGCAGAAGGAAGCATGCACCAGAGAAGCAAGTGATCATCAAGGCGCAGGTCACCAAGGGACATAAGACTGGTCTTTTTAGACTGGTCCTGTACCCGTCGTGGCTAGCCAACGTCATCCCAGTACCAAAAGCTTCAGGCAAGTGGCGGATGTGTGTGGATTTCACCGACCTAAATAAGGCCACCCCTAAGGACTGCTATCCATTGCCGAGCATCGATCAATTGGTTGACTCAACCTCGGGCAATGAGATACTTAGCTTCCTGGACGCCTATTCAAGTTATCATCAGATCAGAATGGATCCAGAAGACATCGAGAAGACCACCTTCATCACTGACTACGGCGTCTACTGCTACACCCGGATGCCTTTCGGGTTGAAGAACGCCGGAGCTACGTACCAAAGGCTGGTCAATCACATGTTCGAGGAGCAGCTAGGTCGGAACGTCGAGGCCTACATTGACGACATGCTCGTCAAGACCCCCAAGGCCCAAGACCACTTTACCGACCTCGCGGAAACCTTCGACACCCTCCTGAAGTACAACATGAAGCTCAATCCTGCCAAGTGCGCTTTCGGAGTGAGATCTGGGAAGTTCCTGGGTTTCTTGGTCACTCAACGCTGGATAGAGGCCAACCCCGACAAAGTCCAGGCCATCCTGGACATGCGCCCGCCCACCTGCGTCAAGGACGTCCAGCGCCTAGCTGGGCGTGTCGCCGCTCTCAGCCGGTTCCTATCCCGTGCGGCCGAATGATGCTCCCAAATTGGCATCTACTACGTTCGCATGGGATGAGGAATGCCAGAGAGCATTCACCGAGCTCAAGGAGTTCTTGGCCTCACCCCCGGTGCTCTCCAAGCCCATTCCAGGTGAAGTCTTACAGCTCTATCTCTCGGCAACACCATCTACGGTCAGCTCGGTCCTAGTCAGAAATGACTTGGGAATCGAGAGGCCGGTCTACTACACCAGCAAGGTGCTCAACGAGGCTGAAAGGAGGTACCCCGCAATCGAGAAACTCGTGCTAGCGTTGGTACCTCCGCCAAGCGCCTCCGACCCTATTTCCAGGGGCACCCCATCACCGTGCTGACCGGCGAACCATTGAAGAAGATTCTGGCCCACCCCGAAGCTTTAGGGTGACTCGTCAAATGGGCCATCATGCTCAGGGGCTACGATATATCCTATCGACCGCGCTCGGCTGTGAAAGGCCAAGCGCTTGCCGACTTCATCGCCGAGAGCACCATCCCAACTGAAGAAAGATCCCCGTCCGCGCCCGGGCCAACCTGGGAACTGTTCATAGATGGATCTTCCAACTTAGTCGGTAGTGGTGCCGGAATCCTCCTGAGGTCCCCCGAGGGAGTAGAGCTACAGTACGCCTTGAAATTCAGCTTGCAGGCATCCAACAACGCTTCCGAGTATGAGGCCCTTATCTTGGGAGCACGCATGGCCCGACGGTTGGGGGCTGAGCGAGTCAAAATCCACACCGACTCCCAGCTGGTCGCTAGCCAAGTCAACGACGAATACGAAGCTCGAGAGGCGCAAATGATCAAATACCTCCAGCTGGTCAGAGACCTGGCCCAACAGTTCGAGGGATTCGAGGTAGTCCGAATAGCTCGGGAGGAAAACTCCCGAGCGGACGCCCTCTCTCGGTTGACCTCCTCTCTCGACCCTGAAGGTACCCGATCGGTCCTCCTTGAAGAGCTAGAGCGCCCGAGCATTGACTCGGAGCTCCTTGCTGTTGACTCAGCCATTCCGAGCGACTGACGCACCCCCTACCTATCTTGGCTCTGGGACTCCCAAGAGCCTTCCGACTCTCGAGAAGCCCGCAGACTGAAGTACCAAGCCCGGCGCTTCGTCATTCTAGACGACACTCTCTATCGGAGATCTTTCTCCGGTCCTCTCCTGAAGTGTCTCGGCCCCGACGAAGCCAGCCGAGCCATCCAAGAGATTCATGAAGGCCTGTGCGGAGCGCATTCAGGAGGAAGGTCGCTCGCCAGGATCCTGCTACGGCAGGGTTACTGGTGGCCCACCCAGCAGCGCGACTGCACGGCCCACGTGCAAAAGTGCGGCCGATGCCAGCGATTCGACCACTTGGTCCATCAGCCGGCTACGGAGCTTGTCACCCTTACCGAGCCTTATCCCTTCGCTCGGTGGGGGATCGACATTCTCGGGCCGTTCCCTGCGGCTCAGTCCTAAAAGAAGTTCATCATCGTCGCCATCGACTACTTCACCAAGTGGATCGAGGTCGAAGCCACGGCGAGGATCACAGAGACAGTCGTCTGAAGTTTCGTCCGGAAGTCGACCATTTGTTGCTTCGGCATCCCCCGAGTGATAGTGAGCGATAACGGTCGGCAATTCGACTCTCGCTATTTCCGAGACCGATGCGCTGACCTAGGTATTCGCAACCACTTCACTTCGGTCGCCCACCCTCAGGCCAATGGGCTGGTCGAGAATGCCAATAAGACTATCTTAAAAGGCATAAAAACCAGACTCGGCAAGGCCAAGGGTAGCTGGCTCGAGGAACTGCCTAGCGTACTTTGGTCACACAGAATGACTCCCAAAACGGCAACCGGTGAGAGTCCTTTCTAGTTGGTGTATGGCACGGAGGCTGTTATTCCGTTAGAGGTCGCCAACCCTTCTCTCCGAGTCATCCGCTTCTCGCCCGAGGTAAACGAGCAAAAGTTACTCGAGAACCTCGATCTAGCAGATGAGCTCCGAGAGATCGCCAACATCCGAGCTACGGAGTACCAGCGCCACCTCACTCGATACTACAATGCCAAAGTCCGAGACAGACACTTCCAACCGGGAGACTTCGTCCTCAGGAAAGCCGAAGCCTCTCGACCACTAGAGGCGGCGGGCAAGCTATCCCCTAACTGGGAAGGCCCCTACCGAGTGGTCAAGACACTCGGGAAAGGAGCATACCGACTATCTACAATGGAAGGGGAACCCATCCCTCGGGCATGGAATGTAGTCACACTACGCAAGTTCTACTTTTGAAGTTCGTGCAAACAATCCGAGTGAAATAAAATTTTCTCCTTTTCATTCAATCGATTGTTGGTGCATCAGAAAGGCAAAAGCCAATACATTACATAACAGAAAGCAAAAAATCCATCTGGCACCACTGCAAAAGGCCATTGCTCGGCTGACTCGGTTGATCTCCTTGGGTCCAGCCACTGACTCTGCCTCGAGTAGAAACTGGCTCGGATAAAAGGTGGTTGATCCAGTTGGCTCGGGCGGCCCATGACAAAGGTGACAGAGGGACTGCGGAGGGGAAGGCTACCTTCCAAGTTGACAGAGGCTGGGGAAGAGGGAACGCCTATGAAGGCCTCCTCTCCTCCAACCTACCAACTCTTTGGAGCGTACAGAGAGCGCAAGCACCCTCCGAAGAGTGAAAGAAAGGAAGAGAAGAAGAGGGAAAAAGAGGCTGCCAGAAAGAAAAAGAAACCAGCAGAGCTGGATAAGGAGGCAGGGGAAGGCCCAGAGGGGATGGACATCACGGATGCCCCCATCCGTCCTCCATATCGCCCCCCTCCGGGAAGCCTCGCCGGAACTGATAGAGGAAATGGCGTGATTTTTCCGTCAAAATCCTCTCCAGATCCGCGCGACGACCATCGGACCGGCTTCAAACCCGTGCGACGATCGTCAGACCTGCTCAAAACCCAAAGTGGCAAAAACCTGCAGCCCTCCATCATCGGCAGCATCATCTTCCGAAGGATCCTCCATGCTCTGAATGCAACTGCACAACGCAACGTGAAGAAGGGACGAGGAAAGACTGTTAGGAAAAATCCTAAGCGGTGGAGAGGAAGGGACGCCCTTCGGTCTTTTTATAGGCAAAGGGAGGCTACTTGCCTTAAATGACTACCTCCTCGAAAACACGCCAAAGGAATTCTCCCCTCTAAATGGTCACCTTAAATCCCTCATTTTTCGCCTCAGCAGGATACACGAAGGAGCCTGGCATTCAAAGCGTGAGAAAATGGAAAGACACCCTGTCAGGAGCCCATCCAACCAGCATGCGAAAACCACGCAGAACGTATCGGCAATTTCCAACTACTACAGATACGCTAATCGAATCACGGCAAGGAAGGCAAGAAGCAAGTAAGTCATTTATTGCCTTACAAAAAGGAAATCTATTTCTTGGAAAAGGAAAAGAGGCAAAATAGGACAGATACATTAGGCCTCGGGCCCACTTTGAAGCTCGGGAACGGAAGGCACGGGTGTTTCACCCCCGGCACCCTCGGTGACGGCCGGCCCTGGCACTGACCCCGCCCGCGCGGGAACTGCCTCTGCCGCGAGCCCTCCCGAGGCAGCCGGAGTTGGTAACCCCACCGGAGAAGAGCCCTCTGGATCTTCCCCACTCGACGCAGAGGAGCTAGAAGATGACTCATCCGAGTCATAGCACTGGCCAGAGGGGAAGTCGATCCCAGAATCTTGTGCATCGGCATAGGCTACAGCCTGGCGGTAACCCTGCTCGAACCCTTTGCGGATGCCTCGGCGAAGTGCTACCTCGTAATAGGGAAGAGCAACGTTCTACAAGTCTGCTAGGTAGGCCTCCTAGCCCCTGTATTGCTCGATCGCCTCCGCTCCGACCAGCCCCATCCTCTCGACAAGCTCGGCCAACTTCCGCTCTGCCTCGACCGCACGCTCCTCGGCCTCCGCTGATCGCTTCTCCGCCTCAGCCGAATTCAGCTCAGCTTCGGCCGCCCGTTCCTTGGCCTCCACCAATCGCTCCTCCGCCTCAGTTCGGTCGGCCTCGACCTCAAGACGAAGGCGCTCCGCTGCCTCCGCTCGGTCCACCAACTCGACGCGCTCAGCCTCCCAACGGCCGTCCAGCTCGAGGTGGTGAAGGCGCTCCTCCTCAAGGAGTTTGCTTTTCCTCTCAAGCGATTCCTGGGCCTTGGCTAGCTGCTCGGTCAACGCTCCGACTTCCAGCCGGCTCGACCACGCCGACTCCCTGATCGTGGAGAACTCCTGCCGGAGCCCCTCGTGCGCCTCATTGAGTCGAGCTAACTTCCTCTCGCACCCTCCGAGGGTCCAAGCAGGTTCGACCGCTCTGACTCCGTCCGGGCGTAAGTCTCCGCCATCGTGGCCCCCATCTGGGCAATAACCAGGCCGCCCTCCATGATGACGTCGAGGACCCGGGGAGGAGAATGGCGACTATCTCCCCCTTTCATCCTCACGGACACCTCGCGGCAAAGTTGATAAAGAGCCCTTGAGACACCGAGCCTCTCCAAGGCCACATGCATGGGCACCCGTTCTACCCCTGGCGCCGCGCCAGAAGGCCCAGGTCGAGCTGCGGGAACGGCAACCCCGCGCTCCGCGGTCGGTTGGGGTTGCGACGCCTCCGTAGGTGAACCCCCGACCTCGACTGATGCCACGAGCCCGGCCGCACAAGGCAACTCGGACGTTTGGGGCTGCGACGCCTCTACAGGCAAACCCCCGATCTCAACCATCTCGGCCCGCGCGTCGCCGCCCGAGACCTCGCCCACCTCGACCGCCCCCCCAGTCTCGGCCACGGCCTTCTCTACTTCGGCCCCCTTTGTTCCCACCGAGGGGAGAGCCGACCCATCGTCACCACCCTCCGAGGGGCCCCTGTTCTCCTCGGCCCTCTCTCGCTCGGCGGATGGGGGAGCCTGCCCGGTTGGGTCGGCCCCATCTTGCTCCCGAGAGGGGAGCGCCGCCGAGCCAGAATCACCCTTGGCAGTGGTGAGGAGACTGGCCTTCCGGGCCCGCTTCCTGGCCTTCGCGGCTTCCCACAACCGTCACTCCATGGGATCCTTGCGCTTTGCGCCGCCTGGCCGTGAGGTCCCCTCGGAAGCCGCCCCCTTGCCCTTATCCCGGGCTTGGGAGCGACCCACGAAGACGCTCGGCTCATCAGCCGCCGAGTCGTCACCAAGATCGATGATCTCAGCAACTTCCTCCAGAGGCTCCCGCCTAGTGTCTGCAACGGAGGAGAAGGCGTGATCAGGAAAAGAAAGACGACCTCCACCCCTGAGGGAAAATCCAAGTGGTGGTACCTGACGGCTTCAGCCGCGTGAGAAGGCACCGCTCGATATTCTCCGGCGTCACCAGCTCCTTGGTAGACCGGCGATGTTTCAGCAAGCGAGCGGCATATTCCTCCACATCTGAAGGGAACTCCTCCTACCGGGGAGGGATATTCGGGTGGAAATTGGGCATTACCTGCCATGTCCAGGTTTCCTCCACCGAATGTATCTTCACCCAGAAAAATTGGGTCTTCCACCCTTTGTGCGAAGAATCCTTCGCCGCCAACGAAATGCAGCTCCTGTTCCTCCTCACCTGGATGAAGTAAAAACCCTTCCTCACCGACGGATGCAACTTCAACTCAAAGAAATAATGGAAAAGGTCCAGAGAAGGAGGAATCCCGCACTGACGGTAGAGAATGCGAAAGGCGGAAAGGAGAAGGTACGAGTTGGCAACAAACTGAATGGGCGCCAACTGGAAAAAATTGAGAAGCATGAGGACAAAAGGCTCGAAGGGGAGGCGGAACCTGCTCTTCCACACCAGAAGAAAGGTACAGATGTGGCCCGTGCGATCGTCTAGGCTCGTCTCATATGGGGCAGCAGCAACAAAGCTATACCTAAGAGGCAGGCGGAACTGGTGCTCCAGCCTCCTCAACTCGGCTTCCCCCAACTCACTGCAGTTTGGAACCGGTGCCCTCACCTCCTGTTCGTCACCCCCTCCATCGACATCTGAGCGCTGGCCCTCCATGGATTCCGAGGAAGAACTGGAAGAAGAATCCTCTCGAGACCCCGAAGATTCCGGGGGAGAAGGAAGCTGCCGGACCACCTCCGCAGTAATCTTCGCCAACTCTTTGAACGCCGCCGCAAGTTTTCGCTCCTCCGCTGTGTCCTCACGGCACATCAAGGAGCCCCAAAAGTAAAGAAGTGAAGGAGAGCCGAAAACCCTAACAACGGGAAGAGTCTGGAATGATAACCAGCGCCCTACGCCTATAAACCCACGCGGGAGGCGGCGCGTCGTTCCGACCTCCGAGAAAAGGGGGCCCCTTCATTTCAAATCCGTCAGGATCGCAATTATCACGGGCCCAGGTGACCACGGCACGTGGCTACATAACACTGCCAGATCTCCACCCACCTGAGCCACGCCGGTCCAAAACCCTCAAATACTACTCGTCCGAGCCTCCCTTGGCTCGGGAGTGGGAGGGGGACAAGTGGAGAGAGGGATTTCTGTAGCCCATTCAAAGAGCAACCCGACTAGGTGGGACAGGACCCAACGAGGCCAAGCTCACCTAAGTGACAGCCCACAGGGTCCACTTAGGGAAGAAAGCCCAATAAAAAATCGCTCGAGGACACAACCTTCCTAGGCGGCCTCTAAGCTCGGAGGGCCCGAGCGTCGGTCAGATCACAGGAAAGGTCCGGCCCAAGCCATCTCTCCGCCCAGGAGAAGAAGGCGTACGCCGGCCTATCCGACCCATCTTCTCCTGAGCTAAGCCTATCACCCGGATAGGGCTGGCCTCTCTGAACTCGGAACGGCCGACGATTGCTTATCCTTGCAGCCGTTAGGAGTCCACTACGGGCAGGAATTCAGGAAGGCGAGGGACTTCTTCTTCCCAAAGGTGATAACGTTCCAATGATAAGGTAATGAAAGCCCACGTCGAGGACGTAACACCCCCCTGAGACCCCGTGACTTACAGGACTCCGAGAAGGCGGCGCACTATTTAAACCCAGGATACCCTCCGGCGAAAGGTAAGGGCAATCATACGCTCAAAGCTCCTGAGCAAGAACCACTTCACCCTTCTGGTGGAGAGGGATCTCGCGCACAAGCTCTCACCTCCCTTTATTGCTCCCGCCATAGCTCCATTGACTTAAGCATCGGAGGGTTTTCCCCAGGGATTCTCCCTGGGCCCCCTGATCCGTTTCCCTATCTTGCAGTTCACTACCTGGTGATCCTCCATCCGCTCAGGACCAGCGCGAGATCACGTCTCTTCACATACCATTGCTATCAATCTTGGATTGTGTGCCTCTACAAAGACACCAATTCTTTCTACCTATCATGTACAAAGGACGAGCAATCATATGAATATGAGTGCTTATTCTTGTTCACTTGGCACCCACTAGGGAGTCAAATCCACCCAGTTTCTATTAGTATCGTGATTGTATCGACTTGACCGTAGTATGTCCTTACTCAAAAGTTCTGTCCTTGTGATTCTATTCCATAGGATGTACCTTATATTCCTACCAAGGTTCATTCCGTTGAAATTCTATATTGGCTATAACTAAAGTGGATGTCGAAATATATAACTCAATGATGTCGCATATAAGGGCCCGATCTGGTCCTGGGAGGAGCACCCGAAAGTACTTGTACCCATGGGAGCTATTATTGATCACGGTGTGGCATTGCACCGAAGTGCATGACTTGCTTGATTGGATATTTCCATAAACTCTTGTACTTGTACTTGAATTGACATGACGTGACATGCGTGGCCCGAAAAGGGTATTTACTTGCTTACTTGATAACATGATAACCAATTCTTGACATGGCTTGATAAACGTACATGCTTGCCTATCTTGATATAATTATATGAAATCTTGGATATCTTGCTAGTTCATTCTAAGTTATCTCTTGCTATACACTCTCTCTATTGTCGTTTCACGCGGATATGCATAGTTTACTTGCATCCATGTAACATGTAATTTACTTAAAGCAAGCTAGCACTTCAGATATAATTCATACTGAGCATTCGCTCACCTAGTGTTTCCCCCTATTTTTCAGGTAATTCTGATAACGAGACTCATTCGGATGGGGATGAACAAGAGTGAAGAGTTTAGAGCCATTCCAACCATCAAGCGTTATCTAGTCCTGTCTTTTCTATTTTCTTGAGTCATCCATTGTACTTTTATTTTATTGAGTTCTTAGTTCTTTTATCATGAGTTGTAATAGAAGAACCTGAAGGGTTATGATTAATAATGGACTTGGTTATCATTAATTGTGCGCACTCTGTGTATGAGTGTCGAATACACTTACGCTCTGATTGACGTGAATGATATAACTCGTCACGCATCTCCGGGTTCCTTCCACGCTCGGGGCGTGACAGTTTTTGTGGTATCAGAGCCTAGGATATTCAATTCCTAAGAACCCAAGTCCAAGGATAGGTTTAAACCTTTACCCGGTGAGATTGGGTAGAGCCAAGGGTTAAGTTAACTTAGAAACTAGAAACTTTGGATAATTACATATTAACATAGTTATCTTAATAATTGTAGGATCATGGCCGCGGTACATGCTCAGTGGCGTGATATGCAAAGGACCGTGCAAGGTCTCACTCAAGCACTACAATAGGTAGCGCAAGGAGGTGTTAATCGTGGAGTCGGTAGTCTCCATCAATGTTTCCGTAATATGAACCCTCCTAAATTCATTGGCTAGATCGATCCGGATGATGCCGAGCATTGGATATGGGAGATTGAACGGATATTCCGTGTCATGCAATGCACAGACCAAGAAAAAGTTCTATTGGCCACATTTCTATTAGAGAGAGATGCCGCTCCTAGTGGGAGTCCGTAGAAGCTATGGTAGAAAAAGATCATGTTTCATGGGCTGAATTCAAGGAATATTTTAATAACAAGTATTTTTCTGATCGAGTACAAGAAAAGAAGGCTGCTGAATTCGCTACACTTAAACAAAGAACATTAACGGTGGCCGAGTACGAGGCTCAATTCTCTAGGTTATCACGGTACGCTAAACACTTAGTAAGTACCGAGAAGATGAAGGCAAGAAGATTCCTAAATGGGCTCATGCCTCAATATATTACACAGCTGGTGCCGATGGACATACAAGTCTACTCGAAAATAGTACGGCGAGCCCAATTATTAGAAGATGCCACGGAGTTGTCCGACAAAATCCGTGGGAAGGACAAGAAGGGGCATGTTACTAGCTCGGGTACTTTCAAACCCTCCTTCAATAAAAAGAGAACCAACGATGGAGGTACTCCATCCCAAGAGAAAAAGTTCAAGAAGACTAAACCTTTCTCCATTACTACCACACCTTCTAAAGAGGTGTGTAAACATTGTGATAAGACCGGCCATAGGGCCGAGGAATGCTGGAGAAGACTTGGAGCTTGCCTCCGTTGTGGGAGCCGCGAACATCGAATTCCCGATTGTTCGTTACTCAATGATCAAGTCGGAGATGAAAAGCGCCCGATGAAGAAGAATGAGCGTCTGCAAGCTCTTCAAGAGGCAGAACAAGAGGAAGGCGGACTAGTGGAAGGTACACTCAAGATTTGTTCCAAGCATGCTCATGTCTTGTTTGATATCGGTGCATCGCACTCTTTTGTTTCAAAGAAGTTCGCTGATCCATTACCTATGGAACCGGAGTGGATAGATCAAGTAATTGCAACCCCACTCGGAAATGAATCCGAGATCTCACACCACTATTCCAATTGTACAGTTATGGTAAAAGAGAAAAATCTGCCAGCAGACTTGATATGTCTAGATTTAAAAGGATACGATGTTATCGTAGGAGCCGATTGGCTATCTACACATAAGGCCGTCGTTGATTGCCGTGAAGGCAAGGTAACTTTTAAAGAGTTTCTGGAACTTGTCTACACTAGCCCCAAGAGTCGGAAAAAGTCACCTCTTATTTCGGCTCTCCGAGCTAGCAAGCTTATAAGGAAAGGATGTGCTTCCTTCCTTACTTTTGTCACCATAAAAGAGACTAAGGAGACAAAGATAGAAGACATCCCGGTAGTTCGGGAGTTTCCAGATGTATTTCCAGACGATTTGCCTGGATTACCCCCACAAAGAAAAGTGGCCTTCACCATCGACCTGGTCCCTGGTGCTGGTCCAGTTTCCAAGGCACCTTATAGGATATCCCCTGCCGAGCTCAAGGAGTTAAAGGAACAATTGATGGAGCTTCTAAAGAAGGGATTTATCAGACCAAGCACTTCCCCATGGGGAGCGCCTGTATTATTTGTAAAGAAGAAGGATGGATCCATGGGGCTATGCATCGACTATCAACAATTGAATCATCTCACTATCAAAAATAAGTATCCACTGTCGAGAATCGATGAATTGTTTGATCAAATATCTGGATCTAAGTATTTCTCGAAGATTGATCTCAGGTCAGGATATCACCAACTGAGAATCAAAGATGAGGACATTCATAAGACCGCGTTCAGGAGCAGGTATGGGCACTATGAATTTGTTATTATGCCTTTCGGACTAACAACTGCCCCTGCCGCTTTTATGCAGTTGATGAATAGCATATTTAGGCCTCATCTAGATCAGTTCGTGGTGGTCTTTATTGATGACATATTAATCTATTCGAAGACTAAGGAAGAGCATGAAGAGCATTTGAGGATGGCATTACAGATATTGAGGATGAATCAGTTATATGCAAAGCTTAGCAAATGTGAATTCTGGCTAGACGAAGTATCCTTCCTAGGACATGTAATCTCCAAGGATTGGTTATCAGTAGATCCATCTAAGGTTGAAGCTGTGAAGAATTGGGAGAGACCAACCAACGCTAGCGAGATCCAAAGTTTCTTTGGTCTTGCCGGCTATTACAGGCGATTCATTAAGGATTTCTCCAAGATCGCCGTGCCGCTTACTAGGCTAACCCACAAAGAGATCTGTTATGAATGGAGTAAAGATTGTGAAAGAAGCTTCCATGCTCTAAAGGATCACTTGACTACTACCCCAATCTTGGCCTTGCCAATTGAAGGAGAACAATTCGAGGTATATACCGATGCATCTGGCATTGGCCTCGGATGTGTATTGATGCAACAAGGAAGAGTCATAGCTTACTCTTCCCGACAATTGAAGAAGCATGAAGAGAACTACCCAGTCAATGACCTAGAATTGGCTGCGGTAGTGTTTGCATTAAAGATCTGGAGACATTACCTGTACGGAGTGTAATTCATTATATACTCCGATCATAAGAGTCTCAAGTATCTCTTCTCTCAAAAGGAATTAAATATGAGACAGAGACGCTGGCTGGAATATCTCAAGGACTTCGACTTCACAATCCAATATCATCCTGGAAAGGGTAATCCTGTAGCCGATGCCCTCAGTCAAAAGCCAAGAGCGTTATTAGCCAATTGTATGATTCAGGAGTGGAAATTGCTAGAACAATTCTCTAGACTTAGCATAAGTATAGACAAGGAGAACATATGTGTTACTCTATCGCATATGAGGATACAACCCAATTTACTCTCTAAAATTAAAGGACTTCAAGACAACGACCCAATTTTAGTGGAAATCAAGGGCAAGATAGAAGAGCGATTTGATTTCAAACTAACAGCAGATGGAAGACTATTATTCAGAGAAAGAACTTGTGTACCAGATTGTGCAGAACTAAAGAAGAAGATATTAGAAGAAGTCCACAGATCAAGATACACGATTCATCGTGGATCTACCAAGATGTACCAAGACTTGAAGCGGACATTTTGGTGGCCTAACATGAAAAGAGAGGTAGCAGACTTTGTGTCTCGTTGTTTCACTTGTCAGCAAGTTAAGGCAGAACACCAAAAATCTGTCGATAAGCTTCATCCTCTTGATATTCCCAAGTGGAAGTGGGAGGATATCGGTATGGACTTTATAATGGGACTGTCTAAATCTAAAGGAGGACATGATGGAATTTGGGTCATCATAGACCGATTGACCAAGTTGGCACATTTCTTGCCAATCAAGAGCCGATGGTCAATTGACGTTCTTACTGCACTGTACATCAAAGAGATAGTCAGACTACATGGAGTTCCTATTTCAATCGTGTCTGATCGAGACCCTCGTTTTATTTCTCATTTTTGGAAGAGTCTACAACATTCGTTGGGGACAAGACTCAACTTTAGTATAGCCTTTCACCCTCAGACGGATGGTCAGACTGAGAGAACAAATCAGGTAGTAGAAGATATGCTCAGAGCATGCATCATTGATTTTGGCAGAAGCTGGCATGATCACTTGCCTTTGGTCGAGTTTGCATACACAGTAGCTATCAGGCAAGTATACAGGTGGCACCTTTCGAAGCCTTATACGGAAGGAGTTGCCGATCACCTTTATGCTGGGATGAAGTTGGCGAGAAACAACTACTAGGCCCAGACATGGTTAAAGAGACTTCCGAGAAGATCCAACTAATTAGAGAAAGACTTCAAGTAGCTCAATCCAGACAAAAGGCTTATGTCGATACCAGAAGGAGAGATCTCGAATTCTAAGTTGGAGATCATGTATTTCTTAAAATTTCTCTAGGACGAGGAATTAGAAGATTTGGTGTTAAGGGCATACACCAAGGTATATATGACCTTTTGAGGTATTAGAGAGAGTTGGCGAGGTTGCCTACCATATTGCCTTGCCTTCTAAATTGTCCGACGTCCATAATGTTTTCCACATATCTATGTTGAAGAAATATGTGCACGATCCAACACATGTCATAAATCATGGAGACCTGGTGATACAAAAGGATCTCACTTATAAACAAAAACCCATGAAGATCCTTGATCGCGAGGTACGTGCACTAAGAAATAAGACAATTCCCATGGTCAAGGTTCAATGGAACAAATGCTCAGAACAAGAAGCCACGTGGGAGGCCGAGGAATCCATGAAGAAGAGATTTCCCAACTTATTTACGATCGGTATGTACTTTGCAACCTCCACGTCTATATACCATTGAATTTGGGGACCAAATTCTTTTAAGTGGGGGAGGGTGTAGCAACCCTGGTGAATTAAAGGAATAAAATCCTAAATGGATTAAAAATTAAACCAATATTCAAGGCCCAACACACATATATATATATACTTAAGCCCACTTATATATAGTTATGTCTAATGGGCCTTACACTTAAACCATAGAACAAATGGACAAAAGATGAAGGGCGCCTCCTTTTAGGGCGCCATTTCATGAATTGAAGACCCCTCAAGGGGGCGCTAATTTATGAATTGAAGACCCCGCATGGGGGCGCCAATTACATGAAGGGCGTCCCTATCTTGGGTGCTAATTACATGAAGGGCGCCCCTCCTCTGGGCGCTATTTCCTTGCAGTAGGAAAATTGGTAAGTCGACTGCAGTGTTTTGTTTGAACTAGGAAGCATTGGCCGTTCAGGAAGGATAACATCTGTAAGGATTAACACGCAGGGAAGTTTAGATACTAGTAGGACTCCTTCCATGGAAACTTTGATTCCAATCAAATTCTAATCCACGATCGAATCCCTTCTCTATAAATACCAAACCCCCTCCATCAAACCCTCTGTTGACTCTATATTTCAAAGACGTCCTGCTGCTCTTCGTTTCCCTACAGTTACTATTCCTTTCTCTTCGGCTGTACATGGAGAGGAGGCTCTACTTTCTTCTCTGCATCTTCCTGGAGGAGGCTTGTGGCTGCTACTCTTCTTCTTCCGTGGTGGTTGCCGTAGAAGAAGCCTGCTGCTTCTTTCGTTGGTGCTATCAAGGGATCGTTTACCTACAGTTGCAGTTCTGCTACTGCTACCGTGTTCTTCTTCCTCTGAAGCTGCAGTGCTCAGATCATCTTCTTCTTCCTGCTGTCGTTGTCTAGTTTCTCTGCTGCAAACAGAGTATCGTTTTGTGGTTATTCTTGTGATTGATTCTTCAATCTCTTCACGATTCTCTCATCCAGATCACTATAAGGTAGGTGTTCTCAAGTACAAGCCCAATCTAATAGTTATCAGATCATGATCATGCATATAGGTCTATTAGATGGTTTCCAGTATGTTTTGTAAAGTTTTTACTGAGTTTTAGTAGAAGGTGCCTCTTGATAGGGCGCTATTTGATATAATGACCGTGCAAACAGTCGTCAGTTAGTTGGTAAATTAATAAATACACATGTTCAAAATTTAATAACGGTGAACCATGACATCTAATCTAATATGTGAGAATACTACTAGATTCCCGCTATTTTTCTCTACCTGTCCATGTACTTGTTCCTACCAAATTATTTTTATTGGAAAAGTGCTACTGTTCGTTACCCAATACTGTCGGCCTTCACTATTCTATATAGCGCCCCTGACCTGGGCGCTATATCCCTAAAAGGTGGCAGCAGCTAGGGCCCTATTCAACTGAAACGTGGCAGCAGCCAAGGCGCCATTCACTTAATTTCTAGAATTTGATATATATATCGATCTTAATATATTTAGAACCTGGATACAATGACTGAATGAATAGTCATTATATAATGAATTAGCAATCCTGCCCAGGGCGCTATTTCATGAAATGAAGACTTGACCTCAGGCGCTAATTACCAGATTTCTGATTTTCGTGGTGTTCTGTAACCCTTTACAGTGGGTTATGTATATAGGCACTATATTCCATTCCGTTAGTATAGTCCCACGTTTCACGATGTTTTATCGATTACCTCTCAACTCTTGGTGACATACGAGCCCTCCATTGGACATTCCGTTCCTTCGGACTAGTAAGTTAGTGATTGGGACCTCCGTAAGACTCCTCGTAGTCTTGGATTCCCTCAAGGCCGATTGAGCAGGTTGTACCACTAAAACCCATGATACTTTTGATTGCCATGTCCCTCTAAAAAAATATGGTATACCGGCCCTCATGGTATGCTATTTAGCCACCGTGAGAATAATTCTTGAGCTAATGGAATGGGAAAACCATACCATTGCTATCAATCTTGGATTATGTGCCTCTACGAAGACACCAATTCTTTCTACCTATCATGTACAAAGAACGAGCAATCATGTGAATATGAGTGCTTATTCTTGTTCACTTGGCACCCACTAGGGAGTCAAATCCACCCAGTTTCTATGAGTATCGTGATTGTACCGACTTGACCATAGTATGTCCTTACTCAAAAGTTCTGCCCTTGTGATTCTATTCCACAGGATCTACCTTATATTCCTACCAAGGTTCATTCTGTTGAAATTCTATATTGACTATAACTAAAGTGGATGTCGAAATACATAACTCAATGCTGGCGCATATAAGGGCCCGATTTGGTCTTGGGAGGAGCACCCGAAAATACTTGTGTCCATGGGAGCTATTATTGATCACGGTGTGGCATTGCACCGAAGTGCATGACTTTCTTGATTGGACATTTCCATAAACTCTTGTACTTGTACTTGACTTGACATGACGTGACATGCGTGGCCCGAAAAGGGTATTTACTTGCTTACTTGATAACATGATAACCAATTCTTGACATCACTTGATAAACGTACATGCTTGCCTATCTTGATATAATTATATGAAATCTTGGATATCTTGCTAGTTCTTTCTAAGTTATCTCTTGCTATACACTCTCTCTATTGTCATTTCACGTGGACAAGCATAGTTTACTTGCATCCATGTAACATGTAATTTACTTAAAGCAAGCTAGCACTTGAGATATAATTCCTACTAAGCATTTGCTCACGTAATGTTTTCCCCTAGTTTTCAGGTAATTCCGATAACGAGACTCATTCGGATGGGGATGAACAAGAGTGAAGATTTTAGAGCCATTCCAACCGTCAAGCGTTATCTAGTCCTGTCTTTTCTATTTTCCTGAGTCATCCATTGTACTTTTATTTTATTGAGTTCTTAGTTCTTTTATCATGAGTTGCAATAGAAGAACCTGAAGGGTTATGATTAATAAAGAACTTGGTTATCATTACTTGTGCGTGCTCTGTCTATGCGTGTCGAATACACTTACGCTCTGATTGACATGAACGATATAACACGTCACGCATCTCCAGGTTCCTTCCGCACTCGGGGCGTGACAAAGGCAATATTTAAGTGATTAACATTTTAGCTCTAGAACGAAGATAGAAATGAAATTGCGGTAAATCATACAGCATAACTAAAATAACCAAGAATAGAGTCATGAGTGTTGGCCCAGAGAGATGGCGGACAAGAAGGGGGGTTGGATTGTCTCCTTGCCGAGATGGCGGATTTTAAAAACAACTCCAACTAATTACAACGGAAATAAAACTAACAACGTTAATTACCCTAAACAGATGTGAGATTAAAAGAGTTCTCTCGATCTTTCCGATCCCACACGGTTTGACAATGCAAATAACAATTAAATTAAAGCGAAACACAGATAACGGAGGTAGCAATGTCTGGAGGTGTCGTGAATAAAAATCTACAAGTTGACCTGTGAAGGGAGGTAGATGAAAAGGACGATCACACAGGCATTCACACGAGACATAAAGATTTTTAGGTGGTTCAGGACCACGACAGGCTGCCTACGTCCACCCCTCACCGAACTCGGTGAGGCTTCACTCCACGCTACGAAACGTAGCAACACGGGGACGAATCCCAACACCACACACGCTGCTTCCGCAGTAATATCCACACGGGGACAAGCCCCAGAACGCTGCCATTGCAGCACACACACACACAACGTCGGGGAACACACCCCGGACACTAAAATCACACGGAGACGCAGCTCCTCCCACACACACAATGATATTCAAAGATTGAGACAACCAAAAGATGTACAATAAACGCCCACAGTAGTATGTAAATGAAGATAGACTATGAAGCACTCATGGAAGTAAACATAAAAAGAATGTAGAGATATCTCCTTGATTCTCCAATAGCCATAAGAAGATCTTTCTTGAAGCTTAGGTTGGAGAGAGTTGAATCCGTAGGAAGTCGGAGCGGTCGATCTTCCTTCTTGAGGATCAAAGGTGTGTTCCTTCAAATCCAAGCTCCTATCATACCTGCAAACACCAAGAACAGATAAATCAATATGCTCAAAACCTTGTATTTGTTAATAGGGACATCATAAATAAACGGATAGAGAACGTATAATATCTCCCTCTGAATATCCCATGAATCCTTCCAAAAGAAGGTAGAGTGTGCTAGAAATGATGAGTCGCAGAGTGGAAGCAGTCGGCTTTGAGATTGAAACGCCCAAACACGCAGACCGTGGAAAGCAGCAACATCGACTTCCAGATCGAGGCTCAGGCTCGTGGAAGACGATCTCTCCAGCCTCTTCTTCCTCCTCCAGGTAGTGGCGTCACCCTCCTCCATTTTCTTCTTCTCCTGCAAGAAAGGATACAGCAAGATAAGCCCCTTCATCTCTTCCGATCTGAAAATCGCAGCCAACATAGAGGGCAGCAAATAGGTGAACAAAAGACCACAAAGCCCATGCTAAAATCCTCTCAAAACCACACCCAATCCATAGGTGAAATCCTAAGGCTATAGGGGTAAAAAGCCAAGGCAAATCGGGTTACAAAATGGGCATTTCGTAAACAATCCGAAAATCACAATCCGGATGAACCAGAGAAAGTGTTGACTCATGGATTCGACACTTTTTTCACCACATTCTGTCCCGTTATATAAAAAATAGGACCCGGGTGAAAGTGTCGACTCATAGGGTCGACACTTTTCACCAGAGGTTCTATTTTCTTTGAAAATAGACCTCCGGCCTGTAAGTGTCGACTCTAGGAGTCGACACTTGCAGCCAGTAGTGTCCAGCCAGCAAGCTGGCTAGAAAGTGTCGACTCCTAGAGTCGACACTTTCTGTCTGGACATGTAAAACAATGCATCAGACAGAACAACCTAAAACAAGTGTCGACTCATAGAGTCAACACTTTTACTGACAGAACTGAAAACTCATTCAAACTCAATTGAAACCCCAAAAACATTAAGGACCAATAAAACACCATTAAACCCCATTCAGAAATAATAGAATGACATGCATGATGGGTGTTAAAAACATCTATCAAAACTTGGTCTCATAAAGCAATATGGGATACAAGATTAGCAATACATTTCAGGAAACTTGCATGTAAATCAATGAAGGCCTAGACAATCCATGTACTGTATGCATAAATAGTGACATACCATGATGAATGACTCAAACCCATTCAAGGTACTATAAAGGAACTTGAAGATTAACTTCTTACCATATCATCAAGGGTTTAGGGAGTAGAATGGAACCTGCACAATATACACAAATCCTTTCATGTCAATCCACATAAGAAGTTTGATTCACAAATATCCAACTAGTTTGATACAGAAGCTCACATATCAACAGATAGATCGTGCATTGAAAGACTATCTCAATTTCACTTTAAAAACTCAAAGTTTAGTCCAAAGCATGCATTCTCATGATTCAGAATCATTATAAAGACCATATTTTTATCAAGTTCACATGTCAAATTAGATTCAACCAAACCTACATGAATTCAAGGTTCAGTTCAAAGACTTCAAGTTCAGACCGAAGCAAGGGAAACCCAGCTTCAGTCATAGTTCAAGCAAGCCATACATGTGTTCAAAGTTTAGATCAAGAATGTGAAATTCAGTCCATTACTAATTCATGTTCAGTCTAAGATAGACTGAACTCACATAGTCTAATCACCATCCAACCAATTCAAAGGCCCTATAACCTTGTTGAAAACATGATTTAGCCAGGTTAAATAACATGGTTAGGTGGTCTTAAAAACACCAAACAAGCTTGAATAACCAAGATTTATAGAGGGTACATTTGGCAAAAAGACACAACAAAAAACCCCATAAAAGATATGCATGAAAGCACTTGAGAACCCATTTTCCAACCTCAAGATTAGAAGAATATCACCATAGATCCAGTATAAACTCTTACCTTGGATCTATTACATTGTAGGCAGAATTAACCTGCACTTTTGAGAATTCAGAAGCAAGTTAATATTAAACCAACGAATTTGGAGATCCCAACTTCAAACCATTTGAAAGCATTGAAGCCATATGATCAGAATGATTAAGGAACCATCATTCATGCCTTCATGATATGCAAGAACCAAAGCACAGTTTTCACATGAAAGCTCCAAAGACTCATGAGCAGCATGCATGAGTCAACATCAGGAATATATACATGAAGGGCCATGTTTCCAACCCTGTAATCGTAACCTGCAAAACATGATATCATCATGTTAGCTTGTTTATCATGAAGATATTTTCCACTAAACAAGCACACAATATTTTCACTTTAGAGCAGACATAAAAAACACACAATATATTAGAATCATCAAAACCATTGTCAAAGACAAGGAGGGGCGCACAGAACCCAACAATCTCCCACTTTTTGATTATGACAATATATTGTGACTATTTAAATTTCTCTCCCCCTTTGACATTATCAAAAAATGGGGGACGAGGTGAACAGATGTGAAATGGCACGAATCCAGCAATTAACCTCCCATAAATGGAAGGTGTGAGAATTATGAACAAGTATAAAACTAAGAACATGTGTGAAACTATGAACATTTATGTAGAGCTGAAATTTGAAATATGAAACTATATGCAGAGTGTAAGACTAAGTTATGCACAAAATGTATTGTGCTAAAAAGTACGTTATTCTCCCCCAATTGTCAAGAATAAAAACCAACTGACAATGGGTTATTTAACCTGTTATCTACATGTATATCCTAAAGATGCAAACTATGGAATGAAATATGATATGATCAATATAGATCAAGCAATCAAGCACTCAAGTATGCATAACAAGATATAGACTCATGCAAGTCCCTTCGGGATGGGTGTAAGGATGATGCAATCGATTATAGAACATGATGTGCAAGAACAATACTAAGAAGGTTGTGCTTATATAAATAAGGTACTGCATAAACCATGAAAGTTGATAGATTCATAAAATACATTCACACAATCAAACCCAAAGTGTATATGTGAAAAATTGAGCAATGAACTCCAAACAATATGGATAAGCAGATTTTCTAAAGAACACTAAAAGGAACTTATCATCCATACACTTTCATACACAATGCTTGAATATTGGTAACTACGTATAACCCCAATTTTTTTTAATTACTATAGATGGTGTGACTAACCTTTTGACACGAGTTGTATCCTTTGTCTCAGGGACACTTCCCGGTTACTCAGTTTTGTCACTTTTCGACGCGAGTTGTACCCTTTGTCTCAGGGGCACTTTCCAGCTACTTGGTGGCAAATCACACTTATTTTAAATGTGGATTAATTTCTCCTTTCGATGCGAGTTTCCTCCTTTATTTCAGGGGGGATTCCCGACTACTCGGATCCACGTTCCACTTATACAAATTTTTGATGGGGTTAACCGTTCTTTCCTCACGAGGCAAGTGATTTCCATGTAGAGAATCAATAGCCCTCAAGTGTGTTAAGTAGAATAACTGTAATCCTTATTAAATTGAATCAATTATGTCAAAAGGGTGTATTTTGTGTGGGTGGTTGCAATGAATGTAAGAAATGAATTAGTCTCGTCACAGTAAAGTCTCCCCCTAAATGTATGCACGGTTATAAAAATCTCCCCCTTAATATATGCCATGTAACAAACATGTCTAAACCAATGTAATTTCATTTAGCAAGAGATGAGTCATAGAAGGAGTCCAGAAGTGATTGTATATTATTTACAGTCAAACAAGTATTGAAATGAAATTTTCAAGCAAGTTGATTACCGGTACGTGGCGGAGGTGGAGGTCCGAAGACCCTGCTCAGGCATAAGGAAAGCTTCCAGGTGGATGTAATCCACCTTTCCACTAACGTCATTTTATATACCGGTCAATCATGGCATTCAAGCACAGAGGTATGCAATGATATGTAAATGTATGCATGTAACTAAGTATGTGAACTGTGTATGCACAAGTGAGTTGTTATTTACAAAAAGTGATCAAAAGTATGAAAGACTTTATGCACAGTGTAAAGCATTCCAAAGCCAAATTTTTATTTGCGAAGCAAAAGAGAAGGTGTGTATGAAAAACTACATATGTGCACTGTTAAGAATTCAAAGACTAAATTTATTCACATGATGTGAAAAGAGAAGCATTCAAGATATGTACTAATCAAACTCAAAAGATCTCAGCATTTCAAAAGATACCAAGGTCAGTGAAGTAGAATTGCAAACATTTTCCTCCAAACGTAATTTTTGCCTTTTCAGATTTTTCAAGGACAACCTAGGCGAAACAAATTTCAAAACAAACCATTTTTGTTTCTCATCTTGAGAGTCCTTTATTTATCGATATTCATTGACCTCAAGATGCCCCTGTAAAATAAATTCTCATTTTGGTGATTTGGGTACCTAAGTCATCTTGGGTCCCGAGGGATTAGTTCTAGCATGAGGAGATGTATTCCTACATTTCCTAGCAAACCAATCATCATCAAATCTCATAGTAGAACACTCATCCATAGAATGACAATTCTCGCCACAATAAAAGCAATAATAAGACTTTCTTTTCATGGACTATTTTTCATCATTTTTCATTAAGAAGTAATCATTCATCATGTGTCCATGTTCACCACAATAATAACATGAAAAATCCTTTTTGAGAGACCATTCATCATCAATTTTCTTTGTGAAACAATTTTCAAAAACATGTCCATGTAACCCACAATAGAAGCAATGATTGTTGAATCTTTTCTTTATGGGTTTTTTAAGATTTTTAGACTCATCAATAATTTTCATTTGTGACTTCAATGCTTGTTCATCATCAGATTTTATCAGGAGACAGTCATACATGTCATGACCATATTTTCCACAATAATAGCATGAAACATTTCTCCTTTTACTTGTTGCATGATTATGTTTAACAACAGGGGGTTCTATATGCACACAAGAACAATCAACAACAATTTTCTATTTTTCATTTTCTTTATCACACAAATACAAAGATTCATTTAAGCTCTTGATTTTATTTTGTAGATTCAAGATTTACAGTTGAGAATTAGTAATCTCTTCTTCACATGACGTAAATTTCTCATTCAACAAGGAATTAACAGTTTTGTGACTTTCAATTTCTTGTTCAAGAGTATGCAAATTGTCACAATCATCAATGATCACACATTTTTCTTTCTCAACCTTCTCAAGACTTTTCAACTTACTTTCAAGTAATGAAATTTGAATCAACAAGGCACTATTTTCATTTTGGAGTTTGTCAAATGAATTTTTATTCATTGAAGTTTGTTCAAGTTCTTTCATTTGAAAACTCATATTTTTGTCAACCATTTTATTCATGATTTTATTACATTCAAATTTATCATTCATATTCCTGAAGCTTTCTATTTCCTTTCTCAGTTCCTTCAGCTTTTCAGACTTGTCAACATTCAGAGTAGCTTTCCTTTCTTCAAGAAGAAGCATTTTTTCAGATATAGCGGTGAAGAGGCGAAATCTCGCACTGCATCCTGAGCGGGCCGGGGATCACCAGAAGATGAACTGTAAGATAGGGAAACGCGTTAGAGGGCCCATGGGATTTCCCTGGGGCGAAACCCTCCGATGGCTAAGTCAGTAGAGCTGTGGTGGAAGCAATGGAGGGAGGAGGAAAGCTGATGCGCGAGACTCCTCTCCACCAAAAAGGGGGGGGGGGGGGTGAAGCGGATTGCTCAGGAGTTTTACCTTCCTTTTTTCTCTTACCTTCCACCGGAGGGTAGCCCTGGTTTTAAGTAGTGTGCCGCCTTCAGGAGTCCTGTCAGCTGGGGGGTCTCCGACAGGAGTTACGTCCTCAACGTGGGCTTTCATGGCCTTTATCGTGGGGGCGTTATCGCCTTGAAACCCGGTGGCTGGTTGATTCCCCTGTCCATTGGGGACTCTTAAAGGCAGCGCGAACGGCTAGCGTCCAGTCCGAGCTCCTGAAACGCCAACCCTGTCCGGGCGAGGAGGATAGCTCGGTCAAAGGAGGGGTCGGATAGGTCGGCTGGCGCCTGTCTCTCCCGAGCGGAAAAACGGCCTGGGCCGGACCTTCCTTGTGACCTGACCATCACTCGGGCCCTCCGAGCCTAGGGGCCGCCGGGGAGGGTTGGTTCCTCGAGTGTCTGTTTATTGGGCTTTTCTTCCCTGAGTGGGCCCCGTGGGCTATCACTCGGGTGAGCTTGCCTCGTTGGACCCTGTTGAGTCTTGTTGGGCTGCTCTTTGGGTGGGCTACAGAAATCCCCCTCTCCACTTGTCCCCCTCCTACTCCCAAGCCATGGAGGCTCGGTTGAGTAGTTTTTGAGGCTTTGGACCGGCGTGGCTCAGGTGGGTGGAATTCCGTTGGCGTTTATGGTGCCACGGGGAGTGGTCGCCTGGGCCCGTAATAATGATCCTGACGGATTTGAACTGAAGGGGCCCCCCTTTTTCTGGGAGCACGGAACGACGCGCCACCTTCCTCTAGGGTTTTATAGGCGTTGGGCGCTGTTCGTCGTTCTAGGCTTCCAGGGTTTTGGGCTTTCCTTAGTTTCTTGGCTTTCGAAGCTTCTTGATGCACCGTGAGGGCACAGTAGAGGTGCGAAGTCTTGCGGCGGCGTTCGAGGAGTTGGCGAGGACAACCGCGGAGGCGGTCCGGCAACTTCCTTCCCCTCCGGAGTCTTCGAGTTCTTGCGAGGGATCCTCTTCCGGCTCGATGGCTGATCCGCCGCTGGAACTCGGGCAGGTGAGGTGGGAGCCTGTCTCCCATTGCAGCGAGTTGGGGGAGGCAGAGGTGAAGAAGCTGGAGCATCACTTTCGCTTGCCTTTCAGGTATAGCTTTGTCGCCGCCACCCCGTTCGAGACGAGTTTGGACGACCGAACGGGGCACATCTGCATGTTTCTTCTGGCGTGGAAAAGCGGGTTCCACCTTCCCTTCGAGCCCCTCGTACTCCAGATCCTCGAACTTTTTCGGTTGGCGCCCATTCAACTGGTGGCCAACTCGTACCTCCTCCTCTCTGCCTTTCGGATCCTCTGTCGCCAGCACGACATTTTCCCTTCCTTGGACCTCTTTCATTACTTTTTCGAGTTGAAGGCGCACCCGTCGGCGGGGAAGGGCTTTTACTTTATCCAGGCAAGGAGGAACAGGAGTTGCATTGCCCTCGCGGCGAAGGACTCCTCGCACAAGGGGTGGAAAACCCAATTCTTCTGGGTGAAGGCGGAGGCGACAGATGAACTCTGGAGATGCCGGATCTCACCCAATTTCCATCCGAACATTCCTCCTCGCCAGGAGGAGTTCCCTCCCCATGTGGAGCAACAGGCCGCCCATCTGCTGGAGAACCGCCAGTCGATCGAGGAGCTGGTGACGCCGGAGAACATCGAACGGTGCCTGCTTACGCGGTTGAAGTCGACAGGTACCGCCCTTTAGGTTGTTCCCCTGGGGTGGTAGTTACTTTTCTTCTCCTGACCGGGCCTTCTTTCTTTGCTGTAGACGTGAGGCGGGAACCTCTGGAGGATACTGCTGAGGTCATCGATCTGGGAGAAGATGACTCGGCGGCCGACGAGCCGGAGGCTCCAGTGGGTCGCGCCCAAGCCCGGGATAAGGGCAAGGGGGTGACCCCCGGGGGGTCTTCACGGCCGGCTGGCACAAAGCACAAGGATCCCATGGCGGGAAGGTTGCGAGAGGCCGCGAAGGCCAAGAAGCGGGCCAAGAAGGCAGGTCTCCCTCCTACCGCCGGGGGCGACTTTGGCTTGGCGGCACTCCCCTCCCGGGGGCAAGATGGGGCCGACCCCTCGAGGCCAGCTCCCCCATCTGCCGGGCGAGAGTGGGCCGAGGAGACTGGGGGCCCTTCAGAGGACGGCGATAGGTCGGCTCTCCCCCCCACGGGGGTAGAGGGGGCCGATGTTGAAGTAGCAGTCACCGAGGCCAGGGGGTCGGTCGGAGGCGGTGACGTCCCGGTTGCCGAGGTGCGGGCCGAGACAGGCGGAGCTGGGGGTTCGCCCGCGAGGGCGTTGCAGCCCCAGATGCTGGGAGCTTCCGGTGTGGTTGGACCTGCGGCATCGGTCGAGGTTGGAGGTTCGCCCGGGGAGGCGTTGCAACCCCAACCGACCGTGGCGCGCGAGGTGGCCGTTCCCGTTGCTCGAGCATAGCCCTCTGGCAGAGTGCCCCGGGCGGAGCGGTCTCCTTTGCCGGAGCCCTTGGAAAGGCTCGGCATTACGGGCGACCTATATCGGGTCTGCCGATCCATTGCCGTGAGGACGAAGGGGGGAGAAAGGCGCAACACCCCCCCGGGCTCCTCGATGTTCTGATGGAAGGCGGCCTGGTCATAGCTCGGTCGGCGGTTTTGATGGCGGAGGCGCACGCGCGGACGGAAACGGAGCGGTCGAACCTTGCCTGGACCCTCGGGGGATGCGAGAGGAAGCTGGCCCGACTCAAGGGGGAGCATGAGGGACTCCGGCAGGAGTTCTCCGCGTTCCGAGAGGTGGCGCGGGCGAGCTGACTAGAGGCTGAGGTGCTGAACGAACAGCTCGCCAAGACCCGAGAGTCTCTTGAGAGGGCAAGCCGATCCTTGGAGGAGGAGCGTCTGCGTCGCCTCGATCTGGACAATCGCTGGGAGCTCGAGCGTGCCGAGCTGCTAGATCGGGCAGAGATGGCAGAGCGTCTCCGAGCTGAGGCTGAGGTGGACCGGGCCCGGGCAGAGGAACGTGCGTCCGAGGCGGAGCGGGCGCGGGTCGAGTTCGTCGGTAGGGCGGGACAGATCGAGGCGGAGGCAATCGAGCGTTACAGGAGCTCGGATGCTTACTCGACCGACCTGTTGGAAGCCGCCCTACCTTACTACGAGGTAGCGCTACGCCGAGGTGCTCGAAAGGGGTTCAAGCAGGGCTATCGCCGGGCGGTAGGCTGCGCCCATGAATAGAACTCCGCGATCGAGTTCCCCTTTGGCCAGCGTTATGACTCGGATGAGTCGGTTTCCAGCTCTTCTTCGTCGGTCGGAGAAGATTCGGAGGGATCGCCTCCGTCGGGGTCACCGGCTCCGGGCTTCTCGGGAGGGCTCACGACTGAGACAGTTCTCGCACAGGCGAGGTCAGTGTCCGAGCCGGCCGTCACCGAAGGCGCCGGGGGTGACGCGTCTCCTTCCGCCGATCTCGAGCGTCAAAGTGGGCCCGAGGCCTGATGTATTGTGCCTCTTTCCCTTTTTGTCCCTCTTTCCTCTTTTTAGAGGGTTTCCTTTTGGTACGATAATAAATGACTTGCTCTGTTTGGGTACTATCCTTGCCGTGATTTGGTTGGCGAATCTTGGGTGGTTGAGAGGTGCCGATATGTCCTGCACGGTTTTCGCACGCTGTTTTGGTAGGCTTCTGACGGGGCGTTCCTCCGTCCCCTCACGCTTTGAATGTCAGGCCGCTTCGTGAATCCCGCGAGGGCGGGAAACGAGGAGTTGGAGGTGACTGTTCAGGGGAGAAATCCTTCGGCGTGTTTCTGAGGGGGGCATTTAAGGCGTGTAGCCTCCTTTGGCCTATAAGAAGGACCGGAAGGCGCCCTTTCCTCTCCACCGCTTGGGATTGTCTCTAACAGTCTTTCCTTGCTCCTTCCTTTTCACTCCGCGTTGTGCCTTTGCATCCGGAGCATGGAGGATCCTTCGGAGGGCGATGCTGCCGACGATGGGGAGCGGTGGGCTCCTGCTGTCTTGTGAGGTTGAACGGATCCCACGGTCGCCGCGCATGCACGAGACGGGTCCTACGGTCGCCGCGCGGATCTGGGGAGGACTTTGGCGTATGGGAGCATGCCGTTGGCCTCTTCTTGGCTCCGGCGAGGCTTCCGGGTGGACGCCGAGGTGGAGGACGGATGGGGGCATCAGGGGAGTCTGCCATCACTTCCCTCCGTGTGAGGGGAGGAGGCGTATCCGGCTCCCTCCTCACCGAGGCCTTCCTCCGTCTGCAGCCTCTTTTTCCCTCTTCTGCTCTTCATTTCTTTCACTCTTCGGGGGCTGCTTGCTCTCTCCTTCCTTCCAAGGAGTTGGCAGTTTGGAAGAGGGGGGGCCTTCACGGCGCTCCTTTTTCCCGGTTGTTGCCAACTTGGGAGGTAGCCTTCCTCAACGTTTAAAGGTGGCCTTCCTCCTGAAGTCCCTCTGTCACCTTTGTCACGGGCCATCCGAGCCAACTGGCTCGACCACCTCTTGTCTGAGCCAGTTTCCGCACGAGGCAGAGTCAGTGACTGGATGCGAGGAGATCAAGACCGAGTCAGTCGAGCGATGACCCCTTGAAACGATGTTAGACGGACTTTTGCTTTGTTTTTGCTATGTGATGTACTGGCATTTGCCTACCTGATGTACCAACGGTTTGGAATGAAAAGAACATGAATTTTATTCTGTCCATCTCGCTGTACAATTTCAAAAGTAGAATCTGCGTAGTGCGGCTGCGTTCCACGTCCGAGGAATAGGCTCCCCTTCCATTGTTGCTAACCTGTACGCACCTTTCCCGAGCGTCTCGACCACTCGGTAGGGACCTTCCCAGTTGGGGGATAGCTTGCCCGCCGCCTCCAGTGGTCGAGAGGCTTCGGCTTTCCTGAGGATGAAGTTCCCCGGTTGGAAAAGTCTGTCTCGGACCTTGGCGTTGTAGTATCGAGTGAGGCTGCGCTGGTACTCCGTTCCCCGGACGTTCGCGATCTCTCGGAGTTCGCTTGTCAGGTCGAGGTTCTCGAGCAATTTTTGCCCGTTGGCCTCGGGTGAGAAGCTGATCACTCGGAGAGACGGGTTGGCGATCTCCAACGGAACGACGGCCTCGGTGCCATATACCAACTGAAAGGGGCTTTCACCGGTTGCCGTCCTGGGGGTTGTTCGGTGCGACCACAGTACGCTAGGCAATTCCTCGAGCCAGCTACCCTTAGCCTTGCCGAGTCTGGTTTTTATGCCTTTCAAGATAGTCTTGTTGGCATTTTCAACCAGCCCGTTGGCCTGAGGGTGGGCGACCGAAGTGAAGTGGTTGCGGATATTTAGGTCGACGCATCTGTCTCAGAAGTACCGAGAGTCGAATTGCCGACCGTTATCGCTGACTATCACTCGGGGGATGCCAAAGCGGCAAATGATCGATTTCCAAACGAAGCCCCAAACGACTGTCTCGGTGATCCTTGCCGTAGCCTCAGCCTCGATCTACTTGGTGAAGTAGTCGATGGTGACGATGATGAACTTCTTCTGGGACTGGGCCGTTGGGAATGGCCCAAGGATATCGATTCCCCACCGAGCGAAAGGGTAGGGCTCAGTTAGGGTGACAAGTTTCGTTGTCGACTGATGGACCAAGTGGTCGAACCACTGGCATCGGTCGCACTGTTGAACATAGGATGAGCAGTCGCGCTGCAGGGTGGGCCACCAGTACCCCTGTCGTAACAGGATTCGGGCTAGCGACCGGGCCCCTGAGTGCGCTCTGCACAGGCCTTCATGAATCTCTTGGATGGCTCGGCCTGCCTCGTCGGGACCGAGGCACTTCAGGAGGGGACCGGAGAATGATCTTCGGTAGAGGGCGTTGTCGAGGATGACGAAGCGCCGAGCTTGATACTTCATTCGGCGGGCTTCCCGAGGGTCGGAGGGCTCTTGGGAGTCTTGTAGCCAGGACAGGTAGGGGGAGCGCCAGTCACTTGGGGTGGCCGAGTCAACAACGAGGAGCTCCGTGTCGATGCTCGGGCGCTCTAGCTCTTCTAGGAGGACCGATCGTGTACCTTCCGGGTCTAGGGAGGAGGCCAATCGAGAGAGGGCGTCCGCCCGGGAGTTTCGCTCCCGAGCTATCTGGACTACCTCAAAACCCTCGAACTGTTGGGCCAGGCTCCGGACCAGCTGAAGGTATTTGATCATGGGTACCTCCCAAGCCTCATACTCGCCGTTGACCTGACCTGCGACTAGTTGAGAGTCGGTGTGGATCCTGACTCGCTCGACCCCCAGCCGTCGGGCCATGCGTGCTCCCGAGATAAGGGCCTCGTACTCGAAAGCGTTGTTGGACTCCTAAAAGTTGAATTTTAAGGCATACTGTAGCTCTATCCCTTCGGGGGACCTTAGGAGGATCCCCGCACCACTGCCTGCCGAATTGGACGACCCATCGACGAACAGTTCCCAGGTTGGCTCGGTCGCGGTCGGAGGCCTGTCCTCGGCAGGGATGGTGCTTTCGGCAATGAGGTCGGTGAGCGCTTGGCCTTTGATTGCTGATCGCGGCTGGTACGAGATGTCATAGGCCCCGAGCATGATGGCCCATTTGACGAGTCGCCCCGAGGCCTCGGGGTGGGCCAGAATCTTCTTCAGCGGCTCGCCGGTTAGCACGGTGATGGGGTGCCCCTGGAAGTAGGGGCGGAAGCGCTTCGCGGAGGTGACCAACGCTATCACGAGTTTCTCGGTTGCGGGGTACCTTCGTTCGGCCCTACTGAGCACCTTGCTGGTGTAGTAGACCGGTCTTTCGATTCCCGAGTCATTTCTGACCAGGACCGAGCTGACCGTGGATGGCGTCGCCGAGAGGTAGAGCAGCAGGACTTCGCCTAGGATGGGCTTGGAGAGCACCGGTGGCGAAGCCAGGAACTCCTTAAGCTCGGCGAATGCTGCCTGGCACTCCTCATCCCATGCGAACGTAGCAGATGCCAGCTTGGGCCCCCTCATTAATTTGAAGAAGGGCAAGTATCGTTCGGCCGCACGGGATAGGAAACGGCTGAGAGCGGCGACACGCCCCGTCAGACGCTGGACGTCTTTAATGCACGTGGGCGGGCGCATGTCCAGGATGGCCTGGACTTTGTCGGGGTTGGCCTCGATCCCGCGCTGAGTGACTAGGAAATCTAGGAACTTCCCGGATTTTACTCCGAAGGCGCACTTGGCGGGGTTGAGCTTCATGTTGTACTTCAGGAGGGTGCCGAAGGTTTCGGCAAGGTCGGTGAAGTGGTCTTGGGCCTTGGGGGTCTTGACAAGCATGTCGTCAATGTAAGCCTCGACGTTCCGACCTAGCTGTTCCTCGAACATGTGATTTACCAGTCGCTGATATGTGGCTCCGGCATTCTTTAACCCGAAGGGCATCCGGGTGTAGCACTACACGCCGCAGTCAGTGATGAAGGCTGTCTTCTCGACGTCTTCTGGATTCATTCTGATCTGGTGATAACCTGAATAGGCGTCCAGGAAACTGAGTATCTCGTTGCCCGAGGTTGAATCAACCAATTGGTTGATGCTCGGTAGCGGATAGCAGTCCTTAGGGGTAGCCTTATTCAGATCGGTGAAGTCCACACACATTCGCCACTTGCCTGTAGTTTTTGGCACCAGGAGGACATTGGCTAGCCACGTAGGGTACAGGACTGGCCTGAAGAGGCCTGTCTCTTGTCCCTTGGTGACCTGCGCCTTGATGACCGCCTGTTTCTCAGGCGCATGCTTCCTTCTCCGTTGCTGTACGGGCCTGACGGTGGGGTCAAGGCTGAGCTTGTGCATCACGGTCTCCCCTGGTATGCCAGGGAGTTGATCATCGGCCCAAGCGAAGACCTGAGCGTACTCAGAAAGAAATTTTTTGTATTGTTGCTGTTCCTTAGGTGGTAGGTCGGCTCCGATCCTTACTCCGAGGGCCGGGTCATCGTTCAGGAACACCGTTAGCAACTCGCCACCGGGCTCGGTGGTTACGGTCTTCCCTTCGATTCCCTTGGGGCCCTTATCCCCTCCGTCCGGCCTTGAGGCTTCCACCGAGATGTTGTAGCACCTTCTAGCCGTGGCCTGGTTACCTCGGACTTCCCCCAACCTGTTTTTGGTGGGAAACTTCATTTTTTGGTGATAGGTAGATGGTACGGCCTTTATTCGGCTGAGAATTTTCTGGCCGAAAATGGCGTTGTACGCTATCATACCCTTGATCACTATGAAGTCCACCATGACCGTAACGGTTTTGGGTGGGGTGCCGATGGTGACCGGCAGGCTTAGGGCTCCCTCGGGGTTGGTGGCCAGGCCGTTAAACCCGCAAAGGGGGGTTCGGATTGGGCGGAGCTTGGATGGGTCTTCCCCATCTTGAGGAAACAGTCATAAGATAATACATCGGGGGCGCTTCCATTGTCAACCAGAATTCTATCTACGTTACAATGGTTTATTGTGGCCGAGATGACGAGGGCATCATCATGCGGGGTGCTTAGCCCTTCCAGGTCTTGGTCGGAGAAGACTATGACCTGGGGCTCCCTCGGCGGGCCCCCTGAGGGCTCTGAGACCCGGCTGGCCCGCTCGGCATGGCGCTTCCTTCCTCGGCTGGTGTCACCGCCCGATGCCGTTCCTCCGGAGATGACGTTGATGTGGACCCCTCGGGGGGCATTTTCGATCTCCTCGGCGGCGTCTTTGTCTTCTTTGTGCCCAGCTGCGAACCGGGCTAGGTGCCCCTAACGTATGCGGCGTTCGATCTCGTCCTGGAGCTGGTGACAGTCGCCGGTGTGGTGCCCGTGGTCGCCGTGGAACAAGCAATGTCTGTCGCACTTGCGGTTCTTCGATCTCATTGGTTCGGGCTGGCGGAGGAGTCCCAAGTCTTTGATGTCTTCATAGATCTCGTAGACTGGCGCGGTCAACGGGGTGTATCGCTCGTACCTCCGTTTGCGCTCTCCTTCCTGATCACGCTTCTTGCCCGAGCCAGGGTTTGACTCGGGGGCCCGCTTCTTGTCCCCCTCCCGACCCGAGCCGGTTGTGTCTCGGCAGGCGCTGAGCACCTCTTCGCACTCGGCGTGGCGTAGAGCCAGAGTCACTAGCTCGGCAAGGGTCGAGGGAGGGTGGAGGACCAGTTCACGGCGGAGATTTTCATCCCGGGTGCCCCTGGTCAGACCGGTCGTGGCTGAGGCCACATCCAGGCGAGGAATTCTGAGGGCTTCTGATTTAAACCGGTGGACATAAGCCCGGAGCCTTTCCCCTTGTGCCTGTTTTAGGGCCAGGAGCCCCGCTACTGACCTCGGGGGGGGCGCTTCCGACGAAGCTCTCCTTGAAGACTCGCCCGAATTGCCTGAAGTCCTGGATGGACCCAGGGGCGAGGGCCCGGAACCACGCCTGAGCGCCTTGGACCAGGGTGGCCGCAAAGGCTCGGCATTTAATGGGATCCGGTGTTCCATGCAGAGTCACCAGGGCGTCGAAGCTGTCGTAATGGTCGGCTGGGTCGCCCTGTCCATCATAGAGTTTGAAGGTAGGAATAGAGGTCCTAGGAGATACCTCTGCCTTCAAGATGTGCTCAGAGAAAGGGGATTTCTCCTCCTCCTCCGGGAGGGAGGTCTTCTGCAGGGCGCGGAGGGCGCGCTCTTGCTCTGTGAAGCGTCTTTCGAAATCCCTCAGCCGAAGGGATAGTTCCGGCTGCGGTCGCGCCGTGGGGCTGGGGGGAGCGTCGTGGCGATCCTCAGGACCGCCGGCGCTCGGGCATGGAGGCCTCGCCCCCTGTTTCCCTTTCCTGGGTGTGGAGGAAGCCTCTTGCTCCGGGGGTGGAGCTTGCGAGGGTCCTCCCGCGTGGTTGCGGATGAGATGCTGACCGCGGAGGGTGAAGCGGCCTCCAGCGGTGTGCTGGGACGCACTTCGACGGGGGGGGCTCCTGGACGGGGCGCGAGACCTGGCATCCCTCGCCGCCTGGGCCCTCATGAGCTCCACGAGAATGTCGAGCTTCTTACTGAGGGCCTGGAAGATCTCGACGCCGCCGTTGGGGGCTACCCCCGTTGCCGTCGGAAGGGGCGGCGGCCCGTTGGTGGGGACGCTGGTGTTGGAGGGAGGGCTCTGTGAGGCCCTAGAGGGGTCTTCTCCCGCCGTCACCACGGCCTTACCCTTCTCGACGGTGGATCTCCTCCCTGAGCATCTTCTCACCATCTCGGCTCTTCGTGCGTTTCCCACAGACGGCGCCGGATGAAGAGGTGAAATCTCGCGCTGCGTCCTGAGCGGGCCGGGGATCACCAGAAGATGAACTGTAAGATAGGGAAACGCGTCAGAGGGCCCAGGGGATTTCCCTGGGGCAAAACCCTCCGATGGCTAAGTCAGTAGAGCTGTGGTGGAAGCAATGGAGGGAGGAGGAAAGCTGATGCGCGAGACTCCTCTCCACCAAAAAGGGGGGGGGGTGAAGCGGATTGCTCAGGAGTTTTACCTTCCTTTTTTCTCTTACCTTCCACCGGAGGGTAGCCCTGGTTTTAAGTAGTGTGCCGCCTTCAGGAGTCCTGTCAGCTGGGGGGTCTCCGGCGGGAGTTACGTCCTCAACGTGGGCTTTCATGGCCTTTATCGTGGGGGCGTTATCGCCTTGAAACCCGGTGGCTGGTTGATTCCCCTGTCCATTGGGGACTCTTAAAGGCAGCGCGAACGGCTAGCGTCCAGTCCGAGCTCCTGAAACGCCAGCCCTGTCCGGGCGAGGAGGATAGCTCGGTCAAAGGAGGGGTCGGATAGGTCGGCTGGCGCCTGTCTCTCCCGAGTGGAAAAACGGCCTGGGCCGGACGTTCCTTGTGACCTGACCATCACTCGGGCCCTCCGAGCCTAGGGGCCGCCGGGGAGGGTTGGTTCCTCGAGTGTCTGTTTATTGGGCTTTTCTTCCCTGAGTGGGCCCCGTGGGCTATCACTTGGGTGAGCTTGCCTCGTTGGACCCTGTTGAGTCTTGTTGGGCTGCTCTTTGGGTGGGCTACAGAAATCCCCCTCTCCAAGCGGTATTCAACACTTTCATCTTCTCATTTTCCTTTTCTATTTGTTGAAGTTCTGAAATTTTAGCCAGTAAAGATGTGTTTTCAGATTTAAGATTTGCAATCAATTCTTTGTGTTCTTCATCATCAAACATGTGAGACTCAACTAGTCTTTCAAGTTCGGTGCATTTTCCACATGAAGAATTGTCATGTTTCTTTTTCAATCTTTTGTTTTCAGATTTTATAATTTTATATATAGCAAGCAGTTCATCATAAGTATTTAGCAATTCATCATAGCTCAATTCAACATCATCATCAGAATCACAGTTAAGATTTACCTCAGAGCTTCCGTTACTTTGCCTACCACTGTTGCTTGTCACGAGGCACTCACTATTTTGACTTTCTTCTTTGGCTTCCTTTAGCCCATCCCAAATTTCTTTGGCAGATCTGCAATCAGAAACAAATGGAAATTTATCAATGCATATTGCAACTTTAAGAACATTCAAAACATAAACATTATCAGAGTTCATTCTTTTATGCTCATCGGTCCATTTTAGCCCATCTTTGGGTAAAACATTAGGACCACGAGTGATTAATCTCATAAGCTTCGGATGAACATTAGAAATCCAAACACAGAATTTTCCAAGCCATGAAGCATAATCAAAATCATCAAAGACGGGAATCAAATTCATGCAAGCCATCATAAGATGATATTTTCTCCTAGACCATGAGGTCCGCTAACGAAGATCAGAGACTGGGCTCTGATACCAATTGTTGGCCTAGAGAGATGGCGGACAAGAAGGGGGGTTGAATTGTCCCCTTGTCGAGATGGCAGATTTTAAAAATAACTCCAACTAATTACAATGGAAATAAAACTAACAGCGTTAATTGCCCTAAATAGATGTGAGATTAAAAGAGTTCTCTCGATCTTTCCGATCCCACACGGTTTGACAATGCAAATAGCAATTAAATTAAAGCCAAACACAGATAATTGAGGTAGAAATGCATGGAGGTGTCGTGAATAAAAATCTACAAGTTGACCTGTGAAGGGAGGTAGATGAAAAGGACGATCACACAGGCATTCACACGATACACAAAGATTTTTAGGTGGTTCGGGACCACGACGGGATCCCTACGTCCACCCCTCACCGAACCCGGTGAGGCTTCACTCCACGCTACGAAACGTAGCAACACGGGGACGAATCCCAACACCACACACGCTGCTTCCGCAGTAATATTCACACGGGGACAAGCCCCAGAACGCTGCCACTGCAGCACACACACACACAACGTCGGGGAACACACCCCGGACACTAAAACCACATGGAGACGCAGCTCTGTCCACACACACAATGATATTCAAAGTTTGAGACAACCAAAAGATGTACAATAAACGCCCACAGCAGTATGTAAATGAAGATAGACTATGAAGCACTCATGGAAGTAAACATAAAAAGAATGTAGAGATATCTCCTTGACCAATAGCCATAAGAAGATCTTTCTTGAAGCTTAGGTTGGAGAGAGTTGAATCCGCAGGAAGTCGGAGCAGTCGATCTTCCTTCTTGAAGATCAAAGGTGTGTTCCTTCAAATCCAAGCTCCTATCATACCTACAAACACCAAGAATAGATAAATCAATATGCTCAAAACCTTGTATTTGTTAATAAGGACATCATAAATAAATGGATAGAAAACGTATAATATCTCCCTCTGAATATCCCATGAATCCTCTCAAAAGAAGGTAGAGTGCGCTAGAAATGATGAGTCACAGAGTGGAAGTAGTCAGCTTTGAGATTGAAATGCCCAAACATGCAGACTGTGGAAAGCAACAACAACGGCTTCCAGATCAAGGCTCAGGCTCGTGGAAGACGATCTCTCCAGCTTCTTCTTCCTCCTCCAGGTAGTGGCGTCACCCTCCTCCATGTTCTTCTTCTTTTGCAAGAAAGGATACAGCAAGATAAGCCCCTTCATCTCTTCCGATCTGAAAATCGCAGCCAACATAGAGGGCAGCAAATAGGTGAACAAAAGACCACAAAGCCCATGCTAAAATCCTCTCAAAACCACACCCAATCCATAGGTGAAATTCTAAGGCTATAAGGGTAAAAAGCCAAGGCAAATCGGGTTACAAAATGGGCATTTCGTAAACAATCCGAAAATCACGATCCGGATGAACCAGAGAAAGTGTTGACTCATGGATTCGACACTTTTCTCACCACGTTCTGTCCCGTTATATAAAAAACAGGACCCGGGTGAAAGTGTCGACTCATAGGGTCGACACTTCTCACCAGAGGTTTTATTTTATTTGAAAATAGACCTCCGGCCTGTAAGTGTCGACTCTAGGAGTCGACACTTGCAGCCAACAGTGTCTAGACAGCAAGCTGGCTAGAAAGTGTCGACTCCAAGAGTCGACACTTTCTATCTGGACATGTAAAACAACGCATCAGATAGAACAACCTGAAACAAGTGTCGACTCATAGAGTCGACACTTTTACTGACAGAACTGTAAACTCATTCAAACTCAATTGAAACCCCAAAAATATTAAGGACCAATAAAACACCATTAAACCCCATTCAGAAATAATAGAATGACATGCATGAGAGGTGTTAAAAACATCAATCAAAACTTGGTCTCATAAGGCAATATGGGATACAAGATTAGCAATATATTTCAGGAAACTTGCATGTAAATCAATGAAGGCCTAGACAATCCATGTATTGTATGCATAAATAGTGACATACCATGAGGAATGACTCAAACCCATTCAAGGTACTATAAATGAACTTGAAGATTAACTTCTTACCATATCATCAAGGGTTTAGGGAGCAGAATGGAACCTGCACAATATACACAAATCCTTTCATGTCAATCCACATAAGAAGTTTGATTCACAAATATCCAACTAGTTTGATACAGAAGCTCACATATCAACAGATAGATCGTGCATTGAAAGACTATCTCAATTTCACTTTAAAAACTCAACGTTCAGTCCAAAGCATGCATTCTCATGATTTAGAATCATTACAAAGACCAGATTTTTATCAAGTTCACATGTCAAATTAGATTCAACCAAACCTACATGAATTCAAGGTTCAGTTCAAAGACTTCAAGTTCAGACCGAAGCAAGGGAAACCTAGCTTCAGTCATAGTTCAAGCAAGCCACACATGTGTTCAAAGTTTAGATCAAGAATGTGAAATTTAGTCCATTACTAATTCATGTTCAGTCTAAGATAGACTGAACTCACATAGTCTAATCACCATCCAACCAATTCAAAGGCCCTATAACCTTTTTGAAAATATGATTTATCCAGGTTAAATAACATGGTTAGGGGGTCTTAAAAACACCAAACAAGCTTGAATAACCAAGATTTATAGAGGGTACATTTGGCAAAAAGCCACAACAAAAACCCCCATAAAAGATATGCATGAAAGCACTTGAGAACCCATTTTCCCAACTCAAGATTAGAAGAATATCACCATAGATCCAGTATAAACTCTTGCCTTGGATCCATTACATTGTGGGCAGAATTAACCTACACTTTTTGGGGACTCAGAAGCAAGTTAATATTAAACCAACGAATTTGGAGATCCCAACTTCAAACCATTTGAAAGCATTGAAGCCATATGATCAGAATGATTAAGGAACCATCATTCATGCCTTCATGATATGCAAGAACCAAACCACAGTTTTCACATGAAAGCTCCAAAGACTCATGAGCAACATGCATGAGTCAACATCAGAAATATATACATGAAGGGCCATGTTTCCAACCCGGTAATCGTAACCTGCAAAACACGATATCATCATGTTAGCTTGTTTATCATGAATATGTTTTCCACTAAACAAGCACATAATATTTTCACTTTAGAGCAAACACAAAATACACAATATATTGGAATCATCAAAACCATTATCAAAGACAAGGAGGGGTGCACAGAACCCAACAATGAGATATCTGAGCAAGTAAACATGATCGAGTATATAACATGAACAAGCAAGATTTAATCATGTAGATGTAAATTTGGCCTTTCATGAACAAGAAAGTACTTTTCATAACCATAAAGGCTATGCACCAGAAAGTCATGTAACGAGAATGTACTAGCAAGCATGTAATTTCACAAGAATGCCTCGTGAGTATTCATGGATATCCATAGATTTCACCAGTTTATAAAAAAAGTACTCCTAGCGCAATGCGACGCTAGTGTTCATCATACCCGATGGTTTATAGTATGTTTCCGGCTATCTGTCGAGGGGACTAGAGTAGAGCCCTTGGACACTGTCCGTGCCCGCTCTTACATCTTCAAGTTATAAATCAAGCTACTTCCACGAAAATACATATGGCCAATAATGTAACAAGTTCAAATTATGGTTCCATGATAGCAATATCAAGGTAAGAATGCTCCAAAATTGATATGAGATTTCAAGGAAGAATTAAAAGAACATTATGCTACGGCGGCATTCCGGTAGCATAACGGTACATTAATTAAGTTCCATAACTTAACATTAACTTGTTACACATAGTTTTGGGATCCAGATAATCCTAAGATCATCCAAGAACATACTTTAAATAACCATTAGGTCAAACCTCGGGTTGTGAACCTGATAGAAAGTGATGGTCATTTATTGGTCCGTTTCATGGATAAGGCGGTCACAGTCAGGCCGCTTAAACAATACTAGTGATCTAGTGAAGGCCGCAACTAAACTGTGTCAACCAGAACGAAGGGAAAGTTGACACTTGAGGAACTCTGGAACAATAGCGGTCTCAAGGTGGCCATTTTATGACAAAGATGGTCTGAGTAGAACTGCTAAGTAACAGTGATAGTCTCCTAGAGGTCCGCAATTAACCAGGGTACAAAAAGTAAAACATCGGTCACGTGAGTGCTCTTTACACAATTTGGGCTTTAAGGGTACAACCAGCTCGGCGTCCTAGTGGGAATCCTAGGCTCGCGGAGTCTTACGGAGGCCTTGAAACATGATCCCCTAGTCCGACAGAAGGAATATCCGGCGGAGAGGTTCACAAGTCCAAGAAATGTGTCTATAAGTGCAACGTGTATCTAATGGTCGCATATCGGAGTATACGCCATGTACTTAAGAAAGACTTTGAGATGAGAGTGATCGTTAAAACACTCGGTTAAACAATGATAATAACACCACATATATCTCATTCATAACATAGAAATTATTTAATTACAAAACTATAACATTTAGGCATGAAATTACATAATAATGAAAATACTGTTTTAAAATCATGCACATGCTGAAACAGGGTTTCTAATAGTAAGTTTAAAACATGATAGCATGAGAAATATCATAGTTATAATGTTAATAAATATGGAAAAGAAAACTGGGTTCAGACTGGTTCACAGAACCAAATAGCGGTCAGGGTCTGGCCGCATAGTGGTCCAGACGGTCTTGCGATAGACCGCTGTTAGATGCAGCGGTCACTTTGTTGACCGTTTTCTATCTGACAGATAGAAGCTGTAAAATAATTAAATTAAACACTAATCTAGGGCATGTTATGCATGGAAAATGATGTAACCTCATAGCTAAGACATGTTACAAGGTAATTAGGCCATGAATATGCATAGGTTGTGAGAATTAGACAAGAATTTCATCTTAACTGCATTAAGGCTAAGTTCATGCATGGAAAATAAGCAAACTCATCGAGTCTCAATAAAACACAAAATACTCCACGTACCATGCATGAAAATGACTGAAAATTGAGGGCTTTTACTCTTTACATCAAATTGAAGCCGTTCATGAGATAACCTACCTCTAGATAGAGCTCTAAACTTCAAATTTTGGGCCGGAACTTGACCCTAATTCCTGTTTGTCCCGAACTGAATCAGCAACTTCGTGGTCTTCTAACTTCTGATCCTCTTTACCTATGACCACAAAACTTAGAGGGTAAGAAGAGGGTACTAAAAGGAACAAATAATTCTAAAGAACTCATATCTAATTACCACGTTTATGGCTTCTAATTCGCTGATCAATCTGGGTCGTTCGCACAAGTTCCTGGGTTACTTGCACCGAACCAGCATCTTTGCAGGCTTCTAACTTCCTGTAGGCTTGATCTCAAAGAATGAAATTTTGAAAAAAGTTAGATCTTACTTTCATGAACAAATTCGTCTAAAGAACTTACCTCTAATTTGGCCTCTTTACCTTAGTTCCACGCGAGCCAAAAGTAAGGGTCGCACAGGTGAGACTTAAGGTCTATTTATAGGGTTTAGCTAGGGTTTTGAGGATTTGGACAAACCTAGAGTCCTAAATTAGAGTAGAGTTTATCCTTAGAGAGTTCTAGAGAGCCATCTATGCCAAGTAGCTTCGATCTAAGGTGATTAGGTCGCCAAAGATCCCAACTTTTCAAGCTTTCTTTGCTGTTCGGATCTGCCTGTCAATAGCGGTCACATGAGGACCATTTTGGACATCATGCGGTCTCGCGATAGACTGTTTTTATCCTAGAGCGCCGAATTTTGAATTGATTCAAACTCTTTTGTTATTTATCCTCTATTTATCTTTAAATAAACCTATTTATCTCCTAAATTCCATAAATACATCAATTTAAGCTTCTAGAAAATGGGCCACATCTTGTGGGGTTGGGTTTAGGTTCTTTGGGCTTATTTAAAAGGGCCAGGTTAATCAATGAATATAGGGTCTTAATATTTTGCTTTAATTAAACCAATTTCATTTAATAATCTATTTATTTCTAGAAAAATCTAGAAAAATTCCAAAATACTTTACATAAATTTTGGGGTATTACACCCTCCCCCACTTAAGCGAATTTGGTCTCCAAATTCAATACATGGATTTTATGAAGAGTGTACTTACAATTGAATAGCTGGGAAATCTCCTGCGCATGGCTTCTTCCATCTCCTATGTAGCATCTTGATCCGATCCTTTATTCCACCAATTTTTTACCATGGGAATGGTTTTGTTTCGAAGTTGACGTACCTCTCGATCAATGATTTTGTAAGGCCTTTGCTCGTACGTCAAATCTGTTTGAATCTCCAAATTGTCATAAGTGATAACGTGGAATGGATCATAGACATATCGTTTTAGCATAGAGACATGGAATACATCATGAACTCTTGCCAACTGTGGAGGCAATGCTAGACGATACGCCACTTCTCCCACTCTTTCAAAATTTTCAAAGGGGCCAATGAATCTTGGTGTAAGCTTGCCTTTAATACCAAACCTGCGAATACAACGACCAGGGGAAACATTGAGAAATACATGATCTCCCACCTGAAATTCCATGTCACGCCTTCGGTTATCAACATAGAATTTTTGCCTATCTTGGGCCATATTGAGTCTTTCTCTTATCACTTTCACTTTGTTAGTTGTATCTCGAACAAGGTCAGACCCTAGAATTTATCTTTCACCAACCTCATCCCAGCATATAGGTGTACGACAACTTCTTCCATATAATATCTCAAACAGTGCCATTTGAATGCTAACTTGGTAGCTATTATTGTAGGCAAATTCCACTAAAGGTAAATGGTCGTGCCAGCTTCCGCTGAAGTCTATAACACATGCTCTTAGCATATCTTCCACCACTTGATTAGTCCTTTCGGTTTGTCCATCAGTTTGTGGATGAAACGCATTGCTAAAATTCAATCGGGTCCCTAAAGAATATTGTAGACCCTTCTAGAATTATGAAGTAGATCAAGGGTCTCGATCAGAAATAATGGTGACAGGGACACCATGCAATTTAACAATCTCCTTTATATATAAAGCAGACCATCGACTTTTAATAGGTAGAAAATGAGCTGATTTTGTTAAACGGTCTATAATCACCCATATCCCATCATGTCCTCCTCTTGATTTAGGCAGTCCCATGATAAAATTCATCCCTATACTCTCCCATTTCCATTCCAGAATTTCCAAGGGATGTAGTTTTTCAGCAGACTTTTGATGTTCTACCTTAATTTGTTGACAAGTAAGGCAACATGACACATAGTCCTCCATCTCTCTCTTCATATTGGGCCACCAATAATTTCTTTTAAGGTCTTGATACATCTTGGTAGTGCCAGGGTGAACAGTATACTTAGATTTATGAGCTTCTTCTAAGATCATCTTCTTAGTATCATCATGATCCGGAATACAAATGCGACCTCGAAACAAGAATCTTTCGTTATTTATAATAACAAAATCCGGTTGTTGCTCCATATCAGCCTTAATCTCTAATAATACGGGGTCATTCTCTTGTAACTTGACTAGATCTTTAATCAACGTAGGTTGTGTTCAAATATTGGCTATAAAGCAATCTTCTTTCTTCATATCAACATCTAAATTTAATTGAGCAAATTTAGAAATAAGATTAGTCATACCTTTTAGAAGACTTGATAGCTTTCCTACTGGCTTTCTACTGAACGCATCAACTACATCATTTGCCTTGTCTGGATGATATTGAATATCGAAATCAAAGTCCTTGAGATACTCCAGCCATCGCCTTTGCCTCATATTCAACTCCTTTTGAGAAAAGAGGTATTTCAGGCTCTTATGATATGAATATACAGTAAATTTCTCCCCATAAAGATAATGACGCCAAATCTTCAAGGTGAATATGACAGTAGCCAGCTCCAGGTCATGAACAGGATAATTCTCCTCATGTCGCTTCAATTGTCTTGACGCATAGCAAATCACCTTGCCATTTTGCATGAGCACGCACCCTAGGCCAATGCCGGATGCATCAGTATAAATTTCAATTATGCCACCTTTAACAGACAATGCCAGTACAGGTGCCGTGATGAGATGCTCCTTAAGAGTCAAGAAATTTTTTTCACATTCCTTTGTCCACTCGAAAGGATTTTCCTTCCTAGTGAGTCTTGTTAAAGGAGCGGCGATTTTGGAGAAATATTTGATAAACCACCTATAGTAACTGGCCAAGCGAATGAAACTTCGAACTTAAGATACGGTGTTCGGTCGGCTCCAATTTTTAATAGCTTCAACTTTAGAAGGATCTACTGCGATGCCTTCTTTAGAAATAATGTGGCCAAGAAAAGAAACATCCTTAAGCCAAAATTCACATTTGTTCAACTTAGCATAGAGTTCATGTTCCTGTAAGGTTCACAGAGTAACCCTTAGATGTTCCTCGTGTTCCTCCTTTGTCTTAGAATAAATAAGGATATCATCAATGAATATGACCATAAATTGGTCAAGATAAGGCCGAAACACATTGTTCATTAGTTGCATAAATACTGTCGGGGCATTATTTATCCCGAAAAACTTACCACGAATTCATAATGCCCATATCTGCTTCAAAAAGTAGTCTTGTAAATATCTTCCTCCTTGATTCTTAGTTGATGATAGCCCGACCTAAGGTCGATCTTGGAGAAGTACTCCGCGCCAGAAAGTTGGTCAAATAACTCATTAATACGCGGCAATGGGTATTTGTTCTTGATGGTAAGTTGATTCAACTACTGGTTGTCGATGCATAACCTGAGGGAACCGTCCTTCTTCTTGACAAATAAGACTGGCACACCCCAAGGGGATGTGCTAGGTTGAATGAAGCCTTTTTCTAGTAGCTCTTGAAGTTGCTTCTTTAATTCCTTCAACTCTGTGGGGGACATTCTGTGAGGAGCTATTGAAACAGGTGTTGCTCCAAGAACAAGTCCAATGGAGAAGTTTACTTCCCTTTCGGGTGGTAAACCAGGTAGATCCGATGAGAACACACCGGGAAACTCATTCACAATTAGAATATCTTCTAAGATGAGTTCTTTGGACTCAGTGGTGATTACGGAGGCAAGAAAAGCTTCACATCCTTGCGAAATGAGTTTTCAAGCATGAAGAGATGAAATAAGGGTAGGATGTTTCCTATACTTGATGCCAAGAAAGGAAAATCGCGGGAGACCTGGTTTCCGAAAAGAGATTATCCTATTACGGCAATTTATATAGGCATCGTGGTCTACAAGCCAATCTACACCTAGGATAGCATCGTAGCCTTCCATGTCAAGGCATACGAGGTTTGCAGGGAGATTATGACCTTCTACCATTACCTCGCTATCGGGGTAGTGAGTTGTAAGTTTAGTTCCGGGACCTAGGGGTGTGGTGATAGCTAGGTCCAAGGGTAGAGGAACTGATGAAACTTGCAAGGTTTTTGCAAAAGTAGTAGATATTAAAGAATGAGAAGCACCAGTATCAAATAACACGAATGTAGGATGGGAATAGATTTGAACAGTACCTTCCATTAGCCCATCATCCTTGGGCGCTTCTTCATCATCCAGAACAGCGTTAAGACGAGCCTGTCGCTTGCGTCCACCACTGAAAAATTGATCCTTCATAAGGGGGCAATTCGGCATGCGGTGCTCCCAGCTTCCACATCTTAAGCAAGTGCCGAGATGCTTCCAGCACTCCTCGGCCGCGTGGCCAAATTTCTCGTAAAATATGCAAGCCATCATGACTTGCTTATGTTCCTCTTTTACCTTTTTGTTCTTGTGGTAGCCACTACCACTCCCATTCTAGGATCTCTTCTTACTATCACGAGATTTGTAAGGTTCCGTGATGCTAAACTTCTCCTTCTTTCCATGCCGATCAGACTTTCGGCTCGGCTCCTCCCCTTTGCCTTTGAGTTTATCGACCTTCTCCAAGGTCCGTTCACATAAGTGTGCCCGCTGGGCCATCTCTGCATAGGTCCGAATATTTTGCGAGCCTAGTTGCTAGATGAAGATAGGCCTTAACCCATTCATGAAGCGATTAGCTTTGAGAAGATCAATGCTCACTAAATGCTGAGCATTTACAGGATCATGCCCCAACCGTTGCGCTAAAAGCTCGAGCTGGTAGCAAAGGCGGACCGTATGATGAATTCTTGTGGAAGAGCCTTGGGCGCCCCCTTCCACTCTCCTCCCTCTCCCCCTTGCAGCTGAGACGGTTGCTATTCTGAGGTGTGACGCCTCCCCTATCAGTTCCGATCACCGCCGCCGCAGCCACGAGCCGCCATCGCACCGCCATCGAGTTCATCGGAGTTCTGTCTATAGCCAACCACAGTCACTTCCATGAATTACTGCAATCAGCCACGAGCTCCTTTTGATCTGGGATTTTGAGGGAGTGTTCCAGAGGCCGTCCCCATACTCTACAAAAATCGAGCTCAGAAGCTGAATGGGACGTCTTCCTGGCAGTCAACGGCAGTTCTCAGACAACTCACCTGCAGATCTGAGAGTTCGGGTACTGTACAATAGGAGCTTCACAATTCAACAAAGCCTATATCCACGCAGATCCAGGTCCCCTCTCTTGGCTTAGATTGGAGGATTTCAAGAGAGCTTTCCAATGATAGCTCCTGTGCCCCGATCCGACATCGGGATTGGTCGCAGCGGCTGATCTCGCCGGAGCGCGCGCCGGAAAACAGAATTCAAAATCCGTGGACAGCAACTTCAAGAGGTGGGGATCAGAGCCGAACGGCCACCGACCGGAGTTTCCGGCCGACTGCCATCCAGCGAGGCGCGCCACCAGGGGTCCCCATCACAGTAGGCCCCACCCCAGTAGGCCCGGGGGACAGCACCATCCGTGGGCCCCACGGACCCGTAGATCGCGCAGTCCTGAGCGCACGAAAACGCGGAGTTCGGCACCACCGGGCGACATCAAGATGCTGCCCGTCAACCCGATTCACGTGATTCCCGGGCCCCACATGTGACCTATTACCTCCCTGCGTGGAGTGGGTCAAATCTTTGTACTGCTGTAAACTTGTTTAACCGGGAGTCCGTAAATCGGCCGGGGTTGTCTTCGCCACGCCGGGTGCGTGGAGGTAATGATCTTACCTTCTTGGCATTCATTTGCTTAGTTAGTATTTGGTCATATGCCACTGCGAGAGTGTAGGTTTCTAGCCTGTGTGTTCATGTCGCCACTGTGAGTGTGAGAGTGACCCGTCACGCGACTCGATCCGAGTCCGGAAGTTGAGTCAGACTACCTTGAACTCTGCCGGTTCCTTAACCGCGCACGATCCACGCTTTCCGTCGCTTGGGACGATGAGTGAGTTTACACTTCTATTAACGACGTGTAGCCCATAGGAGCTCTTAGTGTCGAGCCGAGGTCGCTCTAGTATTCGTGTCGTTGCTGGTCGAGTCGTGTCCGTCTCATATAGCGTCGTCTCCTCAGTCCGTCCCGCATCAGTTTGGTATCAGAGCGAGTTGAGTCTAGGGTAGTCATTGCATAAGTCTCGCATGCACCATGGTCTAAGTCGAGTCTAAGATCATCACTATTTTCAAAACAAAAAAAAAAGGTGTTTTAAAATTACATTTCATCCTGATAATTTGGTATCTTAAAAGGTGTTGTCCGAACGTTAGGCTACGCCTATCGGGAGGTCGCACACTTGCGGGAGTGATCTTCGGATCGATTAACTCCGCCACGTACCGGATATTTGTTAGGTCTAAGTGCATCTTTTTGCATTAGTTGGTGTCTTCTAGGTCGTGTGTCAGTTGCATGCCCACCCGTCGAGGTACCCAATACTCGCCACCACCACCTATGGCGGATTCCCGGGCCCGTAGCTCCGATGAGTCCTCGATGGCCGAGATGTTCCGAGCCATTATGGAACGTCTTGACACGCGTATGGATGGTCTTAGTACGCGTATGGATGGCATAGGAACGCGTCTAGAAGGGCGGATGAAAGTCCTCGAGGATCGGGCCGAGAATTCGGATCAGTCCATCCAGGGCCTAGTTGGGAGAATTGCCATCCTCGAGAGGGGCCCAGTAGCGGCGTAACCCGCGCCGACGAACGGCCAACAAGAGCCGATTCGGCAACCTGCTGCACCAAGGGCTCAGGCGGAGAATGTTGGGGTACAACAGGTGCATGTGGTGGATGATTATGCATCTGATAATGATCAAGGGGGTAACGGTCGTCGTAATCAACGATGGAATTGTGATGACGAGGATGACGACCGCATTCTTAGGGGCGTGCATGCGGACCCTCCCACTTTTAGCGGGTCCTTGGACCCTAGGGTGTATTTAGATTGGGAGGCCGGCATGGACCGGTACTTCGAGTGGTTTGAGATGACGGACCACCGAAGAGTCCGATACGCAAAGATGAAGCTGCAAGGGTAGGCCCAAACTTATTGGACCAATGTGGAGAGCCTGCTCAACCAGTGACGTCAACCCCAAATCGGTACTTGGGATGATATGAAAATCAAGTTGAGGGAGAAATACCTTCCTGCCTCATATCGCCAACGTCTCATAGACAAATGGCAAAGCATCTCCCAAGGGAACCGATCTGTGACCGAGTACACCGCCGAGTTCGATGAGTATTACTTACGGTGTGGAGTCACGGAGGAGAGCACCATGACTATATCCCGCTTTTGAAGAGGTTTGCGACCCAATTATCAATATGAACTCTTTCGCCACAATGCAACCACTTTGGAGCAGGCATATCAGATAGCTCTCGAATTGGAGCAATTCGAGGCCGAGTTCGAGTCACCCCATCAGTTGGGCTCCTTTCCCCTTCGTAGTGTCGAGCCACGTGGCTCATCTGGCACGTATCCGAGGGCCCCCATGGCTCGACCTCAGGAGCCCTCTTGTCCCGAGCCCTTTGCTTCTAGGCCTCGCCCTCCACCCCCGAGGGACCTTCCTCGTCCCCAACATCTTACGGCTCCACCCTTAGCCCGTCCATCGGCCCCCGCACCTCCTGCACGCCCTTTGTTGCCTACACCTCCTATTCATCGGGAGGATAAAGGTAAAGGGCCTATGATTGGGGAGCCTAGTGGATCACGGTAGTAGTGTTTTCGCTGCAATGGATTTGGCCATTTCGCCAACTAGTGTCTCACCCGCCCATCTCTTATCATTGGGGACACACAGGCCAAGGATACCACCCCTGCGGGTCTCGAGTTAGTCACCTATGTGGCCGATCAGGAGCTAGCTGATGAATACTATGAGATCGAAGGTGACGACTAGGAGGCCCCGCATCCTGATGATACCCACGTGGGGGTCGTCAGGTGTATTCTCACCCAGCCACAGGCCAGTGATGACTGGCGTCGGACCACTATTTTTCATACCTTATGTAGGCTGGGCAAGCATGCATGTAAAGTGATCATCGATAGCGGGAGTTGCATTAATGCAATCTCCACGGGTGCTGTCTCCCATTTTGGTCTTACACCGGTGGATCACCCTAGCGCCTATCGTGTATCATGGGTGGATTCCACTTCCATTCCGATCAGGCTGCGGTGCTTGGTCCCACTGCAGTTCTTTGCCTACCGTGACGAGGTTTGGTGTGATGTCCTACCCATGGAGGTGGGCAACATTATTTTGGGTAGGCCGTGGTTATTTGATCGGGATGCCACACTCCATGGCCGGTCGAACACCTGTACCTTCGACCATGAGGGCCAACAGATTACTCTCGAACCCCATCGGCCCAAGAGCTCATCAGTCAGGGGTCGTACTGGCCCTAGTGCTCCGGAGCCTTCCCTCCCCTGGCCCAGTACCCCGCCCCCAGCTCGGGCTATGACCGTTACATCCGGCCCAGGCGAGCCCTCGACGAGGAGATTGATGTTGATTAGCTCCCAGAAGATGGAGCGGGAGGCTAGTCGGGGCTGCCCTGTGTTTGCCATTGCGGTCCGAGAGGTAGAGAGAGACTCCGAGGGTGAGCTCCCACCCGAGGTTGTCCCCATTCTGCAGGAGTTTGCTGATATCTTTCCTGATGAGCTTCCCGAGGGACTCCCACCTATGTGGGATATTCAGCATGCCATCGACCTTATTCTGGGCTCTTCATTGCCCAACCTTCCACATTATCGCATGAGCCCCACGGAACATGTCGAGCTAAAACGGCAGGTCGATGAGTTGATGGAGAGAGGATCTGTTCGGGACAGCATGAGTCCATGTGCTGTACCCGCTTTACTCGCCCCGAAGAAGGATGGCACGTGGAGAATGTGCATTGATAGCCACGCCATCAACAAAATCACCGTGAAGTACATGTTCCCTATTCCCCGCCTGGATGACATGCTAGACATGATGGCTGGTGCCACTATCTTTTCGAAGATTGATCTTAAGAGTGGCTACCATCAGGTGCGGATTAGGCCAGGTGATGAGTGGAAGACTACTTTTAAGACCAAGGACGGTCTATATGAGTGGTTGGTCATGCCTTTTGGGTTGACCAATGCCCCCGGCACATTCATGCGACTCATGACTCAGGTCCTTCGACCATTTATTGGAGTCTTTGTGGTTGTGTATTTTGATGATATCCTTATCTATAGTCGCACCACGGGGGACCACTTAGACCACCTTCGGCAGGTCTGTCTTCTTCTTCGGCGAGAGCAGTTGTTTGCAAACCCACAGAAGTGCGCCTTCATGACATCTCAGCTTACCTTCTTGGGTTTCATTGTGTATAGTACTAGGGTCTCCGCCGATCCGGAGAAGGTCCGGGCCATTGTTGAGTGGCCGGAACCCCGTACGGTTCATGATGTCCGCAGCTTTCATGGCCTTGCGACGTTCTATCGTCGCTTTATCCACGGATTTAGCTCCGTCACCGCCCCGATCACGGATTGTATCCGGAAGGGCACCTTTGTATGGACGAAGGCCGCCGCTACCGCCTTCAAGGACATCTAGGAGCGCATGACCCAGACACCTATCCTTCGATTGCCTAATTTCTCGAAGGTGTTTGAGGTCTCTTGTGATGCGTCGGGTGTTGGGATAGGAGGTGTGTTGAGTCAGGAGGCCCACCTGATCGAATATTTCAGCGAGAAGCTGAATGACGCGAAACTGCGATACTCCACATATGATAAGGAATTTTACGAGTTGTTCAGGCTCTTAGGCATTGGAGGCACTATCTTTTACATCAGGAGTTTGTCCTATACTCCGATCATGAGGCATTGAGGTACCTCCATTCCCAAAAGAAGCTTAACTCGCGTCACAGTCGTTGGGTCGAGTATCTCCAACAGTTCACATTTGTGCTTAAACATAAGGCTGGAGTGGAGAACAAGGTGGCCGATGCCTTGAGTCGGCGAGCATGTCTGCTTACCACCATGAGTGCCGAGGTCATAGGGTTGGAAAAGATGAGAGAGGCCTATGTTGACTGTCCTGACTTCGGTCAGGTTTATGCCACTCTCCAGGCCGGACCCTCGAGAGACCTTGATGACTTTGTGCTCCAGGATGGTTACCTCTTTCGTGGAGGAAGGCTATGTGTTCCTCGAACTTCGGTTCAAGATTTTTTAGTATGGGAGCTACATGCGGGAGGTCTAGCCGGCCACTTTGGTCGGAACAAGACTATTGAGGCAGTTGAGCATCGATTTTATTGGTCGAGCTTGAAGCGCGATGTTGCTCACATCGTGGCTCAGTGCCGTACATGTGCTACGGCCAAGATGAAGAAGCAAAGCTCGGGCCTTTATACGCCTCTTCTCGTGCTAGATGCCCCGTGGCAGGATGTTAGCATGGACTTTATTTTGGGATTGCCACGTACCTCCAGGAAGCATGATTCAGTCTATGTGGTGGTTGACCGTTTCTCAAAAATGGCCATTTTCATCCCTTGCTCGAAGACTTCGGATGCTTCGAGGGTAGCCCGCCTTTTCCTTACGCATGTGGTGTGCAAGTTCGGGTTGCCTCGCACTATAGTGTCTGACCGTGATGTGAGATTCACCTCCTATTTTTGGAAGACACTATGGCATATGATGGGTACTCACCTCAAGTTTTCCACTGCATATCATCCCCAGATAGATGGTCAGACCGAGGTGGTCAATAGGAGTCTGGGTGACCTTTTGAGGTGTCTTGTTAGGGACCGCATTGGGGATTGGGATCTCATTCTACCCATGGCAGAGTTTGCATATAATGATTCGGTGAATAAGTCTACCGGCATGAGTCCATTCGAGATTGTCACAGGTCGTAGGCCTAGGAAGCCAGTGGATCTTGTCCCCATGCCTATCCATGCACGTGTGTCAGAGTTGGCCGAGTCGTTTGCTAGGCAAGTTAGGAGTTTACACGATGACATCCGTCGTCACATTGAGTCCAGTAATGTACGTTACAAAGAGCTAGCCGATGCTCACCGACACCACCGAGAGTTCCAAGAGGGCGAATATGTCATGATCAGGGTAAGACCTGAACGGTTTCCCTCTGGAACCGTTAAGAAGTTGCAAGCTCACGGAGCCGGTCTATTTAGAGTGTTGAAACGCGTTGGATCCAATGCGTATGTTGTGGACCTGCCCGAGGAATACGGTATAAGCTCTACTTTTAATATTTCAGATCTAGTTGTATATAGGGACCCAACGGTGATCCCTAGTGAGCCTTTCGAGCCATCTCCTCCCCTTGAGAGTGATCCCACACCTGAGTGTCCACCTCCAGCCCCTTTGTCACGGCAGCGTGAGCATATAGATCATATACTGGATGAGCAGGTGACAGTTACCAAAAGTGGATCCTACCCGCGCTACCTAGTGCGATGGAGAGGACGGCTCGCTACCGAGGACACATGGATCACACATGGAGAGTTGCAGCGGATTGATCCGGACCTTCTGGAGCGATACCGGAGCGATGCAGACCCTTACTCAACAGGGTTGAGTTTCTCCCACCCGGGGAGAATTGGTGCGGACACCCGAGTAGTTACGCCGAGCCACCGGTACCGCACGCGGAGCACGACTCGAGCCACTTCAGCGTCCATCTGGCTCGGAGACAGCCTGGAGACTCCCCCCTGAGTCTCGACATTTATCATATTTGTTTAGACGTTATTTGTGTGTAATGTGTGTGTGTTTCATTTTATTCGGTTTGTAATTTTGATTGTAAGAAGGGTTTATTTGTAAAATGAGACCCCCGGGCCCCACGGGCCCCCAGACCTCTTCCCATTGATCCACCTCAGCCTAGGGCCCCATGTGGGGTCAGTCAACATTTCAAATGGAGACATCTAGAAGGTTGAATGATAAATGCCACATGGGTAGACAATTGGACTTCAAAGTCCAAGGTAGGCTATGTAGCACCCCGAAATTTTTAAATGATACATATTAATATTGGTCATGAAATAGCCTAAATTGATAATGGGCCTACATATTAATTAAAAGGTTATAAATAAATCCTTCAAAGGGATAAAACCCAACCCTTAAGCTAGAACTAAATTGGCCTCATTCGAGATACAAAAAAAATGATGAATAAAGAGTCATAGGATCGAACTCGACTCTGATATCCGAGACGATAAAGGGAATTAATAAAGTTATAAGAAAAAGACCCACATATATATATATATATATAGAGTCCTATTAAATAATTAGGCTAAAAAGCTTATGATAATTTTAGCATACATAACTAATGGGCTTTACAGAATATCTATATATTTATATATATAATTCTACCGATTTAAACTAGATAAAAATATTTATAAGTCTACTAAATATAATTAGTGGGCCCAACTAAACTTAAACACCCAACCCAATTATCTTAATGTAATGGGCTTTTCTTATCCATTAATCTAATTATATATAAAATAGAGAAATACTTAATAAGACTTACACCCATATTCGACATATAAAGGCCAAACCTTTTTAATGTATCTACGTGTATGTATATATATATATATATATATATATATATATATATATATATATATATATATATATATATATATCAAAACCCTCACTTCACATCAACCCCAAACATTTGCCACATGAGCTACAAAGCCCACACCTCCTTTTATAACCCAACACTCATAATAGCCAACTCCATATGCCAATCCACGTACCCATGATCGACTGTGCATATGATAAGTTTTAGGGTTTCACACACAAATTTTGGCAGGCGGCTGTCGTTTGGGTAGGAATAGGTTTTAGATATAACTTGGTTAAGGATTTTAAATAAAGGAAATACTAGTTGCAGTAAGACTCTCAAGAGGTTAATCTTATAAATAAGACATCGTCTAAGTAGCATAACCCTACTATTGCAAAAAGGCTTCATTCGAAAGGGAATTCGTGGAGTTCGTGCAGGATAGTGGGGTCTTCTTCCTCCCTACGTTGACACACACGCATGTCTTCTTCCTCTGCTATAGTGTGCTACTACCGTTGAAGTGCAATTGCAGCTATGTAAAGCTATTGTTGTTGCTGTAGTGGAAGAAGCAAGCATGCTTCTTCTATTATTATTTGTTCTTCACTGTTCTGCTTCTCCATCCTTATAAACATCAAAAGGTAGGCAATCTTCCAAGCAAAATCACCATAAAAAAGGGCATACTAGATGATAGTACATAGTACATGTAGGTTTTTTCATCCGTTCAATAACTCTTAATAGCATGCATGATTTTACGTGATTTTACTATGTTCTGCATGTATTATCTTTAGTTAATTAATATGAAAAATATGCTTAAAATATTTTATCCATGAAACCGTATGTCTAAAAATCACAAATTTCATACCACTAGAATCTCCATTATTTACTCTAAATTTTCATTTGATTATATGGAGTGTAAACCGGTTAATGATTAACTTTATTAAATATATGAATTGTTATAGTGCGAATCACCTAATGCACTGTAGCGTGATAGTTATAGGATTTTATTCTGACAATTTGTTCGGGGATGTCAGAGTCTCCTTTGGCCATGAAAATTTATGGGCGTACTATTAGGGTGGAGACCGAGATAGTGAGTGTGGTTGCACCGTTTTTCGTACCCCCTATCTCTAGATCCCTCATCTCTCAACGAAAAATTATTTTGAACATCCAGTTAGGTAGAGCTCTTTGAGCCCGTCATTTCGGTATATCATAGGCTCAATTCCGACGTAGTTACGTCGAGAAACGAGGGGAGTAAAGAATCGAAACAATTTGAATTGACGACATATTAAATGTCGTCAAATTGTTTTGACGTCATGTGCCATACCGTCAATTGGTTTATTATATATATATATATATATATATATATATATAACTTCTGATTATATCTTCAAAAATTTATATCTATTAAATTATGTCACATAAAATTATAAAAAATATATTTTTGGAATCCTTGAATTTTTCTCCTAATTATCATATATTCTATTTTTTAAATTATTTTATATAAATAAATGTGTCTTTGAATGTACATTTTTGAAATTATTCAATTAAATAGACATTGACGTGAATTCTTGTTAAATAAATTAAGTTAAAAATAATAGAATTAACGTCCCTCCAAGTGTACGCTAATTAATAAATGACGTCACCCACGGGCGTCAAATAATATAAGTTTATTTAATTATAGTTAATTATAGAATTGGATAGACATGAATTCTATAATTAACGTAATCATGTTCTCACAATTTTCTTCCGCTTTTGACCTATACCTCGGATCTTTTGGCACTCTCATCTCACGTCCGTAGATGGAGTCCCCGTTTCATGATTGGTTCACGTTATACACCTCAACTCTCGGTGACATACGAGCCCTCCGTTGGACATTCCGTTCCTTCGGACTGGCAAGTTAGTCATTGGGACCTCCGTAAGTCTCCTCGTAGCCTTGGATTCTCTCAAGGCCGATTGAGCTGGTTGTACCTAATCACCCAGATTTTCAGAATGTCATGATTTTCATCTGGTTTATTGATATATCATCCTTATTACAAGTTCTGTCCTTGAACTCTATGTTCCATGAAATCTATCTTAATGTTCCTATATGTTTGATCCTTGAAATTCTTGGCCATTAATATGGAATTAGTCTAGACTAAATGTCAGGGGCTATGGGTCCCACTAAAATGACATTTTAAATGCTACGGGTCCTGATTTGACCCTATTGGACGAGGCAAAGTCCAAACGTTACCGGTATACGATGATCGGGTGCTGGCATTCACCAACTCGGTTATTGGCATTTAGGGGCAATCATACAGTCGTGAGAACTCCTAAGTGTGCGACCAAATACTAACTAGTGCTATTTCCATGAGGGGTGGTCATATCGTCGTGATTTTCCCCTTAGTGCATTGGCCAATCCTATATAGTGCTAGATGTGCAAACGCTCTCGTGATTGTGATGATCGGGAGTAATTGCCATCATAGTACACCTTTCTACAACTTATTGTTCGTCATGAAAAGATCTTGATTTGCCTTATTGGAGGGGTTATCATATCGTCGTGATATTCCCTTAGTGTCTTGGCAAATGCTATGTGGTGCTTGTAGAAGTAATTGTCCTACTTCTATATCGATCATCATAGATGTTCTTGAATTATCCCATTGATAGTACTCGTTATCTTGTCACAAAGATCCTTCACAATAATGGATACTTTGAAGCTCTCGTGATAGTGTTCGTCATAGAGAGATGAATGTTATATTTCCTCATGAATGCTCTTGACTAACTTGAGAAAGTACTTGATTAGATCTTGCTATGCTATCTTGATTATCATCGTCCTTACTCTTCATGAGTTTATCTAGCATCTTGCTTACTCGTTTGTTTATTATAGTTCTTGAATTTATCTCGTGTTATTATAGTTCTCGCTTTCTATATCTTGCATGACCTGCATGAGCATGTTAAACTGTAATTGACTTAAAGCTAGCTTGGAAGCATGAGATATTAAGTCCTACTGAGCTTTCGCTCACCTTGCGTTTTCCAATATTTTTCAGGTAATGACCTTAGTGACGACGAGACCAAACAGGATGGGCAAGGGGAAGAGTGAAGAGAACTCTGACATCTAGATGAACCGTCTAGTCTGGTTATCTTGCGTCTTATGTCTCATTGTAGTTTTTCTTTATTGAGTCTTTTCGTTTATTATGGGCCCGAATATGTAAAGAACTTATATTTGAAATGAAATTTGTTATTTATCCAAATTGTGTTTTGTGGAAATGACTATGCTCTGATTGACATGACTGTTTAACTGCCACGTTCCGAGCAAACGACACGTTCCGCTGCTATCGGTTCGGGGCGTGACAGAAGGTGGTATCAGAGCCTAGGCTTTCTAAATCCCTAGGTCATCAGGTTCAAGTCCTAGATTGAGACATCCCTGTCAGTTATCCTATAGGAACCCCATGAGATTTGGGTAGAGCTATGGGTTGAATAATAAAATGTGTTACATTCGCGTTAGATACCTGCCGAGATATGCATATCATTAATCCAAACCTTATTCTTGTAGGCTAGAATGGCCGCTGAGAGAGCCCAATGGAGAGATATGCAACGTACGGTTCAAGGGTTGACACAAGCATTACAACAAGTGGCACAAGGTGGAAACCACCATGGAGCTGGGGATCTACATCGAAAATTTCAAAAGATAAATCCCCCGAAGTTTAGTGGGTCTACCGACCCGGATGAAGCAGAGAACTGGGTACAAGAAATAGAAAGGACCTTTAAGGTAATGCAATGAACCAACTAAGAAAATGTATTACTGGGAACCTACCAACTAGAGAAAGATGCTCGAGTCTGGTGAAGATCCGTGGAGGTAATCTTGCCCAATAATCAAGTTACATGGGTAGAATTCTTAGAACACTTTAATGAGAAATATTTCTCATAAAGAATTCGTGAGAAAAAAGCTATGGAATTTGCGGCTTTGAAGCAACGTAGTCTGTCATTCGCCGAGTATGAAGCAATGTTTTCTAGATTGGCCCGATATGCACCACACTTGGTTTGCATGGAGAAAATGAGAGCAAAGAGATTTATGAATGGCTTGAAGGTGGAACTTATACCTCAACTAACTCCACTAGAAATTCAAACATATACTGAGATGGTTAGAAAAGCACAACTCTTAGAAGATGCCATGGATATGATGGAGCGAGTCAAGGGAAAGATCGCTAAGAACAAGGAAATCATGAATGACAAGAAGAGGTCCAATGTAGGTAATGGTTTCCGTAAGAATAAGAAACTTTGGAATAATGATCAACAAATCATTCCGGCTAAAGAAAAGTGCGAGCATTGCAAGAAAGGGAGACACAATCCGGATGCGTGTTGGTACAAACTCGGGAAGTGTGTCCGTTGTGGAAGTGAAGATCACAGAATTACACATTGTCCACTATTAAAGGAAGAAGCATCGCAACCATTGAAAGGTAACTCGATAAACCTATAGTTTGCGAAACTTAGTACTTAGCATGTTGAATGATCTAGCTAAAATACATGTTTTGGATGTAGTGATTTTACCCCCACTAACTTTGGAAAGGAAATCGTGTGAATTTGGGGACCAAATTCTTTTAAGTGGGGGAGGGTGTAGCACCCCGAAAATTTTAAAGGATACATATTAATATTGGTCATGAAATAGGCCTAATTGATAATGGGCCTACATATTAATTAAAAGGTTATAAATAAATCCTTCAAAGGGATAAAACCCAACCCTTAAGCTAGAACTAAATTGGTCTCATTCGAGATACAAAAAAAATGATGAATAAAGAGTCATAGGATCGAACTCGACTCTGATATCCGAGACGACAAAGGGAATTAATAAAGTTATAAGAAAAAGACCCACATATATATATAGAGTCCTATTAAATAATTAGGCTAAAAAGCTTATGATAATTTTAGCATACATAACTAATGGGCTTTAAAGAATATCTATATATCTATATATATAATTCTACCGATTTAAACTAGATAAAAATATTTATAAGTCTACTAAATATAATTAGTGGGCCCAACTAAACTTAAACACCCAACCCAATTATCTTAATGTAATGGGCTTTTCTTATCCATTAATCTAATTATATATAAAATAGAGAAATACTTAATAAGACTTACACCCATATTCGATATATAAAGGCCAAACCTTTTTAATGTATCTACGTGTGTATATATATATATATATCAAAACCCTCACTTTACATCAATCCCAAACATTTGCCACATGAGCTACAAAGCCCACACCTCCTTTTATAACCCAACACTCATAATAGCCAACTCCATATGCCAATCCACGTACCCATGATCGACTGTGCATATGATAAGTTTTAGGGTTTCACACACAAATTTTGGCAGGCGGCTGTCGTTTGGGTAGGAATAGGTTTTAGATATAACTTGGTTAAGGATTTTAAATAAAGAAAATACTAGTTGCAGTAAGACTCTCAAGAGGTTAATCTTATAAATAAGACCTCTTCTAAGTAGCAGAGCCCTACTATTGCAAAAAGGCTTCATTCGAAAGGGAATTCGTGGAGTTCGTGCAGGATAGTGGGGTCTTCTTCCTCCCTACGTTGACACACACGCATGTCTTCTTCCTCTGCTATAGTGTGCTACTACCGTTGAAGTGCAATTGCAGCTATGTAAAGCTATTGTTGTTGCTGTAGTGGAAGAAACAAGCATGCTTCTTCTATTATTATTTGTTCTTCACTGTTCTGCATCTCCATCCTTATAAACACCAAAAGGTAGGCAATCTCCCAAGCAAAATCACCATAAAAAAAGGGCATACTAGATGATAGTACATAGTACATGTAGGTTTTTTCATCCGTTCAATAACTCTTAATAGCATGCATGATTTTACGTGATTTTACTGTGTTCTGCATGTATTATCTTTAGTTAATTAATATGAAAAACATGCTTAAAATATTTTATCCATGAAACCGTATGTCTAAAAATCACAAATTTCATACCACTAGAATATCCATGATTTACTCTAAATTTTCATTTGATTATATGGAGTGTTAACCGGTTAATGATTAACTTTATTAAATATATGAATTTTTATAGTGCGAATCACCTAATTCACTGTAGCGTGATAGTTATAGGATTTTATTCTGACAATTTGTTCGGGGATGTCGGAGTCTCCTTTGGCCATGAACATTTATGGGCGTACTATTAGGGTGGAGATCGAGATAGTGAGTGTGATTGCACTATTTTTCATGCCCCCTATCTCAAGATCCCCTATCTCTCAACAAAAAATTATTTTGAACATCCAGTTAGGTAGAGCTCTTTGAGCCCGTCATTTCGGTATATCATAGGCTCGATTCCGACGTAGTTACGTCGAGAAACGAGGGGAGTAAAGAATCGAAACAATTTGAATTGACGACATATTAAATGTCGTCAAATTATTTGACGTCATGTGCCATAACGTCAATTGGTTTATTATATATATATATATATATAACTTCTGATTATATCTTCAAAAATTTATATCTATTAAATTAAGTCACATAAAATTATAAAAAATATATTTTTGGAATCTTTGAATTTTTCTCCTAATTATCATATATTCTATTTTTTAAAATTATTTTATATAAATAAATGTGTCTTTGAATGTACATTTTTGAAATTATTCAATTAAATAGACATTGACGTGAATTCTTGTTAAATAAATTAAGTTAAAAATCATAGAATTAACGTCCCTCCAAGTGGACGCTAATTAATAAATGACGTCACCCACGGGCGTCAAATAATTTAAGTTTATTTAATTATAGTTAATTATAGAATTGGATAGACATGAATTCTATAATTAACGTAATCATGTTCTCACAATTTTCTTCCGATTTTGACCTATACCTCGGATCTTTTGGCACTCTCATCTCACGTCCGTAGATGGAGTCCCCGTTTCATGATTGGTTCACGTTATACACCTCAACTCTCGGTGACATACGAGCCCTCCGTTGGACATTCCGTTCCTTCGGACTGGCAAGTTAGTCATTGGGACCTCCGCAAGTCTCCTCGTAGCCTTAGATTCCCTCAAGACCTACTGAGCTCGTTGTACCTAATCACCCAGATTTTCAGACTGTCATGGTTTTCATATGGTTTATTGATATATCATCCTTATTACAAGTTCTATCCTTGAACTCTATGTTCCATGAAATCTATCTTAATGTTCCTACATGTTTGATCCTTGAAATTCTTGGCCATTAATATGGAATTAGTCTAGACTAAATGTCAGGGGCTATGGGTCCCACTAAAATGATATTTTAAATGCTACAGGTCCTGATCTGACCCTATTGGGCGAGGCAAAGTCCAAACGTTACCGGTATACGATGATCGGGTGCTGGCATTCACCAACTCGGTTATTGGCATTTAGGGGCAATCATACAGTCGTGAGAACTCCTAAGTGTGCGACCAAATACTAACTAGTGCTATTTCCATGAGGGGTGGTCATATCGTCGTGATTTTCCCCTTAGTGCATTGGCCAATCCTATATAGTGCTAGTTGTGCAAACGCTCTCGTGATTGTGATGATCGGGAGTAATTGCCATCATAGTACACATTTCTACAACTTATTGTTCGTCATGAAAAGATCTTGATTTGCCTTATTGGAGGGGTTATCATATCGTCGTAATATTCCCTTAGTGTCTTGGCAAATGCTATGTGGTGCTTGTAGAAGTAATTGTCCTACTTCTATATCGATCATCATAGATGTTCTTGAATTATCCCAATTATAGTACTCGTTATCTTGTCACAAAGATCCTTCACAATAATGGATACCTTGAAGCTCTCGTGATAGTGTTCGTCATAGAGAGATGAATGTTATATTTCCTCATGAATGCTCTTGACTAACTTGAGAAAGTACTTGATTAGATCTTGCTATACTCTCTTGATTATCATCGTCCTTACTCTTCATGAGTTTATCTAGCATCTTGCTTACTCGTTTGTTTATTATAGTTCTTGAATTTATCTCGTGTTATTATAGTTCTCGCTTTCTATATCTTACATGACCTGCGTGAGCATGTTAAACTGTAATTGACTTAAAGCTAGCTTGGAAGCATGAGATATTAAGTCCTACTGAGCATTCGCTCACCCTGCGTTTTCCAATATTTTTCAGGTAATGACCTTAGTGACGACGAGACCAAACAGGATGGGCAAGGGCAAGAGTGAAGAGAACTCTGACATCTAGATGAACCGTCTAGTCTGGTTATCTTGCGTCTTATGTCTCATTGTAGTTTTTCTTTATTGAGTCTTTTCGTTTATTATGGGCCCGAATATGTAAAGAACTTACATTTGAAATGAAATTTATTATTTGTCCAAATTATGTTTTGTGGAAATGACTATGCTCTGATTGACATGACTGTTTAACTGCCACGTTCCGAGCAAACGACACGTTTCGCTGCTATCGGTTCGGGGCATGACAGGCTACCTACCATTCTACCATTTCCCCCCTTGGTCAATAGGCCCCCCCCTTAATATTTTATTTAATTTTTTTGTGTTGGTCACATTCAATCCCAGCCATCCATTCCCCACCCCTAGATCCAAGGGTGGATATGGGATTTGATATGTAACCTATAAAACTTGTATTTTTTCCATTTGGATGAATTAATGATAGAAGAAATTGATAAATTCTTGTGGAAGAGCCTTGGGCGCCCCCTTCCTCTCTCCTCCCTCTCCCCCTTGCAGCTGAGATGGTTGCTATTCTGAGGTGTGACGCCTCCCCTATCAGTTCCGGTCGCCGCCGCCGCCGCCACGAGCCGCCATCACACCGCCATCGAGTTCGTCGGAGTTCTATCTACAGCCAACCACAGTCACTTCCACGAATTACTGCAATCCGCCACGAGCTTCTTTTGATCTGGGATTTTGAGCGAGTGTTCCAGAGGCCGTCCCCATGCTCTACAAAAATCAAGCTCAGAAGCTGAATCGGACGTCTTCCTGGCGGTCAACGGCAGTTCTCAGACAACTCACCTACAGATCTAAGAGTTCAGGTACTGTACAATAGGAGCTTCAAAATTCAACAAAGCCTATATCCGCGCAGATCCAGGTCCCCTCTCTTGGCTTAGATTGGAGGATTTCAAGAGAGCTTTCCAACGATAGCTCCTGTGCCCCGATCTGACATCGGGATTGGTCGCAGCGGCCGATCACGCCGGAGGGCGCGCCGGAAAACAGAATTCAAAATCCGTGGACAGCAACTTCAAGAGGTGGGGATCGGAGCCGAACGGCCACCGACTGGAGTTTCCGGCCGACCGCCATCCAGGGAGGCGTGCCACCAGGGGTCCCCATCACAGCGGGCCCCACCCTAGCAGGCCCGGGGGACAGCGCCATCCGTGGGCCCCACAGACCCGTAGATCGCGCCGTCCGGAGCGCACGAAAACGCGGAGTTCGGCACCGCCGGGCGATATCAAGATGCTGCCCGTCAACCCGATTAACGTGATTCCCGGGCCCCACATGTGACCTATTACCTCCCTGCGTGGAGTGGGTCAAATCTTTGTACTGCTGTAAACTTGTTTAACCGGGAGTCCGTAAATCGGCCGGGGTTGTCTTCGCCACGCCGGGTGCGTGGAGATAATGATCATACCTTATTGGCATTCATTTGCTTAGTTAGTATTTGGTCATATGCCGCTACGAGAGTGTAGGTTTCTAGCCCGTGTGTTCATGTCGCCGCTGTGAGTGCGAGAGTGACCCGTCGCGCGACTCGATCCGAGTCCGAAAGTTGAGTCAGACTACCTTGAACTCTGCCGGTTCCTTAACCGCGCACGATCCACGCTTTCCCTCGCTTGGGACGACGAGTGAGTTTACACTTCTGTTAGCGACGTGTGGCCCATAGGAGCTCTTAGTGTCGAGCCGAGGTTGCTCTAGTAGTCGTGTCGTTGCTGGTCGAGTCGTGTCCGTCTCATATAGCGTCGTCTTCTCAGTCCATCCCGCATCACCGTATTTCTTTATGGCATTGCAGAACCCCACACTATCGTGCTGTGGGCGGACATGAGGGGCTTCACACATGGACCCCATAATCCATGCGGCGGGATGGGCTGCCAACGCACCGATGCCCCATGTGGACCCTATAATCCACGTGGAACAGCAAATCCCTAAGGGAGATGCTGGAAAATCCAACAATCTCCCCCCCAGCGGCACCTGGGGGATTTGAACCCGTGACCTCGCTCTGATACCAATTTATAGGATCATGCCCCAACCGTTGCGCTAAAAGCTCGAGTTGGTAGTGAAGGTGGAGTGTATTTTTCATTCTTTTTATGCCATGAGCATGATGAAGATGATGCATTCACATGCATATAAGAAGTATGAATCTTATTTTCAAAAGCTTATTACTTGGAATATATCCCAAGCCTTCCTTTAGAAAATTTACTTTCATTCCTAGCATGGTATCAAGAGTTTGTTTCCCTTTAACAAATTTAGCTAGAGTTTCTTTCAGATCTTGCACTTCACTTTTTAGAAGCTCATTAGCTTTTTCAACTTCCAGTTTATCCTTTTCCAAGCTTTTCACTCCGACATTCACCTCCTCAATGTCTTTCTTAAGCTTCTCATTTTCTTCAATTTGATTCATGGATGTTGACACCCATTTTATGACCAATAAGTTGGGTCACCTCCTTATCAATTTTTATGATGTCCCGAGTTGTTCATCGGTTATTAGGCCATTTTTTGGTCACTTTTGGGCTTATTTTTATGCGTTATTCTCCCTGGTTGGGCCTGGTTCCTTTTATCTTTCGACATGTGAGCTCATTGGGCCTGGATAAGGGCTAATAAGAATTTTATTGATGATTAACTTGGAGATTTATTGGCCTTTATCTCTTTTGTCACGTCTATCAGCCTTGCGGTCTATCGTACGACCGTTTGGTCTAATTGGCGGTCCTTTGCTAGACCGCTAGGCATACAGAGAGTCCTGTTAGGTCTCTTTGGTCTTATCTCTTTGTGGATGACTGAGCCATGTGGTCTATCGGTCGACCGTTTATAGAGCCTTGCGGTCTATCACAAGACCGTTATTGGAGATACAGAGTCCTGCTTTGTCTGTTTTTCCTCTCTTCGGTCGTAGTCGAACTAGAGTCCTTGATTTGTTGATTTCTCTCTAGATAGAGACTCTCAGAAGCTTCTGTTTATTTCTATGAAATCTTGGGAGTATTATCTTCGAGATTTATCTAAGTTCAGGTCTATTTCCATGTCATTATCTCTCCAACTCGACCAGAGGGTTTGGGGGTCTATAAATAGAACCCTTGGCTTCATGGCTTGAGGAGGAGATTTCTGGAGTTTGTCATGAAGTGCTGCTGCGTTCTGGAGTGAGTGCCAACAAGGGAGAAGTCCTTTCTACGTCCTTAAGGCTTCTGGTCCAGGGAGTATTGAGTTTCATTCATTTAGTTTGTGTCTTTCTTTCTTAGTTTTTCCCCGTTCTCTTTGCATCATCATAGCATATCCCCTCTTCCTCTTCCACGTTCTCTGCATTCAACTCACGTTTTAAACACCCTCCTATTCTTTTCCACGCCCCTCAAGGGTTAAAAAACCACCAACACCCCAGGTATCCACCCTTCCTTTTATGCACTTTAGCTTAATTGCATTATAGATACTACGCTAGTCCAAGGGCTTATTGGGTTGTTTTCTTCGTGTTTACATTCTTCAGCAGGTTTACAAGACTCATAGCACGAGGCTTAGCTCTTCTGGCCGGCCAGGAGGGGTGGAGATTCAAGTTCCACGTTTCTATTCTGGGTGCTCTTGCGGCCGTTTGGAAGACCGTTTACTGATCTCAAGCAGTCTATCGCAGGATCGTTTGGCATTGTCTGGCGATCGTTCTGAGGATCATTTTCTTCCACAGTGCCTGGTTTCTTTCTCCCGTGGGCGGGTGGCTTCACTTGGCTTTTTCCAAGGTACGTATTATGGTTTTACTGCATTATTTACCTTGGTAGCTATCACACTTTCTTTTATTTGGGTACTGGTCATCTCTTTCTTTTTCTTTTATTTTTAGTTGCTCTACACCTACAGTGTGTGTTTTCCTTTTAACCCTTTACTCCACGCCCCGGCGTGTGTTTTCCCTTGTTTCTGCATTGTTAAGATGACATGCCGATGAATTTCATGCTTAGTATTGATTGCTTGAGTTAGTGCATCACTTGCCTACACCATACTCACATATCACTACACATCACATCAACAACATCACACCATCACATAAAAATATCAACAACCCCTATTTTTTGGCGATCACGGTGGGACATCTAGTGCCAATCGTGCTGAGTTTCTGTTTAACCTGCTGTTCTTTGTTGATCTCAGTTGCCCTTGTGTTTTTCTCCATTTTCCCATTTATTCCCTGCTGTGTTCTGCTCTTTGGTTCCTTGGCGGTCTCCTCCCTAGCCATTTCTCTCTTAAAAGCGGTCTAGCAATAGACCGTCTTATCTGTTAGCGGTCTCCCATACGACTCTTTCTCCAGTTACAGGTACGCACATCGAGGTTGCTGTCATTTTTGCATTTTTTTGCTATGTTTATTACTCTTGGGTGCTATCTGGTCTCCTCCTTCTGTTGTAGCATATATTTACATCATTATTTGCATATTGTTTGCTAGTTTCTAGGCTAGAAAGTGCATGCACTCCGTTGCACATAGGATCATTCATTTTCTATATCATAGTTGCATTCCCACCTTGGTGTGTGATCCTCTCGCCTCCATATTCCATGGGGTCGACTAGGTGACCACATCAGGAACCTCCATAAGTCCCCGCGAGACGTGGATTCCCACACGGATGCCGGGCCGGTTGTACCTTCACCATCTCATGTCAGGTTGCATAAGTAAGGGAGAGTTTACACCTAGAGTTAACCAAGTTCCCGATATCCTTCCCATTAGGGACCTATTGCCGGAGAGAACATTTTGATTCAAATTCAAATCACTAAGGTTCTAAAGGGTGTAATAAATAAAATTTGTGCATCATCATAACTTGGTTGGCTTTTGTTGTCTCTCATCCCTTTCTTATTTTCGTAAGTTTGAAGTCATCTTGTCTAGTTACTTATTTGTGGTTGTTTGTGTTTTTTGCATCGTGTCTTAGGTACTACATTGCATGTGGAGTTGCTTTCGATCCTTAGATTCATCTCCTAGGGGCAATTCCTCTTTCACTTCTTACTTCAACCCTTTGTTACAATCCAACATGTCTTCCTACGACCTTCCCCGTTCCCATCAGGAATCTCTTCCCCAGGGTCTCTTAGAGGACCCGCCCAGGGTCATCCAACTTCCATTCGGAGAAGGGTCAGTCCCTCCTCCATCCTCTATTTCCATGGAGGGCATGCAACCCTCCCTTTCCACCAATAATCCCACCGGTCACATCTTGCAAATGATGGCCCAGTTGGATCTGGCCCAACTTCAGACCCTTTATCAGACCTTGCAGGGGTCCAACGCCCCATCTCCCATGATTTCACAGGGTCTGTCCACCACATCCGTCTTTCAGTCTAGGGTTGATGGGCCCGGGGTTTCACCCATTCCTATTGATCTTACCCCGGTCCAGCCCAAGATCCTTTGATTCTCCAGTCTGGAGGTAAGCCAGTCCTCTGGATCGGCCCCTCAAGTCCTTGATAAAGAGAAAACAGTTCTTCCCTCATTCACCCAGACTGATTCTTATAGGACCATTCCATCGGTGCCACAAGTTCTTGTTGGCCTGGTCGATTTCACTCGCCCTCAGCAAGGGGCAGCCCATGTCCACTCCAATTCGGGTCATCCTCCGGCCCAATATCCTTCTCACGGGCCTCCCCTCCTTCCGTCTATCCTTCGGCTCCTCACCTTGAGCTTGCTCCTTTCACTCCTACTTCATCTCGGGAGCAGGAACTTCTCGATAAATGGGCCGCCATGCAACAACAACTCGACTTCCTTCAGAAGCGGGTTGGCCCACAATCCTTGGCAGACGTTCCAGTTCCTAGTTTCCACAATATCCGATTCTCTCCTCAATCTGAGCTCCCCACATACCGCAAGTATTACGAGAACAACAACCCTTTTATTCATGTGAGGGATTTCATGTATGAATCGGCGCAATTTCAATATGATGATCGCCTTATGGCGTATTTATACCGCCGGTCACTAGATGGAGTTGCACTGGAATGGTTTTATGCCCTGCCATTAGAAGATGCCAAAAGTTTCAAGGTTGTGAAGGAGAAGTTTATTCAAAGGTTCCAGGACCGGGTTTGTCACGCCCCGATGCGGAAACTCGGGACGTACAGTTAGAAACTAGCTAGCAGGAAAGAGAGAGAGAGCTAATCTAAATATAACACAAGTGTTATGAAATGGAAATAACTTATTGATCATTAAACAAACCATAACTGATACAATAATCCTCAAACCAACTTAATACAACTGAGACATTAAACACTAAACATTAACAACATAACTGAAGCTAAAAAACTCTCTAAAGCACAACTAATAGGATAACACTGCCAACACCACTCTAGAACTGGTGCACTCAAGACATCACTCCTGCCCATCCCCGATGGTAAGCTCGTCACCTGAATAGCCTGGAAAGGGGGGAAAAACAACAACTATGAGCTGATGCTTAGTAGGAAGTAACAGGCAAGTTTACATGATTAACAAGTTAATTACATTTTCACATGCCATGCTAAAAAGAAATAAATGACGATAACGATATAATGAAACGACGTAATAAAAAGATCTTGCAAGGTCAAGAAATATAAGATGCCAAGAATTAACAAGATAACAAGTACAAGAATTTACAACAGGAGATAGTAATAAAGAATTGGCCAACAAGCAGTAATTAACATCAATTCAATCACGATCAAGTAACAAGTAACAAGAGATTTTTGTCATAGACGTAACAAGCAAGCAAGTGTTCGGTGCAATGCCTCACCATGTCATTAACATCCCATGGGCTCAATAATTTTTGGGCGCTCTCCCCAGGACCAGACCGGGCCCCTACGGTGCGTTGGCATCGATTTATTGGATCCAAGATCCCACGCGTCTAGACATTCAGTCAATTTTAATGGCCAATTTAATCAGAGGAATTACTGCCATAAGTTCAGATTTAAAGGACTAACTTTGTCCTTTGATTCAAGAGTACAAAACATGGTCAAACTCATCTCCAAGAGATGTGCGGTCATAAGAGAGCCGCTCAAGGGTATATATGGTTAACACAGGGCCGTACATATAGGAATTGGACTGAAACTCAGCCCGCGAGGTCAAGAAAGAATGGCTGACAGTGGGCCGCTCTAAGGTATGAACGGTGCAATATGGGCCGCTCATGTCCAGAAGACATTAAGGCCCATGAACAAGATATACGGTCCATACTGGGCCGTATAAAGATATGCGGTCACAATCGGGCCGCCGAAGAGGATATGTGGTCACCTACTAACCACGCATGCCTCTCGTCGTCCGATTTGATCCAAGACTCAAATCAGCGAATTAAACACATAACCCAATGTTTTTATAGTTCATTAGGTTCAAAACAGGGATATAAAGAATTCCCGTGAAGATGGTAATGCCGCCGGATAGAGTTTCCGGGGGTAAAACCAAGACTAGCACGCTAATCGGCTAACGACTTGTTACAAGTCGGAAAGTTAAACACGCTGTTCTACTATAGTACAGCAGATACACAGCAAGATAATGACCATATTAATCCCAATTTCATGTCAAATTAACAAGAATTAAGTTATACATTAAGTCAAGATGCCAAAAAGATTAATCAGGATGATAGCGGGTATGAACAAGATCGCGTAAGTCGCGTATGAACGAATAACAAGCAATTAACAAAAATTTAATTGCATAATTAATAATTTATAATGTGGGTTTCTATTTTACTAATTACCAATTAGAACACTAAGATGAATGCATTAGGACTAGTATTAAGTGGTTTTCTGTCTAGATAAACGGTTGGTAAAGGGCCGTATAACTATCGGGCTTAACAGGGGCTGAAACGGGCTCAAAAGGGGGTCTGGGAGTTGAGCGGCCAGGGGCATGGCCGCCCATGTACTAGGGCGGTCTAGTATAGGGCCGCACATCCCTGGGTTGTGCGGCCCAGGGCAGGGCCGCCCATCCACTTGTGTGGCCACCTGCAGGGCCGTTCAACTTATGTGGTCCTGTTTGGACCGTTTAACCTGTTGGGAGTGGATATGTGGTCAGTTTTGAACCGTCCAACTAGTTGTGTGGTCATTTAGGAACCGTTTAACTCCAGTCTATGCCAGAGTCATGTCTGGGCTTGAGTTGTGCAGTCTATCGTGCGACTGTCCATCTCTGGTCGTCTCCGGTCATCCCTTCCGCGTCCGGTGAACGCCGGGAAGCTAAGGGGTTGATAGGGTTGCACTAAAATGCTAATAACTAATGGAAATGGACTCCAAATAAGAGGCTTTTGGTACCGTTGGAAAGCTAACAGAGAATACTATCTATCAGTAAGGCCAATTTCAAATTATCTTTCCAAAATCAAGGTTTATTAAGGCAAGAACACGGGAACCCTAATTCTGACATGCTGTGACTAAAACGTAAAATTCTCTCAACATACAGAACGAAAATTGGGGCTTCTTATGTCAAAAGAAAGCCACTATGATGCTGAATCCAACCATATATGATATGGTTCATATGGATCAGGATTAATACTTCGAAATCAGAAATCAACTCGGAAGAACACATCAAAACTAGGTCTAAACATGCTGTTACTATGAACAGAAATTCTCTAAACATGCTTCATGAATTTTAGGGCTTTCTATGTTAAATGAAAGCTAACAACATGCTGATTACATCATGTAAGTTAATTAGAGTTTAACTTGTTAAACCTACCTCAAACGACGGTTGAAATAAGATGCTAGATATGAAGAACGAACTTGCTAACCCTTCACAAAAACCTCGATAGCTCTCTAGACACTTGATAAAAATTGGGGCTTTCAGTCCCACTGGATAGATCTAGTCGAGAGGAATAAAATGATGTATTCATGATCGAATTTTGGTTGAGAATTCCTACCTCAATTGAAGAAACAAAGAAGGAAGAAGGATGACGACGGCCTACCGACACACCTTCAGTAATCGCCAGATATCTCCCCAGATCTGACTCCTCTGCGGACACAGCTTCTACCAAACGAAACTAGGGTCGAAGAGCTTTCTATCTATAGCTCATACACCTTCTGGAGAGTTCTGAGCTGGGAGAATTCGACGGGGCAAGTGACGTGTTAGAAACGGCGCCGAAAAGGTTGACTCAATCAAACTCGGCCGGCTGTGCCTTCTAGGGTTAGGGTTTCGAGAAATTGGTAGAGGGCTTTTGATCCTCAGATCAAGACCGTTCATTTGCCTCTGATTTGAGTTAATTTGGTCAAGTATTAAGCCTCAATTTCGTGTTTTAATCCATGGTTAGGTAAGGGTCAAAAAGTGTGCACTTAAGGGCTAAATCTCCAATTAGATCTAACCACGGATTTATAATGGCTTAATTACAGAAGACAAAGTTGTTATCTACATCGACCTTAACCTGTTTACTATTTTTATGGATTTTTATAAGGTAGTCGGATTTTCACTTATACTATTTCTAACGAATTAAATATTAATAAATCCAAAATTCAATTATTAATTCAATAAAAATTCAATTCTTAATTAATAAAAGCTTAATAAAGATATTGGGCTCAATTAAATAATTCGGGGTCTTACACCCTCCCCTACTTAAAGAATTTGGTCCTTCAAATTCACTGCACTATAACCGAGAGTAGGGAAAGAGATCGCTCACCTAGAATAAGTCGGGATACCTCTTCCGCATAGTATCTTCAGACTCCCATGTAACTTCTTCGGTCCCACGCCGACTCCACTGAATCTTGACCATCGGTATCGAACGATTCCGGAGTTGCTGTTGCTTCCGGTCCAGAATCTTGACAGGTCTTTCCTCATAGGTCAAATCTTCCTTCAGTTCAAAATCCACTTGCTGAATGATATGAGTGGGGTCGTACACATATTTCCGTAACATAGACACATGGAAAATATTGTGTACGCCAGACAAATGCGGCGGTAAAGCCAGTCTGTATGCCACCTCTCCCACTCTATCTAGAATCTCGAATGGACCAATGTATCTCGGACTCAGCTTGCCATGAATGCCAAATCTTCGGATCCCTCTCGTCGGAGAGACCTTTAAGAACACATGCTCGCCAACCTGAAATTCCAATGCTCTTCTTCTGTTGTCGGCATAACTCTTCTATCTGGATTGGGCTACTTGTAACCGGTCTCGGATAACACGGATGTTTTGTGATGATTCTGAAACAAGATCCGATCCAAGCCACTGTTTCTCACCTACCTCATCCCAACATAACGGGGAACGACAACTCCTACCATACAATGCTTCGAAAGGAGCCATCTGTATACTGGATTGGTAACTGTTGTTGTAGGCAAACTCAATCAATGCCAGGTGATCACTCCAACTGCCTCCAAAATTAATCATGCATGCTCGCAGCATATCTTCCACTATCTGGTTGGTTCTTTCAGTCTGTCCATCTGTCTGTGGATGAAAAGTAGTACTGAAATTCAGACGAGTACCCAAAGACTCTTGCAGTCCCTTCCAGAAATGTGAAGTAAATCTGGGGTCTCGATCAGACACAATACTGACTGGTATGCCATGGAGTCTCACAACTTCCTTCAAATACAAAGCAGCCAATACATCAACCGTCCACTTGGACTTAATTGGTAAGAAATGAGCTGACTTTGTCAATCGGTCGACGATCACCCATATCGCATCAAATCCACCACGAGTCCCAGGTAGACCCATAATGAAATCCATGCCAATGCTTTCCCACTTCCATTGGGGTATGTCGAGTGGTTTCAATTTCCCTGCCGGTCTGAAATATTCAGCCTTAACTTGCTGACAAACCAAGCATCTACTCACGAAGTCTGCAACTTCTCTTTTCATGTTCGGCCACCAAAATGATCTTTTCAAATCTCTGTACATTTTAGTGCCTCCAGGGTGAATGGTGTATCTGGATCTACAAGCTTCCTCAAGAATCTTGTTCTTTATTCCAGCTTCATCAGGTACACAAGTTCTACCTTTGAATAATAATCTTCCATCTTCAGCCAACATGAAGTCAGGTCTGCTGCTCAAGTTTTCCTTGATCTCTACCAGCTCGGGATCATTATCTTGCAAGGACTTGATTTCCATCAACAGTTCGGGCTTAAGTTGAATCTGAGCAATCATAACCCGATCATTGTCAATATTAAGATCCAGACTAGACAATTGTTCCAGTAACTTCCATTCTTGTAACATGAGACTGGACAATCTAGCCACAGGCTTCCGGCTTAAAGCATCTGCCACAACATTGCCTTTGCTAGGATGATACTCAATTGAGAAGTCGAAGTCTTTCAAGTACTCCAACCATCTTCTCTGCCTCATGTTGAGTTCCTTCTGAGAAAATAAGTATTTCAGACTCTTATGATCTGAGAACACTGTGAAGGTTTCTCCAGTAATGCCTCCAAATCTTCAATGCGAACACCACTGCTGCTAATTCCAGATCATGAATAGGGTAATTCTCTTCATGCTTCCTCAACTGCCTAGAAGAATAGGCAATCACCTTCCCATGCTGCATGAGTACACAGCCTAAGCCAATGCCTGAAGCATCGGTATAAACAACAAAACTTCCTTCACCGGAAGGTAAAGCCAAAACAGATGCAGTAGTTAAACATTCCTTCAAAGTCTGAAAGCTTCGCTGGCAGTCATCTGACCAATCAAACTTGTTCTCCTTGCGGGTTAATCTTGTCATAGGTACCGCAATCTTAGAGAAATCCTGAATAAATCTTCGGTAATAGCCTGCCAGGCCTAAGAAACTTCTAACTTCCGTCACACTGGTAGGCTGCTCCCAATTCTTCACTGCCTCAACCTTCGAAGGATCAACAAAAATCCCTTCCTTCATAATGATATGTTCGAGAAAGGACACCTCTTGCAGCCAGAATTCACACTTACTAAACTTGGCATACAGCTGATAATCTCTCAATAATTGCAAAGCCAACCTCAGATGTTCAGCATGCTCCACTTCATTCTTGGAATAAATCAAGATGTCATCAATAAATACCATGACCCATTGATCAAGATAGGGCCGAAATACATTGTTCATCAACTGTATGAAAGCTCCTGGAGCATTAGTTAGACCAAAAGGCATAACGACAAATTCGAAATGACCATACCTGCTGCGGAAAGCTGATTTATAGATATCCTCTTCCTTAATCCGCAACTGGTGATATCCAGATCGAAGATCGATCTTAGAGAAATACTGAGCTCCCGCTATCTGGTCAAATAACTCGTCAATCCTCTACAATGGATATTTGTTCTTGACAGTCAACTGGTTCAATTGCCGATAATCGATGCATAATCTCATCGAATCATCTTTCTTCCGGACGAACAATACAGGGGCTCCCCACGGAGAAGTACTAGGACGAATGAAGCCCTTCTCGAGTAATTCCATCAACTGTTGCTTCAACTCCCTCAGTTTCGTAGGAGACATACGATAAGGAGCCTTGGAAATAGGAGACGTGCCCGGAATGAGATCAATAGAAAAGATAACTTCCCGCTCAGGCGGAAGTCCTGATAGTTCCTCTAGAAAGACATCAGGAAAATCTTGGACAACAGGAATGTCCTTGATCTCAATCTGCTACTCAGGGGTTGCACAGACAAAGGCTAGAAAAGTCTCGCATCCTCGCCTCATCAACTTATCAGCTCGAAGAGCCGAAATGAGAGATACAGAGTTGTGGTGCTTAACTCCCACAAAAGAAAGCCTTGGGTGCCTAGTAAAAGACACCGAGCCAGAACTACAATGAACATTGGCCTCATATCTAGCCAACCAATCTGCTCCTAGGATTACGTCATAATCCTTCATGTCCATGCAAATCAAATCAGCTGGAAAGTTCTGCTCACCAATCATAACCTTACTAGAAGGATAGAAATGTTGGATTGCTGATCTAGTACCAATAGGGGTTGAGATCTCTAACGGAGAATCCATCAAAACAGGTTCCACAGCTAAAGACTTAGCAAATCTCCGAGAAATAAATGAATGCGTGGCACCAGTATCAAAAAGAACAAATGCTGACTTGTCGAGTATAATGAGAGTACCTTCGACGAGTCCACCATCCTCGGCTGTTTCCGCTTCACTTGCATGCAGAGCTTGGAGCTTGCCTTGTGGTTTCTTGAAGACTTGAGGTTTCACCGGGGTAGCTTGCTCCGACAAACGAGGACAGTCAGAGATACGGTGCTCCTTGCTTCCACATCGCAAACATGCGCCTAGCTTGCGCCAGCAATTCTCCATCTTGTGACCAGGATTATTACAAAACTTGCACACGCCCGCAAATGGGACAATAGGGCCAAGCTTCTTGTCTTCACGCTTCGGCATCTTGCCCTTCCACGATCCGGACCCGCTCCACGAACCAGGTCCACTAACGGGCCTCTTCTTGGTATACCCGGGTTTAACATTCCCGGAACCCGTAGGTTGTTCCTTCTTTGCACCTCTTCCACGGATTCTCTCCGTCATTTCTAAAGTATCCTCCAGAACTTGAGCTTTTCTCACCATCTCGGATTAAGTGGAAATTTCCATCAGTGCCAATTGGTTGATATAATGCAGCTTCAGCCCATTCAGAAAACGCTTTGCCTTCATCTTCTCGGTGGAAATAAGGTGTGTAGCATAATGAGAAAGCCGTGCAAAATGAGCCTCATACTCCGCCACGGACAGATCTCGTTGTTTTAGGGCCGCGAACTCTGCCGCTTTCTTCTCTTGCACTCGGTCGGAAAAATACTTGCTGTTAAAGAATTCCTCGAACTCTTCCCACGTAACCTGCTGGTCACCGAGAGTCGCCTTGATAGATTCCCACCAAGTACGTGCATCACGCTCCAATTGGAAAGTAGACAAAAGGACACGCTCCTGGTTGGTGCATTGCATAACTTCGAAGATCCTTCCCATCTCATCTAGCCAGTGCTCGGCTTGGTCGGGGTCGGTCGAACCCGCGAATCTTGGCGGATTCATTCCTCGGAAGTTCCGATATAGATCACCGGTGCCATGATTTGCAGCTTCTGCTTGAGCCACTTGCTGAAGGGCCTGAGTAAGGCCTTGAACCGTGCGCTGCAGGTTTCTCCATTCAGCGCGATCCGCTGCCATCTACACGAGAAATAGATTACTTAGGTTCAATCAAGATAGATAATTACACGATTAAGAAACGAACTTAACCCAAGTTTCTACCCATTCTCACCAGGTCAGGTCCTAGACTTTAACAAGATTAGGGGTCTAATGCACCAAGACATGGCCAAAACTCGGTACCTGGCAGAGATAATCGGTCCGAAGACCACTCGCGCAAGTATGTGACCTTCCCGATAGGCGTAGCCTAACGTTCGGACAACACCTTTTGATATACCGGGTTATTGGGATTCAATGCAAGAACTTAGAAAACCTAGAACTTAGGAAAACCTAGGAATGTGAAACCTAGGGCTCTGATACCAACTAAACTGTCACGCCCTGATGCGGAAACTCAGGACGTATAGTTAGAAACTAGCTAGCAGGAAAGAGAGAGAGAGCTAATCTAAATATAACACAAGTGTTATGAAATGGAAATAACTTATTGATCATTAAACAAACCATAACTGATACAATAATCCTCAAACCAACTTAATACAACTGAGACATTAAACACTAAACATGAACAACATAACTGAAGCTAAAAAACTCTCTAAAGCACAACTAATAGGATAACACTGCCAACACCACTCTAGAACTGGTGCACTCAAGACATCACTCCTGCCCATCCCCGATGGTAAGCTCGTCACCTGAATAGCCTAGAAAGGGGGGAAAAACAACAACTATGAGCTGACACTCAGTAGGAAGTAACAGGCAAGTTTACATGATTAACAAGTTAATTACATTTTCACATGCCATGCTAAAAAGAAATAAATGACGATAACGATATAATGAAATGACATAATAAAAAGATCTTGTAAGGTCAAGAAATATAAGATGCCAAGAATTAACAAGATAACAAGTACAAGAATTTACAACAGGAGATAGTAATAAAGAATTGGCCAACAAGCAGTAATTAACATCAATTCAATCACGATCAAGTAACAAGTAACAAGAGATTTTTGTCATAGACGTAACAAGCAAGCAAGTGTTCGGTGCAATGCCTCACCATGTCATTAACATCCCATGGGCTCAATAATTTTTGGGCGCTCTCCCCAGGACCAGACCGGGCCCCTACGGTGCGTTGGCATCGATTTATTGGATCCAAGATCCCACGCGTCTAGACATTCAGTCAATTTTAATGGCCAATTTAATCAGAGGAATTACTGCCATAAGTTCAGATTTAAAGGACTAACCTTGTCCTTGGATTCAAGAGTACAAAACACGGTCAAACTCATCTCCAAGAGATGTGCGGTCATAAGAGAGCCGCTCAAGGGTATATACGGTTAACACAGGGCCGTACATACAGGAATTGGACTGAAACTCAGCCTGCGAGGTCAAGAAAGAACGGCTGACAGTGGGCCACTCTAAGGTATGAACGGTGCAATATGGGCCGATCATGTCCAGAAGACATTAAGGCCCATGAACAAGATATACGGTCCATACTGGGCCGTATAAAGATATGCGGTCACAATCGGGCCGCCGAAGAGGATATGCGGTCACCTACTAACCGCGCATGCCTCTCGTCGTCCGATTTGATCCAAGACTCAAATCAGCAAATTAAACACATAACCCAATGTTTTGATAGTTCATTAGGTTCAAAACAGGGATATAAAGAAATCCCGTGAAGATGGTAATGCCGCCAGATAGAGTTTCCGGGGGTAAAACCAAGACTAGCACGCTAATCGGCTAACGACTTGTTACAAGTCGGAAAGTTAAACACGCTGTTCTACTGTAGTACAGCAGATACACAGCAAGATAATGACCATATTAATCCTAATTTCATGTCAAATTAACAAGAATTAAGTTATACATTAAGTCAAGATGCCAAAAAGATTAATCAGGATGATAACGGGTATGAACAAGATCGCGTAAGTCGCGTATGAACGAATAACAAGCAATTAACAGAAATTTAATTGCATAATTAATAATTTATAATGTGGGTTTCTATTTTACTAATTACCAATTAGAACACTAAGATGAATGCATTAGGACTAGTATTAAGTGGTTTTCTATCTAGATAAACGGTTGGTAAAGGGCCGTATAACTATCGGGCTTAACAGGGGCTGAAACAGGCTCAAAAGGGGGTCTGGGAGTTGAGCGGCCAGGGGCATGGCCGCCCATCCACTTGTGCGGTCTAGTACAGGGCCGCACATCCCTGGGTTGTGCGGCCCAGGGCAGGGCCACCCATCCACTTGTGCGGCCACCTGCAGGGCCGTTCAACTTATGTGGTCCTATTTGGACTGTTTAACCTGCTGGGAGTGGATATGTGGTCAGTTTTGAACCGTCCAACTAGTTGTGTGTTCATTTAGGAACCATTTAACTCCTGTCTATGCCAGAGTCATGTCTGGGCTTGAGTTGTGCGGTCTATCGTGCGACCGTCCATCTCTGGTCGTCTCCGGTCATCCCTTTCGCGTCCGGTGAACGCCGGGAAGCTAAGGGGTTGATAGGGTTGCACTAAAATGCTAATAACTAATGGAAATGGACTCCAAATAAGGGGCTTTTGGTACCGTTGGAAAGCTAACAGAGAATACTATCTATCAGTTAGGCCAATTTCAAATTATCTTGCCGAAATCAAGGTTTATTAAGGCAAGAACACGGGAACCCTAATTCTGACATGCTGTGACTAAAACGTAAAATTCTCTCAACATACAGAACGAAAATTGGGGCTTCTTATGTCAAAAGAAAGCCACTACGATGCTGAATCCAACCATATATGATATGGTTCATATGGATCAGGATTAATACTTCGAAATCAGAAATCAACTCGGAAGAACACATCAAAACTAGGTCTAAACATGCTGTTACTACGAACAGAAATTCTCTAAACATGCTTCATGAATTTTAGGGCTTTCTACGCTAAATGAAAGCTAACAACATGCTGATTACATCATGTAAGTTAATTAGAGTTTAGCCTGTTAAACCTACCTCAATCGACGGTTGAAATAAGATGCTAGATAAGAAGAACGAACTTGCTAACCCTTCACAAAAACCTCGATAGCTCTCTAGACACCTGATAAAAATTGGGGCTTTCAGTCCCACTGGATAGATCTCATCGAGAGGAATAAAATGATGTATTCATGATCGAATTTTGGTTGAGAATTCCTACCTCAATTGAAGAAACAAAGAAGGAAGAAGGATGACGACGGCCTGCCGACACACCTTCAGTAATCGCCGGATATCTCCCCAGATCTGACTCCTCTGCGGACACAGCTGCTACCAAACGAAACTAGGGTCGAAGAGCTTTCTATCTATAGCTCATACACCTTCTGGAGAGTTCTGAGCTGGGAGAATTCGACGGGGCAAGTGACGTGTTAGAAACGGCGCCGAAAAGGTTGACTCAATCAAACTCGGCCGGCTGCGCCTTCTAGGGTTAGGGTTTCGAGAAATTGGTAGAGGGCTTTTGATCCTCAGATCAAGACCGTTCATTTGCCTCGGTTTGAGCTAATTTGGTCGAGTATTAAGCCTCAATTTCGTGTTTTAATCCAAGGTTAGGTAAGGGTCAAAAAGTGTGCACTTAAGGGCTTAAACCCTAATTAGATCTAACCACGGATTTATAATGGCTTAATGACAGAAGACAAAGTTGTTATCTATATCGACCTTAACCTGTTTACTATTTTTATGGATTTTTATAAGGTAGTCAGATTTTCACTTATACTATTTCTAACGAATTAAATATTAATAAATCCGAAATTCAATTATTAATTCAATAAAAATTCAATTCTTAATTAATAAAAGCTTAATAAATATATTGGGCTCAATTAAATAATTCGGGGTCTTATAGGGTTGGTCCGAAATATTCATTTATAGATCTTGTTGCCGAAAAGATGAAAGTCGATGAGGACTTTGCTACATACGCTGACAGATGGAGGCAGATGGCCGCCCGTGGGCCAGGTCATATTCCGGAGGAGGAGAAGGCCAAGTTGCTCATATCCAATGCTACACCCACTTTTCGCAACATATTGGCCATGAATGATATTGCCAACATGCACCAACTTTATAGCTGGGCGAGATTTATTGAGACCCATTTCAAGGACTCCCCTATCAATTCTCTTTTCGAGGCCCAAAAGCCCAAATACAATAGAAAACCTCAGGGCCTATCACCGAGGGAGTCCAAACCAATGAACAAGTACAAGCCGTTGCCTTCCCCTTTACCAACCAGTCCACTCCACTCCACTCCACTTTCCACAAACTCCACGTAATCCCCAATTCTCCACTCCCCAAAATCGTCAACCCATTTTCCCTGCTTCACCGCCCAGCCTACCTTCCCCGCTCCACAAAATGCCTTCCCCGCTCCACAGCAGCCGCAACAACCTCCGCAATATCACAACGTCCCTCCACCCAACGGCTATACCAATAAACACCCGGCTCCCAAGAGAGCACAATATCCTCCTTTGCCTGAGTCCCTCACAGACATCTTCTCCGCTCTCATGTCGATAAGTGCAATTCAGCTTCCTCCGGAACGGCCCAACTAGAACCCGGCCGTTGACCAATCCAAGTACTGCATGTTTCACCGGTAGCCTGGGCACACCATTGAGGGTTGTTTTCAGTTCCGAGATCTGGTGTATGATTTACATGATGGGCAGCGCATTGACTGGGCTGAGATGAATAAGGCCATTGTTGAAATAAAAGAGAAAAGAACGTAAGCGCCGAGGCAGCAAGTGCAGCAACAAGCACCACAGCCGCAACCACAGCCGTAACAGCAGCAACCCATTCAGGACTTGGGGATCCACCAAAAACTGTTGACACTGAAAATATTTCTAATTTTTCTTGACCTTTGCTTTTGCAGGTCATAAACTCTTGTCGAGCACCCCTACGCCCCCAATTTGTGATGCCAAAGGCGATATCAGCGGAAAACTCGAGAAAGTCGTTCAATACATGCGGAATGTCGGAACGGTTCGCAAGTGACCACAAAGACGTCCGATCAGGGCAGAAATGCTTCGAGGGATGGCCCTCCCAATGAAGATGCTCCACGTGTCCACAGAATTAAGTTGGCGGCACAAATCGTCGAGCTGAATGCTAAATTAGAAGAAAACCTGGGTTACCCGATTCGGGTACACGCTGCACTAGAAAGGTCCGTAGGTGACTGAAAAGCTGCTCAGTCAGGGCGAAAATGCTTCGAGGGATGGCCCACGGGATGAAGAAGCTCCACATGTTCTCAAAGAAGGTATGGCAGCATGAATTACAGTGTTGATGGCCGAATGAGGATAAAACCCGAGAAAATCAGCACGGGTTCGGCACGTGCCAAAAATCTTTGGAAACTCCAAATCAGGGCTCTGAAACCTACTCTGGAGCCACTGCACCAACTCCAAGACTGCCCCGAGTGACATCTCCCTCCAGAGCGAATTCTGGGGCAAAATGACAAAATTACGAAAATGCCACCATCATTGAGTCGGTGGCACTCTTGTGCTTGAACCGGTGGCGCCTCGCGTGAGTCGGTTGCGTCCTCTTGCGAAGGTGAATTGGCGGCACCCCTCATATGAGTCGGTGGCGTCTCTTCTCCACGTGAATCGATTGCGCCCGTGGGCTCCGCGAAGGAGTGAATCGGTGGGGAGACCTACGGCGAGTCGGTGGCCCCAATCGCACGGCCGAATCAAGGGTGGGGCCATCCCATCGCCCCTCCGATGATCTGTTATGGGCATTCTTCTATAAATAGTGCTTGTGGCCCTCGATCAAAAGGCCGGTGGGGGGGAGCGGGCAAAGATATACAAAGAAAGCTCACTCCCAGAGGCTCGAAGAAGGAAGAAGCTCCCATTCCCAAAGGCGAGAGAGGAGACGACGAGAGTGGGAGAAGGAGGAGAGAAAGGGTGGAAGGAGGTGGGTCCGTTCCGAGGAATGGCCTTTGGTATTCTCCTTTCATTATTTTCTTTAAAAAAAATTTGTATCCCTATATTTCTGTCCCCTCTGCGATTGCAGAGAAGAATAAGAAGGCTTCTGCTCCTTGGTCTGTTGTGCATGCATCATCCATCATTCTGTTGTTTCTCCATTTGCTCTTTCTTTTGATTCCTCTCAGCCTCTCCCCCGAGCGTGAGGAGGCCCCTTTAAGGCTACAGCCACAGCGAATCCTAGGATCGCTCGACAGAGGGACCGTGATGATTTCATTGTAATGGCCTATGGCCACGCCCAATGAGGGCGACATCAAACCCCCCTCCCCAGGGCTCTGTGTCTTCATTGAGGATGTTTCTGATGAGTGTGATTGAACCGAATCTATGCGTCACATTCAATAGCAGACGAACAAAAGGAAACTGCTAGACACCCTTTCATTCCTGTTGATGAGTTGTAGGGGTGTTAGCGAGCTCCAATAGCTATCGCTATGGCAATTCGTCTCCTCCTTCAAAGGTTACTGTATATGCATCCCTCGCCGTGTTCGATGGTTTGCCTTCACGAACCGTTGTCCCCTCTAGAGCTCCCCTTTCCAGTGACAAGCACGAGTCGTGTCCATCGACTGGGACTGCCTGATCCAAGCTCTATCTTGTGACGAGCGATGGAACTTTTGTTAGAGTGTGGAGTCAAAACTCATGTGCCCTTACATGGGATCACACTCTATCTTGAGAGCGCATCCACTGCTCCAAGGGAGCATGACGAGCACGTGCTGTCTCTGGGGAGCAATCGCTACTCCAGGGGAGCATCCTCAGCATCAGGGGAGCATGTAGTCACGACTTTGAGCGTTCTCGCATGGGAGCATGTGCAGTCTCAGGGGAGCATCTATGGCCTCTTGACAGCATCACTGGCGTCAGGGGAGCATGCATTGCGGGCTCAATGCAAGTTGATGTCACTTGGAGAAGGTCGACCTGCATGATGCACCGACCTTAGTATTGGCAATGCACCGACCTTGTCTTAGCAATGCATCGACCTAGTCTTAGCAATGCATTAACCTGCCTGATGGTGGGGGAGCATTAGCAGTCGCTGGAGGGCATACTCGGTCTCAGGAGAGCATCCTGAGTGACAAGCGAGCATGCACGTTTAATGTACCCCGGAAGAGGATTTGTTTAACAGGGGCATTGTTGTCCTTAATACCCTGACTAATGATGCTCTAATCTCCTAGTATAAAAGGGTGAACTCTCTCTGTGTATTGTAATCATTCTATGATTATCTTAGTGGATTACTGTTGCGGCCGTGGACGAAGGAAGGCATTATTGTGCCCCTGTGGTTTTGATGTCAGCAAGCACTATGAGTATGAATGATTGATTGTTGTGTGGTTTTGATGTCAGCAAGCACTATGAGTATGAATGATTGATCACCATGTGTCTGCATATGAATGATTGATTGAGCATCTTACTTCCATGCATGCATAAAGAGTCGTATGGGTTCTAGTATATAGAGTGCGGCGACGCACTATAGTGGCTGCGTCGACTCAGTCTAGCATTTCTGGAAGGATACCCATTCTGGAAGGGGGTGTGCGTTGACGTAGTATGGGCACTGCGTTGACGCAGCCAGTTGTGTGTTCTAGCATTAACTCTGTAAAAACACATGCATACTCGATGCATTGTTAGTTCTCCTGCACATTGCATCGGTGCATTCATCATTTGCTTCAATACTAAGTCAGTATAGTTCATGCATACCGCATACACATATTCGGTGCAATTTATAGCTCTGCATTCATCGCCAAGTCTGTCCATGCATAACTTGAAGTCGATGCGTGTTCATTGCATCTGTCAAGTCTATACATCGCTGCATGCTATCAAGTTTGTACATCGCCCGTGTTCTTTATGCATATACATAGTCAGTACATTCGTTTGTTTCATGTGTACACAAAGTCTGCACACTCTCTGTTGATATGTCCGTGCATCATCTCACAAGTCTGTACAACCGTTGTTGATACTAGCATTCAAGTTCATGCATCATTTCACAAGTCTGTACAACCTTTGTTGATTCGAGCGTTCAAGTTCATACATTATTTCATCAGAGTCTGTACATTAGGAAGTCTTGCTTAAACTGTTGGCACAGCAAGTCGATGCATCATTTGTACATTGCACACAAAGTCTGCACATTCCTCGGTGGTATATCTGTGCATCGTTTGTACATTGCACACAAAGTCTGCACATTCCTCGGTGGTATATCTGTGCATCGTTTGTACATCACACACAAAGTATGTACACTCGTCGGTGGCATGTTTGTGCATTCATATTCAATGTGCATACTTTCCTGCATGCAAAGTGCATTACACACCATCAAGTCTGTACATGCTTTCCATCAAGTCTATACATGCTTAGTTCAACTCTCGAACTAACTCGGTGCGTCTTTCTATCTTTCCTTTCAGATTAACTCAAACTGATGACAAGTCTGATCTGATAGAACTACTGGTCGAGGAACTTAAGAAGGGCACGCGATCCAAGAATGGAGGAAGTGCCAGGATCGTGACATGTGTATTACAGCAGGCTGAAATGCTGCCACGTGGTCAAGGTGCTAGGGTGGGAATTCGTGGAAGACACACGCCCATCTACCTTCACTGCTCTATAAATAAGAGACTTCTCCATCTAGAGAAAGTGATCGTGAAAAGAGTGATCGAAATAGGGGAACTTACTTGAAAGAGCAGAAGCAGAAAGAGCCTGCACGATCCAAAAAAAGAAGAAAGAGAGAAGAAGAGAACGAGAGAGTTGAGAAAGAAAGAGTGAGCATTAAAGATCGAAGAAGAAGAAGAAAGAGAGATCGAGAGTTTAGAAGAAGAAAAAGAGAGTCTTCTGAAGCTTTGTCTATACTGGACCGTGGATCAAATCCAGACCAGTCAGCTCTTTGAGAGCCACTATGTGTTTTATTGTCTACAGCTTTCTGTTGCTGTGTCCTTTCCATATTTTTTTCTTTTGAACCTTTATTCAAGCTGTTAGTCAGCAGAGCTAAGCTGTATTGCTCAGCGTTGCAGAGGAGGATTCCTCTGGACAGCAAGCTATGTTGCTCAGCGGGCGAGGTGGATACCTCAAACAGCAAGTTGTGTTGCTCAGTGGGCGAGGTGGATACCTCGGACAGTAAGCTGTGATGCTCAGCTGTTTGTAGGCAAGCTGTGAGGCCCAGCCGTTCAAGCTGTGAGTCAGCGGGAAGCCACACTCGGGTTTGAGTGTGGGGTGGATGTAGGTCTGTGGACCGAACCACCTAAAAATTCCTTCGTGCACTGTGGTTTGAATGCTTACTGTTTGCTTCCGCTAGATGAATGCTTAGGCTCTATCTGTCTTTCAATGTCTAGTGAGCCAATTGACTGCACTTTCTTTATTTGATTAAACTCACCAGTCTTTCAGACTCGATTGAACTTAGTTTGTTTCAATTCCGTATCTCCGAGTGTTCAAATTTATCAATTGGGCAAAAATTTTTAAGGATAGATTCATTCACCCCCCTCTGAATCCTTCGCACCAGCCCCAATAATTGGTATCAGAGCTGGTCTCTGACTTTCTAGATCCAACAATCTGCAGAGGATCCTGCTGTCTTCGGTGCTATATTGCTATTGGTGCATTTTTTATCGACTACTTTGTGCATTGAACCTGTTTGCTATCTGTCTTAATGGCTCGTCCGTTTGCGTTTGATGGTTCTAATTTTAGTAATTGGTTAGGCAGCCTATGCGTTTATATAAATTCGATTGACCCTAATCTATGGAGTTTGGTTTCAAAAGGCCCACACCAATTACCTCATGATGAGACCAAGTGGTCTAGAGAGGATAGAGTAAAGAACCGTGATAATGTCACAGTTCTTAATATTTTGAAAGCTGTAGTTAATACTGATAGACTTCCTTTTGTTCTCAGGTGTACATCTGGAAAAGAAATATTGGATAAATTGATGGCCGGTTACAAAAAGAATGGGGAACAGTGCTTGATGGCCAAACGAAGAGATGATGATGAGGAAACAATATCTCAGGTAAGTGCCAGATCAGAAGAATCTTCTTTTGATGAATTGGTTGTGATGTATGATGAATTGTTAGAGTTGTCCAAGAAAATGAAATTTGAGAACAAAAGACTGAAGAAAAAGATCGAACAAAATAAGTCTAAATTCACATGTGATGTTTGTCCTACTTTGAAGCAGTCTTATGATGTTTGTTTAATAGATGTTCAAAATTTTAAAGAACAAAATGGTTCTTTAAAAATTGAAAATCAAACATGGTTGAACAAGATATCAAAACTTGAGAATCAGCTGAATAAGAAGAAAGATGAGCATCTAAAAAGCATGCAAGAACTGATCGAGATTAATTCTGTAATGGACAAACTGAAGCTTGAAAAAGCTGAAGTTTAAAAAGAAAATGAAAATCTCAAGGCTAGAATGAATGAAGTCAGTAAGGAAGCTGCACATATTTCCTCTGTAGAGTCAAGCTGCAAAAAATGCTCGGTTATGCAAGAACGTAATGAGGAACTCTATAGTGAAAATGAATGGTTGAATAAACAAATTGTCTCATTTAAAGAGGATCACAAAAATTTGCTTGCTGAAAAAATTAAAGTGGAAGAAAGAGAAGAGGAACTAATTGAGAAACTGGAGTTGATGTCCAGAAATGAAAAATGTGATGAAGAAATTGGGAAGCTGATCAAAGAGAACAAAGAACTAAAAGAACAAAATAAGAAACTCATGGTCTTAAATACTGTTATTTCAGAGAGGCTTCTGGCTATCGAGAGAGAAAGATCTGTAAATAAGGAAATTCAAGCACAAAAACTTGAGGAGGACAAAATTGAATTGAAAGTTGAAATTGAAAAATATAAAACTACAAACAAAGTACTAAGTGAATGTATTAATTACAATGAACAAGAGATTGCTAGTTACGAAATCCACATTGCCTCTTTGGAAAATAAAATTCATGATTTGGAAAATTCAGCACCTAAGACTGCTGAAAATAAACGAAAAATGAAAGCTATTATGGAAGGTGAGGATGATAATTTAAGAAAGGGGATAAGTTGCAGTTCTGATGTTAGGGAAATTATTAGAAACCAGCTATACACCACTTTTGTGCAAAGCTCTGATGTAGCTGGTACCTCAAGTCAATCCCCAAAATAAAATAAAAATCAGAAATCACCTTCATAATCTGTATTTCAATTCAAAGCTCAGAAAAATAAAAAACAAATGAAAATTGAGAAAAACAAGAAGAATTTAAAAAGAAATGCTCAACCGAATAAGATTAAATTTGCCCCTGCTCGTGCTAGGAATTTTGATGGTTGCTTAGATTATGATAGTGAATTGCATGCAACTTACAAATCACCTACTCACTCGCATGCATCTGAGAAGGAAGCCTAATGTTATTACTGTGGCAAAGCAGGGCATATCATGGACGACTGCAGACTATTAAAAGAAGATGAGCATACAAATAAAACACTGCATTCTAGGAATTCATCTGATAGAAACCACACCACTAAGAGATCTGATGCATCATGTTATTACTGTGGTTGGCGTGGTCATCTAATGAATGCATGTTTTATCATGAAAGAAGATAATAAACTGCATGCTAGAATTCCCTCACATGCTCACGGCCCATATAGATATAAATATACTTCAGGCCAGCACACTATTTGTTTCACTTGCAACAAGCCTGGGCACAAGGCAGATGAGTGCTGATCAGGAAATTATTGGGGTAACAATGACTCAAGAGGCAAGCACTTTAGATGCCTTGAATGTGGTAAGTATGGGCATGCAATCAAAGACGGCTGGTATGCTCAGGGAAATCATGCTAACTCCAAATCTACTAAGTTCCCTAGAATAAGACCTGTAAATATTTCGTGCTTCAACTGCGATAAACCAGGTCATAAGTCTGCAAATTGTTGGTTATCAGGTAATAAGAAATAAACTGTCCATGCATACAACAGAACATTTCATGCTTATGTTCATGGGTCTCAGACTGCTGTTGATATGCATTATAGGACCAGAAAATCTGTTGTTTCATGTAGACATTGTGAAAAATCTGGTCACTCAATGGATAGTTGTTACCTGATTGATTATGATGATAATGCTACTAAGAGACTGTTCAGAACACCTGTCAGGGTTAACGTAGGACCCAAGACTGTTTGGGTCCCTGTAAGATCAAAATGATTAATGTGCTGTAGGTGTGCCTTGGAAGTTGATGAATAAAGGGGTAAATAAACCAAGGCACTCAAAATGAAAACCCCAGGATCCTACGCTTCAGGTCAGTTTTGAACACTCTGTTTTAAATTCTATCATCTGAAATTGTTAATTCAAAATGGCTATATATCATGTTGCTCTATTGGTGCTAAATTGAAATTTTCTTTAAATATGAATTGCGCAATCATGCTTATGGTAGTTCCCTTCTGTCTGAATTGCATGAATCATATATGAATGAAGAATTTGAAATCATGTGTTGTGCTTTCATTACATTTCATGCACTTAGTCAGGGGGAGTTCAACCATTCGTGGTTAACCATACTGTTGCTCATGCTTTATTGATTACATGATGCATCTAGACAGAGGGAGCTTTTTAGATCATCTTGTTCACTTTCACCTGAAATCTTCCTGTCTAGTTTATCGATTCGTCTAATGCTCTCAATTTGTTTCAATTGAATTCTCTGTTGTCTTCACTGAAATAGCTGATCTGTCTGTTTTCCAGGCTCAGCTACTGCTTGTTGATATACTCTCTTCTAATGCTTTTCTCTCTTGTTGTTGACTCTTCCACCAGCTCACACTCATCCTTCACATACTTCTTAGCTGGTGTGACTGATTTGTTTCTATTGTTGATTGGTTGGTCAGTTATATTTTTGATCTGATCTGAGGAACACAAGCTGCAGGCCATACAATTCAGTCTGAGAATCATGTAGAAATTCCTATCATATAGGTTTAAGAATGACCACTGAATCAGACTGATATAAAGTTAATGTATTCTCAGATTTGCATTTAAATGACTTGAAAATATCTGAATGATAAGTTTTAATAAATTTTAACCACATGTGTCATGAATATCTTCGATTCACTCATCTGAAATCTGAAAATTTGAAATCAAGGCTACTTTGGTTGAGATACATATAGTGAGTATTGTTTTTAAACATTAACCTGAAAAATGTTGACTAAATGAAAAAAAAATTACATTCAGAGCAATGACTTGGTCACTGAGAAACTGGGTTCTCTATCAATGAAATAGAGTAAACCTACATCATGAAGTACCATAGTTATCTTTGGTGAAAATTTTATTGAAAAACTTAGCAGAGCAATGACATGTGTGTGTTGAGTAACTGGGGAGTCTGGCCTCTAATCAAGGTGTCTCCTCACGTAAAAAGATATTTCTATTGCTAACTCTGGTCTTAATGTTGAGAGGCAATGACAGTTATCACACTGAGTAACTGGGTCACCTCACTTGAGACGTGTTGTGCCTCACATAAAAAGGTGTTGATCAACTTAAATTGCTCAGGAAAAGTATAATGTGCTTCAAATGAAAATATCTTGCAAACCCTGTCAACTCATTCTCTTGTAAAAGTGGTAAATCTCAATACTGATCTGTGTAACTTTCAAAGGAGTCATTGAGATCATGCATGTAAGACAAAGATGATTGGTCCTGAGTGTAATCTGATTATTTGGTTCACCTTTATTAAAACTTGAATTCAGATATAAGTATTGAGTTTAATTGACAAATTTGGTATACATCATAATTAAATCAGGTTGGTCAAGTTGTCAATTCATAACCCTCTATGATAGGAGAGTCTATTCATGTTAAGACTTATTGTAGTGGTGCCTGCCTTACAATCCCTCATGGTCTGATTCACTCCTGACAACTTGATCAACAGGAACTTTGTTGAAAATTATCTCTTATCGGTTGATTGATTGCTCCTTGAGATGTACTGTGCTTTGACTGTTTCTCACCCCTACTCTTGTCCACACTGTTGGAATCTTCCATCTTATCTCTGTAACCAGTTCTGGTTCTGTGGACTTTCCACCCGCTTTATTCTGTCCATACATATGTGAGGTGCCTCAACCATTATTGTTTTGGATTCCTTATGTTGGCAGATTTCAGATTGCTTCATTGGATAACCAGAGTTCATTCCTGCACTTCGGGGGAAGTTCTGGGTCATCCGCATTTAAGGGGAGAGTAGTCAAGCATTCATGTTGAACAGATTTCATTTATTGCTTCTTAAAGGGGGAGGATTGATCTTGGTTGTCTAACTGCCCATGTGCTTGTTGATTGTATTCCTTTATTCAGGGGGAGTTTCTTGTATGGTTGTTCTTCCTTTTGGTGTCATATTGCTCTTTGGGGGGAGAATAGCTAGCTCTAATATGCTTTCATGTAGTTAAAGGGGGAGATGTTATATCAATCCTTTTATACCTGCTTAATTTCTTTCTCAAACTATTTTCTTTTTAATGAAGTCAAAGGGGGAGAATAGTTTAAGTATGTGTGACTCATAGTGTTGCCATCATCAAAAAGGGGGAGATTGTTGTGCCCCTGTGATTTTGATATCAGCAAGCACTATGAGTATGAATGATTGATTGTTGTGTGGTTTTGATGTTAGCAAGCACTATGAGTATGAATGATTGATCACTATGTGTCTGCATATGATTGATTGATTGAGCATCTTACTTCCATGCATGCATAAAGAGTCGTATGGGTTCTAGTATATAGAGTGCGTCGACGCACTGTAGTGGCTGCGTCGACTCAGTCTAGCATTTCTGGAAGGATACCCATTCTGGAAGGGGGTGTGCGTTGACGCAGTATGGGCACTGCGTTGACGCAACCAGTTGTGTGTTCTAGCATTAACTCTGTAAAAACACATGCATACTCGGTGCATTGTTAGTTCTCTTGCACATTGCATCGGTGCATTCATCAGTTGCTTCAATACTAAGTCAGTACAGTTCATGCATACCGCATACACATATTCGGTGTAATTTATAGCTCCGCATTCACGACAAGTCTGTCCATGCATAACTTGAAGTCGATGCGTGTTCATTGCATCTGTCAAGTCTATACATCGCCGCATGCTATCAAGTCTGTACATCGCCCGTGTTCTTCATGCATATACATAGTCAGTACATTCGTTTGTTTCATGTGTACACAAAGTCTACACACTCTCTGTTGATATGTCCGTGCATCATCTCACAAGTCTGTACAACCATTGTTGATACTAGCATTCAAGTTCATGCATCATTTCACAAGTCTGTACAACCTTTCTTGATTCGAGCGTTCAAGTTCGTACATCATTTCATCAGAGTCTGTATATTAGGAAGTCTTGCTTAAACTGTTGGCACAGCAAGTCGATGCAGCGTTTGTACATTGCACACAAAGTCTGCACATTCCTCGGTGGTATATCTGTGCATCGTTTGTACATTGCACACAAAGTCTGCACATTCCTTGGTGGTATATCTGGGCATCGTTTGTACATCGCACACAAAGTATGTACACTTGTCGGTGGCATGTCCGTGCATTCATATTCAATGTGCATACTTTCCTGCATGCAAACTGCATTACACACCATCAAGTCTGTACATGCTTTCCATCAAGTCTATACATGCTTAGTTCAACTCTCGAACTAACTCGGTGCGTCTTTCTGTCTTTCCTTTCAGATTAACTCAAACTGATGACAAGTCTGTTCTGACAGAACTGTTGGTCGAGGAACTTAAGAAGGGCACGTGATCCAAGAATGGAGGAAGTGTCAGGATCGTGACACGTGTATTGCAGCAGACTGAAATGCTGCCACGTGGTCAAGGTGCTAGGGCGAGAATTCGTGGAGGACACATGCCCATCTACCTTCACTGCTCTATAAATAAGAGACTTCTCCATCTGGAGAAAGTGATCGTGAAAAGAGTGATCGAAATAGGGGAACTTACTTGAAAGAGCAGAAGCAGAAAGAGCCTGCACGATCCAGAAAAAGAAGAAAGAGAGAAGAAGAGAACGAGAGAGTTGAGAAAGAAAGAGTGAGCATTAAAGATCGAAGAAGAAGAAGAAAGAGAGATCGAGAGTTTAGAAGAAGAAGAAGAGAGTCATCTGAAGCTTTGTCTATACTGGACCGTGGATCAAATCCAGGCCAGTCAGCTCTTTGAGAGCCACTTTGTGTTTTATTGTCTACAGCTTTCTGTTGTTGTGTCCTTTCCATATTTTTTTCTTTTGAACCTTTATTCAAGCTGTTAGTCAACAGAGCTAAGATGTATTGCTCAGCGTTGCAGAGGAGGATTCCTCTAGACAGCAAGCTGTGTTGCTCAGCGGGCGAGGTGGATACCTCGGACAGCAAGCTGTGTTGCTCAGCGGGTGAGGTGGATACCTCGGGCATCAAGCTGTGATGCTCAGCTGTTTGTAGGCAAGCTGTGAGGCCCAGCCATTCAAGCTGTGAGTCAGCGGGAAGCCACACTCGGGTTTGAGTGTGGGGTGGACGTAGGTCTGTGGACCGAACCACCTAAAAATTCCTTCGTGCACTGTGGTTTGAATGCTTACTGCTTGCTTCTGCTAGATGAATGTTTAGGCTCGATCTGTCTTTCAATGTCCAGTGAGCCAATTGACTACACGTTCGTTGTTTGATTAAATGCGCCAGTCTTTCAGACTCGATTGAACTTAGTTTGTTTCAATTCTGTATCTCTGAGTGTTCAAAATTTTCAATTGGGCAAAAATTTTTAAGGATAGATTCATTCACCCCCCTCTGAATCCTTCGCACCAGCCCCAACAGAGATCTTGCCTCCGAACCACGTAAAAAATCCCTGTGTTCTTGTGGTTTTATTTCTCTTTCCCCTTACTTATTCCTCCTCTGCTATTTGTCCACCTCTTGTGGGTACTCCGTATCCTATCAACTGGTATCAGAGCCTTGTTCTGGTTCGAAGAGAGCAGTGGGAGCAATGGCGGCGAATGAAGGAAAGGTGAGGATCGACAAGTTCGATGGCAAGGACTTCAGTTTCTGGAAGATGCAGATCGAAGACTACTTGTATCAGAAGAAGCTGCATGAGCCGCTTCTTGGAATGATGTCGACAGGGATGAAGAAAAAAGATTGGGATCTACTAGATAGGCAAGCACTCAGAGTTGTTCGCTTGACGTTGGCCAGAAACGTCGCCTTCAACATCGTGAACGAGAAGACCACGATAGGATTGATGAAGGCACTATCAAATATGTATGAAAAGCCCTCGGCTTCAAACGAGGTATATTTGATGTATCGTTTATTTAATCTGAAGATGGCCGAAGGTGCTTCTGTTACAGATCACATCAATGAATTCAATGTGATTACAACTCAGTTGAGTTCTGTAGAAATAAACTTTGATGATGAGATTCGGGCCTTGATTCTTCTATCCTCCTTACCTGAAAGTTGGGGTGCTACTGTGACGGCTGTAAGTAGTTCTTCCAGTTCAAGCAAATTGAAGCTTAATGAGGTTTGAGACCTGATTCTAAGCGAAGATATTCGCAGAAGGGAATCTGGTGAAGTCTCAGGTTCTGCTCTGAATACAGAGAGCAGGGGAAGAACAAACCATCGCGGACAAAATAGGAGTAGATCCAAGTCTAAGAAAAGGAGTCAGTCTAAGCCCCGCGGAGATGCCTGTTGGAATTGTGGTAAGAAAGGACATTTGAAAAGGGACTGCATACTCTTGAAGAAAAAGAATCAGAGTCAGAAACAAGAAGAAGATTCTACGAATGCTACGACAGAAGAGGTCCATGATGCAGTTATCTTAAGTGTTAATAGTCTCATTGAATCATGGATTCTAGACTCCGGAGCATCCTTCCACTCTACCTCACATAAAGAAAGTATGTAAAATTATGTTGTTGGAAACTTTGGGAAGGTTTATCTTGCTGATGATGAGCCATTAGACTTTGTGGGGAAGGGTGATGTTCAATTGAAGACATCAAACGGGACTGTGTGGAAGTTGAAGAATGTCAGACATATTCCAGGCTTGAGAAGAAATTTGATCTCCATTGGTCAGCTTGATGATGAAGGATATGTCACTACCTTTGTTAGTGGGTGTTGGAAAATAACCAAAGGTGCCATGGTTATAGCACGAGGTAACAAGACTGGAACCCTTTATATGATCGCAAACAACAAAGACACAGTGGCAGTGGCAAATTCAGAAGTTGAATCCAAGACCTGGCACCGCAGACTTGGACACATGAGTGAGAAAGGAATGAAGGTGCTGGTAGCAAAGGGGAAGTAGGGTGATTTGAAGTCCATATACATTGGGCTATGTGAAGACTGTATCTTCGGAAAGCAGAAAAAAGTAACTTTCTCCAAAGCTGGAAGAAGTTCTAAGCTAGAAAGGTTAGAACTTGTACACACAGATGTGTGGGGACCAGCCCCTATACGATCTCTTGGAGGCTCACTCTATTATGTCACATTCATCGATGACTCTACTCGGAAGGTATGTGTTTGTTTTCTTAAAAATAAATATGATGTTTTCTCTACCTTTGTGAAGTGGAAGGAAGAAGTGGAAAATCAAACTGACGCAAAGATCAAGTGTCTGAGGTCAGATAATGGCGGAGAGTACTGCAGTAAGGAATTCAAAGATTTCTGTGCACTGCATGGCATTCGTATGGAGAAAATAATTCCAAATACTCCACAACAGAACGGGGTTGCTGAACGCATGAACAGAATCCTGAATGAGAGAGCTGGAAGCATGAGATTACATGCTGGCCTACCAAAGACCTTCTGGGCAGATGCAAACAGCTGTGCGGCTTACCTGATTAATAGAGGACCTAGTGTTCCTCTAAATGGTGAGATACCAGAAGAGGCTTGGACTGGTAAGCAGGTAATTCTTTCGCACTTGAGAGTATTTGGTTCTGTTTCATATGTGCATATTGATTCAAATGACAGAGACAAGTTAGACCCCAAGGCAAATTCTAATGATTTTGGATACCGTTTCTGGGATGATGAGAATAGGAAAACCATTAGAGAAAGGAATGTTATATTCAATGAAAATTTACTGTACAAGCACAAATCTGTTATGAAATCTGAAGATGCAGGCCAAGAAACTCAGAAATTTGGACATGTTGAGTTGGAGGAAATTTCAGAAGATGATGTGTTGAAGGGATTTCAAGGAAATCCTGAAGACACTATAGTGCAACCAGAGTTAATCACACCTGAGGTTCAACCAAGAAGATCAAGCAGATTGCCTAAATCGACTGAGCGGTTTTCTCCTTCTTTGTACTATTTATTGTTGACTGATGCTGGTGAACCTGAGTGTTTTGATGAAGCTATGTAGGTGGAAGATTCTATCAAGTGGGAGTTGGCAATGAAAGATGAGATGAACTCCTTACACAAAAATAAAACTTGGGTGTTGACTGAACTACCACCTGGTAAGAGAGCTCTGCACAACAAATGGGTTTATCGAATAAAAGAAGAACATGATGGCAGTAAGAGGTACAAAGCAAGGTTGGTTGTGAAAGGCTTCCAACAGAAGGAAGGTATTGATTATACTGAAATTTTCTCTCCAGTTGTCAAGTTAACTACCATTAGATTGGTGTTGAGTATTGTTACTGCTGAAAACCTGCACCTAGAACAACTTGATGTTCAGACTACTTTCCTCCATGGTAATTTGGAGGAGGATATCTATATGGTACAACCGGAAGGTTTTCATGAACATGGTAAAGAAAACCTTGTTTGTAAATTAAACAAAAGTTTATATGATCTGAAACAAGCCCCCAGACAGTGGTACAAGAAGTTTGATGGATTCATATGTAACAATTATTTCATTAGATGCAACATGGACCATTGTTGTTATCTTAAGATGTTTGATAATTGTTATATCATATTGCTGTTGTACGTGGATGATATGCTTATTGCAGGATCAAGTATGACAGAGATTGACAATTTGAAAATATAATTTTCAAAGGAATTTACTATGAAGGACTTAGGAGCAGCAAAGTAAATTCTTGGGATGAGAATTGTAAGGGATAGAACATCTGGCACTGTAAAGCTATCTCAAGAAAGTTACATCTAGAAAGTGTTGGGCAGATTCAATATGCAGGATGCAAAACCAGTCAGCACTCCTTTAGCAAGTCACTTCAAGATGTCTAAAGAGCAGTCACCAAAGTCTGCTGAAGAGTGTAAGTCCATGAAGAAAATTTCTTATGCATCAGCGGTAGGAAGTCTGATGTATGCTATGATTTGTACCAGGCCGGACATAGCATATGTAGTGGGAGTTATGAGCAGACATATGGCAGATCCGGGCAAGCAACACTGGGAGGCAGTGGAATGGATTCTGAGATACCTAAAAGACACCTCAGGTAAGTCACTTTGTTTCAGGAAAAGGGGTGATATCCTACAAGGTTTTGTTGATTCAGATCTTGGTGGTGATCTGGACACCAAAAGAAGTACCACTGGCTATATTTATACCTTGGGTGGAACTGCGGTGAGTTGGGTTTCAAAACTTCAGAAGGTTGTTGCTCTCTCAACAACAGAAGCAGAGTATGTTGCTATCTCTGAAGCTAGCAAAGAGATGGTATGGCTAAAAAATTTTCTGAAGGAGTTGGGCAAGAAACAAAGCAATAGTGTGCTATTTTGTGATAGTTAAAGTGCCATTCACCTTGCCAAGAACCCTATCTTTCATGCAGGGACTAAGCACATACAACTGAAGTATCACTTCATTCGTGGTTTGCTTGAAGATGGTGTTTTATTGCTGGAAAAAATACTTGGTGCAGAGAATCCAACAGATATGTTAACCAAGGTGGTAACCACAGAGAAACTGAGGCTGTGCAAAGCCTCAGTTGGCCTCCATGGATGATTGATGGAGGGGTGCCATAGCAGTAATTCCATTGTTACATTAAGCAGGGTTAATACATTGAGTTGTTTGCTTTCTTAGGAGTTCAGACTCCAAGTGGGAGATTATTAGAGTGTAGAGTCAGAACTCATGCACCCTTGCATGGGATCACACTCTGCCTCAGGAGCGCATCCACTGCTTCAGGGGAGCATGCCGAGCACATGCTGTCTCTAGGGAGCAATCGCTGCTCCAGGGGAGCATCCTCAGCGTCAGGGGATCAAGTAGTCACGACTTCGTGCATTCTTGCATGGGAGCATATGCAGTCTCAGGGGAGCATCTATGGCCTCTTTACAGCATCACTGGCGTCAGGGGAGCATGCGTTGCGGGCTCAAGGTAAGTTGATGTCACTTGGAGAAGGTTGACCTACATGATGCACCGACCTTAGTTTTGGCAATGCACCAACCTGGTCTTGGCAATGCATTAACTTGACTGATGGTGGGGGAGCATTAGCAGTCGCTAGAGGGCATACTCGGTCTCCGGAGAGCATCCTGGGTGACAGGCGAGCATGCACGTTTAATGTACCCCGGAAGAGGATTTGTTTAATGTTGTGTCCCTGTGTTTTGATGATAGCAATAACCATGAGTCAATGTGCATTTGATGTATATGTGCACATCTGCATGTTGTCCTGACTGATAGCCACCATGTACTTGATCATGTCATTGTTCATTACTTAAAACAAAAGGTCAACACTTTGTGAACATAAAGTCAATGCATCAGGCAGACGCAAGTCGGTGCACATTATGTGTCCTTCTTATCTTGCGTCTCATTAGCCCTAGGTCGGTGTATGTATCCGTCTTACTTTGCGTCTCTCATGGCTTAGACTCGGTGCATAGTTAGCGTCTCATATTGCTTCTTATGCTCAGTTGTGTCTCACACTGCGTCTCACGTTTCAAGCCCTAGCACATACTAGGCCGGTGCACTTCACTGTCAAGGTCGGTGTAGTTTATGTCTCATGTACACATCTGTGTGTCATGCATGGCATGCGTCTGCATTTGCGTCTCATGTTGAGTCTAAGCATATACTAGGTATGAGTGCGTCTCATTTTGCGTCTCACGCACATAATAGGTTGCATGCATTCAAAGTCAGTGCATATGCGACACAAGTCGGTGCACATTCTGTGCCATGTGCATATAGGTCTATGCAACGTTGTATAATGTCTATGCATAGTCAAGCATAATGTCAATCTAAGTCGGTGCTATTTTTTGTCTTAAAGCATATTCACGGTCGGTGCAATGTTTGCTGTGGGCTGGCATAAAGTCTGTGCATATTTGTCTTGATGACAGTAAAAGTCCGTGCATGTTTGGTCATATGCTATTAAGGTCCGTGCATATGCTAGGTCAGTGCACATTTCACTCCATGCACAAGCACACATAGTCGATGCTATGTTCTGTTGCACACTTGTTAAGGTCAGTGCAAATCTACTCATATGTTGTCAAGGTCCATGCATATAGACTTACATGGTCTGTACTTAATTCCTCATATGCATTATAAGTCTGTGCATGTTTGCACATTGCGATATGTAGTCTGTGCTTATCTATTTCCAGCACATCTCAAGGTTCGTGCACATGTTATAACCTGTCCAACTAGTCCGTGCAAAAGTGAAATATGACTGACAACAAAGTGTTTGATCAAATGTTTCTTATCTTTCTGTCAGGGACTTAAGTGAGCAGAAGGTCGAGTTATGTGGCTCGTGTCTCAACTTAAAAAGACACGTAATCCAAGGTAGCTATGGGCACATAATCCGAGGTGAATGGTGGTCAGAAAGCATCTGCCATGTGGACCTGATTCTATCCAGAGTCCAACACGTGGACTTACTATGGCGCTCACCTCTTGGCGGGAATGTTCCCTCCACACGCCTTGGCGAATCATGAGAATATCATGAACCTGAGTGCCATGATTCTGCCATGTGGAGTCATCTGTCTGAGGCAGCATCAACACCTTCATCAAATTACCTCTGGCGCCCCTGTTCTATATAAAGATCTCATCATCCTTTGATGAGAGTAGCGGATGCGGGGAAGTGCTGAAGCCTGAGTGCCGCCATAGAGAAAGAAGAAGAAGAAGAAGAAGAACGAAGAGAAGAGAAAGAAGTAGAATCAGAGAGTGAGCAACAGAGAAAAGAAGAGTGAGCCAGAATCTGATAAGAAGAGAGAAGAAAAGTAGAAGAGCAGAACTAGAGAGAAAAAGAGAGAGATCAGAAGAAGTCTGTGAGAAAAAATGCAGCAGTGAGAAGTAAAAGAAGAGATTGAGAGTTCGAAAGAAAGAGTGAGAGGAAGAGAGAGCTCGAGGAGAGGAAATTGAATCCTTCGTTGAAGATCTGTCCTCCTGGCATTTGGATCAGATTCAAGCCAGACCTGCTCCTACGAGAGCTACACTTTGTGTTTCATTTCCAGCTTTCCGGTGCGGTGATTTTATATCTTTTGTTTTTCTTTTAAACCTTTATTTCAAGCTGTGAGTCAGCGGAGCAAGCTGTGTTGCTCAGCGTTGCAGCGGAGGATTCCTCTGGTCGGCTAAGCTGTATTGCCTAGCGGGTCAAGCTGTTAGGCAACAGATGGCTAAGCTGTATTGCCCAGCGGAAGCAAGCTGTGATGCTTAGCGGTTGTAGGCAAATTGTGATGCTCAGCGAGTTAAGCTGCGTATAAGCAAGAATCCACACTCGGGTTGAGTGTGGGGTGGATGTAGGTCTGGAGGACCGAACCACCTAAAAAATCCTGTGTGTGCTGTGGTTTAATTGTCTACTTTGATTCCGCTAGATGCATGCTTAGGATCGCTCATATAAGTTTGATCTTTCTATCTAGTGAGAATTTTGCCTAGACGTCTTTCATTGAATGCTGGCCTTGAGAGAGTTATTTTGAATACGTGAACTGAGTCATCTGTCCAGCTTTCATAGAGTTGATCAGGAGCAAGGTCTATCTGATCTTCTATTTGTTTCTGGAGAGCAATTTATTTACTTAATCCATCTGAGTTTAAGTTCCGTAACTATTCTCCAGTTATAGTTTTAATTGACAATTTTTATAGGGGAGATTCATTCACCCCCCTCTGACTCCGGACCTTGCACCCTAACAATTGGTATCAGAGTAGGTGAATTCCATATCCAATGATCTACATAGGGTCCTGCTTATTTGTGATTAGGCGCTTTGCTGTGTTGATTTGGTGTCTTACTGCTTTTAGTTCAGTGCATCTTCTTTGTGCTTTCTAGCAGATAAAATTGAATCAGTTCAATTGTTCTCAATGGCATCTCCTACTGTCTTCAATGGTTCCAATCTTAATTCATGGCTTGGTGGCCTTTGTACATACATGAACTCCATTGATCCAAAATTATGGAGTCTCATATCAAAAGGCCCACATAAATTACCTCAAAATCAGACCAAATGGTCTAAAGAGGATAGGATAAAAGATAGTGAGAATGGCATAGTCTTTAACACTCTGAGAGATTCAGTGAACATTGATATGTTTTCCTGTATTACAGGATGTACATCTGGAAAAGAGATCATGGACAGAATCATATCTATTCATGAGGGGCAAAAAGAAGAGTGCCTGATGGCCAATCGAAGGGATCAAACTGAAGAAACAACATCCCAGGTAAGCACTGAATAAGAAGATATTTCATTTGATGAATTGGTAGAGATGTATGATGAACTGCTAGAGAAATCTAGGAAAATGCAATCTGAAAATAAAAAGCTGAAGAAAAAGATTGATCAAAACTGCTCTAACCTACCCTGTGAAAATTGTTCAAAATTGAAAAAGTATCATGATGATTGCTTGACTGATATTCAAAATTGTAAGAAATAATTGGAAGGTTTTGAAAATATTGTTTCAGAAATGAATGAAGTGAAGTCTGAGAATGAAATCTACAAAAGACAGATTGTAAAGAAAAATGAAAAGGTTAAAAGACTTCAAGAAGAAAATCAAGCTGAACTTGTCAAGCAAAAGAAACATATGGTTATGATGAAAAATGAGAATGATGAATTATATTCAAAAATTTATGAATTGGAGGATAAATTGAACTCATCTGATAATCATCAGACTTTGAATTCTGTGGATAATGAGAAATTGATAAAAGAGCTCGATCATGTTAATTTGAAACTGAGTGAACTGAAATCTGACAATAATAAACTTGCTGTCAAGAATTCTGAGCTAGAAAACAAGCTGAAATCATTAGGAGGTGATCATGTCCTAATTAATGAACTAGTTCAGAATGAGCAATTGATAAAAGAAAATGAAGGACTGAAGCTGTTGAACTCTGCTATGACTAAAAGATTGCTTGCCTTAGAAAAAGGGAAAACTGTCTGTAATGCAGAATCGAAACAACTGAGCAATCTGGAACAAGAAATTGAGAAATATAAGACTGCTAACAAAGTGCTAAGTGAATGTATTAATTGCAGTGAACATGAGATTGCCAGTTATGAATTACACATTGCTTCTCTAGAAAAGGAAATTTGTGATTTGAAAAACTCTATGTTAAAAACTCTCAAAGGTAAAGTGAAATCAAAAGATTCCTTGAAAGATGAAGTAAGCAATCAAAGTAAGGAGACTGACAACTTTTCTGAAACAAAAAGGGTCATGAGGAACCAGCTTTACACCACATTTGTCCTAAGCACTGATGTAGCTGGAACCTCTAGGACATCTCCAAGAAAATTTACTGTAGTTAAAACTCAAAAACATAATAAAATTTTGAAAAAGGAGAAGAATAAATTGCATGCTGAAAAATATCGGACCAATATGTTTTCTGATAAAAGAAAAAAATTTAAGTGTTTTTATTGTGATAAATTTGGTCATGAGATGGATGATTATTTTATCATGAAGAGGGATGAATTAAAATATTATAGAATTCATGTTAGGAATTCTAATATGAAGAAACCTTCTCATGTTCAAAACAAGAGATTCAAATGCTTTTACTGTCATAGAGTAGGTAATCTCATACATGAATGCAAATTAATGAAACATGATGACCTCAATGCTAGAAAATTGCATGATAGTAAAGTTCATGCTAAAAATCTTGCAAACTATAAGAAGAACATTCAATATTTTCATTACGGCAAATTGGGCCACATTGCCGCTGAATGTTGGCATAATCAGGGAAAGAAATTTCAGTCTGGGTTTGTTAATTTCCCTGTTAACAAAAATATTTTTGAAAGAAATAACTTTAGTTCTAAGGGAAAGCACATTAGGTGCTTTGAATGTGGAAAGCATAGCCATAAAGTCAAGGACTGCTGGCATGCTCATGGAAATAGATTGAACTCTAAATCTATAAAATTCCCTGTTCTCTATGCTGCTGCTAGAAATAATTTGATTGATAAAAGAAAAAATCTTTCATGATTTGAATGTGGGAAATCAGGCCACATGGCTGCTGACTGTTGGCTAGCTAATCAAAAAAGATCAAACTTGCATGTGAAAAATAGAAGCAATCATGTTCATGCACATAAATTCAATTCTCATGTGAACATGAAAAATAGTCAGAATTCTTGTAATCACTGTGGTCAGTTTGGACACTCTATGTCTAACTGTTTCATGATAAAATTCGATGACCCTTATGCTCAAAAATTGTGGAGAGCACCATTTAGAGGTGCTACTGACCATGGAGGACCCAAGAATTCATGGGTACCTCAACTTGAAAAATGAGGTTCTGTGTTTGCAGGAGTGCCTTGGAGCTGAAAAGTAAAGAGGGGTAAATAAACCAAGGCACCCAAAATGGTAAAACCCCATTCTTGCATTGTTCAGGTAACATTTGCATCTTTCATGTTGTTCAGTTGAAACTGCATATCATGTTAAATCTGATTAGTCAAAGGATTCATGCATACATGTTCTTTCATTTGTTTTGACATTTGATTATGTACATAGAGAAGACTATAAACTCATAAGCATAATCTGCAATTTTGTGCATTTATGTGAATTGCATATGTTAATTGATTGCTTACACTTTTGTGTGACATTCAGTTATTGAAAATCTGATGCATTGTATTGCAGTGTCTTGCATAGTCACTGAAAATCTGATAGGACTACATATGCCCCTCATTGCCATGCATGACCATAATGGTATATCAAATAGTAAGTTACTGAAGGGTAGATGCAATCTATCTAGAAGTTCTTACTATGAGTGAGATGGTTGTAAGACCAAGTTCCTCGCCAGGCACCATGGGTCATATTGCATATATATATATATGCATCCATAAGCATAGTTCATGACTTCCTGTACATAAAGTCCCATGCATTATCTTCATGACATATATGATGATTCAATGCATTTAGTTAGGGGGAGTCAATGCATTGTATACATGTTGTCAAATGCATACACTTATTTCAGAATTCATTGCACATGACTCATATTGAAAATATCATTCATTAAGGGGGAGTATATAACAAGACTGTGTACTACTGGCAATTCATCTAGTTTATTGTTATTTCAGTCAGTCAACTAAAGCTTCCATCCTTATCTTGAGATCATCCATTTCACGTATCTGAACTTGACTCTGATTTGATTTTGATTTGCACCTATTAATTGTCCTGATTGGAAGTGTCGACACAGTAAGTCGACATCATCTTGAAAATGCTTTGTCAAATGTCGACACCTTCATTGTTATGCTCACCTTTGTTACATGCTTGAAACTCTTGTGCAGTTCACAACTTGACTGTTGCTGAATCTCATTGAAAATTCAGAAAATTGAGAAGATTTCAATTCGTATACCTTGATCATAAATATGAAAATCAATTAATTAAAGAATCTTCTATTATACAGATTTATGAATGTCTAAAAGATCAGATTGGTTTAAGTCTAATGCATTCATTGAGCTTGGTTATGAATATCTTGAAAATATCTGAGTCAACTTTAATAAACTTTAACCAACTATTTCATGTTGAATCTTATAAAATCTTCTGAAATCTGAAAATGTTAAAATCATGGCTTTATTTGGTTGAATTATATGAAATCAGTATTGTTTTTAAACATCTGATGAATCTGAAATGTTCCTAAGGGTAAATTCTATCAGAGCAATGATTTTGGTCACTGAGAAACCATGTCCATTGACCATGAAGTCTAGAGGACTGTGTCATGAAATGCCATAATTAACTCTGATAAATAAAATTTATTAAAAATCCAAGCAGAGTAATGGCTTGAATATTGAAAAATATATCTCACTTATCAATAAAATAAGGTGAAGTATGTCATGAGGTGTCAATACTATCTCTGAAGCATGACAGTTAGTCATACTAAGTGCTTAGGGATACTGGCGTCTAAACAACGTGTATCCTCTAGTTATAAGGTGTGTACTGAACTTAATTGCGCTTGGTAAACTTGCTATGAAAACTTGTACTGTGCAAAAAGAAAAATCTTAAATTATTTGAAGAAGTATGGCTGATCCTCAGGAACCAAATCTGAATTCCTTCATGTTGTTTAACCTCAATACTAATGATTGTAATTTCTAAAGAAGTCATTGAAATTGACTGAGTAAGATGAAGTGAGGTTAATCAAGATATAATTATGAGGGCTTGGTTCACTTTTATTAAACATTGATGTTCAGATATGAGTACAGAACTTTATTGAGAAACTGTGTATACATCATATTTAAACCATAATGTTCAAATAAAAATTCATAAGCCCTTATAATGGAAGAATATTAACCATCCGTTTATTCAGATTTATGAAATAAGTATCTTATTGAAAATCTTCTATTCTTTGAAAATTCAGCCTAAATTTCTGTGCTTAATGCTCTTTGGTCATGACATGAACTGATTCTTGATTGCACATGTGACCTACTTCACCTGACTTTCTTAATCTGAATTATCTAATCGTCTACTTCACTTTGAATGTCCCTGTAGTTCACTGCTCATTTTTATCATTCCACTCCTTCTGCTTACTCAAAGGGGAGACTCTATTCAGGGGGAGTATAATAGACATTAAATCATTTAATTGACTATCCATTCAAGTGGAGATCTTTGTGTCTTTCAATAGTTTAGTGTTCCTTCCTTTTTGAAGTTGTCAAAGGGGGAGAATAATGTTGTTGCCTAGATGAATATTTGTGAGTCATAGCTATCCTGTTGTTGCCTAGCCATCTTGTGTTGCTTAGTGTTGCATATGGCTCATAGTGTTGCCATCATAAAAAATGGGGAGATTGTTGTGTCCCTGTGTTTTGATGATACCAATCACTATGAGTCAATGTGCGTTTGTTGTATATGTGCACATCTGCATGTTGTCCTAACTGATAGTGATGCAGGACGTGACAACGGACACGACTCGAATGAGGAATACAATCCTCGGACTCTAGGTGAGCTCGTGATTGTCCCTTAACGAGGGAATCGTCGGACGTGCACGGTTGAGAAACTGGCAAGAGCTAGGGTGGTCAATTCTCTTTTGTGCCCGGATCGGGTCATGGGACGGTCACGCTCTCTCTCTCGCAGCAGCGGTGAAATAAATATTATGAGCTAACGGCTCTACACATGCTCTCTAACAGCGGCATATAAAGCATATAAGGAAATAAGCGAAATGCCGAGTGTAAGAGCGAATACGATACCTCCACGCTCTCGGCGTGGGGAAGACGGACCCAACCGAACTTGTACTCCCGGGACGGTTAACACAAAAATGTTACGGCAATGAATCACTGCCCACTCCACGCAGGGAGGTAAAGGACTACACAAATGGGCCCGGGAGGACCGATTCCGGGTTGACGGGCGGCTTCACGCGTAGCTTCGGCCGCACCCGTACTCGCAACCGTGGGGCCCACGTGCTGTCCGGAGGGGCCGTGTGGGACCCGGTGGCACCGCTGTAGTGGGGACACTTGGGGAAGCGCTCCCCAGGATGGCGGCACGCTGATTCACCGGCCGGAGGCCGGGCGGCTCTGTTCGGCACCGGTCGGAATAACCGACCACGGATCTGCCGGTTCTATTTTCAGGCAGGCGCTCCGGCGAGAACGGACGCTGTGATCAGCCCCGATGTCGGATCGACATGAAACTAGCGCCGTTAGAAAGCTGCTTCGAAGGGCTTCAACCCTATGGGATTATATAAAAATAATCTGCTCTGTACTTCTTGTTGGCGAATTTTGAAAGCTTCTGCTGTACAGTGCCCGAACACTCAGATCTGGAGGTGAGTTGTCTGAGAACTGCCGTTGCCCGTCAGGAAGACGTTCGATTCAGCTCTTGAGATCTTCACCTAAGTTGTAGGGATTTGAACAAGGAAGACGACAATAATTCTTGTGAACGTATTGGAGAGGCTATGATTTGTTAGGAATTTAACACTGGAGGGTGGTCGGATCTGGAAACTGGTAGACAGCACTGTAGATGGCTCTAGAAACGATTTTTAAAAAATAGGTGGAGGCCAGATCAAAAAGCAAGAAACATCATGGGTGGAGGGGTTGATGCACAGAACTCCCAATAAAATTGGGAGCCCAAGGAAAAATCACAAAAGGGGTCGAAGATGGAAAACTCAGGCGGACTGGAAATCAGATCTGAAAACAGGCAGATCTGAGCTGAACAAATGAACGAAAATTGAAAAATATGAATCGAAGTTTAAATGCCAAACCAAATTTTGTGGGATATGGCTGACATGTCAGGAACACCTCATAAAATTTTCAGATCAAGAAGATGTCGGGGTGGAGAGCAGTAATTCTCGAAGTGGCCTTCTATCTAGCAGGACAGAACCTGGACAGAACTTCCGACGGTGGCTTGTTGGCGGCACGAACGGCGGCGGCGGCACCGGAGATGAACTCAGAAAGTGAGGGAGAGGGGATAGAGGAGATCCACTCTAGAATTGGGGGTTGGGGATGAAGAAAACCAGGGGGAGAGAGAGGGGAGGTCGAAATTCTCACAAGGGGGGCTCTTGCACAATACTTTTTTCACTTTCATTAATTCTAGAATAATAGAAATACATGACTTATATAATAAATAAAAAAAGACCATGAATACCCTTAGATCTAGGATCTGGAGGGGCATTTAAGGGACTTCATATTTGATCCAAATAAAATAAAAAAATGAAATTCCTAATTAATTCTAATGGGGGGACAAGGTAGGTGAGGTAGGTAGCCTACCTTTGAATTTTTAATCCACTTGTCTCCCATGTGGTCAATTGGTATTCCAACCTTCTAGATGGCCACCTAGGATGGTTGACCAGCCCCACATGGTCTAGGTGGACCAATGGGAAAGGGGTGAGGGCCCCCTTGCTTGGGCATACTGGAATTTTACATATAAATCCACTAAGACTTACAACTGCGTACCCATATAACACAAGGGTATACATACAAATATGAAAGGACATAAATGCAAATAAAATACGGACGGTCTTGCCTCGATGTCCCCATCAATTCTCCCCGGGTGGGAAGAACTCTACCCCGTTGAGTAGGGGTATGGATGCCCGTGCCAAGTAACGCGGGTATGCTCCACTCCAAGTGACCGTCACTTGCTCATTCCATATATACTCGATATGCACAAGCTGCTATGAGCTAGAGGTGGACACTCCGGGTGGGGCACTCTCAAAATGGGAGGAGGTGGCTTGAAGACTCACTAGTAATCACCGCTGAGTCCCTGTAGGTGACTGATCCGGGTATTGATGTAGAACCGATCCCATACTCATCGAGCGAGTCCAATCGCCTCTTACTCATAAGAGAATGACAACGAGGTTGCACAAGACACATGCAGACTCACCAAACACTAACACACATATGCAAACAACACAAATAAGAAACGGACTCATGCATGACTCTAGACAAAACTAGTGTTAGTCCGACCCGTACATGGATGACGGCGTACCAGGACACCCGAATATGTGCCATGCATGCATGTGATGCAACCGGGAATGGATGGCATGGGGAACACCTATACGTCGGGTGTGGTTATGCGTGGATGGTCTTTTGAATGTGGGTGACTCAGGTGGTTTAGAAGGGCCGAGTGTAGGTGGGTCGGGATTGGTGGATGTAGGTGGCCCATCCCGTGGGGAAGGGGCGTAAAAGTGGGCTTCCTTGAAGAAGTGAAATATATATGGAGGGTTTAAGGATCCACTAGGGAGTGGGTCAAAGGGATCAAAGAAGGTATGACCCCTTGTGGTGGGTTCTCACAAGTCACGGTCCCACGTGTAGAAGTTTTGAAGGTGTGGATAGTCACCTTTTTGAATTGTGACGGGTGGGACGGGGATCGTAGGCAAGAAGTATGATTCCTCCCTCGGACAAAAGGGTATGAATTCAGGCTCGTCCGGTAGCGGGAGAAGTAGAAGAACCTCCGTGGTGACACAACCCACGGTGCACTCGGAGGTAATGGACCCAAAGGCCGGATGGGTGAAGCTAAGACTCTCGGGTTGGTCAAAGCCTCGGGCCAAAAGATGCGTCAACTCCCATTGTGAATCTAATCCTATGACAAGATCGTCCAACGTATCAACATGGTGACGAGATCGAAATGTGGTATGGAATGAGTTGACCGGCACTATAGGTAGGATGGGGTCCATGGATGGAAAGGGAGGTGGGACCAAGCCATCCTTGAGCCAACTAAAAAGCGGCTCGGCGATGTATAGTGTACCCGTTAGAAATACGGGTGGCTCGGGCCTTGGTGGTTCCAAATGAGATGGTGCCGAATCACGTTCGGACATAGAGGGTGGTGGCATTAGAGCTCTCGAGGGTGATGGAGGCGTGGTCTCCATGGTGGGAAGAGGGCTTGGGGATGCTAGAGGTGGGGCCGGGTGAAGACTACCGACTATGACCTCCTTGGGCTCGGGTTGGAGTAGTGACCTCTCAATCCTATCCAGCCCGTCCGTGAATTGTTTTAAGATCTCGGCAAGGGTACGGGTTGGAGTAGGGACCTTGGGGTGGACTCGCTCCTCGTCCCTCGGCCTGGGTGTGATCCTAGGCTCGGCTATAAGCGGGGCTTCCACTCGGTTGGAGGTACTTGAGTGGGTTGGGATGGCGGTGAAGGGGTGGGATTGGGTAGAGGTGTGGCCCACTTGATTGTGGATGAGTTGGTGGGGTTGGTGAGTGGTATGACCCCCGTGGTTGGAGGTAGGTGGGCGGGGAAAGTAGGCCCTCCTAAGCGCTCTCTTCATTTCCCACCATGACTCGATGGGCCTTAGATTCCTATCCTCCCTCCAATATTTGATGTCCCTCCAAGTTTCGGCGGCTTCACCAAAAAGTCACCTTTTGGCAACATCGACTTGCATGGGCCCGTACATATTGTACACCTCGAAGTAGTCGTCCATAATGGCTTCCCACTCTAGGTAGTCACCTGGGTCATCGGACCCGTAGAAGTCTCGGGTTTCGGGCCTAGTGGGGTGATTCGGGTGGTCCTTCCATTTGAGATAGTATCGCCACCATGGATAAGATCCGGGTGTTTGGTAATCCATGGGACACGGGGAAGCTAGAGGATGGCCATGCCGACACTAGTAGATAAACCAACTAGACAATGGACTACAACCCTAGACATGACGACCAAGACTCGATACGTGGCGGAGCTAACCGATCCGAAGATCACTCGCACAAGTGTGCGGCCTTCCCGATAGGCGTAGCCTAACGTTCGGACAACACCTTTTGATATACCGAGTAAAGGGATGTATGCGACCCAAAAGACACTTTTTTTTTATTTTAAAACAATGATGACCCTAAACACGACTTAGACAATGACTAATGACTATACGTAAATGACACTCTTTTTTTTTATTTTTAAACACCCTAGACTCAAACTCGCTCTGATACCAAACTGATGCGGGACGAGACCACAGACACGACTCGAATGAGGAATGCAGTCCTCGGACTCTAGGTAAGCTCGTGATTGTCCCTTAACGAGGGAAGCGTCGGACGTGCACGGTTGAGAAACCGAGAAGAGCTAGGGTGGTCAATTCTCTTTTGTGCCCGGATCGGGTCACGGGACGGTCACGCTGTCTCTCTCGCAGCAGCGGTGAAATAAATATTACGAGCTAACGGCCCTACACATGCTCTCTAGCAGCGACATATAAAGCATATAAGGAAATAAGCGAAATGCCGAGTGTAAGAGCGAATACGATACCTCCACGCTCTTGGCGTGGGGAAGACGGACCCGGCTGAACTTGTACTCCCGGGACGGTTAACACACAAATGTTACAACAATGAATCACTGCCCACTCCACGCAGGGAGGTAAAGGGCTACACAAATGGGCCCGGGAGGACCGATTCCGGGTTGACGGGCGGCTTCACGCGTAGCTTCGGCCGCACCCGTACTCGCAACTGTGGGGCCCACGTGCTGTCCGGAGGGGCCGTGTGGGAACCGGTGGCACCGCTGTAGTGGGGACACTTGGGGAAGTGCTCCCCGAGATGGCGGCTCCGTTCGGCACCGGTCGGAATAACCGACCACGGATCTGTCGATTCTGTTTTTAGGCGGGCGCTTCGGTAAGAACGGACGCTGCGATCAGCCCCGATGTCGGATCGACACGAAACTGGCGCCGTTGGAAAGCTGCTTCGAAGGGATTCAACCCTATGGGATTATAGAAAAATAACCAGCTCTGTACTTCTTGTTGGCGAATTTTGAAAGCTTCTGTTGTACAGTGCCTGAACTCTCAGATCTGGAGGTGAGTTGTCTGAGAACTGTCGTTGACTGCCAGGAAGACGTTCGATTCAGCTCTTGAGATATTCACCAAAGTTGTAGGGATTTGAACAAGGAAGACGGCAATAATTCTTGTGAACGGATTGGAGGAGGCTATGATTTGTTAGGAATTTAACACTGGAGGGTGGTCGGATCTAGAAACTGGTAGATAGCACTGTAGATGGCTCTAGAAACGATTTTTATAAAATAGGTGGATGGCGGATCAAAAAGCAAGAAAAATAATGGGTGGAGGGGTTGATGGACAGAACTCCCAGTAAAATTGGGAGCCCTAGGAAAAATCACAAAAGGGGTCGAATATGGAAAACTCAGGCGGACTGGAAATCAGATCTGAAAACAGGCAGATGTGAGCTGAACAGATGAACGAAAATTGAAATATATGAATCAAAGTTTAAATGCCAAACCAAATTTTTTAGGATGTGGCTGACATGTCAGGAACACCTCATAAAATTTTCAGATCAAGAAGATGTCGGGGTGGAAAGCAGTAATTCTCGAAGTGGCCTTCTATCTAGTAGGACAGAACCTGGACAGAACTTCCGACGGTGGCTTGTTGGCGGCACGAATGGCGGCGGCGGCACCGGAGATGAACTCAGAGATTGAGGGGGAGGAGATAGAGGGGATCCACTCTAGAATTGGGGGTTGGGGATGAAGAAAACTAGGGGGAGAGAGAGGGGAGGTCAAAATTCTCACAAGGGGGGCTCTTGCACAATGCTTTTTTCACTTTCATTAATTCTAGAATAATAGAAATACATGACTTATATAATAAATAAAAAAGGCCATGAATACCCTTAGATCTAGGATCTGGAGGGGCATTTAAGGGACTTCATATCTGATCCAAATAAAATAAAAAAAATGAAATTCCTACTTAAGTCTAATGGGGGGACAAGGTAGGTGAGGTAGGTAGTCTATCTTTGAATTTTTAATCCACTTGTCTCCCATGTGGTCAATTGGCATTCCAACCTTCTAGATGACCACCTAGGATGGTTGACTAGCCCCACATGGTCTAGGTGGACCAATGGGAAAGGGGTGAGGGCCCCCTTGCTTGGGCCTACTGGAATTTTACATATAAACCCACTAAGACTTACAATTGCGTACCCATATAACACAAGGGTATACATACAAATATGAAAGGACATAAATGCAAACAAAATACGGACGGTCTTGCCTCGATGTCCCCATCAATTCTCCCCGGGTGGGAGAAACTCGACCCCGTCGAGTAGGGGTATGGATGCTCGAGTACTCTGGCGGATCCGTCACCGTGCCAAGTAACGCGGGTATGCTCCACTCCAAGTGAGCATCACCTGCTCATTCCATATATACTCGATATGCACAAGCTGCTGTGGGCTAGAGGTGGACACTCCGGGTGGGGCACTCTCAAAATGGGAGGAGGCGGCTTGAAGACTCACTAGGAATCACCGCTGAGTCCCTATAGGTGACTGATCCGGGTATTGATGTAGAACCGATCCCATACTCATCGAGCGAGTCCAATCGCCTCTTACTCATAAGAGAATGACAACGAGCTTGCACAAGACACATGCAGACTCACCAAACACTAACACACATATGCAAACAACACAAATAAGAAACGGACTCATGCATGACTCTAGACAAAACTACTATTAGTCCGACCCGTACATGGATGACGGCGGACCAGGACACCCGAATATGTGCCATGCATGCATGTGATGCAACCGGGAATGGATGGCATGGGGAACACCTATACGTCGGGTGTGGTTATGCGTGGATGGTCTTTTGAATGTGGGCGACTCGGGTGGTTTAGAAGGGCCGGGTGTAGGTGGGTAGGGATTGGTGGATGTAGGTGGCCCATCTCGTGGGGAAGGGGCGTAAAAGTGGGCTTCCTTGAAGAAGTGAAGTATATATGGAGGGTTTAAGGATCCACTAGGGAGTGGGTCAAAGGGATCAAAGAAGGTATGACCCCTTGTGGTGGGTTCCCACAAGTCACGGTCCCACGTGTAGAAGTTTTGAAGGTGTGGATAGTCACCTTCTTGAATTGTGACGGGTGGGACGGGGATCGTAGGCAAGAAGTATGATTCCTCCCTCGGACAAAAGGGTATGAATTCGGGCTCGTCCGGTAGCGGGAGAAGTAGAAGAACCTCCGTGGTGACACAACCCATGGTGCACTCGGAGGTAATGTACCCGAAGGCCGGATGGGTGAAGCTAAGACTCGCGGGTTGGTCAAAGCCTCGGGCCAAAAGATGCGTCAACTCCCATTGTGAATCTAATCCTATGACAAGATCGTCCAACGTATCAACATGGTGACGAGATCGAAATGTGGTATGGAATGAGTTGACCGGCACTATAGGTAGGATGGGGTCCATGGATGGAAAGGGAGGTGGGACCAAGCCATCCTTGAGCCAACTAAAAAGCGGCTCGGCGATGTATATTGTACCCGTTAGAAATACGGGTGGCTCGGGCCTTGGTGGTTCCAAATGAGATGGTGCCGAATCATGTTCGGACATAGAGGGTGGTTGCATTAGAGCTCTCGAGGGTAATGGAGGCGTGGTCTCCATGGTGGGAAGAGGGCTTGGGGATGCTAGAGGTGGGGCCGGGTGAAGACTACCGACTATGACCTCCTTGGGCTCGGGTTGGAGTAGTGACCTCTCAATCCTATCCAGCCCGTCCGTGAATTGTTTTAAGATCTCGGCAAGGGTGCGGGTTGGAGTAGGGACCTTGGGGTGGACTCGCTCCTCGTCCCTCGGCCTGGGTGTGATCCTAGGCTCGGCTATAAGCGGGGCTTCCACTCGGTTGGAGGTACTTGAGTGGGTTGGGATGGCGGTGAAGGGGTGGGATTGGGTAGAGGTGTGGCCCACTTGATTGTGGATGAGTTGGTGGGGTTGGTGAGTGGTATGACCCCCGTGGTTGGAGGTAGGTGGGCGGGGAAAGTAGGCCCTCCTAAGCGCTCTCTTCATTTCCCACCATGACTCGATGGGCCTTAGATTCCTATCCTCCCTCCAATATTTGATGTCCCTCCAAGTTTCGGCGGCTTCACCAAAAAGTCACCTTTTGGCAACATCGACTTGCATGGGCCCGTACATATTGTACACCTCGAAGTAGTCGTCCATAATGGCTTCCCACTCTAGGTAGTCACCTGGGTCATCGGACCCGTAGAAGTCTCGGGTTTCGGGCCTAGTGGGGTGATTCGGGTGGTCCTTCCATTTGAGATAGTATCGCCACCATGGATAAGATCCGGGTGTTTGGTAATCCATGGGACACGGGGAAGCTAGAGGATGGCCATGCCGACACTAGTAGATAAACCAACTAGACAATGGACTACAACCCTAGACATGACGACCAAGACTCGATACGTGGCGGAGCTAACCGATCCGAAGATCACTCGCACAAGTGTGCGGCCTTCCCGATAGGCGTAGCCTAACGTTCGAACAACACCTTTTGATATACCGAGTAAAGGGATGTATGCGACCCAAAAGACACTTTTTTTTTATTTTAAAACAATGATGACCCTAAACACGACTTAGACAATGACTAATGACTATACGTAAATGACACTCTTTTTTTTTGTTTTTAAACACCCTAGACTCAAACTCGCTCTGATACCAAACTAATGCGGGACGAGACCACAGACACGACTCGAATGAGGAATGCAGTCCTCGGACTCTAGGTAAGCTCGTGATTGTCCCTTAACGAGGGAAGCGTCGGATGTGCACGGTTGAGAAACCGACAAGAGCTAGGGTGGTCAATTCTCTTTTGTGCCCGGATCGGGTCACGGGACGGTCACGCTGTCTCTCTCGCAGCAGCGGTGAAATAAATATTACGAGCTAACGGCCCTACACATGCTCTCTAGCAGCGGCATATAAAGCATATAAGGAAATAAGTGAAATGCCGAGTGTAAGAGCGAATACGATACCTCCACGCTCTCGGCGTGGGGAAGACGGACCCGGCCGAACTTGTACTCCCGGGACGGTTAACACACAAATGTTACAGCAATGAATCACTGCCCACTCCATGCAAGGAGGTAAAGAGCTACACAAATGGGCCCGGGAGGATCGATTCCGGGTTGACGGGAGGCTTCACGCGTAGCTTCGGCCGCACCCGTATTCGCAACCGTGGGGCCCACGTGCTGTCCGGAGGGGCCGTGTGGGACCCGGTGGCACCGCTATAGTGGGGACACTTGGGGAAGCGCTCCCCGGGATGGCGGTACGCTGATTCACCGGCCGGAGGCCGGGCGGCTCCATTCGGCACCGGTCGGAATAACCGACCACGGATCTGCCGGTTCTATTTTCAGGCGGGCGCTCCGGCGAGAACAAACGCTGCGATCAACCCTGATGTCGGATCGACACGAAACTGGCGCCGTTGGAAAGCTGCTTCGAAGGGCTTCAACCCTATGGGATTACAGAAAAATAACCAGCTCTGTACTTCTTTTTGGAGAATTTTGAAAGCTTCTGTTGTACAGTGCCCGAACTCTCAGATCTGGAGGTGAGTTGTCTGAGAACTGCCGCTGACTGCTAGGAAGACGTTCGATTCAGCTCTTGAGATATTCACCAAAGTTGTAGGGATTTGAACAAGAAAGATGGAAATAATTCTTGTGAACGGATTGGAGGAGGCTATGATTTGGTAGGAATTTAACACTGGAGGGTGGTCGGATCTGGAAACTGGTAGACAGCACTGTAGATGGCTCTAGAAATGATTTTTATAAAATAGGTGGAGGGCGGATCAAAAATCAAGAAAAATCATGCGTGGAGGGGTTGATGGATAGAACTACCAGTAAAATTGGGAGCCCTAGGAAAAATCACAAAAGGGGTAGAAGATGGAAAACACAGGCGGACTGGAAATCAGATCTGAAAACAGGCAGATCTGAGCTGAACAGATGAACGAAAATTGAAAAATATGACTCGAAGTTTAAATGCCAAAAACATTTTTGTGGGATGTGGCTGACATGTCAGGAACACCTCATAAAATTTTCAGATCAAGAAGATGTTGGGGTAGAGAGCAGTAATTCTCGAAGTGGCCTTCTATCTAGCAGGACAGAACCTGGACAGAACTTTCGACGGTGGCTTGTTGGCGGCACGAACGGCAGCGGCGGCACCGGAGATGAACTCAGAGATTGAGGGGGAGGAGATAGAGGGGATCCACTCTAGAATTGGGGGTTGGGGATGAAGAAAACCAGGGGGAGAGAGAGGAAAGGTCGAAATTCTCACAAGGGGGGCTCTTGCACAATGCTTTTTTCACTTTCATTAATTCTAGAATAATAGAAATACATGACTTATATAATAAACAAAAAAAGACCATGAATACCCTTAGATCTAGGATCTGGAGGGGCATTTAAGGGACTTCATATTTGATCCAAATAAAATAAAAAAATGAAATTCCTAATTAAGTCTAATGGGGGGACAAGGTAGGTGAGGTAGGTAGCCTACCTTTGAATTTTAATCCACTTGTCTCCCATGTGGTCAATTGGCATTCCAACCTTCTAGATGGCCACCTAGGATGGTTGGCCAGCCTCACATGGTCTAAGTGGACCAATGGGAAAGGGGTGAGGGCCCCCTTGCTTGGGCCTATCTGAATTTTACATATAAACCCACTAAGACTTACAATTGCGTACCCATATAACACAAGGGTATACATACAAATATGAAAGGACATAAATGCAAACAAAACGCGGACGGTCTTGCCTCGATGTCCCCATCAGATAGCCACCATGTACTTGATCATGTCATTGTTCATTACTTAAAACGAAAAATCAACACTTTGTGAACATAAAGGCAATGCATCAGGCAGACGCAAGTCGGTGCACATTATGTGTCCGTCTTATCTTGCGTCTCATTAGGCCTAGGTCGGTGTATGTATCCGTCTTACTTTGCGTCTCTCATGGCTTAGACTCGGTGCATAGTTAGCATCTCATATTGCGTCTTATGCTCAGTTGTGTTTCAGATTGCGTCTCACGTTTCAAGCCCTAGCACATACTATGTAGCACCCCGATTTATTAAGAAATAGGATAAGTAAAATTTTGACTATTTTATAAAAATCTGGAAAAATTAGAATCTTGTAGAGGATGAAACGTTAAGTAAAATTGTCTTTTATGACCAGCCCAAGTAAAATTTGTAAACAAGCCGAATTAGCAGATGAAGACCCAAAACCACACTTACCCTAATCGGACCTTAAATCGTGAAATTCGAGCCCCATACCCGATCATTTAAGCCTAAATCAGATTCAAAAGAACGTCTAGGATCATCTCATCATTTCCCCTCTGATTGATCTTGGAAACCCTAACCCTATAGAGCGTATTTCGGATGAGAACGGCGGTGGCGCCCTAATCTGCGCGATTCGTGCACAACCGAGTTTGTGGACTCTTATCTCCGCGACGGAACCCTCTAGAATGCAATTGGACCTATAAAAATAACCCTTAGCCACTCTAGAATCATTTAGTTGCTGTGGCGGCCGGAGAGGAGCTCGATCGAGGGAGAATTTCGACGATCACCGGCGGTGTGTACCTAGCGCGATCGGCTTCCCTCTTCTTCCTTCATCCTTCGATTAAGGTAGGTGATAGCAAGCCAAACCCTAACTATTATATATGGATAGAAGCGTCGTCTTGTCCTTTTTCCATTGGTCAAGAAAGCTCTAAATTTTATCTAGTATCCTGCTAGGTTTTCGGGTGTTAGTAGAAGCATGCTAGCACTAGAGTTAACTATGTTCCATCTCGATTTAAGTAGGGATTTCAGGCACTAAATGTCCAATTGATCATGCTATCTTATATAACTTTTCATGCTCGTTCTATTGACTATAAAAGCCCTAATTTCCATGTTGTATATTGTGCGTATTTAGTTATTATTGCTAACCCTAGCCAACCCCGCCGGAGACGGGCAAGGCGAAGGGGCGGCAGACTGATCTGACTTGCGCGGCCTCTCGATAGACCGCCCATAATCTGTAGGCGGCCGGATCTTGACCGTTCATATGTTTATCTTTGATCACTTTTATAGATTGCGTGGCAGAACCCTAACCGCCCATTTCTTCAAGCGGCCAGTCTCGGACCGCTCATCTTCCCCGGCGGCACCCTACAGACCGCTCAACCCTAGCAGACCTTCGGACCTGAAGGGGTGTGAATGGCCTATCGGGGGACTGTCGAGGCGTGTGAGCAGCTCTGCACGAATCGCCCAACTGCACAGAACTGCTTATTTCTTCACTTAAGCATGATTTATCTTAGTAGGTTAGTGGCTAATGGTAGGTTAACAACTCACATGATAACTGGAACTCATGGAAGTAAACAATTATGAATTTTTGCTAGTTGTCTTCACTTGATTCATCATGGCCTTAACCCATTTCAATATATTAAGTTCAACATGATTTCTTAAACCATGCTACTAGGATTGATTGACAGTCGTTCTACTCCGGTAGGATTGGCTGACCGCTATACTTGGTTTCGGATGATTTGATAGCCTCATTTCCTTGTAATGGTTGGGACTCTCCGCCGGATACTCCTTCCGTCGGACTAGGACCTTCATTACGGGACCTCCGTAAGCCCCCGCGAGCCTGGGATTCCCACTAGGACGCTGGGCAGGTTGTACCACAAAAACCTGAACCTGTTCTCGTGATCGAACCGCTTGGATTGCTGTGCTGTGAGTCACGGCTCAATTTGGACCGACTGAGCCTTGAACGGTCAGATTTGGACCGTTTAACTCAATAGGTGGCCCATTATGAACCGTGCATTCCTGGCTAGAATGCCATTTCTTGTTAGTCGATTAACCTTGTTTCATCTTCGACCAAATCATGATTTGATCGACCCATTAAGCCCTAGGCTGACCAGTGGATAGTGGGCTGGACCCTGCTTCAGTTTTGCCCCACTTATGGTAGCCCGGAGCAATTTTGGCTGGATTCCTAGTTGCCAGTCAGGCCTAGTAATTGAATGGACAGTCTCGGCCCACTCATTCTTTAGTGCGGATCGTAATGAATCGTTCAGTTACTGAGCGGCCCATTCCAAACCGCTTACTGTCGTCGTGGGCTTCAGAGCTTGCCTGTCGTGAACGGCCCAGAGTGGACCATTCATACCTATTAAAAGCCCACTTTTTGACCGTCCTATAATTTGAGCGGCCCATAGTAGACCGTTTAGCTTTGGCTTCTGTTAGGCTGTTCTTTCAGTCCAATCCTTTTAGCGCGGTCCATATACCGACCTCCCATTTCTCTGAGCGGCCCAACATGGACCGTGTATCTTCCAGAAAATGATTTCCGTGGTTGTTCATGTTTGAATCCAAGGACCTTTTGGTTCTTGATAATTTGAACTTTCTGGTCAAAGTATCTCTTCGACTTACCCTTGGAATTCTCTGAGGTAAGTTGTATACCTTGTCATATTGGCCATTTAACTTGATTAATGTATAGACATAACTTGGGATCTTGGATCCATTAAATCAATGCCAATGCATCATAAGGGTCCGATTTGGTCCTGGGAGGAGCGCCCAAAAAGTACTTGTGTCCCAGGGAGTTTGAATGACATGGTGAGACATTGCACCGAGTGCATGACTAGCATGATGTCTACGACAATAATCTGTTACTTAAATTTTTCTTGACTTGGTTAGTTCTTGCTTGTTGGCCAATTTCCAGTTACATCATGGTATCGCCTTCTCTTTATTCTATTACTTTGTCATATCATCATTTCATTTCGCTCTTTATTTTTGCACTTAAAAATGCAATTAATTGGTGAATTATTTAAACTTGTCTGTTATTACCTACTGAGCGTTCGCTCACCTAATTGTTCCCCTCTTTCAGGTAGCTCAGGCGAGGATTCACAGACTGATGGGGACGGGCAAGAGTGATGGCCATGGAGCGAACCTGTTAGAAGCCGTGTGAAGCCAGTCATAGTTGTTATGTCTAGTTATGTTTAGATTATTTGTGTTTGAAAGAGTTGTAATTTCGAGATTAGCAATTGTAATATTGTCAAGTGGATGTTATGTTGGAAGTTTGTTTAAGAGAGTTTATGTGATTGGAACTTGGATCTTTTAAATGTTATTTTGTTATAGAGTTATTTCTGTTCGTGGTATTGTGTTGATCTTTAGCTTAGCATAGCATGTTTGTAATCAACATATTATTATTATTAATTATTTCTACTGCCAGTCACGATATTCTGCGTCGAGGCGTGACAGTTTGGTGGTATCAGAGCCTAGGTTTTTATTATTCCTAGGTTTTGTAAGTTCTAGGATTCTAAGTGATGTCGTAGGACCTATAGCCTTGCTATAAGTCTAAGATCCAACCTAGTGAGATTTGGGTAGAGGCTTGGGTTGAGATAATAACCTAATTCAAAAAACTATTCTTTCTAAATGATCCTAAATAATTTATTCTACAAGTAGGACGTTCTAATGGCAGCCGAACGTGCGCAATGGCGAGACTTGTAGCAAACGATTCAAGGACTTACTCGGGCCTTGCAGCAAGTGGCCCAAGGAGGAGCGGCGAACCACGGAGCTGACGATCTTCACTAGAACTTTCGTGGGATGAATCGCCCGCATTTTGGAGGCTCGATCGACCCCGATGAAAGCGAGCACTGGCTAAAGGAGATGGAGAGGATCTTCAAAGTAATGCAGTGCAGCGACCCGGAGCGTGTTCTTTTAACGACCTTCCAATTGGAACGTGATGTGAGAAAATGGTGGGATGCGGTAAAGGCTACCCTCGGAGATAGGCAAGTTTCATGGAAGGAGTTCGAGGAACTCTTTAACAGTAAATATTTTTCTGATAGAATACAAGAAAAGAAAGCGGTTGAGTTTGCTGCTTTGAAGCAGCGGAATCTTTCAGTAGTCGAGTATGAAGCTCAGTTCTCTTGGTTATCTCGTTATGCCTCCGACTTGATATCTACAGAGAAGATGAAGGCCAAGCGTTTTCTCAACGGGCTGAAGTTACATTATATTAACCAATTGGCGCCATTGGAAATTCAGACATATACAGAGATGGTAAGGAAAGCTCAAGTCTTGGAAGACACTTTAGAGATGACGGAGAAAATCCGTGGAAAGAATGTTAAGAAGGAACAGTCTACTGGATCCGGGAGTGTCAAACCCGGTAATGGCAATAAGAGACCAAATGGCGGGTCTGGATCATGGAAGAACAAAATGCCGAAGAATGAAGATAAGAAGCCTGGCCCGATTGTACCGTTTAAGGGCGTGTGCAAGTATTGTGACCATCCAGGTCACAAGATGGAAGAGTGCTGGTGCAAGCTGGGTGCCTATTTGCGTTGTGGTAGTAGGGACCATCGTATTCCTGAGTGTCCCCTTTTGTCAGATCAAGCTACCCCGACTAGGCCGCAAGGGAACAAGAAGCAGCAGGGCAAGCTCCAAGCCCTACAGGAAGATGATGTCGGAACCACCGAGGAGGGTGGACTCGTTGAAGGTACTCATATTATTCATGATAAGCCAGCATTCCTTCTCTTTGATACCGGTGCCACTCATTCTTTTGTTTCTCAGAAATTTGCTAAGTCTTTTGCTATGAAGCCGGTCTTGATGAATTCCCCGTTAGATATTTCCACCCCTATTGGTTCCAGTTCAGTAATTAAGTATTTCTATCCGTCTAGTAAGGTTATGATTAATGAACAGAACTTGCCGGCTGATTTAGTTTACATGGATATGAAAGATTATGATGTAATTCTAGGAGCGGATTGGTTGGCTAAGTATGAGGCCAATGTTCATTGTAGTTTGAGTTCTGTGTCTTTTTCTGGACACCCTGGACTTTCTGTTATAGGGGTTAGGCACCATAAGTCCGTGCCACTTATTTCGGCCCTTCGAGCTGATAAGTTGATGAGGAAGGGATTTCAGGCTTTTCTAGCCTTTGTTTATGTGACCCCTGAGAAGAAGATCGAGGTTAAGGACATTCCTATTGTCCGAGAGTTTCCAGATGTCTTTCCTGAGGAATTGCCGGGACTTCCGCCAGAAAGAGAGGTTATCTTTTCTATTGATTTAGTTCCTGACGCGACCCCTGTTTCTAAAGCTCCTTATCATATGTCCCCTGCGGAGCTGAGGGAATTGAAGCAACAGTTAATGGAATTACTAGAGAAGGGGTTCATTCGTCCAAGTACATCCCCGTGGGGAGCCCCAATATTATTCGTCCGGAAGAAGGATGGTTCGATGAGGTTGTGCATCGATTATTGGCAATTGAACCAGCTGACTATCAAGAATAAGTACCCATTGCCGAGAATTGATGAATTATTTGACCAGATAGCAGAAGCTCAGTATTTTTCTAAGATTGATCTTCGATCAGGATACCATCAGTTGCGGATCAAGGATGAAGATATCTATAAGACAGCCTTTCGTAGCAGGTATGGGCATTTTGAATTTGTAGTAATGCTTTTTGGTCTAACGAATGTGCCTGCAGCTTTCATGCAACTGATGAACAATCTGTTCCGACTCTATCTTGACCAGTGGGTCATTGTGTTTATTAATGACATCTTGATTTATTCTAAGAGTAAGAAGGAGCATGTTGAACACTTGAGAATGGCGTTGTAAATATTAAGAGATCATTAGCTATACGCCAAGTTTAGTAAGTGTGAATTCTGGCTGCAAGAGGTGTCCTTTCTAGGGCATATTATTTCAAAGGAAGGTATTTCTGTTGACCCTTCGAAGGTGGAGGCAGTGAAGAATTGGGATATGCCTACTAATGTAACTGAAGTTAGAAGTTTCTTAGGCCTAGCAGGTTATTACCGAAGGTTTATTAAGGATTTCTCCAAGATTGCGGTGCCCTTGACAAGATTAACCTGCAAGGAGAACAAATTTGATTGGTCAGAGGATTGCAAGAGAAGCTTTTAGACCTTGAAAGAGTGTTTAACTACTGCCCCTGTTTTGGCTTTACCATCTGGAGAGGGAGGTTTTGTGGTATATACTGATGCTTCAGGCATTGGTCTAGGTTGTGTGCTCATGCAGCACGGGAAAGTGATACCCTATTCTTCTAGGCAGTTAAGGAAGTATGAAGAGAACTATCATGTTCATGATTTGGAACTTGCAGCTGTGGTAATTGCCTTGAAGATTTGGAGGCACTACTTGTATGGAGAGACATTTACGGTGTTCTCAGATCATAAGAGTCTGAAGTATTTGTTTTCTCATAAGGAACTCAATATGAGGCAGAGAAGATGGCTTGAGTATCTAAAGGACTTTGACTTCTCCATTGAATATCATCCTGGAAAAGGGAATGTAGTGGCGGATGCCTTGAGCCGCAAGCCAATAGCTAAGTTGTCACACCTCATGATGTAAGAATGGAGACTGTTGGAGCAGTTAGCTAGTTTGGATCTTAATGTTGACAAGGACCGGGTTACGATTGCTTAGATTCAACTTAGACTAGAAATCTTGATAGAAATCAAGTCCTTGCAAGACAATGACCCCGAGTTGGTAGAGATCAAGGAGATTTTGAGTAACAGACCTGATTTCATGATAGCTGACGATGGCAGATTGTTGTTTCAAGGAAGGACTTGTGTGCCAGATGTAGCTGAAATAAAGAACAAAATTCTCGAAGAAGCTCATAAATCCAGATACACCATTCATCCGAGAGATATCAAGATGTTTAAGGACTTGAAAAGATCCTTTTGGTGACTGAATATGAAAAAGGAGATTGCAGAATTTGTGAGTAGATGTTTGGTATGTCAGCAAGTTTAGGCTGAGCACTTTAGACCTGCAGGGAAATTGAAACCACTTGATATACCTCAATGGAAGTGGGAGAGTATTGACATGAATTTTATTATGGGTCTACCCAAGACTCGTAGTGGATTTGATGCAATATGGGTTATTATCGACAGATTGACAAAGTTTGCTCATTTCTTGTCCATTAAGTCGAAGTGGACAGTTGATGTCTTAGCTGCTTTATATATGAAAGAAGTGGTAAGACTCCATGGTATTCCAGTCAGCATTGTGTCGGATAGAGACCCCAGATTCACTTCACATTTTTGGGAAGGATTGCAAGAATCATTGGGAACCCGTCTGAATTTCAGTACTGCTTTTCATCCACGGACAGACGGATAGACTGAAAGAACCAACCAGATAGTGGAAGATATGCTTAGAGCTTGCATGATTAATTTTGGAGGCAGTTGGAGTGATCACTTGGCTTTGATTGAATTTGTCTACAATAACAGTTATCAGTCCAGCATTCAGATGGCTCCGTTTGAAGCCTTGTATGGAAGAAGTTGTCGATCCCCTTTATGTTGGGATGAGGTAGGAGAGAAGCAATGGCTGGGAGCAGATCCCATTTCTGAATCATCCAAGAATATTCATATTATCAGAGATCGGTTGCAAGTAGCACAATCAAGATAGAAGAGCTATGCTGACAACATAAGAAGAGCCTTAGAATTTCAGATTGGTGAGCACGTGTTTTTGAAGGTTTCTCCCACGAGAGGGACTCGAAGGTTTGGCATTCAAGGCAAGCTGAGTCCAAGATATGTTGGTCCATTCGAAATTCTGGAAAGAGTGGGGGAGGTTGCTTACCGTTTAGCACTACCGCCTCAGTTATCGGGAGTACATAATGTCTTCCATGTGTCAATGCTGTGGAAATATGTGTCTGACCCCACTCATGTCATTCAGCATGTGGATTTGAAGCTGAAGCAAGATTTGACTTATGAAGAAAGATCAATCAAGATTCTGGATCATAAGCAGTAGCAACTTGTTGTGTCCCTTGTGGTTCTGGAGTTTTGATGATGACAGATATTATGCCTCATTATGTTTACATCCTTGATGATATAATCCTGTTGTATTATGAGAAACTGTCAGAACAGGTTTAAGGATGAAGTCAACCCAAGTCAAAGTCAAATCATGACAGGTAAGGTTAATGCTCAGATCAGGTAATGCTCTGTCTACTCTCAGATCTGTATGTCTTATGCCTTGATGATGTTTTAACTGATGTGCATAAATTGTTCTGTACATCATCAGTGCATTTTCAAGTCTATACACTCCATTGCCTTGCTGCATTGCTGCCTTGCTGCATTGCACGCCATATAGTCTATACATTCTTTGCTACAACGTTTGCACATCATGCACTAGCAAGTCTGCACATTGTCACAAGTCTACACATTGCAGTCTGTTCGTGTGCATCGTCTCATGTTGCATCATCTCAGCAAGTCTATACATTGAACTTGAGCATATAGGAGTCTGTACATCGTCCAGTGCATTGCATGCATCGTTCATGAAGTTTGTACATCGAGCAAGTCTGTACATCGGACTAGTCTGCATCGGCTAAGTCTATACATCGTTCGTCTCACTTAGCGTCTCATGCATATGCTAAGTCTATACATTGCAACATGCATTGTCTCCAAGTCTATACAGCGTCTAGCGTCTCATGCAAAGTCTGTACACTGCATTGGTTGTATAGACTTAGAGCTGAAGTCTGCACATTGCTGTCTTTACCTACGCTCAAAGTCTGTACATTATCTTCATGGCATCGCAAGTCTATACATTGACTGTGCATTCATTTGTCTGGCTGCAGAACACTAAGTCTATACAGTCAACTATGCTCAGAATTTGACGCCCATCAACAGTGGCGTCACTTCTGAAACTGACGCCTAGGAAAGAGGCGTCTTTTTGTTGAGCATCAATTTAACAAAGTCTAGACATCGTCTGGTTGCATATCGCATAGTCTGTACATGATGCATTGTGTTCCCATGCTTTAACACTAGGCATTGCAAAGTATGTACACTAGTTGCACATTGCTATAGCACGCATGCAGAGTCTAGATTGCATGCACGCATTCAGGTCTATACAATGCATCGTCTCATGCATCGTCTTTCAAGTCTATGCATTGTAAGACCAAGTCTATACATTGCATGCAGGTAAAGTCTGTACAGCCCATGCTCAGGCTAAGTCTGCACAGAGTCCTGTTTCATCGCATGGACATTTCATCAAGTCTATACATGTGTTGCATGCCTGCACATCAGTCAAGTCTATACATTGATCTGTGCATCACTATACTCAAGACACTAAGTCTGTACAGAGCTCGCAAAGTCTGTACATTCCTTAGCGTCTTGTGCATGCATCGTTTAGCAAGTCTGTACATCGTGCGTCTGTCCAAGGCATATTAAAAAGTCTATACATTGCTGAAAGTCTGTACAGTGTCTCACATATGCAAAGTCTGTACATTGGTGGCTAAGTCTATACATCGCCACATTATTCATGCATCATCTCTCAAGCCTGTACAGCCTGTGTCTGCATCAGTTCATAAGTCTATACATTGTCTTCTGCACAAACACTAAGTCTACACATTGTAGCATGCACGAACAAACAGAGTCTGTACACACTTCAGCACTTAAAGTCTGAACGTTCTTCAACAGAGTCTGTACACACTTCAGCACTTAAAGTCTGAACATCCTTCAGTGAAGACTGTACACACTTCAGTGCATATGTGCATCTCCTTCAAGAAAAAGTCTGTACACTCTTTATCTCTAAGTCTATACATTCTATTGCATATGCATCTTTCATACTAAGTTTGTACACGGCGGTCTTGAGTTACCCAGCAAGTCTGTACATCTCTCTAATATATTCTCTTATGACTGTGTGACAGGTATATCATTCGAGAAGAAAGATGTCTGGGCACGTGATCCGAGGTTGGCACCTGGCATGTGATCTGAGGACAAAGAGGGCACAAGCCCTACACACGCCCTAGCCGCTGCTGGTATAAATATGGAGCTTCTTCCATCATAAGAAGACTGATCAAGGAAGAGTGATCGAAGCAGAGGCAGAGAGCAAAAAAAGCAGAAGAAGAAAAAGGAGAGAGCAGCAGCAGAGAGGCTGAAAGCAGAAGAAGAAAAAGAAAAAGAGATTGTGATAGAGAGTGAGATCGGGACAGTGATAGAAGAAAAGAAGAGCAGAGAGGCAGAGAGCAGAAGAAGAAGAAGAAAGAAGAAGAGTGAGCATGAGCAGAAGAGAGATCGAGAGATCCAGCAGAAGAAGAAAAGAGAGAACATGGTGAGAAGAAAAGAAAGGAGGGACAGAGAGGCAGAGTGTGAAAGCAAAAGAATAAAAAGAGAAAGAGAGAGAGTTCGTGGAGAAGAAGAAAGAAGACTCTATTGAAGATCTGTCTACTGGACCATAGATCAAATCCAGGCCAGTCAGCTCCATGGGAGCCACATCTATGTTATTAGCCTTTACAGCTTTCTGATCGCTGTGTATTTCTCATTTCTTATTTTTTCTTTTTCATTTGATCACCTTGTTCTTCCGATTCTCTGGTTTGAGATCGGGTTCCTCCTGTGGACTCAGGAGAAGGGAGACCTTGTGTCTCCGGTTGCAAGTGACTGGGAGTCACTTGTGGATTCCTTCCTGGTCTGGAGGAAGAGAGACTTCGGTCTCTGGTTTGCTAGTGACTGTGTGTCACTAGTGGTTCCCTCCGATTTGGAGGAAGAGGGGAGGTTGTTCCTCTGGTCAAGCTGTTTGGCAGCATTTGTTTGCAGACCGAGTCTGCTATTCTAGCTGTTGCTAGTGGAAGCCTCACTCCAGTTTGGAGTGAGGGGTGGATGTAGGTCTGTGGACCGAACCACCTAAAAAATCCATTGTGCAGTGATTTGGTCTTGTGTACGGTGTGGCTTGATTGTCCATTTGCTTCCGCTAGATGCATGGTTAGGATCATGATTTAATTGCTTTTCATTCACAGTTGATGAATGCTTGAGTTCGGTTTAGTACCGAAGTAAGTTCACTGATTGTGCAAGTTAAGTCTTCAAAAGAAATTCTCATTGAGCTATTTGATTGCGCAGTTACTGTTTAGTTGAACACTTCCTTATTTCAGTCTCGGTAGAACTGAACTTGCTTTCATTTCATCTCTGAGTGTTCTAAGGTTTTAATTTGGGCAATTTTGAAGAGGGATACATTCACCTCCCCTCTGTATCCATCGCACCGATCCTATCATTTGGTATCATAGCGGGTGTCTGCATAGAAGGTCCATCGACCTACAGATCCGTTCCTGTAGTCTTCGGTGCTATCTCACTTTTGGTGCATCATTATTCTTGTTGCATTAATCTGATCTGTTTCCATGGGTGATCCACTGGTTTTCAATGGCTCTAATGTTAATGTGTGGTTTGTCAGTCTGCGCGAATATGATATATCAGTTAATCCTGATCTGTGGAAGTTAATTTCACAAGGTCCTCACAGATTACCAAAGAAAGTGTCCAAATGGACTGACAGCCACAGATGAAAGGATGGAGAAAATCAGAAAGCTTTTAATCTGATGAAAGCAGCTACTGACAAAGCCTTACATTCTTGCTTTTATGATTGTAGGTCAGCTAAAGACATCCTGGATAAGCTGAAGCTAGCTCACAGGATAAATGAGGACAGCTGCATGATGGCTAACAGAAGTAATCAAAGTGGCAGCCAAAATGAAGAAGATGATGATGAGGTAAACCTCTTCGAGAATTTCTCTTTAGATGATTGGGAGAATGCATATGCTGAGTTACTTGAGTCACATGAGATGTTAAGAAAACAACATAAAAAATTGAAAAAGAAAATTGATCTGAATAGCTCAGAGTCCTCATGTGAAAATTGCTTAAAACAGAAACAGTCCTATGATGCATGCTTGTCTGAAGTCCAAGTGCTTAAGAAACAAATTGGCTTATTCAAAGAAGAAAATCAAGAACTTGTATGTGAAATTTCTGAACTAAAAGAAGAACTTAGCTCGATTGATGATGATCAGGTTCATTTTAATAATTTAGTTCAGAATAAAAAACTGTTGAAAGAATTTGAATGTGTTAGCTCTGAATTGGATGTCCTAAATTCTGAAAATGAATGCCTTAAGAAACAATGTGAAAAACTCCAGGTTCAAACAATATGTTCTGGTAAATCTGCATGCAATGAGTGTCCATTTCTCAAGGAAATAAATGAAAATCTTCACTCAAATTTAGAATGGCAGAAGGAGTTTATTGTTTCCCTAAAGGAAGAAAACAAAGATCCGTTAAATAAGATTATGGAGCTTGAATAGATAGAGGAAGAGCTGAATGATAAAATGAGCTCAATGAAAATTGATAAAGGCTCTGTTGAAGAAACTGAAAATCTGAAATCAAAAAATGACAAATTAACTAAAGAGGTTAAAGGATTGAAGCAGTTGAACACTGCTATATCAGAGAAACTTCTTATCTTAGAAAAAGGAAAATCTGTTTACATTGAAGAATCTGAAAAATTAAGAAATCTGGAACAAGAAGTTGAGGAATATAAAATTACAAACAAGGTGCTAAGCGAATGTGTAAATTACAATGAACAAGAGATTGCCAGTTATGAAATACACATCGTTTCTCTGGAAAATGAAATTGAGGATTTGAATAATTCTTTGTCAAAATTTGTGGACGGAAAAGATAATCTGGACAAGATTCTAGGAACAAAGGTTAATTTTCAGAAGGAAGGGTTGGGTTATAACCCTTCAAACAAGAAGAGTTTTAAAAACAAAGTTCAAACTTCCTTTGTTTCCAGCTCAACATCTCACAGCCCTTAGAATCTTCCTGGTTATCAGTCATCTGCTCAAAAGAAAACAACAGAAAAACAAAAAGAAAAGATCCAACATGTTCCTCTCCCCACTTTGCATGTTTCACCCACACACTCACATGCATCTAAAAAGAAAATGATTTGTCATTACTGTCACAAGATTGGCCTTCTGATGCATGAGTGTAGATTAATGGAACTAGATGATTTGAATGCTAGGAAATTTCATGGTAAAAATTCTTCATCTCAGAAAAGGAAAATTGAATGTTTTCACTGTGGGAAATTAGGACATACGATTACACAATGCTCATTTGCAAGTGGTAAGAAAACATCTCTCAAATGCTCTCACTGTAGAAAGCATGGCCATACAGTCAAGGACTGTTGGCATATCCAGGGTAGGAATGTGAATTTCAAACATGCTAAATTCCCTGCAAATAGAAATATTTTTGGTAGAAATAAATCTAGTTTTAAGAGAGAAAATCTTGGATGTTTTGAATGTGGAAAACCTAGCCACCGAGCTTCTGAATGCTGGTTGGCACGATATGGAAAACAGTATGTTCATGTAAATAACAGAAATTTTCATGATAATGCATACAGATTCCATGCTAACAATAATGTGCATAAAAAGAATTCAAGATCTGCTATTTCATGTCATTACTGTGGAGCCTTTGGGCACTCCATGAGTGATTGTAACATAATGAAATCTGATGACTTACATGCTCAAATATTGTGGAAAGCACCTATCAGAGGTGTTATTAACAATGTAGGACCCAAGAAGTCTTGGGTACTGTTTGACACATTTATTTTATTTATTTATTTTATTATTTATTTATTGGCGTGCCAGTCACCGAAGTGACAATTTTATTGTGCGCTCGATCTGACATGGTCAGTCGATTGTGAAGTCCGAGTCAGGACCTGAAGTCCGTCATACCATGAACGCTATGACATTAATTACGTCCTTCCAAGGAAGGACAACCCTTGATTAAACGCTAAAAGTAGGAGGCCTCGAGAGGCAAACGTATATTCATGTGCGGAAATGGAACTTCATACTGAAGCCAGGAAGGCGGGCAAGATAATGACACCAACCGTAGAAACAGATGATATCGCTAAGTCAGCGGTTCAAAGCCCGGGGTTAAGAGGGGAAGGAGGATCTCAATCACAGGTAGCCTGAGCCGCGACCGTGATGAGGTTTAAAACATCGATCAGTATTTCGACAGCATCTTCCCTTTATCTAGGTTATGCCCAGGGGGAAATAGGCTGTCACCCACGGAGTGCCGGGATGAAAGCCAAGAGAGAGAGAAGTGTTGAACTTCCCGAATCGCATATTTGCCATGGGGCAATGTTTGGTATTCCCTGTAGAAGCCGATGGAACTCATGCAGTGGCAGAGCCCTCCCGAGCTAAAGGGGTTATTCATGAACCCGATGCGGGACGACGGAAAGTGAGCGAACTCTCAATGTTGCACCCTCGCACGCGGATCGACCTGCGCCGTCAGGTCGCGGGGATCGACTTGCCCGGTCAGGTCGCGGGGGTCAAGGAGGCAGCGCCCCTTGCGGGGGTTTCCGGGGGCAGAGCCCCCGGAACAAAATTCGGATTTAAGATTCAGTAACAACATTTGAGTAGGTTATCAATGCAGTTCAGGTGCGCAAAGGTTCCCGGGGGCAGCTTAATATTGGCTTTCATCATCCTGGGGGAATTTTGGCAACACCTCCCCTAGACTTAGCATCTGCCAAGGGATGATATAGGCTGACATCGACGGAATGCCGGGATGAAAGCCGAAAAGCGGGGGAGCACTAAGGCTCAAGGAGACTGTACATGTCTCTATCATCAATCACTATTCCCCGTCTCGGAGGTCGACGAGACCCTTGTAAAGACAAGGTCCGCCGAACCCGCGGGGTTGCATGTGAATCCAGTTAGGGACCGCATAATATAGGGGAGGCCAGTTGGGCAGCAGAGCAGGCTCTCGGCACAGCAAAGTGGGAAGGGAGGCTCCCGGCACGAAGGCAAAGAGGCAAAGGGGTTCCCGGCGCGAGGTTCTCGACGCAGAGGGAAGACGGCAGAAAGCTCCCAGCGCGAGGGGCTTCTCGGCGCGCTATTCCCTGGCCGAAGGGAGCTTCTCGGCGTGGGCTATAGTAGGGGCTTCTCGGCGCGCCAATGAAGTGGCCAGGAGAGGCTCTCGGCCTGGGTCTAAGTGGCAGAAGGGGGGGGGCTCTCGGCGCGAGGCTTCCCGGCGCGCTCCTGGGCGCGCCGGGAGCCTGGCGCCGGGAGCTTGGTGCCGGGAGGCTCATGTGGAAGGGTTTGAAATAGGCTTTTTGTCGTTTAGAAGGAGAGGGAGGCCTCTCGGCTGAGGGGTTTTCGGCGGGGAAACTCGCACGCGGAGAAGGTGGAATGCAGACGGATCTCAGGGTTTCAGGGCTCAATAACGATGCTCTGTTTCTGGGATTTCTGGGTTTTATGGCTCAGATTGAGACCAAATCAGGGGTGTATGAGGGGGTTTCATGAATGCCTCTGCTAGAAGGATGCCAAGGGAGCTGAGAGGCCGGATCATCAGGAGGAGGAGAGACCATCGTCGGGGCCTGAGTAGCTTTTATTTGTATACTGCCAGACGTCTGGGGGGGTCAAGAGATGGCTGTCTCTGATTCCCCAGACTAGCATAGTATCATCTGGGAAGCAAATCGACGATGAAAGAACCCCTTGATGCTGGGACCTCAGACCCTAGTCATTCAACGATTGGAATGAGGATCCAGGGTCGCATTCGTCTACGGGTTCAAATGCATCCTTTATAGCCGGCAATCCGGGGAACCAAGAGATTGATGTCTCTGGTTCCCGGACAGCACAAGAGGCTTGAGGAATAGACTCAAATACATACGGAGGGCATACCATTGAAGCGGGAAGATAGAAGAGAATAGAACCCAGCAACGCATTGAACAAGGGTGGGGGTTCTACCTTCATCCCTGTTCGAAGAACAGACTCGACTCCGAAGCCCGAGTCATTTCGCCCATGGGGCATTCATACAAACAGTATGCATACATATGGAGACAAAGGAAGATCGTATTGCCTAATATCCATCACGGCAACTGCATTTATTTCATCTCACCATCACTTACATCGACTACAGAACTGAAGCCAAGAAACATACAGGGGAGGAAAAGGGAGAGAATCATATGAATAATCTAAACATCAAGACTTTGACTATCCCATACGGAGAATCAGTAATAAGAAAAAAGAAGAAACATCGAACATGGGGGGGGAGGGTGGAGCATTGACTCCTCTCCCTCCCCCTATCAGCCCACCTGGAGCCTCTCTTCCTTCTTTTCTTCTGCTTCTTCTTTCGACGGAGAGTCTCTCCCTCTCTTTTCCTATCTCTTTTTCTTTCTGGCTATCTGTTCGCTCTTTTTTTTCTTCGTCTCTTTCTTTTTTTTCTTTTCTGTCTATCCTCTTTCTTGCTATCTCGCCGCTTCTCTCTTCGAAGGGAGGGGGTTTTATACCCTTTTCCCTTTTTCTTCTCGGCAGGCACCCTCACGGCGCGCTTGAGATAAGCTTCCCGGCGCGCTCGAATCCGGCCTCTCGGTGCCAAATTTGGGCTTCGACACAGGCTTTCGGCGCCACCTTCATACAGGCCCACTTGGGGTTTTTTAAGTGTATCATCACCCGAAAGGGCCTTTCATTTATGACATGTCTCGTATCGAAATCATGATTACGATTTTCATCAGTCCGCAGACAGGGTTTTATCAATCCGTAGACAGGGATTTCATCAGTCCGTAGACAGGGGTTTTATCAGTCCGTAGACAGGGGTTTCATCACGATTGTCATCTGAACGGTGACAAAACCGGGTATCATCTTTAACCCGGGAAGGCTTCAGCAGGGCACGCAGTACATGAAGACGGTTCTTCTTTTATTTTGACTTTGTAGAAGTCTTCACAGTCTTCATTTGCTGGCTTTGGCTTCATCTTTGTCTTGCTCCCGCCTCATCTGTCAATAAGTCAACATCTGACCCATTTTGACATGTCATCTGTAGATTCTTGGATAGGGCAGCAATACAGCTCTTGTTAAAATATGGTAGGAGGTCTCATCAGTCAGGTGACTGCTATTTCATCGGTGCCGTCGTCTGCTAGACAACGACACTGGACATTAGCCTGGCCAGATGGGTGGTTGATGAGCTTCATCATTGATCTTTCACTGTTGGTCTGATCTTCTTTTCAATTTCTTGTCTTCGCCATTGCTCATTTTCCAGGCGTCAACAGGTACCTAGAAACACAAAATGAGATTTGTGCTTTACAGGTATGCCTTGGTGATGAGGAATAAAATGGGGTCAAATAAACTAAGGCATCCAAAGTTTGGTAAAACCCCATCTCTGCTGGTAGACATTTGAGTTTTTGATAACGTTGTTTAAATAGTTGCATATCATGTTTGATTTGTTAATAAAAATTTCATGCATATAGCTTCTCAACTGCATCTATGCTTGGCATTGGAATCTCTCAATATGATGTGTTATCTGCGCAATAGTTCGACTGAAAATGAATTACACATCATAAAACTGAAAAGTTGAATTGAATGAATCTGTTGCTTGGACGATGTCTCATGCTTAAAAATGTTCACCTGCACATTTTAAATGCACATGCATTCACAATTGCATATAAGTACCATATTGTCAGCTTAAGATGCATATAGAATGCATCTGCATTGCATTGTCATGCATGACTCTTGGTATATAAATAGTGAGATACTAAAGGGCAGATGATTTCTGTCTGGAAGTGCTTGCTATGTGTGAGGTGGTCTTTAGACCGAGTCCTCCGAATGTTCATAGGTCAGTGTTGCATGAAGAGCAGTCTAAATGTTCATGTGATCATTGCATATATTACATGCTGTCAGTTCTCTGCATTTGTATTTACTGGTTAGAAGTGTCGACACCTTGAGTGCTAGCTCATGCATACATTTAGGGGGAGCATTACTCATATTCTTGAAATCACATAACTGTCTATCTTGCTCATTTTTATCAACTGAACTTTTCATTTTCAGTTTGAACTGCTATCTTGCTTAAATCCCTGTGATGAATGTGAAATGCAACACATTTCAGCTTCCTGCTTCAACTGTTATCAGCCATTTTCACTCATCCTATCCATTGGTATCTGTTGAATTGGCTGTTCTTTGAAATGATTCGGCCTTCCCTGAAAATTCAGAAAGACTTCTTTGAGCATATCCTGATCATAAATCTGAAAACAACTTAAAGAGGAATCTTCTATTATATAGGACTTTGAATGTCTGATACTTTCAGCCGGTTGAAGTTTCATGTATGTCTTGTGTTTGTTTATGAACATATCTTGAAAATATCTGAGTTAGTCTTAATAAACTTTAACCAACATTTTCACGTTGTGTCTTTTAAACTCTTCTGAATTCTAAAAATTCTGAAATCATGATATTCCTTGTTTGATATGTATGAAATTAGTGTTGTTTTTTAAACATCTAAGAATCTGGAACATGTCTAAGGGTAAATCTTGTCAGAGCAATGACTTTGGTCACTGAGAAACCATGTCCAAAGGACTGTGTCATGAGGTGCCATAGTTAACTCTGCTTAAGCATGTTTGATAATCTGGCAGAGCAATGGCATGCACACTGAGAAATACAATCACTCATCAAAGAAATGATTTGTAGTGTGTCATGAAGTGTAAATGCAATATCTGTTCTTATGAAGCATGACAGTTAGTCCTTCCAAGTGCTTAGGGATACTGGCGTCTAAACAACGTGTATCCTCTAGTTACAAGGGTGTACTAAACTCAAGTGCTCATGAAGAATGTTATGAAAATTGTTGTTGATCTAGTGTATCATTTGAAAATGAGTGCAAAAGAAATGTTCTATTGGAACCCTTGACAGAAACAAATGTTTTCTTATGTGTTTAACTTCATTACTATTGATTGCATCTCTTAAAGGAATCTTTGAAATTGAGTGAGTAAGAAATAAGAAGATTAAACAAGACGTTCAATATGAAAGCAAGGTTCACTTTTATTAAAACTGATTTCAGATATGAGTACAGAAAGCTTATGAACAAGCCTTGCATACATCATATTCTGATCTGACTTGTCAATGAAGAGCATTCATAAATCTCTATAATAGAAGAGCCTGAAATACCTGTTTAATCAGATTTATGAAATTGATATCCCATTGAAAACCTTTCTCATTCATTCTGAGTGCTTACTTTCTCACATTGGACTCCATTATTTCAGACCTAACTGTTGACTTCTTTATGTCCTGAGCTTCATTCCAATCACTGTCCATCTAAGGGGGAGAATTTTTGCATGTCCATGTGGTTCAATGTTCATTCAGGAGACTATCTTGTCAGGGGGAGTTTTTTATGACTGTAACTCAGCATTGCATAATAGCTCCTATATCATCTCCTTCAACAGTCAATGATCATTCCATTCTTTTTGATGTTGTCAAAGGGGGATAATTTTTGTGAGTCATCATTTGCATCAATCAACACTTGCATCACATGGTGTTTTACATGCTCATTCCTGACTGAGCTATTCTGTGGTGCATGTACATGAACTGTCATATGGTATTTCATAATCATCATGATGAATCTATTGCAATGACTCATAATATTGCCATCATCACAAAGGGGGAGATTGTTGTGTCCCCTGTGGTTCTGGAGTTTTGATGATGACAGATATTATGCCTCATTATGTTTACATCCTTGATGATATAATCCTGTTGTATTATGAGAAACTGTCAGAACAGGTTTAAGGATGAAGTCAACCCAAGTCAAAGTCAAATCATGATAGGTAAGGTTAATGCTCAGATCAGGTAATGCTCTGTCTACTCTCAGATCTGTATGCCTTATGCCTTGATGATGTTTTAATTGATATGCATAAATTGTTCTGTACATCATCAGTGCATTTTCAAGTCTATACACTCCATTGCCTTGCTGCATTACTGCCTTGCTGCATTGCACGCCATATAGTCTATACATTCTTTGCTGCAACGTTTGCACATCATGCACTAGCAAGTCTGCACATTGTCACAAGTCTACACATTGCAGTCTGTTCGTGTGCATCGTCTCATGCTGCATCATCTCAGCAAGTCTATACATTGGACTTGAGCATATAGGAAGTCTGTACATCATCCAGTGCATTGCATGCATCGTTCATGAAGTCTGTACATCGAGCATGTCTGTACATCGCACTAGTCTACATCGGCTAAGTCTATACATCGTCCGTCTCACTTAGCGTCTCATGCATATGTTAAGTCTATACATTGCAGCATGCATTGTCTCCAAGTCTGTACAGCGTCTAGCGTCTCATGCAAAGTCTGTACACTGCATTGGTTGTATAGAATTAGAGCTGAAGTCTGCACATTGCTATCTTTGTTGAGACAAGTGCGATAGATTCAGAGGGGGGGTGAATGAATCTCCCCTTAAAAATATAGCCTAATAAAAAACTAATGCTCAAATATGCGGACTTAAAGAATAGTTGCAGATATATTCTGAAGATACTTAGAAGGATCTCGCAAAGCAACACAAAGAATAAGCTCTCACTCGATCCTAAGCAAACATCTAATGTGCGAAGCAATAAGATGAACACATAAGAAAAATAAACCACAAGGGACACCAGGATTTTTAGGTGGTTCGGTCCACAGACCTACGTCCACCCCTCACTCCAAACCGGAGTGAGGCTTCCACTAGCAACGTTAGAACAGAAGACTCAGTCTGCAACAAATGTTGCCACACAGCTTGACCAGTGGAACAACCTCCCCTCTTCCTCCCAACCGGAGGGAACCACTAGTGACACCCAGTCACTAACAAACCAGAGACTGAAGTCTCTCTTCCTCCAGACCAGGAGGGAACACCTAGACTTGCAACCCACAAGACCAGAACCGGAAACAAATCTCCCTTCCTCCAAACCAAGAGGGAACCCACAAGTGACTCCCGGTCACCTGCAAACCAGAGGTCTCGGACCTCTCTTCCTCCACAAAGGAGGGAACCACTGATGACACAAGGTCACCAGCAAACCGGAGAAACAAATCTCCCTTCTCCTGAAACCACAGGAGGAACCCGATCCCCAACAGGGCAATCAGAAGAACAAGGTAAAGGAAAACAATAAAAGATAAAAATCACAGCGACAGAAAGCTGGAGAAATGAAAAGCACAAAGTAGCTCTCGCAGGAGCAAACTGGATTGGATCTGATCCAAATTCCAGTGAAGACAATGAAGCTCTCTTCTTCTTCACGACCTCTCAATCTCTCAATCTTTTTCTTCTTCTCAACTCATGCTCTCCCTTTTTCTCTTTTTCTTCTGCTACTTCTCTGCCCTTTCTGCTTCAGCTCTTCTTCTTTCGATCACTCTCTTTCTTCTGTCTTTCATCCACTTCTTTATCAGTCTTCTCCAGATGGAGGAGGCTTCGTATTTATAGCAGCAGCAATTAGGGCGTTATCCTCGGATCACGTGCCAGGTGCCAACCTCGGATCACGTGCCCTTCATAGGCTTCACGAACAGTACCTGTCAAACAGTCATAAGAAAATAATCAGAAGGATGTACAGACTTGCTGTGTAACTGAAGACCACCGTGTACAGACTTAGTGTGAAGGATAGAATGTATAGACTTAGAAATAAGGAGTGTACAGACTTTAGCTTGAAGAACGTTCAGCCTTTGAGTGCTGAAGAGTGTACAGACTTGCTGAAGAGTGTTCAGCCTTTGAGTGTTGAAGTGTGTATAGACTTGTTTGATCTTGAATGCTACAATGTGTAGACTTAGTGTTTGTGCAGAAGATAATGTATAGACTTATGAACTGATGCAGACACAGGCTGTGTATAGACTTGAACTGTGAATGTGCATGCTAGAAGCAATGTATGGACTTGCTGAGTGCAGGGCAGACAATGTATGGACTTGCAGAGCGTGCAAGACATGCAGTGTATAGACTTGGAAGCTTGAAAAGGATTGCATAGACTTCGTCTTGAAGAGAGATGCACAAACAGAATGAAAGTATGCACATTGAATGCATGAGATGCTCAGACAAGCTGTCAACGAATGTACAGACTTGTCTTAGTGTTTATGCATGAGTCTGTCAACGAATGTACAGACTTTCTATGCTGCATGCACAAGACGCTAAGAGAGATGCTGTATAGACTTGCTGAACAATGCAACAGAATGTATAGACTTTGTTGTACTGTGCAAACGATGTGCAGACTTGTAGCATACAGTGAAGCAATGTACAGACTTAGAGTGAAGCACAAACAAATGCAATGTATAGACTTTGTTCTGAACGTAGGTAAAGATGAGGAGTGTATAGACTTTGCTTTAGTGTTTATGCATGAATGAGGTGGCGATGTATAGACTTGAACTAAATGCAAGCAGTGTATGGACTTTGTGCCCAAAGGCAATGTATAGACTTGCACAGTTCAGCTGCCAATGTATAGACTTTGATGCCCAAAGGTAATGTATAGACTTGCAAGTGTGAGACGCTGAAAGAGACGGTGGATGTACAGACTTAGGCTGTACAGACTTGCAGTGTGCAATGCATGCGATGTATAGACTTTGCCTTAGAGACGCTGCATAAGGCGATGCATTGTATAGACTTAGCGATGCAATGTTCACACTCACTTAGACGCTGAGTGAGACGTTGGACAATGTACAGACTTTATGTGAAAGCCCAATGTACAGACTTGAACGCATGCTGTGCCATGCGATGTATAGACTTCCCAGTAGCAAGGCTTTGCTATGAATGTGCAGACTTGATGAAATGAGGCATGTACAGACTTGAACTCTTGCAATTGAAGGCTGTACAGACTTGGTCATGTATGCGAGACAAGGCAGACGCTGTACAGACTTGGTTATGCATGGCGAGAAAAGGAAGACGGTGTAGAGACTTGGTTGTGCATGGCGAGACAAGGCAGACGCTGTACAGACTTGGTTATGCATGGCGAGACAAGGCAGACGCTTGTACAGACTTGGTCGAGACGATGCATAAGACGCTGCCAGACGCTGTACACACTTGAAGTAATGCATGTAGGAGACAATGTGCAGACTTGGTCTTGCGACCAGGGGCTGTACATACATGATGTGCAGACTATGTGTGTGTGTGCGCATACAAGACACTGTATGGACTTGAGAGCGACCAGAACAATGTACAGACTTTGACATGATGTATAAGAAGCATGAAATGCATTGGCTGTACAGACTTGATCGATTAATCAGCAGATTAGTTTATAGACTTCAGCTATCAAGCTTCAGGCAAGCTGTCTAAGGATGTATAGACTATGCAGAGAGAGTGATACACTGGCTGTGCAGGCAAAACCCATTGTACAAACTTAACCTGACTGTGCAGACAACACCCGTTGTGCAGACTTGACCTGAGTAGATATGAAATGCATGAGTCTAAGTCTAGACATTCATAGAAACAAGGTAATGAAATGCAGACATTCATTGACTTATGGCAGTTATCAAATGTACCAATGCACACAGCCTGTTCGATGTAATGATACTCAAATAAGATGTTCATTGAAACATTCACATATGCAACAAATAAGATGTTCATTGAAACATTCACATATGCAACACAAACAGATTCATCTGCAGACACAACAGATGATAACTTATAGTGTTTGCTATCATCAAAATCACAGGGACACAACAATCTCCCCCTTTTTGATGATGGCAACACTATGAGTCATACTGACTTGATCAAATATTTCTCCCCCTCTGACTTCAGCAAAAAGACATTAGTTGAAGAGGGAAGAATAAGACTGCATAAGATGAGTGAATTAAAAGCTCCCCCTTTGACTAACCTCCCCCTTAATAGCAATTAGCTCCCCCTGAATAGAATAATGATCAGAAATGATTTGAAGGTTGAAACCAATTGAGGTGAAGGGAGAATATCAACAAAAGTACAGGGACACTCAAGAATGCTGACTAGATCTCCCCCTTTATGAAAGACACTCAGCATGACAGGAAAGCTCCCCCTAATTAGATGGAGTGAAAGAGGTGATGCGCATCTATCAGCAAAACACATGGGTACTCAAGGATTACCACAGTCTGTAATCACAGTGAATAAATGAGGAAGAAGATTTTCGTTAACACACCAAATTCATAAATCTTGATGACCGAATTTTATACTCTTCAATTATAATAGATTATGAATGAGTTGAAACTTACTTTCATGATTTAAGAGTGATGTATTCAAAGTTCATCAAGAAAATTCAATACTCATATCTGAAACACCTTTTAATAGTAGTGAACCAAAGACTCATCTGAAATTCATGTTTAACCTCCGTCCATCTTACTCATTTAAATTTAATGTCACCTATGGAAGTTACATAAGATGATATTGAGATTAAACAATAAAAAATGTGTCTGAATTTGCCTTTAGTTTTTCAGAATTTTCTATTTATCAGCACTTATTTTTCCTGAGCAAGTTTTGTTCAGTCAACACCTTTTTACGTGAGACACAACACGTCTTAGGTGAAGTGACCCAGTTACTCAGTGTGACAACCATATTGCCTCTCAAGGAGAACGGAGTTAGCAATGAGGAGTGTCTTTTTACATGAGGAGACACCTTGATCAGAGGCCAGAATCCCAAGTTACTCAACACAACCATGTCATTGCTCTGTCAGATTTTCAATCATTTTTATGAGAGAGGTAATTATGGCACTTCATGACATGGGGTTACTCTATTTCTTTGATGGATACCCCAGTTTCTCTGTGACCAAAAACATTGCTCTTATTTTAAAATTTTTAAATGTTTTCTGAATTTTCAAACAAAGCTCAGTACACAGAATTGTTTAAGTACAATACTTTCTACATGTATCTTAACCAAAGATAGCCATGTCCTTTAAAATTTCAGATTTCAGAAAGTTTTGCATGAAGTTATATGAGATAATTGGTTAATATTTATTAAGCAAATGATTCAGATACTTTCATGTCTTTTAGATCAAAGCTTAATGAATACATTAGTCTTAAATCAATCTGATATATCAGACATTCTTAAGCCAGTATAATAGAAGATTCTTCTTTTCAGAATATATCTGATTTTTTATTAGGGTGCAGTGACTAAAATCTTTCCTCATTCATGATGAATCAACATTGACATTGCAGCACATCAGTGGAGTCAACAAAATATTTTTATTGAGAGAATAGCAGAAATTAATCATGATGAGACAAGGGGTGAACATTAGAATAATGCTATTTAGAAATCAATAGCTGAGTCTAGAGTACAGACAGAACAACTACACAAGTGGAAACATCAGTGAATTCAAGTGAACCACACAATTGACAAGAGAATGAATCAGATTGCTAGACAGTAGGAGTTCAAGAGATGAAGAGGTGATCAAACAAGAATGCTCTCCCTGTCTAGATGCAATGGAATATCCTTTTAGGTTTTTCAAATTTTATGTTATGCAATGCACTGCTCTATATGAAGTCTTGACCCTAGGTACTTGGAGGAGCACTTGGTCTAAAAGACTACCTCACACATAGTATGAGCCTTCAGACAGATTTCCCTGCCTTTTGGTAGCTTACCATTTAATATACCATAGTGGTCATGCAAATCAGTGTAATACAACATACAAGAAGTTTTACATATCATGCATCATGACATGTATATGCAATGCATTCAGAGATCAACTACAATCATTTCCATGAGCATTTCAGATTTTTTAATTAGATTCAGTTAGACAATGCACAAAAGAATTATCATGATATGCAGTGCATTCAGATCACACAAATTCAGAATACAGAGTTTTCAGAATTTACTTGAATGGGGCTTTATCATCTTGGGTACCTTGGTTTATTTACCCCTCTTTTTATTCCTCAATCCAAGGCACACCTGTAAATTTTGATCATTTTGATCTGCAGGGACCCAAGCAGCTTTGGGTCCTACCTTAGCCCTGACAAGTGTTCTAACCTATTTCTTAGCTAGATCAACATCAAATTTCATCATAAAGCAATCATCCATAGAATGTCCAAATTTTCCACAATATCTACATGTACCAATAGAATTTTTGACTTTATTATGATGCACATTAGCAAAAACATGA